>CM057718.1:7500-611462 GCA_030064385.1 Melaleuca quinquenervia | reverse complement strand
ATAAGACGGTTCAAATGCTAATCTCGTGCGATAGTGTTCGGTTTGGTTGGCTCAGATGGAATAGACTGAAGAAGAACCAAGTTAACTAATATGACATCGATCGAGTCCATGACTATCCAGTGACTACCATTGCAGTGGTCATCATCTCCGTCAATAATACTACTCCAATTCGCTCGTGAAAGACAGAAAAAGGAAAGCTATTGGGCTATTTGATCATGAACTCGTTAAAAAAAAAACTCACTTGGGCAAAATCATGCCGACTCATCCTTAAAAGGGTAGATCTCATTTCCAAGGGTGAGGAACCCGAAAAGTTTATCTCTAGATGAGAATTGGGGATTTCGGAATCGTTGGCTCGGTTCTAATCATAGCTTTATAGGTTTAGTATAGGTTTAGTATAGTTTTAGTAAGTACATGTGCAACTCCTTCTAAACAATTAAAAGGAACACCTAAATAATATCAATAGACTCGTTTTTTTCGTGCATTTAAAACTTTAAAATTTATGTCTTTGAATCAGAAATTTTCTTTTATTAAGCGTTATATGCTAATAAGCGTGTGTTTGGTAACATTTATATACATACCAATAATTTATTTTCAAAAATAATATTTTTCCATTTCTATTCCCCTAATAAGATTTTGTAGAAAAAAAAACATGCTTGATAGTTGTTATTCTCGAAATAGAAAAAAACAAGAGTATGTTTGGTACAACTCTAATTTTATGATAGCTTTGCAATCTTTTTGAATTTTTCCTCTTCTTTTCTTTTCTTTTTTTCTTCAATCCTCTAACTGGTTGCCAGCCCTTGGGGATGGGTCCTTGGCCAGTTGTTGGCCATTACTGAGGCTTGGTGGCCAATGGCTAGGGACTAGGTAGAGGAAGAAGACAGAAAAAGAATGAAGCGAAAAACTCGTTTTGAAAAGTTATTTTCAATATTAATAAGTAAAACTTATTCATTTTTTTCCTCTTCCAAATTTATTCCCTTGTCACTTATATATTCTGTGGAATAGCAAAATTAACCAACTGTACCAAATTTTTTTTTTCTGTTATGGGGAACAAAAGAATAGAGAGATTTACCAAAAAAAAAGAAGAATAGAGAGATTGAAATGTTATCAAATAAAATAGTTTTTTGGAGTTGAAGAAAAGAAGATAGTTAACATGACTGTAAAAAGGACGTGTTGATGTAAAAGCAGATTTGGTGATCATTAGTTGGGAACTATCTTAAGGATTTGATTGAGATTTATAAAATAAACTTATGTGTTATTATGTTGTACACCTTATTTTTTCTTAAAAAAGTACTCTAATTTGCCACACCATGAACATCAAGGATGGTCAAGATCAATCTCACCATAAGTAAACTTGAAAAGAAAGGTTTAGCTTAGGGGAAAAGAAGGAATTTGAAGTTACATCATGGCGAGAGAATTATAAGAAGCAATGGATTGATAGTTTATTCTTTTTGGGGGGGAATCACCATCAGATTATATGGAATCGTGGTTGGCATCTCGAAAAGTGTAAATAGTCCTAAAAAGGTACTTTTGGATTTAAAATGGTACAGCTTTTTGTAAATATCTGTTAGTGGTGGGATATATAAACCTATGCCGATAATCACTGGAGGGATGCCGCCAATTAACCAATTAATTACAGAACTTTTGCTCTTATCTGCACATTTCCTTTCATCTTTAACCTTCCCGCGAATTTTCCACTCGCACAT
Source organism: Melaleuca quinquenervia (assembly GCA_030064385.1). Taxonomy (NCBI): domain Eukaryota; kingdom Viridiplantae; phylum Streptophyta; class Magnoliopsida; order Myrtales; family Myrtaceae; genus Melaleuca; species Melaleuca quinquenervia. The sequence goes on along the minus strand of CM057718.1, from coordinate 609,759 downwards.
TTTTTTTGTGTGTGTTTGGGGCATGAAAATGGGTTTAAACCAAATAGAAAAACTAACACTTAAAATTGTATATCCCTATATTTTAGGTTATGTTTGATCGTTCGAATTTCTAATTAAAAAGGATTTGATAGAATATAATATGAAATCGTCAAATTTTATCATCATATTTACTCGTTGGTAAACTGCGGATTTAAATATGATATTTTTATATTCTTCCCTATTTATTGTTTGGTAGAAACTGGATATTAATATAAAGGACATATATGCCAGTACTTAGTGCCCCATGAAATAATATTGATCTAATCAGTACATGAGGTTTACAATCGAATCAATGAACTCAAATATAGCGTAATTTTTCCTAACAAAATACACAATACCTTAGTTATTTTCCTCAAAGCAGAGTTTTACATGAGATCCGGGTTTAAAGGGTTAATGACCGAATCCGATGTTATGAATGGCGGCCCGAGAGATCGATTTCCTCCTGGTTAGTTGAACGGAAAATCTAGCAATAAAAAGGGTTTGTCTTCGAAAGCTTAGGCTTAAGTGGCGGAGGAAAGAAACTGCGACGAGAATGTTGGAATTCTGGAAAATGAACAGCAAAGTTTAGGGAGGATAGAGTAGAGACGCTGAAACTCCTGAGATGAAGATGCATAACCGCTGGAAATTCTGGAATTCAAAAAACATCGCCGGAAATCGAACGAACCAGCTGGGACAGCAAAGATGTCGCGGATCGAAGCTCGAACTCGCCGGAGATGGAGCTTTAATCTGTCTGATTAGAGCTATGGAGAAGAAGATGCTTCAACTCCAAGAAGGCTAATTATTTAGCTTTCCTTTTGATAGTTGACATCGAGGAAGGTGGTGGCATCAGTAGCGCAATTTTCTTCTCGAAAATTATGTTGCATTTAAACTCCAAGTGAGATATCAACTACTTTCTGATATGTTTCAGCGAAGCATGACTAACAATACCAACCATAAGCTTTGGACCGACAAGACAAGCGACGGCTTTGAAGTCAAACTCAGTGATGATCGGGTGAAAACCAAGTTATTTTGCGAAGTCAAGTTCCAACCATAACATCAAGTCAACAAGGCAGGTCCGCGCCTTTAATTTGTCGCACCGCACTTCATGTTTGTACTTTTACATACATTTACTTAACTCACTTTCATCGAATCTCATCGACTTTCATCGCTTTCTCCAGATACTTCACTTGGGTAGAACAGAAAGACAATTCCCTAATCCGTGTGAAGGTCGGAATAATGTGTGTTCTTGATCTAATTGATGATGAAATAGCTTTACTTCCAAGATGCTTCAAGAGTTCATATGTAGCGAGCGTTTCAAGGGCACTAACCAGACATGCTTAATAACGTTTTAAGATTTATGAGAATGCAAGGATTACCTTTGACTTTTGATCAACCCAGACAAACGTAGCCAAAAAGCAAAAACCACCGATAAAATCGGACATGGAAGGCAAACCCATTCCATTTCCCTACACCAAAGAAGCCATAAAAAGAGTAAGGACAAAGAAAAAAGCCCACCACCCGCAGTCCGCAAAATCGAATTCGGATACCTCCTTGGCACGACCTTATTTAAGGTCGCGTGCTGCGCTCGGACTGTGCCTCTCCAGTCTCCCCGCAGTCTCTTTCGTAGTCGGCTGTGGCTCGGGAAGGGGAAACGCTGCGCTTTGAATCGTCTGTCCATGGAGAGAAGCGACCTCGATTACGTCCTGGTCCCGGCGGGCCTGCTCGTGATGCTGGCGTACCACGCCTGGCTGCTCCACCGGGTCCTCAACTACCCCAACAAGACCGTCATCGGCGTTAACGCGATCAACCGCCGCTTCTGGGTTCAGGCCATGATGGAGGTCTGTTGTTCCTTCGTTATCCTAGTCCACGCCATGGTTTCTTTTCTTTCGATTTCGGCGGATGAATCGACTAGCCCTAGAATCTTTATACGGGGTTTTTGGTGGGAATCAAGCGAGAAGATCTGAATCGAGTTTTCATTTCTCACCCTGACAAAGACAGATTTGCTCGTCTCTGTCGATCAACGCGCGCCTCTGCATGTTCTAGGGGTCTTTTGTTCTTCGATCACCCAGCTCTGTCCGTGGTTTCTTTCCCTTCGGTTTTGGTGGGTGAATCCATTAACCCCCAGGGTCAAGATTTTTGGGATTCAAACGACAAGATCTGAACCAAATTTTCATTTTTCACCCACGCAAATCGACATGCGCCTCTTGCATGTTTTATGTGCTCGTGCTCGGCTGTTCTTTTGTCCTCTTTTTTAGGCTGAGCGGTTAATAACTCGGGCGGCTTTTCAGGACTCTAATTTGTTGGGATGAGAATGGCAGGACTCGCCCAAGACCGGAGTGCTCGCGGTGCAGACGCTGCGCAACAACATAATGGCGTCGACCCTCCTGGCCTCGACGGCGATCATGCTCACATCCGTCATCGGCCTCCTGATGGGCGCTGGCGATCGCAACCAGTCCACTTTCTTCGTCTTCGGCGACAAGAGCCCCCGCAGCTACTCCGTCAAGTTCTTCGCCATCCTCGTCTGCTTCCTGGCCGCCTTCCTCTTCAACGTCCAGTCCGTCCGCTACTACAGCCACGCGAGCATCCTCGTGAACACGCCCTACAAGAAGATGTCGCCCCACCACCAGCACCACCAGGTGACGGCGGACTACGTGGCCACCACCGTGAACCGGGGGAGCTACTTCTGGTCCCTCGGGCTCCGTGCGTTCTACTTCTCGCTGCCTCTGTTCCTGTGGATCTTCGGGCCGATTCCCATGTTGGCGAGCTGCTTCGTGCTGGTGGCAATGCTGTACTTCCTGGACGTGACCTTTGACTTCGGATGGGCCGTCGTTCCCTCCGTCGTTCCCCACCATGAGAACGACAACGACAACAACGTCCATGGTAACAGAGACGAAGGACGTGGTTAACTAATAAAGTTAGTGACGATTAAGACCGGTCTACAAATTAACATTCGGAACTAATGCGGTGGATTCAACAGCCAATAAGAATCCGTCGTGTCACTTTATGAACCGAATTCATGGACCGATCTTAGAGTATTCTAGTATATTAGAAGTGCTTAAGAATAAATGGGGGCGGTGTAGATTTCAATCCAAGTTGAAATGGAGCTGCCAAAAACTTTGCCCTTGTTTTGTATTACTGTTGTTGTAGCAGCATATTGTATGCCCTTTTCTCTGTTGAGGTTGAGCAGTTGCAAAGAGAAGGGTTTGCACTTAGTCATGTGGCGTTTCCTTCGGCACAATGTTTGGATCATTTTCGCAAGTTGATCTTGTTCAGAATGCCTACATCGATTCGGATTGGACTCTGCTTCAAATATAACATAAATGGTATCGCAAACTAATCACAAGTTTACATGCGAAATCAAGAATGATGCAAAATAAGTTGTATAATTCGAATGCATCAAAAGATACGTCGATTGTCGTTATGAAATTTTTTGAGCATCATTCAGTACGGAGTTCCTTGATCTAATGCACTGAGATCTGATTCTTTCCCTCTTCTTTCTCAAATTCTGTGCGAAACGGGTACCGAATGGTCGTCGGTGAAATCGAATTACAATATTTCAACCTGGGAAAACGGGTTGATGTGGCGAAATTGCATCGAAGCAAGGGAAGTGGGGGTTGGTGTGGGAGGCAATAAAGCCGACCACCGAGGAAGCTGCATTTTTGTGGAGAATCTGACAAAATCTGGTGCGAATCTCAAAGTCTACTTTAGAGCTAATTAATGCCGGAGAAGGAAAGTCAAAGACGGATTTGGATCTCCTACCTTAGGGGTTCTAAGGTAGGAAACCCTTACTTCTAATCTCAGCCGTCGGATCGTATCCGACGGTTGAGATTAGAAGGCGCCAAATGAAAACCCCAAAAAGTTATAAAAATAATTTTCATTTTGAAAATGGGGAGGAAGAAGGAGGCCTTGCTTTTCCAGACTAGTCTTCTCTCTCTCTCTCTCTCCATTCCTCGTTTTCAAAATAGGAACGTGTTCTCTCTCCCGTTCGCCCTCGCTTGCAGAACCTCCCCTTTTTTTTTTCTCTCTTCCCTGCCGTCTTCTACCACCGAGCTCCCTCCGGTCTCTCCGACGGTCAGTCCGACGAACCGCGCCGCCGCCTCCACTCCGTCTCTTGCCTCCGGCTCTCTCTCCCGCCCTCGCGGCCAATCGAACGTCGTTTTGTGGACTCTACAGCGAGCGGAGACCGGGAGCAGCCTCGGTCTCCGCGCACGAACGCCGGTGCGGCGGGCAACGGTTGGGCTTCGAGGACGAGCAGATGAGAGCGGCGGCTCGGGCCCGCTTCCTCGCCGCGATCCTTCTGCTGCTGCTGCTGCTGGCGGCGGTCGTTGTCGACGCGAGCATGTCGTTGACGGAGAAGGAGGAGGATGAGATGCGGTCAAAGCAGTGGCAGCGGCTCTCCGGTTCCGCGGCGCCAAGGCCAAGACCAACTTCCCCATCTCCGTCTACGACGACCGCGAAGATGCCCAGGCCCCGGCCCCGGCCGGGATCGGTCGCCAAGGCTCGGTGCGAGAAGATCCCCAGCAGAGCCGGCTGGCCTTACAGCAAAGGCCGACCTGCAGCAGCCTGAGCAGCACCGTGGAGTCATCCAGCGGACCTCGGCCCCCGCCGTCCGCCGCCGCCCGAGAAGAGGTACCGGAGGTGGCGACCGCCACGCCAGCCAGGTCGTGCCTGGTCGGAACACCGTTGGTGTCGGCGACCACCGACTCTGTCTCTTTCATCCTCTTTCAAGCCGTGCCCTGCTTCATCTCTCTCCTTCAGTTTTCTCTTGAAGTCAGCTCTGCTTCCATGGCCAAGATTAGCTGGGAAATGTGATGAGCCGAGATCTCCATTACCTCAAACTTTGTAAATGTTCAACTTTGATGTTCCTTAATTAAGAGAAAGATTTTCTTTGAGATTTGATTCAAATAAAAGTGATTTATAAGTAGGATCGGTCTAATTTTTTGCTGAATTCCACGACGGTTGCTTCTTCTTTTTCAAGCATGATCGGTTCGAATTCCCTAACTCACTTTCCGACTGGATCTCAATTCTCTGAGTTCATGTCCCGGTACAAAATGACGATATCAAGCCCCGCCCATTTACAGATACATCGCCATTTCTTGTTTTTGGCATAAGGAGTCGTTAAAAACCGATCCCGTCTCGTATAATTAGACCTCAATCTATGACAAGCAACAAGAACCCTTGTGGCATCAGAATGCCCAAGAACACGAACCTCGAATCAATTTCCCCAAGCAAAATGAGATTTCCCAGTAAAAGTTGGACGCTTTCTAATCTAAGGACAGACCGCAGTGACATCCCCCTCTGCAGATTTATGCGCAGGTGCCTTCAGCATAAGCAAAGACTCGTCAGTCCAGAGACCCTAAAGAAGCAAGAAGACGAAACAGCACATCCACCATATTCATACCCCAGGAACCGGTCAATGTTTATGCACAACACGCCCAGAAAAATGCAGAATTTTTCTCTTTTCATTCCATCTTAATCGTAACCCCGCCTCATCTTTTTCATTACATCTCTCTTTCCATTCCCGCAATGAGAATACAACCAGAATATCGTGAAAAAAAAAAAAATTTGAGACGAGGCTTTAATGTTCTTTACAGCCGACAACCACTCAAAGGCACAATTGCAGATCTTCGTCGTCGAGTTCAAGCCCACCCGACGGCGGCAAATTCGGATCGAAGGGCAAGGGCCCCTTCCTCTTAAAGCACGACGTCGACGACGAATCTTGCTTGACGCCCCCTTCGCAATCTTCCACCACCGACGAAGACGAATCGCAGTCGTTTTGGCAGTCCTGCGGCTCCACTGGCGGCGACCTCCGGTACCTCTTCCAGGGCGGCGGCGGACGGCGGGGCCGAGGTCCGCTGGATGAGTCCACGGTGCTGCTCAGGCTGCTGCAGGTCGGCCTCTGCTGAAAGGCCAGCCGGCTCTGCTGGGGATCTTCTTGCACCGAGCCCCGGTGACGGATCTGGGCCGGGGCCGGGGCCTGGGCATCTTCGCGGTCGTCGTAGAGGGAGATGGGGAAGTTGGTCTTGGCCTTGGCGCCGCGGAACCGGAGAGCCGCTGCCACTGCTTTTACCGTATCTCATCCTCCTCCTCCTCCGTCAACGACGCGCTCGTGTCGACAACGACCGCCGCCAGCAGCAGCAGCAGCAGCAGAAGGATCGCGGCGAGGAAGCGGGCCCGAGCCGCCGCTCTCATCTGCTCGTCCTCGAAGCCCAACCGTTGCCCGCCGCACCGGCGTTCGTGCGCGGAGACCGAGGCTGCTCCCGGTCTCCGCTCGCCGTAGAGTCCACAAAACGACGTTCGATTGGCCGCGAGGGCGGGAGAGAGAGCCGGAGGCAAGAGACGGAGTGGAGGCGGCGGCGCGGTTCGTCGGACTGACAGTCGGAGAGACCGGAGGGAGCTCGGTGGTAGAAGACGGCAGGGAAGAGAGAAAAAAAAAGGGGAGGTTCTGCAAGCGTGGGCGAACGGGAGAGAGAGAACACGTTCCTATTTTCAAAACGAGGAATGGAGAGAGAGAGAGAGAGAGAGAGAGAGAGAGAGAGAGAAGACTAGTCTGGAAAAGCAAGGCCTCCTTCTTCCTCCCCATTTTCAAAATGAAAATTATTTTTATAACTTTTTGGGGTTTTCATTTGGCGCCTTCTAATCTCAACCGTCGGATATGATCCGACGGCTGAGATTAGAAGTAAGGGTTTCCTACCTTAGAACCCCTAAGGTAGGAGATCCAAATCCGTCAAAGACAGCCTCCAGCGTCGGGATAAAGAAAGCGCCCTGTGTTTAACCACGAGCCTCTTAATTATTTTCATCCTATGATGATGATTACCATTTTTTTATTAGAAAAGGTATCGAAATAAAATCCTAAATCGCATTTATGTCATCTTTCAATTATGTTAATTATTTTTTAAAATCTTTTGATCTAATGTAATATCAATCCTTTCGACTAATTTCGACAAAATATTGTTAACGAGAATACCGATCGATGCTATTAGATAATTTTAATAGTATTATATTTTTTTTCAAATTTTTATAATTTTTATGTTTTTCTTTCTTTTCTTCTTTTGCCAATGAATGGTCATCGATTGTTGTTATGAGCCACCATAGACAAGGTGAGCCCTGATGAGGCCAAGCCCAAGTCAAATTTGGTGAGGCCTGTGTTGTGGCCTCCTTGGCCTAGGCAAGGGCCGGCATCGCTAGGTTTGGCAAGAGGAGCGCTCCAATGGCCGATAGCCGGTTATTGGCAAAAAGAAGAAGGAAGGAAAAAAAATCGAAAATTCGAAAAATTAAAAGTTTATTAAAAATTATCCATGTCAAGGTTAGTGGTGCCACATAAGCTAACATCCATGTTAGCAATATTTAGTCAAAATTAGCTGAAGGGTTGAATTAGCATTAGATCAAAATATTTAGGATTACGATTAGATTTGCACTATTATAATAGGTCTAGGAAATTTTGATACTTTTTCTTATTTTTTTTTCTTAATTAGAGACATCGGTGTAGAGTATCGACTATTGAAGGCAATGAAACGCTATACTAAACATACAAACTGCCAAAATTCAAACTTAAGATCTATCTAGATAAATTTGATCCACAACAATTTGTATGTAATTGAGGAGACTGAGACAGGTAACATCCGATACCTCGTTATAAGATTCATCAATACCCTGGTGAGCTGTATTGTTTTGTTTTGTTGCACATGTTGAATCTTGAAAAAAATTTCGTGATTATTTTTTACATACCTTAAATGTCCTGTGGACGCGTGTTAGCTTGCTTATATTAATCTATTTACTGATAAAAAGGACCTCGATTTCGACTTCCGAGAGATCAATAATCTGTGCAAGAGGACAAAGACACAAAATCCAATTAACAAGCATGGCCGATCGGATTTGCTATATGTCGTTTGGAGTTAGGACAAATTCCGGTGCAGAAGATGGCGAGAGCGACCGGTAATAAGACAAAGACCAACCATTGAGCTCAAGAAACAATATACCCATTGATCTTCCAACATGGTAGCTTCAACAATTCCTAGTATTTTACATGTCATCCTGGTTACTTGGCCTGGAGCAGACATGTGGTCGACGAGTCTGGGAATTGGCGTCGTGTCCATTGCTTTCAAGCTGAATGGCTTAAACTTCAACAGACGATTTACATGAAAAATGAAGCGGCATGGCTGCTCTCTTTTTTCTACCACGAAGCATCGATCGTTTTGTTGCCGATTGATTCATTACATGATGTTGTGGGTCTGAGATTTTAAGCAAGACCGACGGTCCTGGATCTTTTCAGCCCTGGCGAACTTAGGAGAAAGGAATCGAAACCCGACAGTTTGTGTAGATGACAATTAAAGCTATATAAGCACATAAAGCCAACGATTCCTGAAGTTGACAGGAGCTGTGGGGAGACAGCTCGGACGAAGGAAGTAGTGGTGATGTATGTTCTTTATTTTCTTTTAAAATCGACATCGAAGGTTTCGCTGAAATCTTGGCGAATGCAACTGAAGATGTATAGAAGAAATAGATTATTTGGATATCGAAACAGTCTTGCACAATTCGGTTTTTATATTGTTTTTTTCAACGTTATGCAGGAAACAAATTCAATTTCAAATTAAACCTTGTCATAACAAGTGGAGCATCATAGCCTTCACCTCAGGAACTCTTCACTTCTGCAGCTTCCTTCACCTCTTCGGTCGTTGCGGCCTCGGGCTTGACCTCATCTGCTTTGTCCTTGGTCTCTGTCGAAGCGTCGAGCTCTCCAGTGACGGTTTCCGGCTTGGCGGCCTCTATGGTCTCATCTCCACCCTCGGGTTTGGGCTCGGAAAGATCCACCAGAGGGGCTTCCTTCTCAGTCTCGACTCCATTGCCGGTTTCCTACAACCCATTATCATCACCCACACACCAGAAACAACCATTACACGATTATAATTTGAATTTCCGACTTATATGAGATTGGCGATGACGCGTTATGGCCTCACGGGCTGGTGCGCTCCGATTATTACCTGAGGAACAGTCTCGGTGGCCGGGGCCTCCACGGGGACGGTGCCGTCGGTCTCCTTGGGTTTGCTTGCACAACCTCCCATGATCACTCACACGCAAGATACTCTTGTTGGGAATGAGTCCTGGGGAAGTTGCGGAAGAAGCTCTGGCTCTTCAATAAGGTTGGGAGCAAACAATTATAGACGGGGAGAGGGAGCTAATATTAGAACATTGGAGCTGATGGTTTCTAGGAGATCGTGAGATGGTTGGTGCTGTGCTGAGGCCCCTTTGTGGTCTGGACAGGTTACGCCTCTGGGTTGGCGTGTTTCATGGTGGAACATGGGGTTTTGGCGGTTAGGGACAGTTGGTTTTGACAGTTAATGCTTTTGCCTCTCTCACGTTGTTGCAAGAACGAGGTTGGCCCCTTGGTGATGTGTACTTGGGTGTCGTCTCGGAAGAATCATGCGTTGACAGAGTGGAAGGTCTTGGATTTGAAATTGGTGCCAAGCGAATGTGGTCGATTTTTTTTTGCTTTAGTGGGTTTTTATTTAAGGTCTAGTCTAGGGTTTTCAGTTGGACATGCTAAGATCAAATTGAGACTAACAACATTAATTTTCTAGTGCCACAAATATGGACCCTCGATTTGTAACTATTTCGAGCAATCTGCCCTTGTAGACAACATGGCCTTTCTTTTCTCTTTTTTTTTTTTTTTCCAAAAAGGGTTTTGTCTTGGGATAACACTACGGACGTCGAGGTTGATAGCCTTATGATCATGAAATTATTTGATTTTAATTGCGGCCAATGAGTCAAGAGTTTGTTGAATAAATGTCTACACACAACTAGAATCGCATCGAGTTGGTTGATCCCACAAGCCACTAAATAACTCACATGACAATTACCGAGGAGTTGGTAAATCTAAAACTAAGCCAATTAACTGAGGAATTGAGTCCTTTGATTCAATAGATCGCCCTAGGACGAATTGGACTTTCATTGTGCAATTTTGATTCGCTAATATAATTTATTCGTACAGAGAAACCTCATCTTATATTATCGTACCTTATCCTTAAAAAGGAAAAAAAATTAATCTAAAATCTTAGAGATTTATATTTTCAATATTGAAATAAAAGAGTCGAATCATAAATTTGGCACGTTATCCAACCTAAAAAGATCTCGAGCTGTAATTTTTTATATTATTTAATGTCGAATAATCGCTTTGATAGCCCAGTCGTCTCTAAATCTTTAAAGATCTTGTAATTCACTTGGATGACTACGTGAATCTGCTGATTTTATTTCCATGAGAATCATTGTTCAGATTGACCTTGCCCACTGTTGAGAGAAATTCGATGCAGGCAGCTACTCAATGCATGAAAGCGATGCTGCTAATGTATCATAGGAATGCAGATCTTCATCTAATTAAGGCTGTAAATCCAAGCAAAAGGATCAAGCGGTTTTAGAAAAAAGAAAAAAGACAGGCATTGGCTTCACGGACTTTCCTTAAATCTCTTGATTCACAGAGTCCCTTCCTTTTCGATGTTGCCTCGGGCAAGCTATATAATCAGCCCCCAAGATCAGATCACATCCAGACATTGCCTCGTCTTCTCCACATTACGCTCAGCTTTCCTCTCTATATTTGACCCGACGCTCACTTTGCTAAGATGGCCAAGCTTTCGTTCGCGCAATTCTTCATGGCGGCCCTCGTTTTTTCAGGTTTTTATATCGAGTTTTTCTGTGGTATTCTCGATTTGTAGGAACTGACTACACGTTGCTTTGTTACTGACATTCCTTGGTCGATGGAAAAATGCAGCCATGTTCTCGTGGCCTCATGCAGAAGCAGAGAGGATGTGCTCCGAGTACATAGAATTCCAGACGTGTACCAACCAGGCTTGTGTGGCGCGATGCAAGAGCAACCATGGCGGCAAGTTCCGCCATGCGTCCTGTGTGCGCGGCGACGTCGGCGGCAAGACATCCTGCCAATGTTATTATCATTGTTGAGTGCTTTAGCACCCGTGTCACGATATATTTTCGAGCTATTTGGTTGTCGTATCGATACCCCATTAATAAGGAGAATGAAATGAAGTTTTGAGTTGGTCAAGTAATATTTGGTTTTGTGGTCTTTGTTCATATCTCTCGATTTCCCTACACATCCCATCTCTACACTTGCTTGGTGAACACGATCGACTGTAATTTGGGATTTTTATCGTGTCTAGAGATGATAACTAGTCATGATAAGGCACATATAATTGGAAAAAATTACAAAAAAAAATCGTACACTTATTATGCGGTTGTCAATTTAATTATAAAATTTTCAATTTAACTAATTTGTACGATTTTTTATGCGGTTGTCAATTTAATTATAAAATTTTCAATTTAACTAATTTGGTTATGAATCTTTTGATAATTTGCCAATATAAATTTTCTAGTTAATTTTAATGGGAAAAAGTTCACCTTGATAGTATTATAAAGTTAATGTGATGATACGAGTCTTTGAAATATTTCTTTTCATTACATGTGGTAAACTATGCGAGGTGCTTGGCATTAATATAATAATGTCATTCGTGATTGTTGAGTATATAAGTAAATATTTTCGTCAAGAAATCTTGGGAAAATTAGTTGCTGATATGATATTGCATTTTATAATTACTTCCGAACTTATCAGCATGTATTTACTTGTAAAAATCAAGAGATGTAATTTTTATTTGGACCAATGAAATGCCATAACCCTTCAAAAAGCACACATACCCACACGCACACACACATGGAAAAAGCAATAATTTTTTGTTCAGTGACCAACCCAAAGCCAAACTAGAGGAAGCTAAGAATACAAAACGTAGCCGTTTAAAAGCGAAGCGACGCAGGTTGTCTAACTGCCGACAACCGTCTAACTTTGGAACCTTTTGGTCTTCCAACGTTGAGTCGGAACCAAACTGTCGGATACCCTTCGAAACAAAGCTCCGGTTTTTCCATCGGAGCTGCGTTTCCTGTTCTTCAGTTCTGAATTCTGTCGGGTCTCATACTGTTTCGACCTTGAATTTTTCTTGATCCTTGGCTCCCCATTCGAGGTGTGAGCTTTTTCTTCCTGGGAAAGCTCGCCGAGATCCTAGATCATGGGTGATCCTCCGATTCCCAGACCCTATCTCGTTCTCGTCTTCACGATTGTCGCCTCCCTCCTCTTCTTCCCCTTCGCCGTCAGATCGGAGCCGCAGATCTCCGATTTGGCCATCAGATTGCCGTCCGAGGTGAGCGATGGCGGAGGCCTCTGTTCCGGGGCGGCCCGGCCCGGCTCGTGCCCGGTCAAGTGCTTTCGTGCCGATCCGGTCTGCGGCGTGGACGGGGTGACCTACTGGTGCGGCTGCGCTGACGCCGCGTGCTCCGGCGTGGGAGTCGCGAAGTTGGGCTACTGCGAGGTCGGGAACGGCGGGTCGGGTCCGTTGTCGGGTCAGGCGCTGCTTTTGGTCCACATTGCTTGGTTGATCGTGCTAGGGTTCTCGGTTCTTTTCGGGCTTTTCTGAGCCCAGTTGAGTTTTGCGTTCTTATTATGGGGGTGCTTTTGATGTCTGCAAAGAGGTGGATGATTCCACGGGAGTTCAATTCTTTAGTTCATATAAATCACCGATGATGATATGTCGATTCATTTCCGTGTTATCTTGTGCGAAATGCTCGCAGAAGTTCTTTGTTTGTGCCTATGTTTGGTCCTTGAGCTCGAGATTTCGTGATTGATCTGCTGCAAATTGCAGAGCGGGATCCGCGTTGTCGTTCCTTGTTTCATTGATGGAAAGCAATTTGATGATATTCTGCTGTAAATCCCTTATTAGCACACCATCGGATTGGGGGACAAATAGATTGCTTGCTGATATGCTTTCCAAAGCGGAATGTCCTGCTAAGAAAGCTTCCAAAACCATGACCGAATCCTCAAAACGGAAAATGAACAGATGCACACTTATCAAAATAAGGCAGTGATTTCAAGCAAAAGTTTCGAGCGGTTTTAGGAAGGAGAAGAAGAGCATGCGTTCCCTCTACAAACAACTTTCCCTAGATCTCTCAGTTCACAGAGTCACTTTTCCTTGCGAAGTTGCCTCGTACAAGCTATGTATAATCAGCCGTACGACCTGATCACATCAAGACATTGCATCTTTCTTCTCCAAATTACACTCAGCTCCGCTATCTATATTTGACCCGACAGTCGCCTTGCGAAGATGAACAAGCTTTCGTTCGCGCAGCTCTTCATCGCGGCCCTTTTGATGGACAAAATGCGGCCATGCACGGGGAGGCCTCATGCTGTAAGTAGTGGGGTACGACCCGAGGTCGTGCCTGTAAGTGTCCCAACCAGGCTTTGTGGGGCAAAATGTAAGAGAGACCACGGTGACTTCTTCTGCAGACACAGGTTTTTGTCATTCCTTGAAATGATAATTAATTATGATAAGGCACGTCGTCGTTGTCTATTGCTGTTGAAATTGATCAATGGAACAACAACTCTAATTTAGTTAATGACATCTAATTTAGTTAATGACACATAACTGGTGTCACACCCTTTTCTCCTGTCGACACAAGATCTCGAGCTGAACTCCTCCTCGCAAGACTTCTGATGATGGATTAGTAGTACCTTACGGTAATACGACAATACGAGCCTCTAAATATCTTTTTCTCTCTCTCTTTTCCCAATAGAAAGGACGATTATTCCATTATGGAGACCACAAAAACTATACTATACATGCATACAACAAAATATTCTCGTGTCCAAAGGCTTTGAAAAAAATTATTCCAATCGCAATGGATGTCGCAATTACTTTAGAAAATATTGGCACGTACTCGTTAAAAAGGTCAAGAAATATAACTTGTGTTAGAATTAGCCGAAGCCCTTCAAAATACATAAATATCTGCATGCGAATTTCACATAATGTTTTTCTCATTCACAATTATATATTATATGCAGTTGCAAAAATTATGATTTTTGTTCGGTGACCCAATCCAACCAAGCACTGTCAGACAACGGTCACGATCGTAAAGGAAGCCAGGGTACAAACCCGCGCCATTGATTGAGTAAGGCCAGAGTTGGAGAATTGAATTAATCAAAGACGACGACGCGGTCCGGAAATTAAAAAAAAAAAAAAACCTTAAAGAAAGCAGGAGAGAGAAAAAAAAAAAAAAAAACATAGTCATTTGAAAAGTAAAGCGGCGCAGGCGCAGGTTGTCCAACCGCCACCAAACGTCGAACTTTCTTGTTCTTTCCAACGTTGTCGAACCACTCTGTCGGAAACCCTTCGGGAACAAAACTCACATTCTTTTTCATTGGATTCTCCGCGTTCGAGCCTAAGAATAGATCCCTTGCTTGTCCCGGAATCGCATGCCTTGTTTCTTCAGTTCTGAATCCTCGTGCTGTTTCGACCTTTCCTTGATTTTGGCCCCTAATTCAAGGTGCGAGCTTTTTCTTCGGAGGGCTCGCCTGAAACCCTAGATCATGGGGTATCCCTTGATTCCCAGACTCTATCTCGTGGTCGTCTTCACGATCGTCGCCACCCTCCTCTTCCTCCCCTCTGCCGTCAGATCGGAGCTGCAGATCTCCCATTCGGCCATCAGATTGCCCTCCGAGGAAAGCCACGGCGGAGGCCTCTGTTCCGGGGCGGCCCGGCCCGGATCGTGCCCGGTCAAATGCTTTCGTGCCGATCCGGTCTGCGGCGTGGACGGGGTGACCTACTGGTGCGGCTGCGCAGACGCCGCGTGCTCCGGCGTGGAAGTCGCGAAATTGGGTTACTGTGAGGTCGGGAACGGCGGGTCGGGTCCCTTGTCGGGCCAGGCGCTGCTTTTGGTCCACATTGTTTGGTTGATTGTGCTAGGGTTCTCGGTTCTTTTCGGGCTTTTCTGAACATAATGTGAGAGGCGAATCGACTTTTCCGTTTTTATTTTCTCTCTTCGTGGGGTGCTTTTGTGTATGTAGGAGTTGGATGATTCCGCGGGAGTTAATTCTTTTGGTCATATTAATCATTGATGATATATTGATTCATTTCTGTGTCATCTTGTGAAATGCTCGTAAAGTTCTTGTTTGTGCAAAAGTTTGGTGGTGTTTTAGCTTGAAATTTCATGACTGCTCTGTTGCAAATTGCTAAATTCTTATAACGAGATCGGTTTTCCGTTCCATATTTAATTGTTGGAAATAAATTCTATGAAATTCTGCTGGAAATCCTTAATTAGCACCGTCAGATCGGGACATATTGATTGATGTGCTCGAGTTTCTTATAATCCTTTTCAATCGTCAAATTCTGGACATCTTCAAGGAGCGAGAGGCATAGATTCTGAAGTTTATGTTGGTTTCCATGATGTCTGTCTGAGTGTACAATGAAGCTTGAATTATATGTTTGACCGCCTCTTATCTGCTCATTGATCGGGTTGTAAAGCAGCATCGCTGCGATCTCGTGTCGTCAATTGTCAAACAATCTCGTGTCCTCAATTGTCAAACGTTGATGGAGAAACTAATGCATATTTTACTCCTAATTGCGTGATGATGTACTTTTATAGCGGAAACTGCTTTTGGTGTATGTATAATTACTGCCTTATTGGGGAAGAAGTTTAGTAAAATCCGTACTCAGGTGCGGAGCAGGTTTTTCTTAAATTTTGAGATGAACATAAAAGAACAGCAGAGGATGCAAGGAGGAGCTACAATGATCTGTGCTATTCTTCTGCCAGCTTTAACCAAAGTTGGCACAAGAGCAAAAGAAAGGTATTGTCAATTGCGGATTACATACAAATAACAAGTGAGAAAAGCATAGGTATTGCCTTCTAGATCAGGGTACAACCTCACATGCTGAAAGAATGGAGTAAATTTTTGTCTCTCCCCTTCTCACGAACACCATGCATGCTGACTGGCTTAGAGCGTTCTTTCTTGCACTCCTTTTCTGCCTCCATCAGGAGGCAGGACAATTAAAGACACAAGCTGAGTGGTTAACGAACATGTATATCATGCTTAGCTGCTGAAAACTTGTATCCGCTAAAAGTTTAATTGTATTGGGTCATAATAAGGTCCCCTGGTTTTGGTATCTATAGTGAACTCCTCAGATATGGCCACTTGTAGTCACAGAGTACAGGTGTGAAGTAAGCTGCGAATTGGCTGCCGAAAGTTGAAGTATCGATCGGCATGTGCAGCAAACTGCAGGAGCCTTAAATCAATGTCCGCTTAGTCAATAGAAGTTGGAAGCATGGATTTGCTTTTCCTACATCCTCTAGATCAATGTTCGAGCAGACTTAGCTTTAAATATCGCCCAGAGGAGTCAATTCAATTTGCTATTGTCACTTTTGGATCAATATGCACAGACCAAATTACAGGCTGATGGTCATCAGAATTCTGTCAATAATGTAACCTCTTGTTTGCCTAGTTACATTGTGTGGATTGACAAAATGACGGAGGCACGTTCAAGTAATGTCTTCTCTGGATGGTGAATTGCACCAGTCGATGAGAAGCATTCTTACCACTGGTATTGGGTATTACATCTAAGTCTGGCTAGCAGGTTTCCACCTCGTTTTTCCTTTAGGAAATGGATATATCGACGTTGGCTTTGGTGCGTTCTGTGAATAGTCGTTGCTTTTTCTTTTTTGTAATTTCTTGCTTCTCTCTGCATTTTCTGAGGACCTGCGGCTGCATAAAATGGAGGCTCGTGAGGATTATTATCCTTTTCATTATCTTTTGAGAGTTGAGGAGGCCTCACAAGTTTTCATTGACTATAGACATTTAGCACAAACATCACTCTAGCTGTGAACTTGTGGCATGAAATATCGTTGGGCATTTTATCTCTTTATGTTAGCTCGGGTCTCTTTGAAGCGATCGTGGAAACAAATGAAATAACGCAGACAGTCCAACGGGGCGGAGCCTAAATTCCAGAAGAAATGCTTCATTCGCGCAACATTAACAATAGGTGATCCAGTCTATTTTTTATCATGACACCGGTTATACAGTGGGCCTAAGATAACACTTCAGAAAGCCATATCATGCAATCTGTGGGTGGAGTCTACCAATTCTAGCAGCAACCCTTTGGCCAACAAATCTAGCAGCTACAGTTTGGCCAGCAACATCATTGGAAAGGTGCACAAGAATAGATGGTGCAGAGACCTGTAGCGCTGCTGTAAGGGAACAAAGCGACAGGTCGATTTGGTGGCAGCTTAGGAATTGGTCCATCTGTGACCAGGAATTCGACCACCTCCTCCATACTAGGCCTACCTTTACTCTCATTCAGGGTACAAAGCAAACCAATCTCCATGACTCGAATCGCTTGTTCAAGGTTGAGCAGTGAGCCCATCCTCCTATCAAACACCTTGACCTTCTCATTTCTCTCATGCATTCCCCATGCGAAATCCAGCAAGTCCTTCTCTTCTTTTTGTTCCATCTCCAGGTCGCTCCTCCTCCTACCTGCGATGACCTCCAGAACAAAGACCCCGAAATCAAAGACGTCTGCCGCTTGACTCACTGCTGAATCGAATTTTTTTGATCCTGAACTGGAGAGCACAAACCCAAAATCTCCTAATACAGCACGGAAAGTGACGTCAAGAAGGACACTGGTCGTTTTCATGTTCTTGTGTGCAAGTTTCTTTGAATGCAAAAAATTCAAAGCTTCTGCAGCATCCTTGATGACCTTGAATCGCCTTGTCCATGGCAAGACGCCGACTCCAAATAACCATTTATCAAGACCTCCATTGGGGAAGAAATCGTAGATAACCATGAGTTCCACTTTGTCACGACACCACCCTCTGATGGGAACCAAATTGGGGTGACGAATGCGACTAATGGCGCAAATTTCTTTCAAAACTCTTCGCCCATCTAATCCATTTGAGTTCAGAAAATGAGCTGAGAACCGTTTGACGGCTACTTGGCAGCCATTTGGTAGCTTTCCCCTATAAAAAGAACCTCTGAAGTCACTTCCTAGTACGTCATACTCACTGAAACCCCGCGTTGCACAGGATACCTCATTGACGGTGAAGCTCCGTGGCTTGTTAGGAGGCCTTGGTCGTTGTATTTTCTCCGGCAAGATGATGGCACTTGGTTTATCTCCTCTGCGCTTGCTATTATAGTACAAGCTGACTAGAACTGCGAGAGTCAGCACTATGACAGCTGCAAAAATCAAGAAATTGCTAATTGGTTCTCTTTTAGCTCCTCCAGGTGTCTGAGTATTTCCCAGGATGATATTGCTCTCACAGGTTTCTTCAGATGGGATCCGGAGAAAAGCCTGGCTTGTCGATGTGAAGTTCCACGATAGCACGTTGTGGATTTGGGTCAAGTTCCCCGTGGAAGCTGAGAACCCCACAAACATATACTCCTTCAGATGAGGAGAGAGATCTAGAAATCCAGAAAATGCAGGAGTGGAGAGGAATTCTTGCCCTTCTGATCCGAGATGGATTTCTATCCATCTTTTTGGACCATCATATTTAATTCGAGCTCGGTGAATGGACCCGTCCTTGAGAGAAACCCCGAAATCGGACGCATTGATTGTCCTTGTGGACACAATGCTACCCAAGTTGATGCCAACATGGTTGTCGTTTGGGTCACCGAACTCAGGATTGTGGCGTGTGTCGAATTCCACGGCTACAGCTTTGTACTCCTCATCGCATGCATCATTAAGCATACCAAGCCATGGCCCGGATCTTCCAACAGTGAACTCATCTGGTACTATGATAAAAGTTAAGCCGCTGCCACCTGGGCTTTCCCCCGTATCCGCGGAGCCAGCATCATTCTTGGAATTGGCGAGAAAGCTGTCGTTCTTGAATTGGAAATCGAAGGTAGTCTCGAAGGAAGCCGGGGTGCTTGTGGCGGGGTCGAGCAAGCGGACAGGAGAGGAGTAGAGGGCTCGGCCAGCGAGATGCCGAAGATCAATGGCTTTGGATACATCAGGGATTTGGACCGCACTCTTTTCCTTGGACAGCTTTGCACTGCCCAAGAGCCTCACTTCATGAACTAGCATGGGGTTGTCTAAGCTGAAATCGGGGAAAGAAAGATGCTTCGTCACGTTGATCACAGGTCCGGTGAAATTCTCCTTCTTGGCTGAACAGACCACGAGCGAGCTCTGTCCCAAGAGCAGAAGTAGAAAAAGAAAACTTGAGGAGGCCATGGCAGCAGAAGATAAAGAAGAGCAGAGAGATCAGGTTGTGCTTTTGTGAAATCAAGCTAATGCATATTTAATGCATGTCTTTTTGGGCAATCCACTTCCGTCTTTTGTGCTCTTAGGCTATGCTAAGAACATGGAGCACTCATTCCGCTAACGTGGCGATGCTGTGACGGTGCCTTGCCCCGTCTTATCATGTACGGACGGTCGCGATTGAGGCGAAATTCGGACGTATCTAAGCACTGGAAGACTCCACTTGCACGAGCAAAGGACAAACAAGGGCAAACCTGAGTGGGAATCTCTACGTTTGTGTGGCCCTCCAGCAGCAGATAGCGACGGGGTGATTTCCAGTATCACGTGTTCAATATCAACTTTATTGTGGGGGCACGTTCAAGGCGGTGTGTGGTGGATTGTGGTTCTTGAGCCGTCCTTCTTTGGAACATCTGTTCCGTCCTGAGCAGAATACGACCAGACCTTCCGTTACCCGATATGAGACGAAAGACTGATAGGTCGTGTCTGTGTCGTCGATTGAGATTTTCGTAGTCAGCTGCTTTCCATAACGTGAGTCGTACAAATCTAGATACTTCTACACAAATGATTGCAGCAGGCTAGGTACCAAACTATACATAGGTGAGGTTGCTCCGGGTAGGATCGATATGGTAATTCCACTTGAAGTCGGGAAATTCGTGGAGAACTTGAATTGGTAACTCTGATGGCGTGCGCAAGTTTGGCGGGTGTCTGAAGAAATATCTACACAAGATGCGTGCCAACTTTTTTGTTATTTGATCTTATGAAATCTTTTACAGGAATGGCAAGGACACAACGAGGGCTTAAGGTTCTGGCATTTACTTTGGTTGGACCCTCCATTCTAGACAAATTAACAGACCCCACAACCGCGAGCTCTGGCTGAAACCTGTTGCGGATGATGCCTACTTACATGTAAAGTGGGCATCACCATCCAAACAACCTCATCCGCAGATTCATCAATACCCAAGAATTCGTTTTTAGAGTATTTTGAGGGGTCTCTATTCAAAAGGAGAATCGGTCTTATCAATTATTTTAGAGGACAAGTAGCATCTCGATGCCACGCCATCCTAGAGAGTGTTCATAGCCTTCCTTTAGTCTTTATCTGCGGATTATCGACAGGATTCTGTATTTTTGGCCCATGATGTAAAATTGGTAAATGTCAAGAGATGGTAAATTTTCAAATGTATTGGTAACTTTCAGAACACCGCTGTATGGTTATCTTTATTTTGGAATAATATCATTATTCATCTGCACAGTCAAAACGCCACAAAAGTTTTAGCAATAATGAGTAAAACAGGCAGGGAATGCAAAGGACTGTTTTCCCTTTTCACTCGGCGATTTCCCATACGCAAAGCTGCTTGGATAATATAGGTGACACGACATACTTATGCTGTTGTTTGATGCTTAATCTAGCAGTAGACAGAATAATTTCATGATGTTCTGCTGCGAATCAGTAGACAAGATTTCATGCCAAAGCTCTGAACCCTAATTTAAGCATCATCCTGGGAATTTCCTCATTTTGTTGGTGAGTACTTATTAGAAGGCTCTTCTTCCCTTCTCCACATCACTTGTAGGGGACTTGATTGAGTGCCTATAGAACTCGAAGCAGAGGCGCAGCGCTCCAGTAACATCATAGTGTACATGCTTTTCTAAGCTAACTGATATTGGCACTCTGTATATGTTCTTGCCACTAGGTTAAGTGCTCCGACTATTACAGCATCCAAGTGAATTGTGAGTGAGATGCGCTGATGTACAATGTGGATGTTGGTTTTGGGTCTGAGCAATGGTGGAGTAGGCTACTATAAGAGCGGGGAACCTTGTACAATTGGCCTTGTAGGTATGTGCGGGCCAATTGGCCTTCGTACAATATAAAGGGGTTGGCTACTATTAGAGAGGAGAACTTTTTCCAATGGGAGGATCAGTTCTACGAGGTCAATTGGCGTGCCCACACCTAGAAGATCCGTCAACAGTCTCAGATACTCCCAGAGATGTTGAAGTTTGCTGAAGCTTGTACAATACCTGCCGCTCGTTCGACCAAGAAAAAGATGTTGGAGCTGCAATTCAGAAAATACTTGGTAAACGTGAGTGTTCGCCATCAAGAGCACGTCTCGCCCATGGTTCCGACTGGTGGGGCCTTTAAAGGTGGCGATGGTCCAGGGAGATGGAACGATCTGCATGGTGAAGTCGCAAATGGCCTTGTACGTTGCCTAAGATCTTCCCAGTGCATTAGCAAAAGTCTAAACTTGAATGGAAGGAGATGCCACAACCCTCATGATCTGGCCGCAGCAACGTACGAGACCATTTGGGACTTCTATACGCAGATCGTCCATCACCCTCTGACTATTATATCTTTAAAAGTCCCACCACTCGGAATTATAGGCAAGACGTGCTCTTGATGGGTAACAATCACGTCTTGAAGGCCGTGTTGGGTCTCTTCGAGCTTGCCACACTCGAGCGAGCGAGCAATAGAGAAAAAGAAGTAGAATCCGGAAGCTGTGTTGTAGCGTTTCTCTTCGCCTCTTCATCGAACCCTTCACGTGCACTCTCGCTCACCATGGCGGATATTATGCCCACGACAAGCTCTCCGCTGTCTCCCCCTTATTTCGCCTTCGTCTTTGTCGCAGTTCTGGACATATTTGTTCACTGGATCGGCCGTAAGATAGTCCTCAAGTGAGATTGCCGACCAAACTGTGTTGATCCTTGTCTCACACGTCAAAAGAACAAGGGATCAAGACCTAAGTTTGGCACATTGTCACGTTAATCCAATAGTCTTCGTTTCTCTTCATGTTATGAGCAATTGGTGCTCATGGCTGCTTGCGCTTTGCTGAGAGGTGCAGAAACGGAAGAGCCCGAACTTCATGAGCTCCTCCATCATTGGTGGTGGGGGTGGCGGCATCGAATTGTAAGGATAAAAAAAGGAGGGAGACTACTCACCATTGACGGAGATTGGTGAGTAGGGATGATGGAATCGAAAAGGGAGAGAGAAAAGAGAGGAGCCAAGATCGTAGGACCTGTTTTCTTCACTATAATATTTTGAGTTGAAAGCAGGCTTCCAGAAGACCCTCTAAATCCCTTCGTTTTCGGATTTTTCTTTTTAGAATCCATAATGATCCATATTTGAAGTTTAAGGTCATTCATGAATGGTCCATTTTAATTAAATTTCGGTTAAAAAGATGGTGTATTGACTTATTTTAACAGTCCTAACTAAAACCCATCTTTCTCGGACATTTATGTTTGAAATTTATAATGATTCCTATTCAAATTTGAGGTCAATCGTATAACTTATTTTAACATATTTGAACTAAAAAATGGATTTATGACCCATTTTAACAGTTGTAACTGGTCTCTCCACCCAAATCTTTGTAATGATGCATCCGCTTCATAAAGTGCCTCGAGTTGTCAAGGCCACAACCATCAGCACGAGTTCATCATATGGCGGTCGGATTTATCAATATGAAGGAGAACAGATTCATACGCACATGACCCGGAGAAATTGAGAATACGTGATACTCACTAAAAGTCACTGTCGAGAATGGAAATTGTAAGAAAAATCAGAAAATGGATATAAAGATCGGGGCTGCAAATAGACAAAGCCATAGTCTTTCCTTGGAGCAATACTTTCAAGGGAACCACAGAGTAAGCATAGATGATTGAAAATCATTAGCTGAAAAACTCACGTGTATAATGGTGGTATATGGTTGTGGCAATTAGATAGAGGATGTACTATTCATCCCCGCCCTATGTCGACCGACCGATCAAAGGCAAATGATATGGACTAGACAAATAAACAGCAACTCTTCATTCACCTCTCTCCATATTAAAAGCCTGAAATTATCAGGTGAACTTTCCCCCTCCTCTTCAAATACTCGCACAAAGTCCACAAACTCCGATTGTCCATAGATCATAGGTAGACGGGTCAAGAAGCATGCGTAAAAAAAAAAAGAACTGAACAAATATATGTCTTGCACACGCCTTTAATGCTTAAATTGACAATTCAATGCTCTTTTAGGGGTTCAATAGGGGATAACGTGCTCAAATAATCAATTTTAATCCAATAATGATGTGTTCTCCCTTTGCTGAATTGCTGACCACAGAACGAAAAGAAGGACAAAAGCAAAAGAGTAAATAACTTTAGACCCGCAAATGTTTAACTACCCATAATACAAAAAGGCCAACTAACAACTGCTCGAAACAAGATCAACTCAAAACCTTGAAACAATATAACATGTGATTCTTCCACCAATTACTCTTCCTCGAGAATTGTCCCCTTCTCACTAACATAGATGCCATCGAGGAACTTCCGGATATCTTTGTTCTTCACATGGCATTTCTGTTAAAAAAGGAAAAAGAAAAAAATGGCTGGATTAGCAATGCTAAGCATGCTTACATGCAAGTGTATGTTTCTCTGAAAAGGGGGAAAGAAAGTAGATCGACACAAATCAGTAAAATGTGGCCAAATAGATAGATTTCCTCTGTTGGGTTTCATTCCGTTTTACAGGCAAACTTTGGAGAGCTATTGCAACATGAAAAACTAAACCACAATGTTAAGCCGGCATATTAATGGAGTCTTCCTTCCGCTCCCCAAAGTAAGGCAAATAGCATAAGCACAAGTGCATCTAAACATGTTACGGAAAGAGGAGTGAATGGGATGGCCCATACCTGATTTATCAGGGCACACGATCGGGAAACAAGTTCAATATCATTTCCATCCAGAACCAGCTCATCCTTGACCTTTTCAGAACGAGTAACTGTCACTCCCTCAAGCATATCAACCTTTCTCACCTGGTTCAAATATAACTTTATTAGTATCCAGTCAATGAAGGTCAACTGTTAAAGCAGTTGCAGAAATCAACTACTCAAGTATTTGCATCAAGCCTTTTCTTAGAGTCCCATGAACATAATTTCTAGCATCTCTCAACACACACTCTCTAAGTCTACAATAGTAGAATTCAATTACAAGCAAACATACTCAAAATGGCAAATCAAGACTTTCTCCATTAGTAGCCATTAGACAATGATAGGTAACAGTACGTGCTAAAATCACACAAGTCATTCAGCAGCTCACAAGTTGAATGTCCTCACAGGTGGCACCAACGCAAGACCACGCAGAGGCACCATGGTGATACTTTAAAATCAGTATGGACAGACTACACAGGGCATGTCAAATGCAGTTTTAATCTAACCACATATTTCAACTTAAGGCTCGAAGTAAATAGCGCCAGCATGAGGTAGACGCCTGCAAAGGTCCAGATTAAAACATCTTACATCACATTTAGCAGTTGACAGAAAGTTTAGCATGAGAACTACAGCATTCAACATCCACATAGGCATTTCAGCACAAATTTACTAGAACTAAAGTAACAAGCTAAATTATAGTTTAGCAAACCACTTGAATAACTACACGTCCACTGACGAACGTCCCCAAGCAGCGACCAAGCGACCGTATATCAATCAAGTTGTAGTAGTCTAACATCTGACCAGTCAGTAGATACCCAAGGAAAGTATACACAATCAAGAACACATGTCAATTCCACCAAAAGAACTAAGAAATGGCAAACCAAGCAAGTCGATCAGGAGTAACTGGAGAAAATATCCAGGCGGTGCACCTTCTTCTCGCCGAGGAAGTTGCGGATCTCGATGGACTTGCTGGAATTGGCGATGCTGGCGTTGATGGGGAAGTGGGCGTAGACGAAGCGCATCTTGTAGCGGTAGCCCTTGGTGACGCCGGTGATGAGGTTCTCGACGTGGCTGAGGGCGGTGCGGATGGCAGCTGACGTCTTGCGGGAGCCGAACCAGGCCTCGATCTTGAGCTTCCGCTTGCCGGTGGACTCGTCCCGGATGAGCTGGAAGTCGAGGTTGAGGTGCTTGAAGTTGCGGGTGAGCTTGCCCCGAGGGCCCTCCACCTCGATGACCTTCGCGTTGATCTTGATGCTCACCCCGTCGGGGATGTCCATCGTCTCCGACGACAGTATAGTCTTCATCTCCGCCTCGGGTCGGCTGGGCAGAAGCTTCACCCGCAGGGAAAATCTCAATGGAGGGGGAGAGGGAGGCGAAAACCCTAGCGAGAAGGTGGGTTATATGCGACATGGCTATAAGGCCGCGAGGAAAAGCCCAAAAGAGATTTGGGCTTTTAGAGCCCAAAATGAAATGTAGTCAAGGCTGGCCCCCTTGGCTTTAATTTATTTGCGAAATAGCCTCCGTATGCATGCGCATCTGCGGAGTAACCTCCTCCGACCATGGCCCGTACATCCTCCGGCCACAAATTTGGATGGTAAACACCGTCTCGTTGGGAAACCTATGCAAAGGAGTTCCTCTACAAATCTGTGTAGAACATCGAGTTTTTTTTCCCCTTATACCGAAATGATAGCTCAAAAGATGATTTCTTAAGTGATTTAAGGTATGAAAGGTATGTATACATGACTTATCCCTTGGAAAATTAAGGAAAGAGCAAAGGAAAATAAATGAAGGTAATGGGAATGAGCGATAATAAGCTTTAGTGATCATTATAGACTGATTTCCTAACCTATATTTAATGAATTGAATTGTTATATGAGTTAGTTAAATGTAATCAAATGGGTTATAAATGTGTTTAGAATAATAAAACACAAAACGACATGGGTAACAAATGGATTCACAACTTATTTAGCCATGACTCAAACTTATGACTCTATCTTTATATTCTTTGGCTCGCACTTGATTTTGCGCTTGTTCGCTCACTTCGTGTTATCACTTAAGTTTGAGCATGAGTTCTCGTATATTAGGTTAATTTGGAAGGACATTAATAATATGGGTCGAGTTGGCTATGGGTTGAATCGGCATAGTCGGTAGATTTACATAGCATGGGGATGTATCAGAACGGATGAAAATGGATTAATTTTGGTCGGATCCCCATTTAGCGGGTCTAGCGATTAGCGCACTTATGGTGCATAGCTTTGGTCATAGGGTCTTCTCTTAATTTGGCTGGTGCTGGATTTCAATGACTCTACTTTGCCATGTCCCAACATCCATGACTTTTAGTAGAATGAAGCTACATTTGGATCGACTTGTAAGAAATGCACAATTTGATTTGAGATTAACTACCGAATATATATTTTACTGAGAACATGTCTATCAAATTAATATAACATATCGTTCAGAAATAAAATCTAAGCACGCTCATTACACATACGGACATGAAACTTCATTTTCATATTACATTCTTATGAATAGTGGAAAAGACGGAGGTGACAATCGGGATTTTATTCAAAAAGTTGGTAGCATATGTCGTTGGTTGTATCTCATAGACCATAATATTATGGCCTCACAGGTAATGATGTTCTATAGTGTTACGAGTGATACAATAATTAAAAATCTCTTTTCTCTTCATAAATTTTTTTTCTAAAGTAAAGAATACGAGAAATATTAGTCTGAGATCACCGTTGGTTCTAATTTTCAAACTTAACAGGTAGAGAATCATCATCATAAGGACATGACTATAACTTGCCGTACGAATCCCTTCAACTGGTGACGGACGGAGACAAAGGTGAAAGAGGAATTTGCTCGAAAGTCAATGGATGGACTCCTACAGAACTTTGTCAATGGCAGTAATTTTTTTAGCAACTAATCACGTGGAACCTTCATTATTTTCCACGCGATTAACCATTTGGTAATTTTTCATAAATTAGCAAGGTTAATTTTACAACTTCAAAACTTTTTATTGAGCATACGTCCCATTCCATTGCGCTATCGCGGGGTGGTGGTATTTATTTCAATCCTGGCGAGAATATATGCCTTCTTGTGGGGAGAATGGAAGGAGTTGATGATGAATTTCATGGCCCCGATCAATGATGTGGACATAGCAGCAGATGAATCCACAGTGAGCCTGCCGACAAAAGTGGCAATTGTCACGTCAAAGTGATTTGCTAGCAGTAGATGATCTTCATGTTGCAATGAAGTTTGATAATAAGAACGATACTTATATGAATTTACATGCAATGTCACAGTAGGTAGGAACCAATTTATGCTCTCGAGTTTTTCAAACTTCGGAGCAGCTGTAGCAAGCATCATTGATCTACCGGCCAAAGCGTTTGTCTGATCAAATCTTAAAATAGCATATCTTAGCTCATTTTATCATGGCCTATCTTTGCGTTCGTATAATCAAAATACGTTTGTAATTCACCGACGATCTCACAAAATAATTCATAAGGTTGCGTTGGGTTATTAGCATGTGAGATTTTGATAACGTGATTAATTCCTGCCTTAATAAGAACGATTCGCTTAAAATTATACTTTTCGTTATACAATTAAAAAAATTTCGGATATGACATTCTTTCAACGGTATAAAAAAAATCTTGTCTTTTTACTCAATTAGTGATCCTAATAAAGTATTTCCAGATATATTTGTATTTCAAAATGATTAGTTGCAAGAAAAGAATAACTCGACATATGATTGGATCGTTATAATTTATTTAGAGAGAAAGAGAAAAGTGAATTCCACGCACGATGACAAGTGTCGCCACATGACTGCTCGGATTTGGATTTTAATTTCTTTCTCACTTTAATTGAATATCTTCCGAGGTTTTGTTTGACACGCCATCCGCTTTTGCGTCGTCGGGCGAATGGTGGGTGCCCCCCCTTCATCACTCGCGGAATCGAATCTCTCTACCCATTTAAAAAAAATGAAAATGCCTTAACTTATTATTTAATGTTTCCCCACTCTTGACGGCCACCAAGTAAGAAAAAAAAGAAGAGGGGGAAATTCCTTTTCTAAAACTCACAACCCCTTTTTTTTTTAGCTTTCATTATTTGACTTAAACGAGCGCCCTCGGAATCGATAATCGAAAGAGAAAATCGAGGAATATACCTTAAGGTCAAATTTTAATTAATAGAATATATATATATATATATACAGAGGAATCATCAAAAAGTTCGTCTTCACTTATTACATCTAAAAATGGCGACTTTTCTCGTCGTCGTCGTCACCTTCCCATTATCGTGCTGACAGAGTTTGTCGCGTTCCGGTCAACGTCAAGGCAAAAGATAATCTGTTCACACGGAGCTTTTCCCGCCCTCCTTTTCTCCTCCTCCTCCTTGATTTTTCCTCTCTCTCTAAAACCACGGAGAGACCATGGTAACGGACGAAGCTGAGCTGGCGAAACTTAGGACAGGGGTCGCTGCTTTTTTGCTTACGACTGGCTCGCGTAAAAGGGGATTAGGAAAAAGTTAAAGATGGCGAGGCCTCCTTTTCTTCTTCTTCTTTTTATCTAATTCTTATTGTTTTCTTTTCAGACATCTTTAATTTAATTCCATGTCATGATAGATAAGCCCCCCCCCCCACCCCTCCCAACCCCACCCCAGCCAAAGGGGAAAAGGCACCGATTTCATCGGCCTGGATTTACAGGCACCGTTGGCTCTGGCCGTCCCCCTTTTCGTACACGTGGCATCATTTCGCCGTGTAAAATGGATGGTGTCGTGAGTGGTGTGTGGGCCACGATGAATCCGACCGGTACATATGTCATATCGTATCTTTAAGTTATATGGAGACGAGTGCTGAGCTTTTACTGAAGCGGAGGAGTCGGATAGTGAGTTAATATGAATTTATGCATATGGTCTGAATCTTACTTTATGTATGAGTTCGTATGGCCAAGTAGCTTCCTAAGTCGCCATTTCTTAAAAGGACGAGCAAGTTTTTTTGTAGTGATTATATATCACGAGTCATTGTAGAAACAAAAATCGGCTATGCACTTCTCTTGACTTATAATGCAATGTTGATGAAGTTATTGCACGCATATATTTAGATTATTTCCTTATTAAGGTGTCAGTCATATAATCAACAAAAGGCAAGACCTTCTTTTCGCTAAATACAAACAAATTACGTTGAGATTTTAGGATTTCATATTGCATTCCCATATTAAAGAACTTTTACGCTCATTCTCACGTTTAATTTTGTCTTTTTGTTTAGTACTAAGCGTTGAAAGATTTGAAGAGACAAAATAGGGGCCTGGTAAGATTTAAACTTAGAATCTCTTATTTTGATACTATGTGAAGTTTTTGTAAGATCGCTGCCAACTATCCAAAAAACTTAAACTGTTAAGTGAAGGCGTTGATTAATATTAAAATATTTTCATAAACACCACATAAAAAAGACCATAAACCATTCTCATTACGACACAAAATATCAGAATTTTTCTCTAAAATTGCTTTTTTGATGTAAACATCATAAACTTATTTTGTGTTATAAAAATTATTGAACTTATACCTGCGCAATGAATATATCATGAGTAAAAATAAAATAAAGAGGTATATAAGTTGAAAGTATTTGGTTACATAAAAAAAGTATTTATGTCGCAGTAAATATAATTTAAGATTTTTCTTTTTGGACTATACTTGCCTTTAAAATAAAGCAAAACTCTGAAAAGCTCATTTTTCATTGTCCTATTTTTGTCACCACCCGAAAGCGACGCTGGAAACCGCCACTAACCGGGTGAGGCCAACGGCGTCATTGACAGTTAGAGAAAAATGGACGAGACGATGAAGCAGCGGAGGGCGGAGACGGGAGCCCACGCCAATGTGAAAAGAACATCGCGGCGAAACATGACGGCGAGGATCCGTCGCCGTCCGTCCTTCCGTACACGTCCACGTCACCGGGAGAGGCCCCACCTGCTCCTCGTTGCTGGCGTGTCGTCGCTTCAGTGGCTTGCCAACATCCCTCTCGCTCTTCTCCGAAACTTCCTTAGCACGGTCTTTTTTACGGCCCCTCCGACTTTCCCCTGGTGGCACATCCCGTAATAAGAGGGAAGGACGGGGGCAGATATCCTTACGCGGGGTTTTAAAACGCGGAGAGAGAAAGAGAGAGATTGACTTCATCGTAGACGAAGTAAATGAGCTCGCTTGCGCCCTCTCTCTCTCTCTCTCTCTCTCTCTCTCCTCGCTTCATCTCTTCGCTTTCTCTGCTCCTTCCTCGTGATCTCTTGAAAGCCACGGGCCATCCGAGCGACGCTACCATCTAAACATTCCTCTCTCTCTCTCTCTCTCTATCGGTGCTTTGTCATTTTCCTCAGGGTTTTGAAGAAAAGAAACAGCGAGGGGTTTTCTCCTCTCTCTCTGTCTGTCTCTCTCTCTCCAGCTTCCTTTTGGCGGGACTGGTTGGGCGTGGCTCTGGCTATGGCGGTCTTGCCTTTCGACTCTCTCCCGCTGGGGTTCAGGTTCCGTCCCACCGATCCGGAGCTGATCGATCACTACCTGCGGCTGAAGATCAACGGGAGCCACAGAGAGGTTAGGGTGATAAGGGAAATCGACATCTGCAAAGTGGAGCCTTGGGACTTGCCTGGTATTTTTTTCGTCGACCTCGTCTTGCTTTCAGGGATCCTGCTGGATTGGCGTTGTCCTTACAGTCGATCGTCTTTCCGTCTTGCTTGATTTGACTCTCTTGTGCTGCTTGATGTTTCGCCTGTTCTTTCATTTGGTACGTGCGCGCGTTTTTTGCTGCATTAGTTTCTTGACGAGTGATTTGTAGGGTTTCTGTTCTTTCGCTTGTTGCGTAGTCAACGAATGAGTTCGCTGTTCTCTTGATTTTTCCGAACGTGCTTTCTTTCTTTTCATGTGAGAACGGAACTTGCGCTTGAACTTGATTTCACTTTCTGGATGGAATAGGTTAATCTCCTGCACAGTCAAAATGATTGCTTCAGTGGTAAAGTAGCTATGATCAATGGTTGTTTCACAACGCTCTCTTTGACATCTTGGTTCACACAAATCGTTTACTTATTTTTCGCGACGGTGTTGTAGATTTATCAGCTATACGGACAAACGATCCAGAATGGTTCTTCTTTTGTCCAAGGGACAGAAAGTACCCGAATGGGCATCGGCTCAACCGGGCAACAAGAACTGGATACTGGAAGGCGACGGGGAAGGATCGGAAAATTAAAAAGGGAGGGGATTTGATTGGAATGAAGAAGACTCTGGTCTTTTACATGGGCCGTGCTCCCAGGGGACAGAGGACCATCTGGGTGATGCATGAATACCGAACAACTTTAGAAGAGCTCGATGGTACTCATCCTGGACAGGTTAGATTGACCGCCTCTTAAAATTTGGTTCTTGATCTTCATTTGGGTATCATTCTAACGTGTCTGTTCAGTCAGGATTCTGTTTGAGCCTTAAATTGATATTGTTTTGTCCGTACCCTTTTTGGTGAGTTAAAAGACTTAACCAATTTCTACTCTTTTTTTAACTTCTTAAGATTAAACTGGTTTATTAGAAAGGCAGCAATTTCATAACTTCACCTCCACTGATCTCAAGAATGGTCTCAATGTTGGCATACGCCTCAACTTGTATCTACGCTATGACATGACTGCGGATGATTTGAAAAATGTTATGGATTCCTTAGCTTTGTGTATATAGGGATTTTAGTAGTGTTACCCAAAATGAAGTAGCATTTATATTGTAGATTCCTCTGTTAGTTTGTTTAGTCACGGTCTTCTCCTCTTCTGCAGGTTCATGTGCAACACTTTGTATGCTAAACTCATGCAGAGTTAGTAAGTTCTTCCAGGAGGATTGTTCATTTTAAAACAAACATGCATTGTCATTGGCAGATAATCCTTCACTTATCTGCTACCGAACTGTAATGTGAACCCATTGACCTGTTTGGTCCCGCATGTATTAGTTTACATGTTTGAGGTCAAATGTGTAGTAGCAGCCATTGTAACTTAATTCAGTTCTGTAAAGAAAGGATAGTCAATGTTTCCTTTTTGTGACTTCATTCTAAACGAGAATTTTGTGGACCTCTAGAGAAGTCAATGCAAAAAGCATGCTATTCAGAAAATAAATAAGCCAATATAAACTCCCCATTTTGTCATATACTTCCTTATCTGATTGCCATCTATTGCAGAGTCCATTTGTTCTGTGTCGTCTGTTCAAGAAGCAGCATGAGACTCTTGAGGGCCCAACTTGTGATGATGCAGAATTAGTAGTTGCTTCTCCAACGGCCAAATCTTCACCTGATGATACTG
Organism: Melaleuca quinquenervia; assembly: GCA_030064385.1. Taxonomy (NCBI): domain Eukaryota; kingdom Viridiplantae; phylum Streptophyta; class Magnoliopsida; order Myrtales; family Myrtaceae; genus Melaleuca; species Melaleuca quinquenervia. The sequence goes on along the minus strand of CM057718.1, from coordinate 577,694 downwards.
AGTCAGAGTTAGCGATAGCTCAAGATGGACCGTCTTCTGCAACGCAAGAAAAAACGCCATATGAAGATGGTGGTTTAGAACAACACCATCGTGCGCATTTACAGAGTAACGAGGTGAGAATGCAAGTAAATATCGCTCATGATCTTGTTGTCTCACTTCTCTAGTACTTAATTTCTTCATTAATGCTCCTATTTCAGGGACCTTCCTCCATGAATGTGGTTTTGAATGACATTAGCGGTAACGAAATTGGTGCACGACTTCAGAATGACAAGAATGAAAATAATATATCAGACTTCTTTGACTCGATATTCAATGCCAACTATGATGGCTCTTGTGATGGGAGTGGCCAGCATAATTTGGATTTTAGCAGTGAGATCGGGAAGAACGGGCCTGTAGGCGAGGACAATTTATCATACGATGAACTACGTAAGGAAGCCACTGAAAGACAGGTGATCTTGCGAAGTTAAACTATGTCTTTTCCTTGAGAATTCCTCAGAATTTAAATTCTGTCCATCTTGTCCTTTGAATGCTTCTGATCACAATGTGAAGTGACGAATGCCTTTCTATTAAATGTTTGTTTGCCAAGCAGGCGATACTTTTCTCATTTGCTGTATGTCTAATCTTTTCCATTTTTTGTATACTGCAGATTGAAGGTCAATTAGAGTGGGACGAAGCAAGAAATTATGGGAGAGACGCGTCACAAATGGGAATGGCTCCAAGAAACTTCCAAATGGGGGCCCCTGAGTCTAACGTCGATTGGGACTTTATTACAGAAGGTTCATTCTTTGGAATCCCTTATGGGGAAGAACTAGCATCACAATCTGATGTGAAGCCAAATAACATTCACCTCCAAGGGCTAGGCACTTCTCCAACCACTCTTCAGAGTGGTGACTCTTTTGGAACCGGAATCAGGATAAAGCCTCGCTCTTCACAAGTTTTGCAACCTCAGTATGATTATGGGGCACAAGGCTCTGCACCGAGAAGGTTCCGTTTACAGTGTAAACTTCAAATTGGTCCACTAAGCTGCAGTAGGAAGTCAAGTGATTTTATTTCTGGTGATGAAGTTAAAAAATCCAATTCCGATAATGCAGAGGTAAGAAGTTCACGAGCACCATAGTCTTTTTGACAGAATAGATTGCTATAGGTTGCCATGTATTTGCTGTGTGAATCTTATCAAAGTGTTGTGCGCAGGAGAAAAAAGTTTCCAATAAGGTGGTTGGGAGTGGTGAAGATTCGGTTGGTGACGAATCTGTTAGTAGTAGTTCTAGCGAACCCCAGAAGCTTACTCTTTCTGATATCAATGAAGAGAGTGAAGTTTCTCGAGAAATAGTCGATAACATGACGAGGGATGGACGTGTCAATAAGCAGTGTTCTAGGAGCAGATTACTGGTCTCTTCTCTGTTCACAAAGGGACCTGCTATTCGATCAGTGTGGCCACCCGCTAATCTGTTCAATTTTTTTGTTTTCTTTGTTTTTTCGCTGGGCGCGATCATTGCCTGGAGATATATTCACCTGTGAGGCCCATGAGGAACATTCCTCTCTATTTGTTATTATAGGCGCCGTTTCTCAGATGACCAGATAACCTCTTAGGTGGAGTTTCTGTAGATTATCCCTTTGTCCATATGGTAATATATCGCCTATTTGGGCTGATCTGATCAATCGATACTCTAATCATATGGCTTTATATTCATTCGTCTATTCATCTATTTATTTTGCCCTAAAGTTCTGTTTTCTGTGAATCATTTCAGCATTTTTAAGCTCTCTGCACAACATGTCAAATGGCATCTCTGCTGCCGCGCCTGTGTATGAAGGAGAGGAATTGTGAGGTCAAAAGAACGCTTTAGCTTTTGCATGGGTTATGGCGATGCTATCTAAGGTTAGAAGAGGGAGTAGTCTTGAAGGTCGATTCTCGGTCCACTCCTGATTGAGTCGGCTGAGCTGCCGGGCGTGGTGGGTTTCAAGCGTGGTATAGACTTATTTAGACGGGGGTCTTACCGTATGAAGCAAAAAATGGTTGTCATGGAATGTGAAATCGCATTTGTTCTGAGAAGAGAGATGGCGCTGATCAAAACTTCATACACCCATCAAGCTTGCTCAGCTACACGATTGCCTTTACCTACGAAGAAAGAGCGGGGACGGAAGTGGAGACCCCACCCTCCATTCACTCTGATATTGAAGAAGCAAAGGGTGATTCCTTAACGTGCTCAAAAAGCCATGTTGAGATCTCAAATCTCGTGTCCTCGTACAAAAGGTCCCACCGTGCCAAACAAGATATCCCTATGCTTACTTTGTGTTTCGGTCGAGATCCTTATCCATGACCCATGATGCAGCATCTCCCTCCCTCTCTCTCTCTCTCTACCCCCGCCTTCCCGAGGAGAGTCGCGCTGATGTGTCTAGGGATGATTTAGAGAGTAGACGACGATTTCATCATGCTAATTGCTTTTGAGTGATGGTCCTGTCCTTTTCATCACGAATTTGTACTCCTCGTTTTCTTTTTCCCCGAGAACGTTTCAATTGGCTTATTATAGCGAGAACTTACGGATTGATCTAAGGCTCTCGTTGATCTTCATAAAATAGAATATGGCTCTTGATTTTCTATCTATGGAAAAAATTGGTATCTTACAGTATTCAACATATAGAGTTACTATCCTGAGTTTGACACTCACTCGATTTGCAGTTAACTGATTGACGTCTCTTCACATCCTTTCGGCATTTAAATTTTGATTTTACTCTTGGGCCTACAAAATGAATGACTTGGAATATATTTTTCTAAAATTCCTCACTTGTATCGGTTGAAATAATTAATTTAATGAGAAATATTTTCGTCATCGATGACAATTCATGTCCGTATTTTTTTTTCATGGATGATGAATTTTTTTTTCAATAATTGATTTTTGTAAAATGATACAAGCGGTAATCTCTAAAAGAATACTTTCTAAATCATTTATTGGTTACGAAACAAATGAAGCCATAATATAGAAGAAACTCCTGGTTAACCCACTGACTTGAATTATGATGAAGTGCCTATCCATAAGAGAAAATCTCTAATTCAATTTTTGTTATCTACACTGATATGAGTAGTTGTATACTTCATGTCAATTATGCCAACCACCAGTTTTATTTGCTCAAAACGTACAGGATCGCCGTTCTTTTGTTCTCCCAAATGATCAGGATTCATATGAAGCATGAATACCATCTTCAGGTTTACCGATCTGGAAAAAAGGAGGCGTCAATCACTTCCCTTTGTGCCCACGACAGCTAGGCACTGGTATTGTTAAGTCTCAAGTTCTGTAAAACGCATCATAACAGAGAGCAGTCATCAATTGCATAACAATCGCATCGCGTAGTTAGTGGTTGAATGTTCAAATGGAGTGGTTGGGCAAGATTGCGTTCATATCGAATCATCTTGGTAGAAAGAGCACAAAGGTTGCTTTCCATCCCTAAGCCAATCAATCAACTCGATTCTCTTAATATGGCAATGAATGAGGACCGTACAACCCTCTTTTCTTTAGAAATCTCCTCAATTAGTAGCATAACAAAGGAAGGAATGATTAGTCGGATTAGGTTAATCTAAGTACTTGCTTTTTTTTTTTTCTTTTTGGTTGCTTTTCTTAATGGATCGACTTGCTTTTGTTGAAAAAGGTGGCCGTCCAATCTTGGATCGGATGGCCACCTTTTTAGGGGGGAAGGTTTTGTTTTTTTAAAATTGTTGGCCGTCTAATTAAAATCGGACGGCCAGCTGTTAATGTATGTCATAGTGACGTACGTTAGTAGATCCAATTCCATCAAGGACTTCAACGTTGATCTTACGATCTTATTGGTAAGTAACTCGACAAACGGATTTAAGGGCAAGTGAAGGGAGATTGGAAACCCCAATGAAAGCTTTAAGATAACCACAAAGGACGGCAAAAGGAAGGACGATGAGGATAGAAAACAATGATAATAGAGAGTGTACAACAAGTTTTGCGGTCGAAGGAAAGAGAAAGGACCATGTCCATGCGCGACGTCAATTTCTCTTGTACCTCCTAGCGTTTCACGTGCAAAAGCCCTGCAATATTATTCGGGACCCTATGCTTCACCCATCCCAATTAGGGTTACAAACTTATAAAACAAATTCGTTCGCTATTTAAACTAAGAAGCTAATAGATCCAATCTACTTTCCTCAATTTTGAACCAATGTTAGTGTAGAATAAACTCGTCCAAGTCATCGCTCATCGGGCCAAAAGTCTGACAACATAACAACTTACCTGATGTGTTATTTGAAAACTTCTATGTGGTAGACATTATTAAGATGTGTGACGTAAAGTAGGATTACTGATTTTTATTGGGCCATCATATTCATGGTACGTGTTAGATAAGCTTTCCAATTTGATTTTTAACATTGATATAAGTGACATATTTCGTTGTAACTTATTTCTCGTGCGTAGCTTTTCATTCATTAAATTGTACATGCCGTTCTTAATATGACTCGCATATGAGATGGGATGTTAAGATATCTATGTTGTTAAACTAGTGAATATATATATATATATATACATATACATACTTGTATGTGTGACGTGATGTGTTTTCACTTATAAATATAAATTTTTAGATCGGATTTTGTAATAATAATAAGTGTCATCTTTTGTTGTTCTGGAAACATCAGAACGAATAACATTTTGGAAAGAGCTCAGGCACTGAGGTGTGGATCCGGGTCCTCTAACATCAGAGGATCTGGAGAAGATAGTTATCCGATTTTTAAATCGGACGGCCACCTTTTTATACGGAGAAGGTTGTATTTTTTCTTTTATTTTTAAAAATGCTGGCCGTCGGATCGGACGGCCAGCTGCTAAGTCACCGGTGAGTACGGTAGCAGATCCAATTTCGGTGCTCGGAATCTCTCTATTGCGCAAGGACAGCACGCCTGGTTCACTTGGTGCGACAGCGACAACCGACTTCATGACGTCATCACGCGAGAGGGCGAGCGCGTCATCTCTCTGACTTTTGGGTTCCCTGGTTCACGCTGAAGGCATGCGGGACGAACGGACATGGTGGTGGTGTGGGGGTCCAGTGAATTCTTAGGTCGGCGGGCTGGATTCCACTATGCCGAGGGTTTGACGATGTGGGGTCCGACAATGTCTACCTGTATATGTACTGCCCCCTTCCTCCAAACCATAACTCACCACGGTTTTGCCACCAGTCTCTTCTTCTCATACTGTTCCTCAATGGTTGGGCGTGTCTCTGGCTATGGCGGCCTTGCCTCTCAACTCTCTCCCGAAGGGGTTCAGGTTCAGTCCCACCGATCAGGAGCTGATCGACCACTACCTGCGGCAGAAGATCAACGGCGGCGACGGGGAGGTTCGGGTGATCAGGGAAATTGACGTCTACGAAATGGAGCCCTGGGAACTGCCTGGTATTCTTTTCATTGACCCATTTCGCATTGTTTTCTTGCTCTCCTTGTTTTTAGGGATCCCGCTGGATTGGCGTTGTCCTTAGGGTCGATCGTCTTCGCGTCTCGCTTGACTCGCGTCTCGTGCTGCTTGATGTTTCACCCGTTCTTTCATTTGGTTCGTGCGCGCGTTTTTTGCTGCATTATTTTCTTGACGAGTGGTTTGTAGGGCTTTCTGTTCTTTAGCCTGTTGCTTAGTCAAGGGATAAGTTCGTCCTTGATTTTTCCAACTGTGCTTTCTTTTTTATGTGAGAACGAAACTTGTGCTTGAACTTGATTTCACTATCTGGATGGAATAGATTAATCTCCTGCACAGTCAAAATGATTGCTTCAGTGGTGGAATAGCTATGATTGATGATTGTTTCAAAATGCTCTTCTTGACATGTTGCTTAACAAAAGTCGTTTACTTATTTTTCGCAATGGTGGTGTAGAATATTCAGCTATACCAACGGAGGATATGGAATGGTTCTTCTTTTGTCCAAGGATCAGAAGGTACCCGAATGGGGATCGGCTTAAGCGAGCAACAGCAGCTGGATACTGGAAAGCGACGGGGAACGATCGGAAAATAAAAAAGGGAGGAAATTTGATTGGAATGAAGAAGACTCTGGTCTTTCACACTGGCCGTGCTCCCAGGGGGGACAGGACCGTTTGGGTGATGCATGAATACCGAACAACTTTAGAAGAGCTCGATGGTACTCATCCTGGACAGGTTAGATTGACTGCCTCTTACAATTTGGATCTTGATCTTCATTTTGGTATCATTCTATGGTGTCTGTTCAGTCAGGGTTCTGTTTGAGCCTTAAATTGATATTGCTTTGTTCTTGGTGAGTTAAAGGACTTTAACTGATTTCTACTCTCTTTTTGACTTCTTAAGAGAAAACTGGTTTATTGGAAAGGCAGCAATTTCATAACTTAACCTCCACTGATCTCGAGAATGGTCTCAATAATGGCATACACCTCCACTTGCATTTATGCTATGAAATGACTGCAGATAATTTGAAGAAATGTTGTGGATCCGTAGCTTTGTGTATATTGTTTAGTCAGTCTTCTCCTCTTCTGCAGGTTCATGTGCAGCACTTTGTATGTTAAACTCATGCAGAGTTAAATGAGTTCTTGCAGGAGGATTGTTCATGTTAAAATAAACACACATTTTCATTGGCAGATGATCCTTCACTTATCTGCTACCTTACTATAATCTGAACCCATTGGCCAATTTGTTACTAAATGTATTAGTTTACACCTTCTAGGTAAGATAGAAAATGTGTAACGGCAGTCATTATTACTTAATTCAGTTCTGTAAAGGATAGTCAATTTTTCCTTTTTGTGACTTGCTCATTCTAAACGAGAATTTTGTGGGCCTCTAGAGAAATCAATGCGAAAAGCATGCTATTCAGGCAAATTTAAATTCCCAATTTTGTCGTACACTTACTTATCTGATTGGCATCTATTGCAGAGTGCATTTGTTCTGTGTCGTCTGTTCAAGAAGCAACATGAGACTCCTGAAAGCTCAACTTGTGATGATGCGGTTGCTTCTCCAACAGCCCCATTTTCACCTGATGGTACTAAGTTAGAGGTGGCGATAGCTCAAGATGGACCGTCTCCTGTGACACAAGATACACCACCAGTTGAAGATGGTGATATAGAACCACACCAGCCTGCGCATGAAAAGAGTAATGAGGTGAGAGTGCAAGTAAATATCGCTCATGATCTTGTTGCCTCACTTTTCTAGTGCTTGGTTTCTTCATTAATGCTCCTATGTCAAGTGAATCTGCCACAAGGCAGGGATTTGAACTTGCTTAGTGATCCAAGGATGGATATTTCATTGTCATCATTATGATTGCCGGTGGTACCTTCCTGCATGACTGAGGTTTTGAATGACATTAGCAGAACGGAACTGGTGCGCAACTTCAGAATGATGAGAATGAAGGCAACGAATTCGTTGACTCGATATTCAATTTCAACCATGACAGCTCTTTCAATGGAAGTGGCCAGCATAATTTGGATTTCGGCAGCGAGATCAGTAAGGACAGGCCTGTAGGCGAGGACATTGTATTATTTGGTGAACCACCTGTGGAAGCCATTAAAGGACAGGTGATCTTGGGAAGTTGAACTTTATCTTTTCCATGACAATACCTCAGAATTTAAATTCTGTCCACCTTGTTTGTTAGCCAAGTGGGCGACACTTTTCTCATTTGCTGTATGTGTCTGATCATTTCCATTTTTTGTATACTTCAGATTGGAGGTCAATCAGAGTGGGACGAAGCAAAAGATTATGGGAGAGATGTGTTACAGATGGGACTGGGTCCAAGAAACTTCCAAATGGGAGTCCCTGAGTTTAACATTGATCAGTGCTATCTTGTAAAAGATTCAGAGTTTGAAATCACTTATGGGGAAGAACTATCATCACAATCTGATGTGAAGCCAAATAACGTTCACCTCCACGGCCTAGGCACTTCTCCAGCCACTCTTCAGAGTGGTGACTCTTTTGGAACTGGAATCAGGATAACGCCTCGCTCTTCACATTTTTCGCAACGTCCGTTTTCTTTTGGGCCATCATTTTCTGCAAAGAGCAGGTTACGTGTACAGCGTAAACTTCAAATTGGTCCACTAAGCTGCAGTAGGAAGTCAAGTGATTTTATTTCTGGTGATGAAGATAAAAAAACCAAGTCCGTTAATGCAGAGGTAAGAAGTTCATGAGAACCATAGTCTTTTGGAGAGAATAGATTTCTATAGGTTGCCTTGTATTTGCTGTGGGAATCTTATCAAAGTGTTGTGCGCAGGAGGAAAAAGTTATCAGCAAGCTGGCTGGGGGTGGTGAAGGTTCGGTTGGTGAGCTTGCTCTTTCTGATATCCATGAAGAGAGTGAAGTTATTCAAGAAATAGTCAGTAACATGACGCATTTAAAAATTTGAATAAGCAATATTCTGGGAGCAGATTACCAATCTCTTCTCTGTTCACAAAGGGACCTGCTATTCGATCAGTCCGGTCACCCGCTAATCTGTTTAGTTTTTTGGTTTTCTTAGTTTTTTCGTTGGGTGCAATTAGTGCGTGGAGATATATATGTCTGTGAGGAACATTCCTCTCTATGTTTTATTATGGTTGCGGTTTCTCATATGACTAATAAGCTCCTAGGTTGAGTTTCAGTGGACTTCCCTTTGTCCATATGGTAATATATCGTGTATTTAGGCTGATCTGATCAATGGATACTCCAATCATACGGTTTTCCATTCATTCGTCTGGTCATCTATTTAGGGTTCGTTCGTTTGGCAGAAAATATTCTCTCGGAAAATATTTTCCGGAAACTGGACTGTTCGGGGGACGGAAAACATTTTCCTAATCAACCAAAGATTTCCTTCTAAAACTAAGGAAAATGTTTTCCGTTTTTGAAAAGCGGAAAACATTTTCCGAATCTCATCTCTTTCTTTTTCGTCGTGAGTCCATGAGCAAATAAATTGCTGGTCGCTGCCGCCGCCGCCCGTCCGCCCGCCGCCTCCCGCCCATTGCCCACCGCCACCTACCGCCTGCCCGTTGCCCGCCGCCTCCTGCCCACCCACCCGCCCCCTGCTCGCCCGCCGCCGCCGCCCGCCCGTCACCCGTCGCCGCCGCTGCCACTCGCCGCCGCCCACCCGCCCGCCCACCCACTACCGCCCACCCTCCCGCCCGCCCACCACCACCCGCCACGCCGCCCGCCCGCCCGTCACCTGCCCCCGGTCGCCAGTCATTGGATAATTTCTAAAAAAAAAAATTCTGAAAAAAAAATTTCGGAAAATTTTTAAGTTTCAAACGAACATCAAAAAATGTGTCGTCGGAGTTTCAAACGAACACCGGAAAATGTGTCCTTTTCGAAGAAATGGCTTCCTGGAAAACATTTTTCGAAAGTGCTTTATTTTCCGTCAAACGAACGGATCCTTAGTTTGCCCTAAAGTTATGTTTTCTGTTAATCATTGCTGCATTTTTTTTTGGCTCTCCGTACAACATGTCAAGTGGCATCTCTGCCGCCACGCCTGTGCATGAAGGAGAGGAATTGTGAGGGCATGGGAAATAGCATTTGCTCTGGAAGAGAAATGGCGTTAATCAAAACTCCATGCTTCCATTGAGCTCGCTCGGGTACGCGATTGCCTTTACGTATGAAGAAGGAGCAGGGACGGAAGTGGGGAGACCACCTCCATTCATTCGGACGTTGAACCAAAGGATGATTCCCTCACGTGCCCAAAAGGCCATTTTCAGACTGCAAATCTCGTGTCCTCGCACAAAAGCTGCCGCCGTACCAAACGAAATATCCCTGCCTAAGCTGTGTGTTTTAGTCAAGATCCTCCTCTATGACCCATGAATCCATGATGCAGCATCTCTCTCTCTCTCTCTCTCTCTCTCTCTCTCTCTCTCTGTGAAAGAGCAGCACTGACTTGTCTAGAGATGTTCTAGGGGATGATCTGATCACACCATGAGTGATATTCCTGTCTTTTTCATTACAAATTTGTATTAGTCATTTTCTTTTTCAGCGAGAACATTTTTTAAGGAGTTATTATAGCAAGAACTTACAGATTAATCTAAGGGTTTCATTGATCTTCACAAAGAGAATATGGCTCTTGATTTTCTATCTACCGAGAATTTGCAACATTCAGCATACAGAGTTACCATCGTGAGTTTGATACTAAATCCACAATTAATTGCTCAATGCCTCCTCAAATCTTTTTGGCAATTCAACTCCGATTTTACCCTCGGTCTCCATTTATCTTGCAAAAAAAAAAAAAATCACTTAGATAATATTTTTCTAAAACTAATCGCTTATATTGGTTGAAATAGTTAATTCAACGGAAAATATTTTTATTATTGATGATATTTTACGTTTGAGTGTTCTTATGGGTGATGAAAATATTTTTCGATCACTAATCTTTGTAAGTGACACAAGCAATCATTTTTTAGAACACATTTTTTAATCATTCGATTGTTTATTTTTATGACTGAGGAATCCACAATGGACTCTCCGTGCCCCAACGGCATGAAAGGGCTGGGCTCCTGTATCTCGGGGAAGACTGGCACAGGACTTGAACACCATGGCCCCCCACTTAAGACTTTAGTAATTGCCAATTTCGAATCCTTGACCTCAGCGATGAGGAAAATCTCTTAACCAGCATAACTACTTGTTTCGAAACAAAGGAAGCCATAATGTAGAAGAAACTATTGGTTAACCCATTAATTTGAACGATAATGAAGTGCCTATCCATAAAAGAAACCTATAATTCAAATTTTGTCATCCACCTTGACATAAGTAGTTAAACACTCCATGCCAACTATGCCAATCGCCAGGTTCATCTGCGCAGAACATACAAGCAGTGCTGCTTCTTTGTTCTCCCAAATGAGCGGGATTCATATAAAGCACGAATACCATTTTCAGGTTTACCCCACTGAAACGGAGGCATCAATCACTTCCCTTTATGCCCAGGACAACCAGGCATTGGTACTGTTACTTTCAAATTATCTAAAACATCTCATAATAGGGCAATCATCAAATTGCATAACGCTCGCATTGCGTAGTTAGCGGTTGAATGTCCTAATTGAGTAGTTGAGCATGATTGTGTCCTGGTCGAATCATCCAGGTGGAAAGAGCACAGAGTTGCTTTATATACGTACGCTAAGCAATCCCCTGGATCCTCTTAATCTGGTAATGAACAAGGACCCCACGACCCTCTTCTGTTTCGAATCTCCTCAATTGGTAATATAATAGACGAAGGAATGATAAGCCGAATTAGGTTAACTTAAAGTATTCTAAGATGTGCCTTTTTCTTTTTGGCTGCTTTTCTTAATTGATTGACTTACTTTCGTTGAATGTGCATCCATTTTTAATAAGATTATACTTTCGAGACAATAGTCTTTGACAGTGGCGTGTATGAGAATTTTAGTCATAGACAGGATGTGATTCTTCTTTGTTTCTCTTTCTCAGGTCACTCAATTTTTTAGTTTCTTGAAGCTCTAGAGTCTATATAGAAACACGATCAACCAAGAAAAGATGACAAAATATCCACAACAAAAAAAAACTTTCGATGGCAATTAAGCTAACTTAACTTAATTTGATAGGATGGAATAATTTAGAACTTGATGAACTGATACAGCTAACTCTCTAGTTACCACTTATTGTCCAAGTGAAAGACATCATGAACAATGCAATTGACACACACTTGTCTTAATCAAGGACTTGAACATCCATAAATGAATTTAGGGGCGAGTGAAGAGAGATTGGAAACACCAATCTAGATTTAAGATAATCTTAAAGAACCAGCAAAAGGAAGGACGATGAGAATAGAAAATAGAGAGCACACATCATGTTTTGCGATCGAAGGAAAGGGAAAGGATCATGTCCATGTGCGACGTCAATTTCTCTCGTACCTCGTAGCAATTTCATACGCAAAGCCTTTCAATATTATTAGGGTCCCTATGCCTCACCCATCCCAATAAGGGTTATAACTTCGAGAAATCACTTTAGAAAAAGATCGTTCGCTATTTAGTTAAGGAAGCTAATATATATGCTATCTACCTTTCATCATTTCGAACCTAACATTAGTGTAAAATAACTTGCCCAAGTCATCACCTGTGAGGATGAAATTTTCACAATGTATCGGCTTACAAAGGATGTTATTTGAAACTTCTAAATAGTAGACATTATGAAGGTATGTAATCTAAAGCAAAGTTATTGATTTTTGTCGGGCCATTATATGCACAATATGTGTTAGCTAAGCTTTTCGATTTGACCCTTTAACGCGGTATAAGAGATAGGTGACAAGTTTTATTTTAGTTTACTTCTCGTGTGCAACCTTCTGATTCATCAATTTTCACATTTTAATCCTAATATGGCTTGCATATGAAAGAAAATATTAAAATACGTACATTTCTAATCTGCACGGACACTATGTATTCTCTTTTCACTTATAAATTTAAAATTTTAGGTTGGACTTATCATTTCTTTCTTTGGTTACTAGTATACCTCTGTTTGATGAAAATTTATTTATTTATATATAAAAAAAGTCAGTCTTGTGGCAATACTCCCCGTCAACTTCAAGCAAGTTGTGTCTTCTAGTCATATAAGAGTCGGATTTCTCCCAATAAATTCTTGTCATGTTCGTATCTTTATGTCAAGAATTGCTGCTTCAGATCAATTTACAATCTAGTTTTACCCTGGACTCTCTCATAAGTTCTTGAAGAGTATCGTCTCATCTTCATGACACCCCACCCCTTTGGCCTCTGTCATGAAAAATGAACCAAAGTGGGGGGTTGATTGAAGTTTCATCTTTCTCATGTCTCGAAAACCGATAAATAGATTAATAAAAATTCTCCAACCCCGCTCTCCTCTTTTTACAAATCTGCAATACCTGATCCACGGGTACTTCTCCCTACCATCAAGACTGAGAAAAACCAATATTAAACTAGAAAATGCATTGCATGTGGTCTCTTTTGAGATCAGAGGCTTTCTTTTTTATTAATCCTATAACCAGACTACCCACATACTTGGCATCTTTTCTCATCAGTCCTTCAATAAAAAGACCGCTCACAGCTTGCTTCCAAGTATTCCCACTCCTCCTCTCCTTCGTAATTCCCTCCCCTTTCTTTTTCTCCTCCTCCTATTTCTTGAAACTTTGCCCTTTTTGCTCTTATCAACTAAGTGAGCTCGTCTTGACTGAGAGACAAAAAGAAGATGGGGGAAGAGGCAAAACAGGTAACGTGGGATTTTGAATTAGGTTTTCTTTGTTTTTTATATGAATGGATGAATTAGATGTAGTTTTCACCAGTATGTTTTTCTGACTTTCTTTTTTCCTGGACTTGTCATGATATAGGAAGAATTTAAGGCAGAGGCCAAGCCAGAGGAGAAGAAGGAAGAGCCACCACAGGCACCCTCTCCGGTCATCTTAAAGGTTGACCTGCATTGTGTTGGGTGTGCCAAGAAAATTGAGAAGTCCATCATGAAAATTAGAGGTACATGCTTCTCTCTTAGCTGAGGCCCTCAATATCATAATTAAGAGCGCGACAAATTATTAGATTGACTAACTCTACGACCAACGTGGTAAAATGCCATTTATATTTTAGCCTCCGAGAAATTTCAGCAATGGTGTGTGCGACATGATAATGATTTGTAGGAGTGGAGGGAGTGGTGATCGATATGGCTCAAAATCAAGTGACATTGAAGGGCATAGTTGATCCTCAAGCGGTTTGCAACGCGATCACGAAGAGAACCAAGCGGAGAGTCAAAGTCATATCTCCTTTATCACCTGCAGCCGAAGGCGAAGCAGCAGCCGCGCCCCACGTTGTCAGTCCACAGGTCTCAGCCCTCTCATTCACGTTGACATTGTTTCAATTATTTTGTCCTCTCAAATTTAATCTGGCGATGCCAGTTGTATTATTTGTGGAGAACGATTTATTCATATGTCTTATATGGACTGTGCTATTCGCTGATTCAGGTTAGTGGATCGACAACGGTGGAGCTCAATGTGAACATGCATTGCGAGGCCTGTGCAGAGCAACTTAAAAGAAAGATCCTCAAAATGAGAGGTATTAAACCCTAAACAAGGACAGGCATTGTATGCGCACCATATACATTGTTCCCTTTGTCTCTCAATTTAACTGCATCGAATTGCTCTATTATTGATTTCGTGGACAAAATCAATCATAGTAAAGAAACCAAAGTGGACCATATCTTGTTTTCGACAAACGAAAAGGCTACCTTCACATATATACTCCTTTGGGCGGGATTAGTACATATATTCTTTTATTATTTAAATTTATTCAGAATTTTTGTGACGCTTATAGGAGTTCAAACAGCTGTGACGGAACTTAGCACCGGGAGGGTCACGGTGACGGGAAGTATGGACGCGGACAAGCTCGTTGACTATGTCTATAGAAGGACCAGAAAGCAAGCCGAGATAGTTCCTCGACCCGAAAAGAAAGAGGAGAAGAATGAAGCTGAGAAGCCAGCAGAGGAACCGAAACCAGAGGAAAAGAAAGAGGAGAATGGTGAGCAGAAAAGTGAGGATAAGCCAGAAGACAAGAAAGAAAAAGAAGAAGAAAATAAAGAAAATAAGGGTGAAGAGAAAGGTGGTGGGGAAAGCAAGGAAGAGGAGGCCAAGAAGGAAGGAGAAGAAGAAGCAATGGTGAATCACATTGTTCTGGATGAAGAGGGTATGAAGAGAATGATGTACTACTATCAGCCACTCTATGTCGTCGAGAAACTCCCACCTCCTCAGCTTTTCAGTGATGAGAACCCCAATGCTTGTTGCATCTCCTAGTCTTTCTTAATATCAAAGGGGTTTCAACATCAATAAAATAACTAATTTATCATTTGTATTTCATACATATAATTAGGATTTTCAATGGTTCCGGAAACTAATCTTGACAATATATAACTCGTGATCGGACGGATAAGAAAAGGATTATATCCAAAAATGGCATTCTTTAAATGTTCTACGCATTCACGGAATTTAGTATGCTAGCTATCTATAAATTGGTATAATGACGAATGCTTGGTGAATTGTAATGGAGGTTTTAAATAATTAAAATTATATTCAAATGTTCAACAAAGTTCGGTCATATCAATTCATCTACCAATTTTATAAATCACTATTAGTACTTTTAATATTATTCAGTGCATTATCAAATTTGTATCAACTGCCCGCCAGAGGTTTTCCTTTTCCACGCTAGTTCAACTGCTTGCATCTTGTTGGGCATGGCCAATTTTCTAGTTTTTGTGCATGAGAAGGGATGAATATTCCACCTTTATGGCAATCATCCACGGAATTTATTAGTTTCGGGACTTCAACAACATGAAAGTTTAAGACAAATGGCGCATTTAAACAGAATGTACATTCGTCAATCTTTATTGACATATGTGATGGATTGAGGTTCCCTGCCTTGATTTTAAGGGGCAGGGAAAATAAATGGTGAGATGAGGTTCCCCCATTTTTATAGGGGGAATGGATTCCCTGCTCTATTAGAGCAGATGATCTTAGAGAGAGGAGGAGTGGGCCTCCTATTAAAGTGGGGCCCACCCTCTTTTACCTTCTTTTTTTTTTAAGGCAGCCATCCGACGCCGTTGATAGAGCACCCCTGGTTTGCCACCTAGGCAAAGCAGGGAATCTGTATCCTTTTTACAGAGGGGAAAGTTTAGATGTGTGGTGAAGATTGCAAGATCACCCATGCAATTAGTGCAAGGGATCCATTTTCGTGATGGCTATGTGATGAACCCACCAAAATAATTAGGGGATGATTATGTCCGGGCTCAAAACCTATATTTCAAATGAGGATAATATCGTGATTTAGGTAATGACAGTTGGCTCTATTCACCTCTTAAGCTCTTGACATGATTCTCAATAGAATAAATTGCACTAAGTTGTTTTAACGACTCAAATTATAGACGCGTTAATTAACACCCGGTAAATGAGCTAGGGTGGACCCACGATATGCCAAGAAACACAGCTTCTACAGTAATACCTTTTTAACTTCTTCTCTCTCTTTCTTTATCGAAAGCATCATGAAATCCTTGACGCCAGCGGAATCTTCCTCTGATAAACTAATCTTCCGAGTTTTGTCTGCATTAAGTTTCCAAATTCATTCCCTAGACAAAACCACGCATTATGAGATTGTGGACATCACATGTCAAAAGGCGCCGGTCGATCAAAAGCACCATACAACCACTATAGATTCTCTCTGTGATAAAATTCAGAAGCCAGGATTGTGGGTTTCACATGGTGGCCCCAAGAACATTATGGAGATCCCGGTCATGTGAGTCAGCCTAGGCAGGAATCACAATCTAAAGGGCAAAAAAGAGGGGAAAAAGAACACGGGACCCATTTTGACGTGCCATAAGGCCTGTCTCTCTTTTGTCCTCTTGTTGCGTGTCATGAACCAGAGAAACTAGACAGTAGTTCGTCATGCCCTAATCCACTCAAGATGCCTCGAAGTGGAAGACAAAAGTGAGGTGTTATTACGGAAAGATTCGGGTTTGAACTTTGAAGACGATAGAAAGCCACTTCGGTGACGATGCTTGCGACTTGTAATTGTGGAGAATGGATGAGGATTTGGGATGTCGTGGATGACGACGACGACGATAATATATAGTAAGGAAGAGCAATTCGCTACAGATCCCCCAAAAGAGAGAAACGTTCGTGGCAAAAGGGAAAAAGATGTTCTGGAGGGGATGGATAAAAAAAAGAGGAAGGAGCGTTCATTGACTTCTACAACAGAAAGGTAACTAAAGATCAAGTTAGCGGTGGACAATTTTCAAGACAACGAGGTTAAGCTTATTCCCATTAGTGAAGAATTTGCTTCACTTGCTAACTCATACCTGAAATTTTAATTTTGTCCGCGAAAAGTGGAGGAAAACAACAGTGATATTTCAGGAGATTGGCATTGTTATAATGCAAAAAGTTACAAAAGAACATTGTAAGCTCGTTAATACCTTCACACTATATGTGAAAAAGTGCATATATATTTTTTTATCTAATACTGATGGACCGAGTAAATACCTCCTTGATCTTTTGGGCTATATATACCCTAAATTGACATATAAGGGATATACTACCTGAAATATGGCTAGGATCTTCTTCCATGATCTCTATCTCATGTTTCATATGATATTCTAGTAATTTCAACATTTGTGTCCTTATCTCCCAGAAAAAGATTGCGGTTGGTTTTAGACGTTCATGGATGAGTACACATCTTGAAAGGCTAGATGCATGCTACGCTGACCTTTGCCACCGGCGACAAACTCAAAGCCGGCCACCATCAGGCACCGTGCCCACAGAGTAGATGGATAGAAGAGAGAGAGAGAGAGAGAAAGGGGGGATGTTGGGCCAGATTGGATATTACCAATTTCTTTTGTATACAAATAATCATGTGGTAGGGTGTAAAATAGGTTGGACACGTGGCAAAATCCGGCGGAGAAAACAGTATATGGCTACATTACCGGCTACAGTATATCCGCACCCGCATACGATAACCATACGCCTCTATAGGAAGAGAAGAATGCATGCATGTGCATGGGGGCAATAATTTGGCGTGAGCACTCCAAAATAGTGTCAAGATTTAATACTCTTGTATGTCCTTTTAAGGTGTTTTAAATTCCCCTTTAGCTCTTACTTTAATGGAGTGAAAACATCCCACATGCAACCTGGAAAAGCAAAAGGAAACGTCGAAACTGAAATCTTAAGATAAAAAAAGGATTGATCTTTGAATTTCCGATTATGACTGACGCATCGTCGCACTGCTCCAACTCACAATCCCACGTATCCTCCACCTTCACTCAACAGGCCCAGTTTTCTTGCAACATCAACCTCTCCAGGGGCCAGCTGATCTGTAGCCGCCGCCAAGTAAAGCAAAGCACAAGCAGGACACGTCGAGAAAATGTAAAGCAAGAGCCGCAAAAAGGGTGGAGGGAAACAAAAAAGTAGATTACTAACAAAAATCCCTTTCAATTGAAAAATGGTTCTGACGATTCTATAAAAGGACGGGAACGAGCAAGCTGTGATCCGCCAATCTCTTCTTTATCAAAGGACAGCCGAAGTTAGGGAGAAAGTGTTGGCTTGAGAACATTAAAGGAATCTAGACATGGCGAGCATGCAGATCGTTCCGGCTTGCAAGAGCAATGTGGAGGCACAATATGTGGAGATGCTGGTGCCTCTGTATTCCTATGGTTGTGAGAAGAAGATCAAGAAGGCACTGTCCCATACAAAGGGTATCTTCCATACATACACATATACCTATATTTTCCACTTATTGGGTCTCTGCTCGGTTTCTTCGATACTCTACTCCTTTTTCCTTTTTCCTTTTTCAATCGGATAGAGAAGGAATTTATGATATCGTGCAGAGCCTTTTGGTCCATAAAATTTCTGTAGCGTCCACAAATTTCTAAAGGCTTTTCTTTGGTCTTCACCCCAATCATCAGGAGGCCCATGGACTGGAAGCAGAATCGATTCTCGTACTAACAAAAATCGGCCCATTAGGGGTGACGAGCTCGTGATGCAACTCTCTCTAATTTCCCACCATTTTGCTCTTAAAACAGTGCTGATTAAACTCCTAATCCGTATCACTAACGATGGGGTTGCAGGGATATACTCGGTAAAAGTGGACTTCAACCAGCAGAAGGTGACGGTATGGGGGATCTGCAACAAATACGACGTGCTGGAGACCATGAGGACCAAGAGAAAAGAGGCTCGTTTCTGGAACCCTGAAGACAACAGTGCGGATTTAGCCGATGAAGATGACTCGCAATCTCGTGAAGGCACCGGCGATGTTAAGCGTCTGACCAAGTCTAGATCTCTCAGCTGGAGAGCGTGGAAGAGAGTTTTCATGAGATCCAATTCCTTTTAAAAGCACGTCAAACCATAAATGCTTATAATCTTAAATTACATGTTGATGGGTACGTAAGGATTCCGGTGGCGTGCCATTGCTAAATCGACAAGAATGGATGTAAATTTCAGCCAATGTGCCTTTCAAGTGCTTGGTCTCGGCATGTATATGCCTTGATCCATGAAATTACCCCTAACTTGATCAAATATCTCGGTGCCATCTAATTCTAAACATAGGAGTACAACTATTTGATTTGATTTCTAGAATGGGCTATGGCTTTTCCACCAAATTAGAGAAAATCATTCCAAATTTGAGACATACACAAAATTTTTCAAATAACTTTAGATAGTTTAGGGCGTTAATATACCTATAATTTTAAAGATTTATTGTGTTCAGTTTTGGGCAAAAGCCCAACTTCAAAATGCTACAAGTAGAGAATAACGTATTAAAAATCATGAGAAAAGAAATGTAACTGACCAAATCACAAAGCAATTTGGATGGAAAAATAGACCTAATGCTAGTCGGTAGAGGTGCTCCAATATATCTAAGACTTACAAAACTCAAAATATTGGGCAAAAAAAAAGACATGACGTTATTGCTTAGGACTTGAGAAACTCAATATCTCAATTTCGATAGAGGAAAACCAATGTTAAATCTGCAAAATCAAGATTATAAGTAGCACAAAATGCAGGTCCAACCCTGGTCAAGATTAATCCCCATCGATTCGTCGTCGGCCACCTAACAAGTACACCGAATCTCTGGATCAAGAGCAAGGAATTTTGCATGCCGGGATTCTTGACGGCGACGAGGAGATAATGAACAGGAATTTATGCTTCTCCATAGTCAATTTGCAGTAGCAGCACGTGGTGCGATGCTCAAGTTAGGTGCGAGCAAGTCATGATGTGGAACAGTGGTCTTCTCATCCCCGATCTG
Source organism: Melaleuca quinquenervia (assembly GCA_030064385.1). Lineage (NCBI taxonomy): Eukaryota > Viridiplantae > Streptophyta > Magnoliopsida > Myrtales > Myrtaceae > Melaleuca > Melaleuca quinquenervia. Next base: position 558,001 of record CM057718.1, on the reverse strand, counting down.
ATCTCCGATTTTCAACATCTTCTTTTTGAACAATCTGCGCCGGAAAGGTCCTCCCGACCTCTTCATTTCTCACCCGATTGACCCTCACCGAACATACGTGCCGGCCTATGATTTGGTCCTGGCATTGGAAACCATCGAATTAGCAGAGCCGAAATGTCTAAATACTCATGACATTTAAACTACTACTCGTCTAGTGTATATACGTTTTGCTTTATGTATTTTTTTCTTTATGAGGTAAATCGATACTTAACCGAAATCTTGATTGATGTTTCCCTTAAAGAATGTGGGTATTTGCTTAGTTTGCTTTGCCTTTCAATGATTCAAAGGGGGAACAAGTATCTAAAGGAGATAAAGTTAGAGACTACAATTTCATCCCAAAGAGTACCAAATTTTCAGTCGATTGGTCTTTGGATAGTAAAATTATTTGGTAATGGGGAATTTTACACGCAATGACTGAAATTAATGGTACATGCTTGTCATTGCCTTATCCCTGCTTTTAGCTGAATTAGTCTTATTCCATTTTCCCTGTTCGTATCAAATAAAAATAATTTTTTTCTCTTAAACCAAAGCACGTACTCACGCATTGGATATTATGATCCGCTTCCGACATGGACACAGTGGCCGATAAATTCATGGGTTATTCATCGAAGCAATAAGTAAAACCTAAGTGCAACTATATACGACACATTATAATGCATTCAAGAGCCATAACTTTTATTCTAGATGGAGCTAAAGGGCAAGCTTATTAAGCTCTACGATTTGAATACCATATTAACTCGAGCGATAAAACTGAAGATCATTCTCACCACCAAGCATCAATTGATGCTAATTTCACGATACCTTTTTGTACTCCACATGGCACACACAATGGATCAAAATGGTCCATGCGATATCTTTTCTTATAACATAGGTCACTTATCAAATATAAATTATTTTCCCATTTTGGCGAGAAGGGAATCGCCAATCAAAGCAAAATCGGATTCTTTTTTGGGTTCTTGGTAAGAAAATCCAACTTTTTAATTGCAACTCTTATTTAATCAGCATTTGGAATTGATAAAGAGGCGGTCAAGAATTGCGAAACCAAAAACGGGTAGCGCTTAAAGCAAAAGCGAAGCCAATTGGAACAAGCAAAACAAGGGCGTGATTCTCCTGCAGTTCCAATCCCAAAAGCACTCAGACAACACTCGAAAGTCCCAGAAAAGAACGTAAGACACTCAATCCCCTCTCTCTCTCTCTCTCTCTCTCTCTCTCTCTCTCTAGATATGTATGTGTAGGGGATATTTCCTTCCATAGCTTTACCCCCGGCATGTTCAAACTCTCGTAAAAGGCACGTCATCTTTCTGGGATTTGAAGCGTCCCAACGCGTTAACGGAGGAGGACGGTTGCAGAGACTCGAGCCATTCAGGATGATGATGGCGGTGGCCGTGGTGGAGATGCTGGAGGAGTACGCGTCCGCGGTGAGGCGGCTGACGGAGCGGCTGCTGCCGCCGGGGATGAGCCTGCGCGGTGGCCTCGAGAGCTTGCGTCTGGCTTCTTCCTCTTCCTCAGACGATGATGCATCCTCCTCGCGTTCGCACACTTCCACTTTCATCGTGTACTTCTGAATTTTTCATCCTGTCTGTTCTATGTGGGTCGAGTTTGTATTCGTTGATTCCATCTTTAGGATTATTTTATTTTCGTTTAATCCATTCAAGAAGCGTAGTAATAATTCTGTGAGCTCTTTTTTGTGCCCCGTGGATGGATTAAATTAAAGAATTATTTGTTGACTTTCCTTCTACATATATTTTCCTCCTTAGAAAATTCTGGGAAAGATTTACATTATTCCCACTGACCTAAGCATGCATTCATGTTTCAAATCTAACGTCGCGTAAATGACTTAGGGTATTTTGTATCGAGAAAATCACCTAATTCATCATAAATTTATAAATTTTTCTGTTTTGTGAAATTAGTCTTAAATTTTCATGCAAAATTTCAATAAAGTCGCTTCCGATCAATTTTCTCTAAAAATTGCTCATTTCGATAATCTTTAATTATGTATCAAATAAATTTATAAATTTTTCTGTTTTGTGAAATTAGTCTTAAATTTTCATGCAAAATTTCAATAAAGTCGCTTCCGATCAATTTTCTCTAAAAATTGCTCATTTCGATAATCTTTAATTATGTATCAAATAAAAGCCTGGCATTTATTTAATATAAAACAATTCAAGAAGTTGGAAAAAGAAAATTACATTAAGAGCACCCGTCAATTCCGAGGGAGTGCGGAGCTAATCAGGCACAGCAGATTCAATGACGAAAATGATAACCAGGACCTCACATCGTGGAAATCCGTCATCAATTCATACCCGTCCATCAGATTTTCAATTGGGTAATCAGTACGTGTGCACCGGGAATGGACGGATCAGCCCGAATTAGGTTCCATCTCCTAATCATGTCTCAAACCTTTAGTGATGGTAACCATCTGTGCGGAAAATCTTGATACGTGGCCCCGATTAACGAGGCATGACTAAAATATCACCGGAAGATGATTTGAGAAATTACCCAAAAGTGGCTCGATCCGTTCTTCGCGTGATAGTTAGTGAGAGCGCAAGTAATTACAACCATCGAACCGATAATAGAGAAGGTCGCTTGTGGACTTTCATCCACTGACGGTGTATGCAATGATTCGAAATAGCTTGTTCTTACTTTTGTGATATAAAAACATGACTATGAAAATGTTGCTTACATTGAGAGCAACCAAAAGATGAGATTGCTTTATGAATTAAATGTGCATAATAGGAATAGAGACCCAATCGGATGAGGATGACTGACTAGTAGAGATATATGCTCGATCTGAATGGGATAATTCTTGCATTCAAATTTCAATTGGGTAGGAGCTAGGCTTGGTGGCTCTTGCTCTCCACTTGGTGAACTATTGTGATGTATTACAATATTGAAGCTATGCTCAATGTCTATAAGTTACGAGTACAGTGCAGATACATGCGGATGATCGGTTGAGTTATGAAAATGGCTATTCAAGAGGGCCATCGCTCGAGCACACATTATTTACATAAATAAATGATAATTGAGCAAGATATTACATTCGTCATTTCACATTATGGATTATTGCGATTTACGTAATGAATATTTCTTATAAAGGAAAGGACTCGTTGTATTGTCCTTGCCCATTTCAATTTAACAAGAGTTGTCTACAAGAGCAAGACTGCACGGTGGGTGGACATTGGACAGACGCTTAGATTGATAACAAGGAGACGACAACGTTAGAGCATGTGAGCAATTCGGACCAAGTAGGAGAGAGACGAAAAAAAACAAAAACGCAAATTGCGAAAATCTTTCAGTGGGCTGAGGTTCGACAGGGACGGCCGACCTCCTCGGTTGACACGAAGGCACCCCCTCATTTTCTTCGCAGGCGGCGGAGCCGGAGAAACTCGGAGGGTTGGCGCTGCTTCTAATGTCCTGGCTCGGCTCTCGTTCAAGGTACGGTCCTTTACGTCTTCTCTGTGCGCGACCGATTCGGTGATCTGATCGCTCGTGCCTTCGATGACTGAAGCTCGCGCGCGATGCGATGTGCTTTCCGTGGTTGTGTCGTTCCTCCTCGCAATCGGATGAGCCCGTGTTTGCTTATCATCAATGTTAGTTCCGACCGTAGATGAGCTATCTTTTTTCTGTTTCGAAATTGATGAAGAACCAAGCAAGCGCTAGGTTAGCTGCTGTCTAAGTCTCTCTCTGTCGGCTTGCGACTCTGAGTCAGGCTTTTTGATGGGACGGATTTTCGTTTGTGTAGGATGATCACTGATGCTACCGCAGTAACTGAGGCTATATGTTTTTCTTTTTCAAGCTTTGATTTTTCAGATGGCATGGTTGCTTAATCGTCGGTAACGCCAAATCGCATCCTGAAAAGGAAGTCCCGGTAGTTACTGGTCGATGTGCTTGTGATCGTCGGCGGCAGCTCGTGCTTGGACAAGGAGTGAATCAGTCCATCGAGAGTCCTTAATCTTGCTGTAGTAGTGAGAAGATGGATGATGGAGCGCAGGGTGAACAGGTAGATTCGGTGGACAGCTACTGGTCAGAATGGGCAAGAGAAGCTGACTCACCCACATCGGAAAGAGACATGGACGAAGGTAGTTGCTTTTCTACGTGAAGTGCTTTGAGACTATGTCAGTGTTGCGGTAAATTCTGTTTGTGGCAGCTCTTTGCATTCACTGTTGTGTGTTTGCCATTTCAGTTCAAAAGCACCTGAAAATAGCAAGAAATTTCAATCTGAGGAATACAAGAGTAGTCGAGCTGTTTCCAACCCACAATTTTTGTACTTCATCATGTTTCCCCCTTCTCCTTAAGCCTTTTTGCTTGTTTTAGATTTTGCTGTTACTGTCCCTGTAAGATTTCAACTGCTAGTATCTTGTTTGAATTTGACTCATTGGAAAGGAATCTGCCAAAAAAAAATTTCTTTTTGGCTCCATCTCCACATAATTTTATCTAAAAGTTAAGCGTCAGGAGAGCTTGCTCATTTGGACCGGATTAGGTGTAATTGTTTTGGTGAAACAATGGATGCTGTCTATGTGGAGTTTTACTGTGTGTTACTGCTAAAATTGTCATCTTCTTACCTTATGTCATTGTGCCTATGGCTTCTGAAATAGGTGTTATCTGACCTTGGAACAAAAATTGTACTTGAATGTGCTGATTATTTGCTTGTTTCCACTTGTTTATCTCCTAACATTCTTCCCATAATATCTAAAGCAGTTATCGATGTCTGAGAACTCTTTTGAAGGAGTGAATCCTTATTTTTTTTCCCTTTCCCTTTTTCTTGCTAGGAGATTGTCCATCTAACCAATTTTCATTTTTGCAGAAGCTTCTGATGACATGAACGTGCTCTTAGAATCAGGGGGACATTATCTGACATCATCATCGGGGTTAGGTTCAGACAGTGGGGATGTTCAAATGCAAACCACTAACATGTCACAGCATTATTCTAGCCTTACTGAGAGAAATTCTGTTTCTCATTCTTTCCCCATACTTGCAATCAGACCACCAATTACTGGGACCAACTCTGGTGGTTCTCCAGATGTCACTACTCGTGGCATTGCTGCAGCTAAGAAGGAGTCTGACAGAGGTGCCCTCTGCAGTATAAAGGAGCCTCATGCTGTGCAGAACTGTGAAAAGAAACTTCTGTTTGAGGCAACACAGGTCAGCTACCACCTTAAAAGAGGTGATAATCTATTGGAGAAATCATGGTCAGAAAGAGATGAACATAGGTCAAAGAAGAAGGGTGTTGCTGATGATGTGTTGGATCCACAATGGAGAACAGAATTTGGATACAGAGTTTCTGATGTAAACATTGACTCATGCAATTCACTGAGCGAGAGAAATTGTGTTTCCAATGCCCCACTTTATTTTGAGCAGCATGCAATTTCTAATACATCGAACAAGAGGTTGGGTGATACTATGCGTGTTGGTTCTTGCCATTCCAGATCAAGTTGTCTCCCTCAAACTTATTCATCTGATGTTATCCATGAGCAAAGTAAAAGAAATGTCCACTCTGATTTCTCAACAGATTATCGTGGCTTTGAACCTCACTGGCCAATGCAATGCAGCTATGAAGTAGGAAAATCTGCACCTGAGATAGGGCAGCAATTAATCGATGATGTGTCGAAAACAAAGAACATTATGATTGACTCCTCCTTCAATAGCTTATCTGCAGAGTCCTTCACCAGTATGAGGCATGGCTTTAGTTCGCCAACTTCATCTCATTCTCTCGGAAGGGCTTCTACTGTGCTTAGCAGATTGTGCAGGACAGAATCAGTGCCAATGGAACAGGCCCATTTGGCGGTCAAAGCAATGCACTGTTTGTCAGAATTGTTTCTCTTTCAAAGCTCCAATGGTCCATGGGACTTAAAAGATGAAGACCGTGATATCCTTAAAAGTGTGATAGATAACGTCAATGCATCCCTGAAACACTCCCAGCAAGGTACTGAAAGGCAACGATTACCATCTTCGCCACCTCATCCAGCCCAACTTTTTGGGAAGTCGACTGCTCAAGTAAGGTTACTTGCATTGATGACTTCTAAAATCTTTGATTGTAGTAGTTCTCCTATCAGTATTGAAGTTATTTGTTTGGAAGGTAATCACTACCTCCATAGTAGGAATCTTGTGTAAATACCTTCTTCCTGGAAAAGGGTCGAGTTCTTAAAAGGCTTCTTTCAGAAATAGCATTCTGTAGATTTTTGTTAAAGACCTTCATGCTTCCTTTTTTATTGAAGCAATTTTCCTATTAACATAAAAATTATGCGCTTGGAAGCTAATCAGTGCCCTCCATGATAGGCATCTTCCATGTAAATACCTTCTTGCAGTATAAGGATTGAGTTGTTTAAAGTCTTCTTTCGATGATAGCAATTTCATAGATTTTTTTTCAAAATCGTAATTCTTCTGTTTTTAGAAGAAAGCTAAGCTGCATAATATGTTAATGAAGCAGAGTGTAAAATCAGAAGAGCCACAGATAAGGAGTGTGCAGGCTCATGATCAGGGTCAATCCACTCTTCCGCACTTCCCTGAGGAGAGAAAGCATTATTTTGGGCCAGGTGATCCAAATAGAGTTGATTCAGTTCATGTTGCTAGTGATGATCTTGACAGTGTCGGCAATGATAAAATGACTCAGGTACTCGTTTGTAGGTGTATTTCTTGTATTTGAAAGTACAGCGATAAGTTTCATTCCTATATCTTTTGTGGCTAGTGATGCTAATTTCATATTCAAATAAAGCCAAACTCCTTTGTCTGCTTGATTGTTTTAGGCCATCAAGAAAATTCTTATAGATAATCTTGATGACGAGGTGGAACCAAATATGCAAGTTCAATTGTTTAAGAATCTGTGGCTTGAAGCAGAGGCTAGATTATGCTCCATGAAGTTCAAGTCTTGCTTTAAGCGCGTGAAGACAGAGATGGAAAGGCTCAAGTCCTTTCAAAGAGGTGGTTGTAGACTGAACTATTAGTGGCAGTCAGTTTTTTCCAACGTCATATTCACCAAATTTATTTGATTGCAGATTCTTCTGAAAACTTGTGGAACATGGAGAAGTTATTGAGTTCAAAACCCTCCTCTTATTGCCAGGCAGAAGACAAATCAGCCCTTCAGGCTAGGTGTCATGCAAACCAAAACACCATTACCCAGTGTTTTCCTGCCTTGAGTGCAGGTACCAATATAAATGATGTCATGGCCAGATTTAACATCTTAAAAGACCGAGGCTTTCACTCAGGTGCCATCTCTGCTGGAGACAAGGTGGAATGTATTAGTCTTGAGAATTCTAAATTGGGCCATTACTCAAATGATGTCGTGGCCAGATTTAATATTCTCAAAGGTCGAGACTTTAACTCAAACACCATGTCTGCTGGAGATGATATGGAATGTTTTAGTCCTGAGGACTCTAAATCTCAAAATCTCATGGAAGCTCATGAATCAAAACCTAGAGCATGTCCTGTAGGTGGTTTCATTGAAGGCAACTCTGATGATTTTCCTGTGACTGTCCCAACTAACGGGATGGATGACATTAATGCTTCTGTAATGGAAGGATCATCTATTCTGAGACGAAGGGATGATGGCTTGGTCTCTGGGAATATTCAATCAAGGCCAAAGGAGGCTGCTTGTCTTGGGTCTTTTTTGAAGAAAGATTATTTTTCAGGCTTGGCAGAGAAAACTGATGTCCTGAGTTTCAGTAATTCTTCTACCTTTCTACATCAGACTGCAAATCCTGCTGATGAAATGTCGACCCCAAAGGATGTATGTGCAGTTCTTGAAGACATTGAAGCAACCGAATCTCGGTGCATTGCTGGTTCCGTAAATTTGAATTTTGCAAGACGCTCTGATAGTTTTCCTTCATCATCTGAATGGGAGCTGTGTGGTGAAGGAGATTTGTCAGCGGAAGTATGAAGCGTCCAAGTTCACGGAGCAATGGCCTCTAGAGGTGAATGCTCAGACTCTCCTTAAACCATCAATGATCTCACCAAGCCTTTTCATCCATCTGAACGAGGATCCTCTGACAATATGCGGTTTCACTTGAATAAGTCCAGTGTATGATACTTCTCTGCTTGAACCTGTGCTTAGTCCTACCACCTTCCCCAGCACACGGTTTTAATATGTTATTTCCCCGAATTTCACATTTCACCGCTTGCAGAAGAACAGGTGTAAAAAAGGCAATTTTCGTCAGGTTCTCTGTCTATGTAATATCATCTGATGGTTGACGTGTGGAAAAATTTGGTTATGTAACTAATTGCAAAGATACATATCGATCATCCAAAGGTAAATATGTAAAAAAAATTCGTAGATTGGCAGTGCACCGAATAAGCAAAAATAAGAAAAGAAAAACGGACTTCTATTTTACTTATATTTCTGGGTATAACTTCAATACAAGCTCAATGGATTGAAGATATGGTATTGTCATTTGCTATCCGGGTCACAATTTGTATTGACTAAACAAATTGTTGGAAATCTCAAAGTGATACATTCTGGAAGAGCCATATATTCTTATTGTTGATCGATGAAATTACAATATAAGGTCCTGTTTAGTCTGGTAATCAAGGTGGCAAAGAAGGTAAGGCTTCATTAGTAACATTGGTTGCCTAGTGGAGTTTGAATCGAGCACATAAAGTACTTCCGGATCTCAAGCGCATAAAGTACTTCCGGATCTGAGCACTGGTTTAATTAAGTTGGAATCAGATCTAGATTGGAGTCGACTTTCAAGTTGCAAAAATGCATGGATAAGGACGAAAGGGTCAGTTGTATCCGTACGCGGAAAGACAAACTTGCTGAGAATGGACAAAACGTGACGAACGAAATAAAACCACTGCAGAGCCCACTTTGTCGAAAGCTTTTGTCTTCCTACTGCACCGTCTTCCCCCCAAAAGGTTGACCTCTCTCTCTCTCTCTCTCTCTCTCTCTCTCTCTCTCTCCAGACTTTGCTCCAATCAATAATTCTAGTTCAATAATGATAATAAATAGTGCTAGTCCCATAAAATATCAAGTGCGATGGATCGCAGCACCATTATCTTGCATTGAAGAACACGGAACTTCATTAGCACGACTGCTTATTTTAAGCTTTTCACCATGCGTTTCCGGGGTTTGTGGGAGATATAGCGTGGTCCAGGATCCCATTGGAATATATCAACATGTAATGCACGGAGTTTTGCTGAAAGCAAACGGCGTGCGAAGCATATATATTGAACCTGACAAGAACTAATTAGATGACGCCACCGGCATGGAAAGTCAAATTGTTAGACATCATTAGTTGTTAATCCGTTTGATTCGGTGACTTCCTTCTTTGTCTTTAACAATGTCGACGGCAAGGGCCGAGGATAATCGGCTAGACCCTCATAAATCAGAGAGAGGCGAAGTACGCACGCCGGTTTCCAAGCATATTTTTAGGCGGAATCTTGAGTTACTTGCAAGTTCATAGAGTCGAAGTCAGACTGGCTCATTCCCATCGTGTCGATTCACTTCGTTAAACCATAATCGGCATCAGTCAATTTGCCTAGCCGAGCAGCGCCAATGATTGCTCCCCGCAAACTGATCTCATTTCGGGAAATCCAGATGATATAAAGGAAGCGAAGCGACACGCGAAGGTTTTGACTCTGACGCATACGCGCACACACCGAAAAACAAGAACAAGACAGACGCGGAAGCCGCACACCCCAATTTCCGGTCGTTCGTGAATATCCCTCTATTATATTTGCAAAATCGGAACTGCTCCTAGCTAATCATCCACTCAAGTCAACGAAGATTGATCCATTTTTGTTTCGTATCGTTTCGGCCTTGTTTTAGACCCAGATTTCCCGCGTAAGTCCTGATCACGGGCCTTCACAAAGGGAACTATTATAATGGCAAGATCGATGCCTGTGATTGAACCAACCCCAGTTGTCCACTTCCTTCATCTTGCACATCTCTCTCTCTCTCTGTACAGCAGAAGCGCTTTCATCGATCACGTTGCTACTTTCTCTCTTGTTCGCACATCGGCAAAAGAATATTAAACATAAATTACGTGTGAAAGAACATATCTCAATTATTAGGTACATTGCGATTCTTGTGCTATATATATGGTATGTTATAACAAGATGCATGCAACACGAGCTTCAGTCCAGTTCAAAGGAGTTTTTGGGTAAATAAGTTCTTCAGATGAAGAAACTTCTTGTGTGTATCGCTCTCGTTCTGGTCTCGTTGTCCCAATGCGTCGAGTCTCAGCTTCAAGTTGGGTTCTATACAAACTCGTGCTGGTTGGCCGAGTTCATTGTCAAAGATGAGGTCAGAAAAGCTTTCATCAAGGACAGGGGCTTGGCTGCTGGTCTTGTGAGGATGCACTTTCATGATTGCTTTGTTAGGGTGAGTTAAAACCAATGACTCTCATTTGTTGATGGAGCTCTAATTGCAATTTATGCTTTCATCAAGGTCAACTAAAAGAGTCAACTAATTTATCTTCCTTGGCTGCATTTTTATATGCAGAATATTATATCAACTAAGAGTTCACTAATTCGTTGCAATTTCCACCCCTTGCACACACATCTCACACCATACCTGAGTCCCATATGTAGAATGTGAATTGACTATTACATGCTTTCATTTTAATAAAGCATCTTATGCTTCAAATAATGGACGTGCTCACTGAATTAATAGATACGGCACGTCTGGTGATTATATTGCAAATCCGAATCTGAATATGATAAATGCATTCATTAAAGGTTAATTGCTTAACTAGCTGTGCCTAAATGCATAAAACAAGGTTAGAGATTTGAATTGTACATGATATGTTCGTTATTCATCTGCCAAAAGTTGTCTCATTAATCATGTGCCGTGTGATAAATCTTGTTTAAATATTGTCCTCAATGACCCTCGCATAACAAGCATCTTAGTCCTATTTCAGAAATGGATTTTGTCGTGAATCTTATGGAAACATTGCGTTCTTGATCAATTTTAGGGTTGTGAAGGCTCTGTACTCATTGACTCCACTCCATCGAACACAGCCGAAAAGGATTCTCCAGCGAACAATCCTAGTCTGAGAGGGTTTGAAGTCATCGATAATGCCAAGGCTAGGCTTGAAGCTACCTGCAAAGGAGTAGTTTCCTGTGCTGACATACTGGCCTTTGCAGCAAGAGATAGTGTAGAGATTGTAATTATGCAAACCCTTTAACTCTTTATATTTACCAACTTGAGCATAAGTTTACCACGCTAATAAATATGATGTATTCTGTATTCTACCTGTAGACGGGAGGCTTTGGGTACGATGTTCCTGCAGGAAGAAGAGATGGTAGAGTCTCTTTAGCTTCAGAGACTCTGACAAACTTACCTCCCCCGTCTTTCAATGTCAACCAACTCACACAAAACTTTGCCAACAAGGGTTTCACTCAAGAAGAAATGGTCACACTCTCCGGTAACTCTTCACTTGGAGTAGCATTCTATGAAATTTTGGCTAGTTAAGTCCGAATAAAGAATAGAACCTCAGATTACGTAGGAAAGAGTAAAACTGGAGGAAAAAATGCTTTTAGGGAAAAATCATACATGATGCTAAGCATATTTATAAGTTTGTGTTGTGGCTTCTGTAATACTTGGCCCATTAGGGCTTGCAGCCAGCTTATATTATTGTCTCCTCCCCATTTTATTAATCAGAAAAAGGTCTTCATACATAATGAATAACTTACTTCATGCGTGTCCCAGGAGCGCACACAATCGGTCGGTCTCACTGCACTTCCTTCAGCAATAGGCTTTACAGCTTCAACACAACTGTGAACCAAGACCCGAGCTTGGACCCTAGATATGCAGCCATATTGAAGCAACAGTGCCCACAAGGCAATGATCAGAACCTTGTTGTTCCAATGGACCCCCCTAGCCCGAACATGATGGATGAAAGCTATTACCAGGGCATACTTATGAACCGAGGCTTGTTCACATCAGACCAGACGCTCCTCACAAACTTTGCAACTGCAAACCAAGTAATTCAAAATGCAAGAAATCCATTGATTTGGAATAATAACTTTGCTGCGGCAATGGTGAAGATGGGTAAAATCGGTGTCTTGACTGGAAGTGCTGGGGAGATTCGAGCAAATTGCAGAGTCGTCAATGGCTAGTTGAGAGAGCATTAATACTGTGCAAGGCCGAAAGAGGTTTTGCCTCTAATCTGTTTTCGTCAAACCCGGAAAATAATTACGGTTGCAAAGTTGTGAGATATTCACATAATGAAAGTGACCAGTAATTAGCTTTCCTTATATATCGTCTTTGACTACCAGATGTGCATTTTCACTATACTCCGATCGCATTTTCAGTACCCAATCCTCTTTTTCGAGAGTGAGAAAAATTATCAAATTAATCCAACTAAAATAGATAGATTAAAGAAAGTTGCATCTGCTTTCAAGCTTGAATGTGTAAGAAACTGCATGTGCAAATTGAAACAACCAAAACAATTTACATCATGTTTGAGAAAAGTTATTTCTACACGCCACGTGCACGTCAATGACGTCATGTGCACATCGCTTGGACCCATACATGTGTGGCAGCCTGTGAAGATGTGATGTTAGCTATTCATCTTTCAATGTCAATACAATATTTTTCAGTGTAAATTAAACAAACAATTTATATCTGATTATTTAATGTCCTAATACATTGCCAATGTCGCATGTTCAATAAATAGCTTTACGTAAACATGTTCAATAACGATGTTCCCACGGGAAGAAAAGATGGTAGAGTCTCTTTAGTTTCGAAGACTTCGACAAACTTACCTCCCCTGTCTTTCAATGTCAACCAACTCATACAAAACTTTGCCAACACGGGTTCGACTCAGGAAGAAATGGTCACACTCTCCGGTAACTCTTCACTTACAGCAAAATTCTATGATTAATGAGACGCGGGCGTGGGGGGAGATCGGCCCGCGATTGTCCTCGGGTCCGAGACAGCCAAGTGACGTTCGGGTAAGTCTTGAGAAGATTTTTCAAGTGGCGATTGCAACTGGGTCGGTCGGAATCGTCCACGGCAACGGCAAACAGAGGCGTCGCTCCAGAACAGAGGAGACGCGCGTCGAGCTCCGTCCAAGACACCGGGCAGCGACGACGACGGTCAGGCGGCTGAGGACGAGTTCCTGAGTACCAGGCGAAGCTCCCCGATGAATTTCGCATGACTTTTAGGTCTGTGGTGTTCGGTGAGGCGAGGAAGAGCGGCGGCTAGGGCTTATCTAAGGGAGATTCGTGCGAGGAGAACGGAATGGATCTCACCGAGATAGGGTTGACTGGGGATTGTGGGGATACCGTGTGGCTGGACGTCGGCGTCATCGCGATTTTCTCACGTTGACAGGCGCAGCAGTTGCGCAAGCGTCTAGGGTTGTCGGGCGTGGCATCACGCAACGCAATTCAGAAGATGAACAGTTGAAGGGAAGAGAGAAGAAAGGTGGGCCGGGCTGGAAGGAGACTGGGCCGCTCGCGTGAAGGAGAGAAGGGCGTGGAGCTAGGCCTCACCCCCGCAGCCAGAAGAAGACAAAGAGGCCGGGAAAAATAAAAGAGAAAGAATAGTTGGGCCGGCCTAAAATTTCATAGAATCCTGCTCTAAGTGAAGAGTTACCGGAGAGTGTGACCATTTCTTCTCGAGCGAAACCCTTGTTGGCAACGTTTTGTGTGAGTTGGTTGACATTGAAAGACACGGGAGAGGTAAGTTTGTTAGAGTCTCTGAAACTAAAGAAACTCCACCATCTCTTCTCCCTGCAAGAACATTGTACCAAAGCCTCCCGTCTACAGCTAGAGCACAGAAGCGTGGTAAACTTATGGTCAAGTGGTAAATATAAAGAGTTAAAGGGGTTTGCACAATTATAATCTCCACACTTTCTCTTGCTGTAAAGGCCAGTATGTTAACAAAGGAAACTACTTCTTTGCACGTAACTTCAAGCCTAGCCTCGGCAATTATCGATGACTTCAAACTCTCTCAGACTATGACTGTTTGTCGAAGAATCCTTTTCAGCTGTGTTTGATAGAGTGGAATCAATGAGTACCGATACCTCACAACCCTAAAATTGATCAATAACGCAATGTTTCCATAAAAATCACGTCAAAATCCATTTTTCAAATAGAGCCAAGATGCTTGTTATGTGAGGGTCATTGAGAACAATATTTAAATAAGACTTATTACATGGCACGTGATTAGAACACATAATGCTTCATATTTATTAGCATAGTAACCTTATGCTCAAGTTGGTAAATATAAAGAGTTAGGGGATTTGCACAATTACAATCTTCACACTATCTCTTGCTAGAAAGGCGAGTATGTCAACACAGGAAACTACTCCTTTGCATGTAGCTTCAAGCCTAGCCTTGGCATTATCAATGACTTCAAACTCTCCCAGACTAGGACTGTTTGCTGGAGAATTTTTCAGCCGTGTTCGATGGAGCGAAGTCAATGAGTACAGACCCTTCACAACCCTAAATTTGATCAAGAACACAATATTTCCATAAGAATCATGACAAAATCCATTTCTGAAATAGAGCTAAGATGCTTGTTATGTGAGGGTTGTTAAGGACAATATTTAAACAAGATTTACTACACGGCACATGATTAATGAGATAGCTTTTGGCAGATGAATAATGAACAAATCATATACAAATCAAATCCCTAACCTTGTTATATGCATTAAGACACATATAGTTAAGCGATTAACCTTTAATGAATGTATATATCATATTCAGACTCGGTTGGCAATATAATCACTAGAGTGCCATATTTATTAATTCAATGAGTACGTCCATTATCTCAAGCACAAGATGCTTCATTGAAATAAAAGCATGTAATAGTCAAGCACAAGATGCTTCATTGAAATAAAAGCATGTAATAGTCAATTCATGTTCTATATATAGAACTCACGTATGGCGTGCAATGTGTGTGCAAGAGGCGTAAATTGCAATGAATTAGTGAACTCTTAGTTGACACAATATCCTACATATAAAAATGCAGCCAAGGAAGATAAATTTGTTTACTCTTTTAGTTGACCTTGATGAAAGCATAAATTGCAACTAGTGCTCTAACAACATTGAACGATCACGTGAGTATGAATGGCTAATCAGTTGTGTCAGTCTCACTCCCTACTACCATAGTTGCTCTTAATAAACTCTTATGATCTTTTTGCTAATTCTGCATCTTTGTAGCAGCTATTTTCTCGTGTCTAACATTCCAAGCAGTTTATCAAGTGACTATCATCTTTTAGGGCTAAATATTAGCACAGTCTCTTACCCATAATAAGGAAGTGCAAATTATTAATAGTCTGTTGATACCGGTAACTCACAAACCATGTGAGACGACTCGCGATCAACCATCCAATGATCCTGTTAAGAATATTAGCTTTCAAAGACGTCACCTTGATGAAAGATTGATTATGGTACCTGAAAATCTCGTCATCTTTGATTTGTTCTATGATCTTTGTACCTTGTCTTTGCTGAAGTCATGTAGGTCATTAATATCATCACAGTCTTCCACCTCATCTTCATAAGGTAGCTGCTCTTCAGCAATCATCTACTACACCCGATAACAATGCTGATCTTTCTTCCTATCCTTTCAAGCATATTGCCAACTTCGATTCTACCCAACTGTTCACCTTCCAACCTACACCAAGCATCTTCATTCTAGGCTTATTCACCATCACCAAGCCTATCCAAATGGTCATCCCATCTTTGTATCTTCAAGTCACCATGAACTGTCCCATTCTTCTCTGTTTCTTCACTCTCGATCAAGGTCCTTCCATTTTGACCTCATCTGAAGATCTTTTCAGCTTGTAGACATGAGTAAGAAAATGCAGTCTTCAGAGTTTTGGAGACTCTACGGAACCTACCAGTTTTGTTGTTCAAGGTCCAATAACTCACGCGGATCTTAGTGAAAAAGGATCTCACTGGGAATGAGCCGGTCTCCATATCCTTTTAACTCATTCACCAGCAGCAATTTATGAGTCGAGACCCAAGCTTGGATCGCCTGCATCCAGCCGCCTTGAAACGGATGCGCCCATGGAGCAACAAGGATCTAAAGCTGGTTATTGCAGTTGGACCCTTGTGGCGTGCGGCCCTGATGGACGTGAGCCATTACGGGGGAATCCTCGTGAACCAGAGCAAGTTCACCTTCGATCAGACATGACCCACCTGGTGACTGGAGACGCCGAGTGTCCAATAATGTGGGAAAGAAAGTTCGAGGTTGCCATGGAGAATCTGGGCAGTATCGGCATCTTCGTGGGAAGCGCTGTGGAAAAGGAGATGATGGTGGGGCAAGTCGGAAAATTATGGCGTTGCACACTTGGGGATTTAACCTGATTCTCCTTTTACTTTTTTCAAGTTGGAGTTGCTGGTTAGTCGAAAGTTCCACCGGTTTGTCTAATTATAAATGTATTCGTCAACATTGAAGAATCAAAAACGGCTCTTTCCTTTGTTCATGAATGTCAAAAGCAAAACTTAGTGTATTTAATTTTAAATTTCATTGTTAAAAAAATCAATGACATTATAATCAATTTATTTGAAAAACAAAAATAAGATTATTGTATGGCGCATATAAAAATATCGTTATTACTATATGACCGGCGGTTGACTAAACATTTTTTGGATAGGTTTATGATATTTATTTCACATTTTTCCTATTTCATAGTGTTTGCAATAAGTTAAGATTACATGATATAAAGTTCATTCACTGATTTGATAGACATTGCTTGTATTGCTTTTGGAGATATGCAAGACCAATTCTTCAACCAGTTTATCTTGCTACTTTGGACTAGTTAACCAACGTGAACTCATAATATATACTAGATTACCAAATAAGTATCCTCTAACCATAATTAGTTATTAAGCACATTTAAATAGTCATCCTAACTTGATATATTAAGGTCGTTTATATTCTATAATAAGGTCTTTGGTTTACGGGCATGGCATAGATGTCATTCTACTTACAAAGACCTTAAACGGATTTGTCCTCAAAAGTCAAAACTAATGTCTTCAGTTGACTCTTTTGAAGTGCATTTGTTTTACAGAAGACTCAGATTTTAAAACAATTTTAAAAAAAATCGCTTATGGATAATATATTAATGACATTCTAATCATCATCCACAAAAATGATTAGGCACACATTACTGTCAATCATGAATATATTTTCCTTTGACTAATTTTTCTAAACGATACAACTAATCATCTTTTCCAAAAATATATTTCAAATCTGAGTTTTTTATAAAATAAACGCACCCTAGGAGATACTAGGTTAGTTAAGTACTATTATTGAGAAATAGATTACAAGAAACCAAGTGTGCAGAAAATAACAGTAACTCGTTATCAAAATTATAGATCAACTGAACAGATACGCCCTCAACATGGCCAACAACAAATTCAACAAGTCTCAACACGTTCTAACCAAAACTTACCATGTAAGCAGTGATTACGTCCCATGGCAAAACATCGGCGGTTTCAAAGAAAAGCTCATGTAGTAAGCTCCATGATGGCACCCACAATGTCACCATTATGAGTCTTGAGAGCTTTGACTGCCTTGTTCCTAGATACCCCTGCCTGAGTCATGACCAAATCAATGTCACGAGGCTCGACCCCAGTCTCATCGACATCTTCTTCTTCCTCATCTGCTGTTGCACCCAAATCTGCAGCAGAAGCATCTGGTTTCGAAATAACTGATGACATATCTGGCATCCGGAACTGCTGAGCAGCCTGTGTTTGCAGCTGCGAGCTCAAGTCCTCAATCTTTGCCTCCCCAAAAATGACGTAGGTCTCGGAGTGAGGACTCTTGAAGACATCAGGCTTTGAAATGAAGAACAGTATCTGAAGCACCAGAGAACTATTCATAAGATTCCACATTTAAAGTTAATAAAAATTAACAGAAAGGGCAAATAACTTACGTTCTTAGTTCTTTTAATGGTGACCCGGCTAACACCTGTAATAGGTTTCATGCCCAGCTTTAACATTGCCTTCCGGCTTTTCTTCTCACTTCTGCTCTGCTTCGAGCTCCCATTTGCACCTGCACCATACAAATCATGATCTGAGTTTTCAAAGTGAAGTCAAAAAATCCATTAATCCATCTACCAATGGTGGAAAAAAAGCAAACAGGTAATCAAGGGAACTGCCGAGTAGGAAAAGATTGAACACTGACACCATTACAGGATTTCTAAAGTTAGTTTCAGGAAACAGGAAATCAATCGGAACAGATACCCAACAAGCCCCAACTCACATGTCAACTGATATCCAATATTATTAGACCACTTAAAAGTACATGAAAAAAGAGTTGCTACCAGTGTGCCTTATTCAATTCAAAGGATGTCTGCAATGCAGGATTGTTTTCCTTATAAAATAATCCTAAAGTTTCAACCAAAAATAACGGCAATACCAGACTAAAATTCGTATGTCCCCCTGATAGGACGGTGGAACAATGACAGCAATAATGCAACACTTACCCAGAAGATAGATAAAAAGAACGGAAAAGAACCGGCCTAGGTACAAAATGAAATGATGAGGTAATGCCTCGCAAATCAACAATCCAAAAAGCAGTTCCCAGAATACAATTCTCCCGTAATATTCTATCCAAGCGGTGGGGAACAAAAGAACAAACACTAGCTTAATCTGTCAACTACATCGAGGTAAATGACTGACAGAACAACAACACTTGATTCTATCTTACCAAGAACAACCGTTAAAACTCCAACTACCCCTTAGTCGAATTAGTCCTAATCAAAGGATTCGAATTCGGTGGGCGCTCAAGAAATCAATATTTCACTTGTGTAATTACATGACTCGAGCAAGATGAGACAGTACGCGAGTTCATTCTATCTACTCCAACAAGTTCCCGTTAATCTAGTGACAGAAGGACTAACAAGGGAACTCCCAACTTCCATAGAAGCGGATGCCAATATTAGCAAGTCGGCAGCTTTTGGTCTAAAAGCTCATAAGCATCCTACGGCAGACAAATAGCACAGCAACAAATAAGCTCTACATCGACGACCAAGGAGAGGGCGAAGGCAAAAAGGAGAAAACCCACCCGCAGTTCCATCTTCCTTGTCATCCTCGTCGTCGTCGTCGTCGTCCTCATCGTCGTCGTCGTCCTTGTCGTCGTCCTTCACGTCCTCAACGGTGGGCTCGTCGCTCTGCAACAATCAACCCCCCAAGTTACAGACCCTGAACGCGCAAGGGGTGTAAAAAGAAAAAAAGAGTGAAACTTGATGAGCGAACACGACACCCGCCTGGAGAATCTTCGTGAGCTCCTCCGCAGAAACGACTTGCTCCTTCTCCGGCTCGACGGGATCGACAATCGGAGCAGGGGACATCTTCGCTGGGGATCGCGGACTCAGAAGGAAAAGTTCAGCGAGCGACGGTGAAGCTTTTGGGAATGGCTGCTTCGACGCTGCGGTTCGGTAAGGATTGGGAGGATGACAAGGGTTTTTCAGCAACCGGAATGGGACGCCATTTGGGCCTGGTTGTGCAGCCCATTCGGGTCAACCCATCTGTTCCTGGACCGACAAGATCGTCGTTAGCCCATTGGGCACATTTCATAGTCCCGTTCATTATTTTACTCTTTAGGCCCGTTTAGTTCAGCACTCCCCGGAAATTTCATAGACTTGTGACCCAAATCATGGACCCGATTAATTTAATAGGCGATACCAAAATTTTATTTGAAACGTGTTGATTACTTGTATTATCTTATTAACAATTTCCTAAGGCTCCTTTTCTTACGCGAAAAATAAAATAATCTTTAGGGAAACATTTTACTCAAAAAGATAGTTCTTATCGCTTATGAAAATGAACAAATGGAAAATATTTGCATCATCCACAGAAAATATTTGGACATAAGTTGTTAGACGATGTTAAAAATATTAACCTCCAACTGATCATCTCAAGCGATATAAGCCATTTACTTTTTAGAAAAATATTTTTCAAATCATTGATTTTTCGCATAACAAACGGAAGCTAAATAGAGTTATGTATTAGGGAACCGATTTCAACTATACTTCTAATTAGTGAGTTATAAGCATAGACAACATCTGTATTTAATCTTGGTGAAGTTCAACATGTAGGCTCTACCGATAGCATGCAATTCACCGATCAAATTGAAGAGAGTTTCCTCAAACCAAGATTTCAAGAAATAGTCCCATCGATCCGAAACTATTATATGAATGTCGATGTAATTACATACTTTTCAATATCGTCTGAATTGATACCGTATGAGAATATCTCGGGGTGCATGGTTTTAGTGGATTCGCGATTCCCTAGTCCGGTTCAATTAGTTTCGTATGATCATGTCTGAAAGCGGGCCAATGGCCCCACATCAAATAAGCATCATAGATTAGAAATATCAGAGTTGGTTGGTTTGGTTAGCTAGGCTTACACGCATTACTTTCTCTCTTATAAGTATTCAAGGAGCGAGCTTATCCATCCGGTGCATATGATTGGTTGCTATGTTATCAGTGAACTAGTGATGCGCGTGTTCTTGCCCAAATTAAGAGGCAATCGTATAAAATTCGTGGTTTTCCAAATGTGGGGTGCGTAATTGCATGCGGTGGTCCCTTTTCGCATGACTTCAGCACCCTTCTTGCCGAAGGGAAGCTGGGGGAATTGAATAAGAGGGGCACAATTATTTCCCTCCTTTTTTTTTTGGTTAATTTACCCAATAATCTTAGGATCTGAGTACATAATGACCCGCATTTCGTTGAACGCGAGGATTGATGGGAATTAAAATAAATAAGAGTAGATTTCGAGAAGAAGATAGTTATAAGCCAGGTAAATTGCTAACATCTGTCAAAACTTCACAAACACATAAAATGTTGGAATTATATAAATTGACATAGATTGGATTAATTTTCCATTATTACGTTCCCTGAGTATTGAATTGGATTGTCTGCTTTTTAACTCGCAGGCACTATTTAAAAGATGCGATTCTTGAAGGCGGATCGCCCTTCACTAAGGGGCACCGTGTGAGATTTTGTGGAACCACTACAAACTGTTTTAGAAATAAATAGAGGTCCAAAAAGATTTGAACTCAAATATCTTACTTTGATATCATGTGAAATTTTGTAAAATCGTTGCCAACCATAATAAATGCGTGAATTAATATTTAATTAATCTAATAATAATGTCATCTTTAAATTTTTTATTTATTCAATGTGATCCCTAAACTATTGGTATATGGTCAATATAATCCTTAAATTATATAAACATGTTGAGCTCACGAATCATATTGAAGAAAATTGAAACGTTCACATTGCACATTTGGATAAAATTCAAGCATCATATTGAACGAATTAAAAGTTCATGAATAAAATTGTGTGTAAGACCATTTTGTGTATTTTTCCCTTTAATCTATTAATGTATCCTATTTCTTTTCATACCCTCGCCTTTCATGACCAATCCACACGAGAAAAAGAAAATGCAGTGTTTTCCCATCGTCGTTCCGCCGGCTTGAATCGTAGCATCTGCTGGCCGGAGAAAACAGAACAAGAGGCAGCTTCGTCCAACACCCTTCATCAGTTTCCATCAGTTCTGCAGGAAGAACACCCTGCGATGCAGAACAATTCAGTCCTAGTCTTGCGAGAGGAGCACATCCCACAAGTTACAGGAAGACCAAATCTCCTCCTAATCTTCTTTTTTTCACATTTTTTTCAGAGGAAAATAAGAAGCTTGGTGCCCGTCAATTCTATCGGAGAATACAATATGTTATCTGCTAACCCATTGACGCTTCCCCTCTTGCCTTTTCCTTCTTCTTTTTTCCAATTTTTGGTTCTTGGGGTCCTAAGAGAAACTAACGGTTGACTTCACAATTTGTATTCATCCTCACTTTTTATGCAGATGGGAAATGAAAATAGCTGCCGTCCAGTGGCGGTCGTGCTCAATCCGCTCCTCCACCTCAGAAAAAACATCGGAATAGTATGCATCACGGTTGGTGGGAGAGTTGGTGAAGAGGGGTTCTTGCATTTGTGGTTCTCCAAGATCATTTCAATCCGAGAACAATGAGCCGGATCGAAGTGGCTGTCGAGCCTCTCAGGTCGCCAAGTTGGCTTTAATAATTGCCGTCTCCATCGGGGGGTAGGTGGAGATGTTAATCCCACTAACTTTCTCGCCCCGCCATTCCTTTTTCTAATCCCCTTGAAAATTCTCGGACGCGCATAGATAAAGATAAAAGAAACCCTAAGACAGAAATGAGGGTTGACATCGAGCGTTCGACCAGATGTTCATGCACCATTTGGCTCGAGCAGTGATGACCCTCCTGGTGCCACCTACTACGATTTTTATTCTTCTATCCAACCACCGACTGAATTGCGATATGCTCGCTCAACCAAAGAGAAGGAAACTCAAGCCCAGAAACATTCGAATTGTCTAATAGGAACACAGCATCAGCACTCCTTCAAGAATCATGTACCACATCGTTCGCAAGATTTCGCGATCTGTCTTGCGAATTAACGCCGTGCCTCTCCTCACCGTGCAACATGAGTCTTACGACATCTTGTCAGATTATGGCTTCAGGGCCAGTAGAGATGTTTCCTTCACCGTATCGAATGGACAAGTTTCCTACCTTTCCTGTTGTGCCGGTAGATGGATGACTTAGGGTTTGAGACCTCGAGCGGAGGATGTCGATTTCACTTCCCGCAATGCAGCAAGGTGAAAAACATTTATCTTGGGGAAACAACTGATATGATTGGACGATGAGCATCATTTTTCCACACTAATTAGGGTTGGACCCAACAACCACAAAAAATTAAAAATTGAAGGCATGACCCCGCTGATCAATATATGTAACGCCTGTTCAAGAACGTTATTCATCACCTATGTGTGAATTGTCTGAATAAGCATTTGAAAGTTTATAACATGCCTGGATTGTACTATGACTGAAAAATGTGAGAACTTGCTATACTTGGCTCCAGATGAGAGCAAGTGTCATTCTCTTTGGTATTTACAGTACCGTTAGATGCTGTGACTTTCAAATCGTAATGGAGATATAATTGAACAATAATCACTTGTAGCTTAGATAAAGATGTGTGTATATGTAAGAGTAAGATGTGATTGATGAGAAATATCGATTACCTTCTAAGATCTTGAAATATATTGTCGTTCAAACCGAGACTAGCTTGGTTTACATATGCTCTTACATGTAGACATTTGTCAAATACTCCATACTAAATCCCAATTTACTTTAGGATATAGGAGCGATATATTTGTGGCCATATTATCCGACAACCGTGATAAAAGAAAATCCCCTCCAATCATATTTTTCATCAATGAATTACAAAGATTGACATCATGAGCAGTTCCAAAAAGCTTGTATTTGGGTAATGTCCATGCTTTATCAAAAGTATGGTTGAATGAAGCTCTCACCTACCAAGGTTGTAAATAAAAATTAGATAGTCTTAAATCATCTACTTTTGTGCCTCGCTAGAAGCAAGTTCACTCGTAGGCCAAGCATTGAACTTTTTTTCAGAATATTAGAGAATGCATCGCCATGAGGCGGTCTTTTCTTTTGTCAAGTCCAACGTTGAAGAAGTTGGGATTATTCGAACATGTCGTGTTCAATTTCGACTTGGCTAAGTTACAATGACCTTTCTCCTTGTTTAGGTAGATGTCGATCTCCTTCCAGATGGAAACAAAACCACATTGAAAGCATTCCCGACCTTGACAAGTTGCACTCCACATATCGTCATGAGACCTGACAGCCCCGGCTTTTCTCAACCATACTCTACCTAATACTGCTAAAACGATCAATCATTGATTCCAGCATCGTAATTCGAGCATCAATAAGTTTCCCACGATTGTTGTTCAAGATATAACTGTCAACAAGGTTCTATATTGTATGGATTGGTAGAACATGTGAAATTGGTCTTGGAACGCACAAGAGAAAAGGGTCGGAGACATGCATCTCCATCAATCGATCGAGCCTGTCATTACTGTCCCTTTGCTTAAAGCTCACTCTTTCATAAATCAAACTGCTGCTTTCGTGTTGGGTGCCTTTTAAGTCAGTTTGATAGAATGATATTTGGGTGAATGACCATCTTTCGCCGTGAGCAAACGGTTTCTGTCTTTGGCCCACGAGTGGAGTGGATGTCGAGTAAAAGAAAAGTCGATCTTTGACAAGTCAACTAGGACAGTAGTTCGTGGAAGGCCTGCGGTCAACAGCGCTTTGGGTTTAAACCTAACGGATCGGTCACGAGGAGAAACCCGATTGGATATGATTGGAACAAAGTTATATAGGCAGAGCGTCTTTATCATTAGTACTCAGAAAATGTTATAGAAACATTAGAACAAATCAAATTTTGGAAGTAGGCCAGGTACTCAGAAGATCGGCATCTCTCTCGCGCCTAGATAGTAAGCCTGGTTCGTTCTGTAGGGCAGTGAGAAAGCGACAAGCAACCCATAAAGGGTCAGATGTCATCACACGAGGGGGAGAGAGAGAGAGAGAGAGCGTTCGCGTTCGCGTTATCTCTCTGAATTATGGTTCACTGGTTGGCGTTAATGGCATGCCAGACGAAGGGTCCAATCCGCGGGGTTGGTGAGCAACAGAGTTCCCTATATATCGCCCCCCACCACCATACCCCTCTTCATTCCCGACAACCTTTTTGCTACCAATCTCTTCTTCTCACTCCGTTTCCTCGATTCTCGTCCAAGAAAAAGAGAAAAGAGGAGCGAAGAAAATGGGTTCAACCGGATCCGAGACCCAGATGACCCCGACCCAAGTCTCGGACGAGGAGGCGAACCTCTTCGCCATGCAGCTGACGAGCGCGTCCGTGCTCCCCATGGTCCTCAAGGCCGCCATCGAGCTCGACCTCCTCGAGATCATGGCCAAGGCCGGGCCGGGCGCTTACCTTTCCGCAGGCGAAATCGCGTCCCAGCTCCCGACTCGGAACCCCGACGCCCAGGTCATGCTCGACCGGATCTTACGGCTGCTGGCCAGCTATTCCGTGCTCACCTGCACCCTTCGCGACCTCCCCGACGGCAAGGTCGAGCGGCTCTACGGGTTAGCTCCGGTGTGCAAGTTCTTGGTCAAGAACGCGGATGGGGTCTCCATTGCCGCACTCAGCTTGATGAACCAGGACAAAGTCCTCATGGAAAGCTGGTACTTTTTTCTTTCGTTGACTCTTTTTCTATTTTTCCTTAGCTGCCGTTCAATTCTACGCAATAAATATATACACGATAAACCTTAGCCGGGTGTTAAATGAT
Source organism: Melaleuca quinquenervia (assembly GCA_030064385.1). Lineage (NCBI taxonomy): Eukaryota > Viridiplantae > Streptophyta > Magnoliopsida > Myrtales > Myrtaceae > Melaleuca > Melaleuca quinquenervia. Next base: position 532,840 of record CM057718.1, on the reverse strand, counting down.
GGCAAGAGAACGAGATGATAATTAACTCTTACAATTAGATATAAATTACGGGGAGGTTCATAGCCTGTTCCCACCAAAAATACAGGTTCTCACGAAATTTTTACTCGGTGTTCAACTCTGTCCATTGCATCGCTCTGGAAACGAGCCTATCCGATACACATAAGTTCGAGGATTGCCATCGGTCCGCTTGCCATGCTAGGTTCTTTGCCTCTCCTTAACCGTAGATATTACCAGATCCCATGGTCAAGGATATGTTCTGATCGGAAACAGCGCCCTCTTTTCCAAGTCGAGAGTCGCGTTAACTGTGACTCATCCGGAGCGCGGGGCTTACGTCTCTTCAACTGTCTCCCCTCCTCATCACCAACGAAACCTCAGAACGACTGGCGATCTCAGCACTGAGTTCCCTCCGCGAAGTTCATCGCTTAGCTGGTCTGGCTTTTTTTCGTGTCGTCTGTCTGAAAATATATTTTGGGGATGTCGGGTTTTAATTTGTTGGAAATTCCCAATTTGATTCAACCACTTTCCAATGATTAGGTCTGAAAGCGGATTAGGAACGGGCCACGTCCTTGACCTTGTATTCTTCACCCTTATTACGTTACTTTAGATATAGTCTGAACTTATATATGCATCGGATATGAAAAAAAGAATTGGGGTAGGTGGGCTTACCCGCATTCCTTCTCTTTGACAGAGATAAAGGCAACGGGTAAGCTGCTCTTCTCGTCCAAGATAGCGTCTGGCTTGACTTTAGATCGTTTTCCACCAGAAAAACATGAAGTCCGCTAATCATTCGACACAGCGAAATCTCCCCTCCCGACTGTATGATTGCTTGCTGTGTTATCAGTGAATTAGTGATATGCGTTTTCTTGAATGATGCAAGTGGAGGAAGTCATTTCTAAGAAGCCATCATATAAAATTGTCGTGGTTCTAATTGGCAAAATTGCACGTAGTGGTCCCCATCACGTCATCACCACATCCTCCTTGGTAAGAGCTTTGAGTCTCGGTATCCGACTGGGCCCGATCATTGACAGGAACCCCGCACCTAAACCCCGTTGACTGTTCCGGAGGCTTGCTTTGTCAAAGATTTCTAGTTCGGTTTGATAATTTTTGTCAGAAAATTGAGGCTTCCTCTCGGTTGGTGTATGCTAATGTTAAATAGGGTGGGCACAATTATCTTGGTTCAGTGTTGCTTGACATGTTATCTGAACTTTGCTGGAGGACAGGTTTTGCGTGCTTCGTCGGTTAGAAATTTTCAGGAGTTTCTTGTTCATAAGAGACTAATCGTTTTTGGACGGCAGGTTTACTGTTCTCCCTCTGAACAAAATTTATTTGATAATTTTTGCCGGAAAATTGAGGGTTCTCTTGGTTGGTTTATAATGATAAGAAATAGGATGGGCACAATTATCTTAATTTAGTGTTGCTTGACATGTTAACTTTGCTTAAGGACAGACCTTGCGTGCTTTGTTGGGTCGAAATTCATAAAAAGTCCCTTGTTCAGAGGACGCTAATTCGTTTGTGGACAGCAGGTTTCCCAATCTTCCCCTGAATGAAATCCTCCATCCATTGGTAAATTTTACGCAAAGTCTTACAATCTGAGTACATGATGACCAAATTTACGCTGACCTCTAGGACGATTGAATTGTAGAATAAATATGATCGTGTTGTAGAGAAAAACTATGTATCGGCTAAGGGAGTGGCTAATGTCTGTCGAAACTTGACAATTGCAAAGATGTTGGACCATTTGAGAGATTGAAGTAACTGGTGACGGTAATTGAGCTTTTGAATCATCAGAAATCTCCCTTTGAGGTTTCACAGCTCAATAACTTGTTAATTTCCCACCATTGTCTTCCTTGCGTATGGATTTTGACTTTCCCTTTTAACTCGCAGGTATTACCTGAAAGATGCGGTCCTTGAAGGCGGGATCCCATTCAACAAGGCGTATGGGATGACCGCGTTCGAGTATCATGGCACTGACCCGCGATTCAACAAGATCTTCAACCAGGGAATGTCCAATCACTCCACCATTACCATGAAGAAGATACTGGAAACGTACAAGGGCTTCGAGGGTCTCAAGTCAGTGGTTGATGTTGGAGGCGGCACGGGGGCTGTGCTCAGCATGATCGTTGCCAAATACCCATCAGTTAAAGGGATCAACTTCGACTTGCCTCACGTGATTGAAGACGCTCCATCCTATCCTGGTACATAATGTTTAACGCTCGCTCTTCGACATTAGTTGTCATTTCCTAGATACTTGTGCAACCCAAGAACTAGGAACGTTATTGCATCTCGCATCCGATTCATTGCCCCTTAACTCAAAGCACCTTGCTGAAAATAACACGGAAAACTTCAATTTTGGTACTAATGTAGGTGTCGAGCACGTTGGAGGTGACATGTTCGTCAGCGTTCCAAAGGGAGATGCCATTTTCATGAAGGTAAGATTTTACGTCTCTGTTCCTGAAGTGCAAATATTCAGGAAATACCCGACGAGGCCTGTTGCCATCTTCTTTGCATTATTTTGCCACCTGCCAAGTCCAAAAAGTTGTTACCGATTAGAGTATGTGCAAGATACCTTCATAAAAAGCGCGCATTACTTTCTTGCAGTGGATATGCCATGATTGGAGCGACGAACATTGCGCAAAGTTCCTCAAGAACTGCTATGATGCGCTTCCCGGAAATGGGAAGGTGATTGTCGCCGAGTGCATACTCCCTGTGTACCCAGACCCGAGCCTAGCGACCAAGACTACGATCCACATCGACTGCATCATGTTGGCCCACAACCCAGGCGGGAAAGAGAGGACAGAGAAGGAGTTCGAGGCATTGGCCAAAGGGGCAGGATTTAAGGGCTTCCGAGTCATGTGCTGCGCTTTCAATACTCACGTCATGGAGTTCTTGAAGACGGCTTGAACTGCTCTTCTTGGTGGTGATGTTAATGTTCCTTGAAATTTGAAAGGTCGCAAATGAGCCCTTTTCTTGCGGTTGGCTTTAGATTTGGTGTACTAAGTTCTTCTCATAAAGGGAAACAATAAGGGAGTGGCCGTATGATGCTTGAGGTGGGACAAGGAGAAGTTACAAGAGTTGTTGTTTTCTGTTAATGAAGTGTGAGTCTGCATACTGATTTTACAAAATGTCAAACGAAACGAAGTGTGCAGATGTGCCTGAACGATGAAATTGTGACATTCTGTCTTCTTCTTAGTAAATCAATTGGTATAACGGGGAAGATCTCACAAGAAACAGGATTCCCTTCTGATGTGAATTGTTGCGGTGGCAGTAGCAGAAGGATCAACCTCAAATTTGCCCATGCTTTACTGAGGGCGAAAGCATGAAAATTCGGAAGCACGACTGAAGTAAAGAGACTTAAAACGGCCACTTTAGATTCCCAACTCAGAAGCAATAGATATAAGAAAGGGAAGAACACACGCGAAAAAGAGCAAGCAAAAGAAACGTCTTTTTTGAGTCTGAGCACAAAACGGGGAAAAAATACATTGACTTTGGTGAATTGTTAAGTTATATCAACTTCCTGATTCTGCTAGGACAAATAATGAACAACCATGCAATCAAGCTTGAGAGATTCAATGTTTCAACAAAACGTTTTTCTAACGGGAGTCCAGACATCCAATGTATCGTGATATATTTGCCAACTGACTCCTTACGCTGCAATGTCAACAGCTTCCTTTCGATAAGCGTATTCAAAGCCGCACTGGCTAACAGCAGAAGGGAGCGTCGGCTCGACTATGAATAGCATAAGGACTAAAACCATCAATATGACTGGGGAAGAGATGTCACTCTACAAATCAACACAGTACAAGTAGAAGCATGGATACAACACCCTCTATCTTCAACTACAATACGATAGCTGCAATGGCCAGTTTTTTGCCCAAAAAAATTATAATCAACTATCTGCTACAAAGAGGAACAACGATGAATGGCACGAGCGGCATTTTATTATTCAACTAGGGAAACATTCACGAGCATTCTCCCTACTTCAGTGGAACTCAACACACACATCATGCTTTCCAAAATCTTCCCTCCCCGCCCCGGCAGAGGAGGAAGTCGGTTGAGCGTGTCGGTCCCTTTTATTGTCCAAACTGGAAATTAAGCCTAACGGAAGAGGCCAACACTCTCAACATCGAGAAGCGCAAGATTTCTCTTATACGACCTCCTCCTTTGACGGGGATGGTACAGAAGATAATATGGAAAAGCAAAAACGTGCTTGTCAAATTTCACTAAACTGCAAGGAGAGTCCGTTGAATTAACCTGTTCCAAGAATGGAGGATGCTGTGTCGCTTTCAGCCGAATTGCGCGAGTTCTTAAAAAGCTCCAGGCAATGTTCTTGATCCAGATTCCGGCTCCAGAACTTCTTGTAATATTCTGCATATGTGAAGTCCCTGTAAACAGCTAAGGATCCTTCTTCTACCAGTGATTCGGGCGGGCTGATCAGTGCGCCGTCACACGGGCAGAGGAATGAGGCAACCGACATCCTCGGCTTGTCAGCATTGACGATCGCCCGGTGCCACACGCTTTTGTACTTCCCGTTGCTCAAAGCCTGCGAAGGACATCTCCTTATACCTCAATTCTTAAGACAGAGCAACTATTTGCAGTATTGACAAGATCATGTGACTTCTGATCATCGTCTTTGGGCAAAACATACTAATTTGAGGCTCCGATTCCAACATATGACGGTTCAGTTTAGTAAAAACAACTTCGTTCAAAATTGCGTCTAGATATCTTCGCTTTCATGCCAAGTTCGTGACAGGCGCGCGACAGACTAGAGATGAGACTAAACACGCGTGACGAGGGATATCTTCAGCCTTACGGCGACGAGAAATTTAATCCATTACCTGCAGTTGATCGCCGATGTTGATGACGAAGGCGTCGGGGATGGGCTGGACAGCGAGCCACTTGCCGTCCTTGAGGACCTGAAGGCCGGCGACCTGCAAGTCCTGGAGGAGGATGGTGAGCGCATTGGGGTCCGTGTGGCCAGGGAGACCGTAGGTAAGTTCCGGCTCGGGGCACGGCGGGTAGAAGTTCACGGCCATGTGCTGTCCTTGGTCACCCAACACCCCGGTCACGCGACTGCTTTCCAGGCCCAAGCTCTCCGATATCAGCTCCTCGATCCTGTATCCTAGAGCTCGCACCTCCTTGCAGTAATTGCCGACGACATCCCTGTCAATGCCACCCAAATTTCCACCACCACATTTAGAATAACGCGATAGTCTTAAGACCCGCGGGCGACGCCCGCCCATCTCGCTAATCGTTTCGCTCGCGAATTCTGCCTTTCGTAACTTAATTGAAGATCATTAAGCTAATCGGAACTCTCCTTACCATGCTCCCTCCGTTTCTAATCTTACTTCCACTCTCTCTCTCTCGACCACTTACGTATTCCCCCATCCTCTTTAGGTCCATCTACTTAGGCTTCTAATTTTTAGCTTAATCAATATCTCACAAATCGCACTCGTGTTCTTATAAATTTTTTCTTTTTCTTTTTCTTCGGAATGCTCGAAATCTTTATAAAATGAAAGAAATTTTTATGAAATGAAAAAATATTGAGGTGTGAATTCAATTTATATATGTGTATAATTTTTAATCGAAGCTGAAATAAACTGACTAATGATGCTCGCGTAAGAACCTCTCACCTGACTATGCATCGGCACACTGCTAATTTGTATATTAATTTTGCATACGATTCGCGAAGATCCACTTTTAATATATATATATATATATATATATATATATATATATATATATCTTCCCAAGGACGGAGTGGAGTCGACAGGGGCCACGTCACCCCCACTAGGATGGGGATTCCGCCCCAATGACGTCATTCGGTGCATAAGTCATCGCCGCCGCCTCCTCGGCCGGCGTGCCCAACCACTCCCCGACCCGGTGGCATGATACCGTGTTTTCTGGAACCACGCGGTAGATCTAAATACACTCCGGGACGCGACGTCACCGCCGTGGCCCCGCCCTGACGTCACCCTTCCTCGGGAGGTGCGGTGGCCTTATTTTTATTCAGCGACGGCACATGCCCCTGTTTCACCACCGCCCGTTCCCGTTGGACCACTCCAGAAACCCTAATTCTGACAAACGGCGGAGAAGAAAAGCCAGAACTTTAAGCTTTAGTGGACCGACACCAAGAAATCTCTATTTTCCACCGTTTGACATTGCTGTAGATCTAAATACACTCCGGAACACGACGTCACCGCCGCGGCCCCGCGCTGACCCTACTCAGGAGGTGTGGTGGCCTGATTTTTCTTAAGCGACGGCACCTGCCCTGTTTCACCACTGCCCGATCCCGTTGGACCACTCCATAAACCCTAATTCTGACAAACGACGGAGAAGAAAAGCCAGAACCTAAGCTTTAGCGGACCGACATCAAGAAACCTCTATTTTCCACCGTTTGACATTTAAGAAAAGGAAACGAAAAGAAAGAAAGGTGTCGAGCACAAAGCGAATCAGGACAAATCCCCCTTCTACAGCCATGGCGCGTTCGAGCTCGGACTTTCACCCTTAAACCCCTCGCGACCATTAGATCACGCGGGCAATCGTGTCATATCAAAATTTATCGATATAGAGCTAGAAAGACATCTAATTATCGCATCTTAGTAATTGGCCAACCATCCATTCCCGTCTCGCAATATCCGTACATCGTGCGCGGGACGGTTTTCTCTGACGGGCCAGATCGAGCGGGGTGTTTCGACCCGCATCGATTCCTCTGTACTAGCAAGAAAATCGCTAGAAAAATCCATGCCCCGATTCAGGGGGAAAGAGACTTGATAGGCATGGGAGGGGCCACGCGTTTAATTTATCGCGTGGGGCATGGGTGGACCTAGGCCGGATCAATTAGGAATACTAATTCACGAAGACCTCGTCCCCGGCCACCTTTGTCCGTACGCAGCAGGCCCCTGTTTTCTCTTACCCAAATATAGTCCTTGCATGTTCACATGCCCCCACCGCCCCGATTGATTCGGATTCTTTACCGCTAGAGTACAAACCGACAAGGCCACCAATGAGCAAGAAAACGAAACTCAATGTTGTTGTCCGACAGCACCACGACCATATTAAAGTTTCTTTCTTTCTCCAGAACATGCCAGCAATCGCCCTTCGGCTCCACGCCTAATCCTCTATAAAGAAATTCCCGAATTTAGACGGAACCTTTTTTTTTTCTCTCGAAAAGAAGAATTCGCCATTGATTTTCTCCAAAATCAACTTTCGGATTTTTTAAGAAGATCCCAAGTATGTCTCGTGTGCAAAAAATCACCACGCATCTTTTCAAAATCATCAATCTCAAACTTGGCTATAGATTTCGTTATCAGAGCTAGCGTCTTCATCAATACTCCGCACTTTATTGAAACATCAATAGCCTCCTAATGTTGACAATTTCGAAAGAATCAATGGCGATTTTTGGGCTCGATGGAAGATTTATTCCCATAATAAATGAGTACGGTTTTGGCAAATAAAACAATTCGGGATGGATTAAAATTTAGAGTTTGGAGTTAGGGCATTTAAAAAATCGACAATAATTGGAATTAAAGCCTTTGGCTTTATATAAAAAGGCGTGGGACTTTTTCCCCTACGAGTCCCTAAAAGTAATAGAATGGCATTAAAATAAGACGTATTGGTACCTCCCCTTTCCCCGAATCCCATATTGTCGCCGGGCCCCACCGATCAAAGCTCGCCCTTCTGCTGCTTTTGGCACTTTTCAAGATCCAAGAGAGATTTTGACTTTTCAACAGCATGTCCGGTTAAGAGGCGTCGCCACAGAGGAACAGCTTTCCAAGCCATATAAAGTTGGACTCCCTAGTAATTCTCGGGGAGAAATTAATTGCTAAAGCAAAGCAGGGTGCCAGATCCACCTTTTTCTAGTCTATTACTGATTTTATTCGCACCCGACAGATGGTTCGATTCTTTTAAATGTGAGATCCACGTGATATCAATTGGTCGGGATCACCTCCCGACAATATGAACAGTACAATCTATTCGAATCAGTCTTCAAAAATTCTTTTTTAAAGCCTGCCGCCATTTGGCCGCGGATCTTACGGCCGTCGACACATGTTCGGACACTCTATATGCCTTAGGACATAACTTGAAAAGGACAGCATAACTTAGATTCGCACGTTCGAGGAAGCTGAAACCCTAGGTCGAAGCTGCCTCACCCTCAATATAGAAAGATTTACATGAGATGATCCAAAGCCCAAAGACGAGATGCTCCTCTTAATAGCTCTTTCTTGTGATGACCAGGGTTCATAAGAAATTATATGGGGAAGAAGACATCATGAAGATCACGTAAACTCTTCCTCTAAAATATATATTTAGGGACAGCGAAAGTCAATCGCCGACGTTCATGACGAGTGTGGTTAATCATTCAGTGGGAACGCCCATTTCCACCGGGGCTAATCATAATCATTTTCTATTCCGCAAGTTCTCTGTTCGTGAAAGCTTTGGCTTGACCCAGAGAGAGAGAGAGAAAGAGAGAGAGAGAGAGAGAGAGAGAGAGAGAGAGAGAGAGAGAGAGAGCGTACTTGAATGAAGAGGGGTTTGAAGGCCATTCTGGTACGTACTTCTCGAGGGGATAACAATGGAGCCTCAGATAGTCTCGCCAGTTGTGGACCTTCTCTTTGTTGACGTTGAAACTCGTGGACAGTCTCATTGTCTTGGAAGGATCGTCGGAGTAGAGCTTCAGCTTCTCCTCCAAGGGTAAGCCGAAGAACTCCGTCGCCACTCGCAGCATATCCGCCACCGTCTCCTTCGACACGCCGTGGTTCACAACCTCCAGAAAATACAAGGACCCAAGCACATATTACCAGATAAATCAGCTAACAGACCCAAACTGGCATCCCATTAATTAGTCTCGAATTCGTGTTCTTGGGAAAATCACCTGGAAGAAGCCGAAGATGGAGCAGGCGTGAGCGATGGCCTCGACGATTTGGGCTCGATCGGCACAGCCCAAGTCGATGACGGGGACGTTCTCGCAGGTAGAGACCTCGAAGAGCCTCGGGCGGTCGGATTCGGGCCGGATGTAGCTCTCCGGCAGGGTGGCGTACCGCTTCCCAGAGGATATGACCTTCGTCTCCATTCGGACTTTTTTCGTGGGATGAAGGAAAAGGACAAGGAGACGTTACGAAACCGAGATGACGAAAGAGAGAGGAACTTCGGAGCTTCAAACCCTCTGTTCCGCTCCGTCTCTCGCTGGCGAGCAACTTCGAGGAAGATGAGGACGCATTTTAAAGATGAGGGTGAAGAGGCGGAAATCAAATCGAAGACCAGGAGTAAAGAAGAAAGACCCAGCGGTTCAAGTCAACGAGAACGCCATCTTTGTCCTCGAGCGGCGGGTTTTTTCATCTCGTCCACCAGTTAACTCGCTCGGACGGTCCTTGGTTTTAGACTATACAGCAGCTTCCGTTCAGCTCTGCCTCTGCCTTGATATATTAACAAAAGCTGCTTTGAGAGTCTCGATAACGCCACTTATACGCAACGCTAGGGTTAACCAAACTTTTCTTGCTAGCTTGTTCCATCGCTCATGCGAAGAAAACGTTTAGCCTTGGTTGGCTAGACCCCAACGGGAGTATTTGAGACTCTTTTGCTACCACGAACAACCTTAATTAATGTTTTTTTTATATTAATGGAAGATCTTACGTGACTCTTGAATGTTGACGTTTTGTAGCTTCTGTAACTTTAATACATTTAAGATCACTTCAAACCCGCGGTTAATATACATCGCTACATTGACAACGAATCTCATAAATTATTTTATATTTATATGATCTTTTTACGCTTATTAGCTTGAATTTTTCAAAGAATAAGTAGTGGTTCAACAAATTTATGGTATCAAAGTAGGCAGGGGTGATTGGTTCTTTGGTGAATGATTTTCATCCTAAAACCAAAAATTGTCCACGGAACTGATCTATTCAAAGTATAGAATTTCCTCTCCTGTATAGCTATATAATCGCTTACATGGCACAACTGCTAAAATTTAAAAAGATACTCGAGCCATCTATTTTCTCAACTTTCCAAACAAATTTCAAGACCTTAGGAGAAAGGAGAACATTGCCAGCAATAATTAAATTCCCCTAAAATGTTGTAGAGAGAGGGAGAGAGAGTCGTAAGATTTGAATGAAGAAACTATAAAATGGGCAAATGGCAATTAGGGTTTCGGAAGCAATGAGACCGGAGGCAACCGAAAGCGAGAGTGGGAGAGGGAAGTGACGCTGTGACTACGAGGGAGGGCCGAAGGCAAGGCCACGATTTTGATGATGTGAAAGTTGAGATTGAGAGTTTAGCTTAGGATTTCGATTCAAAAAACATAAAAATCAAAGTACATATTTGTATTGTCTAATCCAGGTCTTTCATATGGCCAGTTTTAGATTTGAAACTAAGAACTAAACCGATCTCTCGTGGGAATCGACCGGCTTGGAAGGTTTCTAGTTCTTTTGCATATCCCTAAGAGTATGAGGTGAGTTTTAATATTTCTCAACCTCTATTTACCCTATCAATTATATATTTTACCTGTGAAAATAATTGCTAGAATATTTACATATCAAATCATGTCTTCACCTATCAACTTATGCTTGGGCTTTCTAATACGGTATCTGAATAAGAGGGCAAATGTGAAAGTTGCACCACTTCAACTCACTTGGACAAACTAATGATGAAGCTCACTACATCAAATTTTGGTTTTTACCTCGACACCTTTACTCTGCAGTTTGCGTTACAACAAATGTAAGGGTGATTGGTTCCTAGTCCGATCCCTACCCAGTTCGGTCCGATTCCCGAGAGGTTAATTATTAATTATCTTCCCTCGTCTATCTTGCCAATTGAATAGACAATATGTCTTGGTTACTGAAACAATGGAATATGACAAAAGAATCTTTGATTTTCATATTTTGTCTTGGCATTGAGTGGTTTAACAAATGAGAATTTCATAGACAATATATTTGGATGGACATTGGAAAGTTCATTTAACAATAGAGGACTACTAAATAGAGGACTACTGTCTTTTATGATCAACCTACTAACAAGTTAAAACATGATCAGAAAAATCTCTACAGTGTATAAAATATGAAGTATGGGCTTTCTCTGTTGGAGCAGTGACAGTAATTTTCACAAAGAGATGAAATAGAGGTCACTGCAGAATACAATGTCAACACCTCCCTCTTTGGCTTTCGAACATAAAAACAACGAGCATCTATCTACACGTGAACTTGTTTATAGAAGTTAAGTGAGATGCCAAAATCTGCACAAGTGGTGTTGCTAGAGCAAAGAATATGTGCAATGAAATAATAAAAATAAATTTATTTTTATTTTTCGGGCCTTTTTTATTTTTTTAATAAATAAAAATAATTTCAATCCAATCCAAGTGAGCACTTCTACCCTCGGAATCGGGAACTGGGCTATTTCTTTTTAGAACCGCCCGTCGGTTTATAATGGTCACTCCTAGACAAAATGTGCAGTGCTAATAAGACACCGCTTGCAATATCTTCATTATTTATAAATAATATGAAGTAGCCCACCTGTTATTAAAGGAAAATCCAAGATGGTGAATTTGCAAAATTTTTCTTGGGGAAAAGTGCTCCTCCTTTTGAACATTCAACTAACATATAATGCTCTATGAACTTTGAAATTTGTTAAAAAGTTTAAGTGTCTGTTAATTTCTTTTTTGTTGACACATGCAATTTGCATTATATATTAAATGTAGAAGTATGTTTTCAACTCATTTTTAAAGAAAGTTATCTCTTTTAACCTTAACTATTGTAGAAAATGGAATAAAACTAAACTCACTGAAATTATAGTAATAGAGAAAGGTAAATATGAATAATATTACGATGAAACAAAAGATTGTTAAAATGTTTTGGTAAATATAGCCACTTTGATAGAACTAAAGAAGACGTCTTGAAAAAAAAATAAACAAATATTATTCGAAAAAAAGGAAACCCCCCTAAAAAAACCCCACACACAAAATGTCAAATAACAAAAGGTAGTACCTATAGTTTATATTCATATAATTAATTATGGTTTTTAAAATGAATGATTAAGGTGGATATTCTTAAAAGATTATAAAGATAATTGACTAGCTGAAATCCACGCGATATTTTCAAATACCTTTTATCCATCAATCATTGTTTTGCCAATTAACCATTTAAGAATATATAAAGCGCATCCTATTTTTGTAATTTGACCTTCTTATTATCGAGCCCTTTCTTTTCCATTTTACTTAGCTGCCCTTGCCTTAGAATATCTCATTAGTTCTAATGGTATATTCATTTTCATGAAAAATTCTAAAATATTCTATTGATATTTTCTTTTCACGACATTAATATATTATTTATTTATTTCCCTTTTCTTTATATTATTATTCTATATAAATCAAGGATAAAAGATGGATCTCTTGCAAAAAAAAAAACAAAAACAAAAGTGAGACGGCTCTGAAAATTCACGTGCATTGCACAATGACATGACAAACGTCAAATAAGTTTTTGAAGGGCAATACGACCTGTCTCAACCGAATAAATTTCAATCTTAAGAAGCACGTTATTAGTCTCCCGAGTCAAATAAGAAGAGAACAAAAGTTCACATGGATGATCTCAAACGAGCATCTATTGCTTGGACATATTCAAGTAATCAACGAGGAAGATCTCAAGTTCCCACATAAAATCAATTTTTTTATACATGGTTGGCAATGCGAAAATCGAAGATGGGAAGAGAAGAATTGATAATTATTCACGGAATGGCATCGCCTTTCTCGAAATAATCGATTCCACTAACTAATGGAGGTTTGTCTCCGACCATAGCCTCGAAATCGATGCTAACTCTAACATATAACTGCATAGAAAGGGTGAAGAGCCGCGTGAAGAGCCAGGAGGAGCGAGTGCGAAGCCACGTCGTGCCGCAGACGTAAGCGGCCCGGACGGGCGATGACGTCACGTCAGCTTCCCCAAACTCATCAAAAGTAACTGTGAGGTCCGCGCCGGAAAGTAGAAGGGTTAAAGAAAGAAGAGGAGAAAAGCGGAGGTCTGGAGAAAAAGTTCCAGAAAGTGAAGGGTCCCACCGGCGTGGGGCCTCTGTCAGGCTTTTCCTCCCGACATGACAATAAAGACGAGGCCCAGCCCAAAGATTCCCCCTCCCCCCCCCCCCCCCCCCCCCGCTCGTTTGAACTCTTCACGAGAATCTCGTCAGAAAATATGCGAATCCAACAGCAATCACGTCATCCGATCGTCATCCAAGATGTTCGTGATTACAGAGATCTAAGTCTGTCATCGTGACCAATCAAGAAGTCCGCAATTACATATTTTTTACGCAGTAGGAGGCGGGCACGTCGAAAGCTTAGCTCAATCGATTTTCGCCCTCATTTGTTTAAATCTCGCGGCTCTCGCGTTTCGACACATTCTAAGCTCGGAATGAAGTGTTGTGGATAGGCCGACATGCGAATCTATGTGCAAAAACAATTTCTGGAGTTACCAGACTTTAAACAGTGTTTTGGATTCTGATGAAATCTTTTTCCTACACGGCCCGTGAACCTTTCTGCGCAGAATTTTGCCCTTTTGCTGTTTTCAAGAGGCGGGTAACTTTTGGGCATGACGCCAAGAAGGGGGGAATCTTTTGGGGGACTGGAGGCAAAAGAAGAGCAAGTGAAAACAAGACAGAATTCGACCAAAAAAAAAAAAAAGAAAACAAGACAGAAAGTTATTAGGTGATTGCAATACAATAATGTTGTACGAATATCATAACCAAAAGTTATAATACATCCACTTAATGGTTCTTCAAAAGCATAACCTCTGAATTCTTCATACCTTACGATTTTAATTCTCTGTTTGTTAATAGTAATTGAGTCGAGTTTTATTTGTCAGGGCATGAGGCGGTGAGCGTGTTGCTAACTCATATTTAGTATTTTTTTTCTTTTCACAATTTTTTACAACAAACATTTAATAATTATAATCCGCATAATTTTCTCGTGCTTTCGGATCTCATAACTTATATAAATATAGCAGTGTTAAGAAAAGTCGATGCTCTAATCAATTCATATCATGTCATGGCATGCAAATGATTTTTTTTTCCCCTTTTTCCACACCAAAGTGCTTAATTCAAAGAGCATCATGTCTTTCCCCCAATGGTCTAGCGTGATAAACAACCCGTCACTCACGCTCGCGCTCGATTTCACAATCCCGATCAACACGTCGCACTGCCGAGTCGGCAATGTTGCCGTGATAATTACTTCCGCCGATCGTACCCGTCGTGGAAAAGCTTGAGTGGTCGAGAGAACGGGTGGCGCGACTCATCCACGCTTGCCGACGCGGAGGAGCGAATGATGAGCTTTACTTGGTCGCCATGGGCCACGGGACAACCGTGTAGAAAACGCAGAACCTCACCTTATCTCGTTTGTCCGCCCGACCCCATCACACGGCCACAGAAAACTTCGCACTTGTCGTTTGGACTCCATAGCTGACTCGACGACCCGTTTTTTTCTACCCGTTCACATTTCACCGACTGCCCCGGCACCTCATCCCTCCCCCACACGTGACCAGATGGGGCTCGGTGACCCTTGCGTGGCCGCTCGATCCTCCACGGGGGATCACGACTTCAAGCCGTGACGCGGGGCGAAAAAATCTCTGATCAATACCGACGACCTTATCGGCTCGTTGAACTTCAGCCTCATACTTCTTTCTCAAGCTCTCCTTGTGAAATTTTATAGGACCAACGCTGACTGTCCTAAAAACTTAAGCTGTTAGATAAATGCGTGGATTAATTTGAAGTACTTTCACACTGCTCATCACATTTAGTCTGGTCTTTTTGCCTAGTCTTAAGTGTAGAGATATTTGGGGAGACAAATAGGGGCCTTGTAAGATATGAACTCGGGATCTCCTGTTTTGATACCATATGAAATTTTTATAGGACCACTGCCAACTGTCTTAAAAGCTTAAACCGTTAGATGAATGCATGGATTAATATTTAAGTATTATCACAATAGCAAGCGACACTATCCTCTCACTCTCGTGGGTCATCGGCACTGGCGACTGGGAGTGTGATTGTTTTGCAACGACTTAAAAGTATCCCGGGTCAAGGTCGATGCTTGGTCTAGGGGATGACGCTCCATATTCTGATAAGGCTCACGTGTTTTCAGAGTGCTGAGATCTGTAGAGAGTCGATTTCTCGAAAACCATTTCGCGCAAATCACAGCGGAGGCCGTGGCATTTCAACAATTGATATTGGTCGGGTTATTTTGCCTTTTTTATTCGGCGGAATACCCCGAGTTTCTTAGCATTCGGATTCTTCAGGTAACTGGCCCATCTCTGCACTTAAAGGAGATATACATCTGGTAGCTTTCAGGTTGGGCCGTGCATTCGGAAAAGTTTAGGTTCGTAGATAGAACTCCAGACTCCGAGCTCGTCATTGGGTCCACAGCATCTCATTGTTAAACAGTAGAGACGGTACAGCCCAAGAAGGTGCGAGTTGCAAACGGGCCAGCTTTCCGACCCGTTGCCGAAAGATCCGGGCCGGAGTCATGCTAGCCCAGTCAAACCATGGGCGTTGACGAACTCTCTCTCTCTCTTCTCTCTCTCTTCTGTCTACGTGTGACGAACGAAGAACTTGGACTCACCGAGTACAAGTTCATGCGAGTGAGCCAAACTCCCTTGAACTGTTATTAGCTTGGACCGTTGAAATCGCGTGGCGTAAAACTCAAATAGGTGACGTCAAATTATTTCTATGTATCCGAACGGCTTTACTATTTGTTATTATCCGTTCGATCGTCAAGATTACGTTCCAACGATATTGATTCCATAATATGCTCTCTCGATTATACAATATTAATTGTGCGATCTAAACGGTCATTTAGACCTTTTAGAATGGCATGTTGATCTTTTTGAAAAGAAAAATGACATAATTAATCCATGACGTGATTTTTCAACTCTTAATTTATTCTATATGATTTGTATACGTAATGTTGTTTGTAAATTCTTAATTTGTTCCATATAAACGGTGAGCTTCGAAAGCGCTTAGAATTTAGTTCACTAGTTATATAAAAGTGTTCAATATCATTCTTGAACTTGAGTTAATAAAATAATAATATTAAATATTTTCATATAAATGGGAAATTAAACATATCATATTAAATGAATAAAAAATTTACGAATTATAATATGTATTAATTTACAGTTCAAAAAATACTGAATAAATTAAAATTTTAAGAATCACAGTATCATCTCTTTTTGAAAAAGACGTTTCCATCTTCCTTGCACGGGTTGCTCTTTCTTTTCACGAGCCGAGACTGGTCAAGCAATGTGTTTTGACTCTGGCCGACTAGGTCGACCGAGTCATGCCACGCACTCTGTCTTGGTCTTGGTCCAACCCACGTGGCATCCCTTCCCTCCTACCGGTCAACGTTGACCACTCCCGTTCAAACCGATCCCAACGACAAAGTTAGATGGGGGAACGCCGCCGTTTCAGTCTTCCCACCGAGGCAAAACGACGTCGGCCTAAATACATTCCCCCCGGTCCAGCCCCCAAGCCAAAACCCCACCTCGTCCATTTTCCCGGGAAAATAACATCCCAGTAGCCCGACCCCAATCCTCAGACCTTCTCCACTTTCCCATTCTTTCCCGAGAAAAATCCGGAAATGGAGAACTCGACCCAAGAGTCTCACCACCTGAGATCCGAGAACTCCGTGACCCACGAGGCCGCCTTCCCTCTCTACGCCATGGCCGTCTCCTCCTCCGCCTCTCGCCACCACCACCACCGCATCGCTGTCGGAAGCTTCCTCGAGGAGTACACCAACCGCGTCGACGTCGTCTCTTTCGACCCGGACTCGCTCTCCATCAAGACCCACCCGGGCCTCTCCTTCGACCACCCCTACCCGCCCACCAAGCTCATGTTCCACCCCCTCTCCAGCAACCCCTCGAAATCGGACCTCCTGGCCTCCTCCGGCGACTATCTCCGCCTCTGGGAGGTCCGGGAGAACTCGATCGAGCCCCTCGCGGTCTTCAACAACAGCAAGACCAGCGAATTCTGTGCTCCCCTGACGTCGTTCGACTGGAACGAGATCGAGCCAAAGAGGATCGGGACGTGCAGCATCGACACCACGTGCACGATCTGGGACATCGAGAAGAACGTGGTCGAGACGCAGCTGATCGCCCACGACAAGGAGGTGTACGACATTGCCTGGGGTGAAGCTAGAGTTTTCGCTTCTGTTTCCGCTGATGGGTCGGTGCGGGTCTTCGATTTGAGAGACAAGGAGCATTCGACGATCATTTACGAAAGCCCTCAACCCGATACTCCGTTGCTCAGACTGGCTTGGAACAAGCAGGACTTGAGGTACATGGCCACTATATTGATGGACAGCAATAAAGTTGTGATCTTGGACATAAGGGCGCCGACGATGCCAGTCGCAGAGCTCGAGCGGCATCGGGCAAGCGTTAATGCGATTGCGTGGGCTCCCCAGAGTAGTAGGCACATCTGTTCGGCCGGGGATGACTCTCAGGCGCTCATTTGGGAGTTGCCCACCGTTGCTGGACCCAATGGAATTGACCCGATGTCGATGTACTCTGCTGGGTCTGAGATAAACCAGTTGCAGTGGTGTGCAGCGCAGCCGGATTGGATCACCATCTCGTTTTCGAACAAAATGCAGCTTTTGAAAGTTTGAGGTGTGAAAATCCCTCTGTCTTAGTAAGTAGTTGATCGTCTCTGGTCACAGATGATTCTACGCTTAGTAATTAGGAGTTGCTGAGCATGAGGGACTGTCTAGATTAACAGTTTATGTTGTTCGGTGCCTAAATGAAATGCTCTTCAAAGTTGAATGAAATGTACCTTCGAAATTTGAGCTTTGAAATTTCTCTTTAGCGGTACTTGGGTTATATGTTAGTTCAAGTGATTTGAAGCTCGCTTTCATGGATTGTTGTTGTTCTCGGTTAGCTAGTTATCCCACAATTGTACAATGCCAATCCGACCTTGAGAATTGTAATAGGCTAACTATTCTAGCTTGTTTTCCAGGCGTTCCATAGCTTTCATTGCGTTTGATTTTAGTTCTCAGACCATGCTGAAGTGCATGTGCCGCCTGGTGGTTGTTTGTTCAAATCACTTGCCACTGGCCTTTTTGTTTTTTTCAAATGGCATAGTCGGAGACATCCCAAGACTCTGTATAATATCATTCATCACTGATGACAACCGTGAGGTGATAAGGCTTTATGTTCTATGAGTTCTCTCCAAACCTGTCAGAGGATTCATACCCTAAACTCCTTGAATGTCATGTTGTCCTGTCTTGTGTTTGGCATTGTCAACCTGTCAGATGTTACCACTCTCCTGCCTCATTCATGGGTTTTGGGATAGTGTTAAATTTGCCTCCTTGAACATGTAATTTGTTGACAATTTTTTGCCTTCCTTTCCATTCACAAATAAATTTCCATTTATTCAGGGAGTGTTGTAGCTAAAGTCAATAGCTTGGAAGTGTCGATGGCTGAGAGCTGGTGCAGGGGTTGGGGTTTTGCATGTGTCCACTTAATCTGATGTTTTTTTTTTTTGGTAAATACCACTTAATCTGATGTATCATAATGGAATATGTAGATTTTTCTTCATTTAAATCTGCAGCTTGCTAGTTTGCTGCATCTGCTACCCCAGGGCGGACACTAGATCGATAATTTGATACTGTTTCTGTAAGTTTGGGAAAGGCTGATGAGTCCTGATGAGATTGCTGAGATTTTATTTTGGTGGCTGATATAATTAACCAAGAAGCTTTTCATTTTGATAACACCTTTACACCCTTAATCCAGTATAATACTGCAGTGCCATGTGCCCATAAGATTTCTTGCCAGGATCTTTTGTAATTGTCTGTCTTTTTGCCCTAGTTAATTTACATGATGAATAATACATCAAGAAGGTCTTGCAACATGGGGTAGCTGCTTAACGAATTGCTGTCGCCATCCTCCCTAACATTAGCATTATGATGGATGAGGACTTTGGACAAATTGTTAGAACTAAGACGATGAATCTGGGTTTTATCCTTCTATCCAGTGCTATGGTTATCAGATATCCTGCGTGCAAAGGATTTTCCACTCTCATCTTGATTGAAATACTCCCACGACTTCTTGTTAGCGGTTTCCTGATTCAGTCGGCTTATCTTTGCCTATGCTTTTGAGCGTGTGTGGTGTCGTTTCATGAAGTTGCTATTTTTACTTTTCACAGAGTCGCCTGTCCTGGAGCTACCAGATGAATGTGTAACCTATTGGCATGTTGGTGTTTTTTCAGGCTGTATGCATGGGTTGCGTAACAAGTAGGTCATAGTAGGATGAAGATTGCTCCCCGTCACTGTCGGAGATTATTCAGTTGTCAGGTGAAGTCTGTTCTCCTTCTGCAAGGTCCTTGGAGACGGATCGTGTTGGTGTAGTTTGTCGACATAATCTAATCGCTGTGCTGTATCAGAACCTCGCTTAGGAAATTGGATCGTTAACAAGTCCAAGCCATGAATTTGTGGTTTCTGTCTAGATCGTCTGCAATTGATGTGCACCGTCTCTCCCTCTCCCCTGTGTTGTCCACTTATCCGTAAACTGCATTATTATGCCAATACTTTAGATATTTTGTTTATTTCGATTAGCTATTCTAATTCAACTGTTCGAAATCAGGGAGTTGGTTTGGTATGGTTTTCATTGATTGATACTGACCGAATCACGTGACTTGACCGAATTTTGATTGTCGGTCGATGACGGGCATCTCTTTGATTCGGTAGATCTGTTGACAAACAAAGACTGCCGTGGCTTGCCTCAACGGGGATCTAAGACCGAATCCCACCGCCAGGTTCGAGGCAAGAGGAGCTCCGTGCAATTGAATTTGCAGAAAACATATAACCACTTTTGAGGTCATCGTGCATCATTCAATCTGACTGAGTAGTAGGGCTTTTCCTAGATCGGTTATGTCTGAATCTTTGCTTAAGGTGACAAGAGATACTAGCAAGAGCATGAAGATCATCCAAAAAGTCATAAATTTATTGTACAATATCAATTCAATCTTAAGCACCTTAATCTGATCAGTTTGGTATTAAGCCCTTTGCAGATTTACCAATATGACTATTCTGGCTGGAATGACTAAATGTATACTCCAGTCATCCTAAATCTAGCGTTAGCATGGAAAATTTTGACCATCTTTTTAAAGATCTAATGAAAAAAGTTTTCGAGTTTTTTTTTTTGTTTCTTTTTTTTATTATTTTCTTATTTCCCTCTTTCGGTGTATAGCCTTGACAGTGGCTCATGGAGATCACCGCCACAATCGAGGGTCCTAGCCTCGCCCTATGCCAATGAAGGTCACAAACCCTCGCCTATGGCGGCGAGTGTTGGTTAGTGGCCCTCAAGTAAAAAGAAAAGGAATTCATAAAAATTATATTAAAATTGCCAAAAAAATCATTCATGTTAGGACTAGTCAATGCCACGTAAGACGATCAATATTCGCATCGGCAACTTTCGGTTAAGGGCAATGTTGATAAATTATCGGAAGGTCCAATGATCAAATTAAAAGGCTTTGAGTTAAAATGAGATTCATACAACATGTTTAAGACCTTTGCTTTTTTAGTTATTTCATAATAGTATTACTATGAGAGGTGTGATGTGGATGCACAACCATACTTTCTCGTGTGGGGATCACCGTGGAGTAGTTCACATCAAGTGATCCCCACCATTAAATGAACCCCTAGTACAAGGGAGAGGGCATTTAATTGGAGGGATCAGTTAACGTGGACTATTCAATATTACCTGTCTGGATCCTACTTTTTCAACTGCAAATCGATATTCACAACCCCCCAAAAAAAAAGGGAATTTTGAACCAAAGGGTCCCAAACTGTGCTTGCTCGCATCAACCTATGCGAGAGATGTAGAGAATGTTATTTGCAAATGTAATGTGATATGTGTACCGCAATAGCAAGTTGTCTGTGACCCATGAATCCTATCATTCGTCGTTCCAGCTCCTCGACAATATTTCATATATAATGTTGACATTTTGTCGTCTGTAATCAGCTCGGGATTCCGCCTCACGGATACGTTCACCATCGGCCTGTCGCTGTCGTTTGAGCTGGTACTTTACCATCTTGTCTGTCTCTCGCAAGACTCGCAGCTCGCAAGTCCATGGATTCACTAGACGCCAGCAGCAAGCGAGCCCCGCTTCCCGCATCCATAGCCTCCCAAAGTCTCGACCTCCGCCGCGCCAAGCGCGCGATCGGGTCTCTGCTCTCTCGTCTTCCGCTGATCTGCGGACCATCGGGAGCGGGCGAATCCCCGGACGGGATGGCGGCCGGCTCTCGGCCTTCTCCTTCTCTCGTTCCGCTCCCGATCGCCTCCAATGTATCCGAAGCTGCGAAGAACACATGTCCCGTGCTGTCCTATCGCGAGTTTGTCGAGAGAAGAGGAGGATTATCGGACGGCCGGAGAGGCGCGGACCCGGGGGTATGTGCGGTGTGCATGAGCTGCTTGGAGGGCAGCGACCAAGTGAGGGAGCTTTGTTATTGCGCTCACGCGTTCCATCTCGAGTGCCTCGATGCTTGGATCGACCAGGGCCACGATACTTGTCCGATCTGCAGGGCGAAGCTATGGAGCGATCCGTCGGAGGAGCCGAGAGACGGGGGCGATCCGTGGAGAGCGGAGAGGATGGTGTACTTGTTTGGGGAGGACATGGAGTTCTAATGGTCTTGACGTCCCGACGAAGCAGTGACGAGGGGATTTGAGCTCTCGCCAAGATTGGCCCGGAGGACATGATCAAGGCCGCATCAGAAACACAAAAATGAAGACGACAAGTTCAGAATAATCCCCTCTGCAGAAGATTAGGTTGGACCCTGTTAATTGCTCCATGAGTCTATCTGAGGAGATGTCACAAATCTCGCTTTTGGTCTTTTCGGTCTGTCTGTAAGTTTTCTTGATGTGCAATATGAAGTATTATCATTTTGCGAGCTTGGAGTTTGAACGCACTAAATTCGTTTGTGCCGGTGGATGAACACTTCATTAATCACGGCACTAAACATCATTTAGGAGGACACAGGAAACGATTTGTCACATGTCGTGTCGTGTCATCTGACTGATTCAGTCCTGCGACGCTCAATCTGTCGTACTGACATATAGTAATTTTCCATGGCCGCGTTTCTCATGATGGTGTCCGCGACTCGGGGGACGTGGGCTCTTAAGTGGCATTGGTTGGTGATTGTGGTGCGTGATGGGCTTTTCCCGGTTCGTATCCACGGGGACGATTGGTCACTGATCAAAGCCCAAGTTCAAGGTCACAGTCCACAGATAGATATATATATCCGAGCGCATCTGGACCGCCCACCGTGGATGCGGCTGACGATCCCGACGGCCCAGATTGGGAAGCACGAGATAGGCCCATATCAAAATTGACCAATGAATGCCATCCTGACCAAATAGAGATAGAGAGAGAGAGAGATAGAAAAAGAAAAAAGAAGCAACCAGATAAAAAGGAGGAATATTATTAGGATATCAAATATATCTGATCTCAAAGCCGCCCGTGTTCCTCACCTCTTATTCTCAGACACAAACCTCAAATCTCAATCGAGGGAACCCACAAAAACAAGAACACTTCTTCTTCTTCCTTCACTAAACATCCTCTCTCTCTCTCTCTCTCTCTCTCTCTCTCTCTCTATGGACTGCTGGTCGTCGCCAACCCAATCCCCAAAATTTGATCTTGATCGTCACCGAAGCGGTAATCAGCGTCGCCAACGTCTTTGACATGTCGCAGCCGCCACAACCCATCACCAAAAGCCACCACCCCCTTCCGTTCCTCCGCCACCAGCCCAGCGCCACCCTGCCTGAGCTCTTCTTCACCGCCCTTTCCGTCCTCTTCCTCTTCTCCCACACCTCTTCCTCTACTTCCTCCTCCTCCTCCGCCGCCGCCACCACTAAAGCCAGAACCCTAAAGATCCCCTTTTTGTCTTGCCACTTAAACCCCCGGCGGTTCCTCGGAATCCGTACCATGTCTCGCCCGAGCCCTAAGATCCACCGCCGCTTCGCCACCCCCCAGTCCCTCTCCGAGTGGCTCAAGCCTCGGCTCCCCTCCGACTCATTCGCCTCTTGGGGCGTCAAGCCCGGCACCAAGAATGTCCACAACCTCTGGCTTGAGATATCCGAGGGCGAGACCTCGCTCGCCGATTCCGTACCCCCGGTCCGCACCGTCAATGTCGTCTCCGTCCGTGTCGTCGGGGCCAATGGTCAGGTCCTCGTTGAGTCGCGCCAGGAATTGTCCGACGGCAGCGTCCGCCATCGATGCAGGCCCTTGTCGGAGAAGATGAAGCCGAGCGAGACCCCCGAGATGGCGGTGATCAGGGCCGTAAGGGAAGAATTGGGATCGGTGATCCGGGTGGAGATCGGGAATGTTGGGGATGTTGTGAGGATTATTCCGGGTTCATATCAGATGAAAGTGGAGGAGAGGAATTCATCGTCTTATCCGGGATTACCGGCGTGTTACATGTTGCACTCGTTCGAGGTGGAGGTCGACGGACTGCCGGAGGACGCAGAGTTCTGCACAGAGGAGGAAGAGGAATATGAAAGTGGCGGCGAGGCAGGTGTTGCGAACGGGGCGGTGTCTGTGAAGAGGCATTACTGGAAATGGGTGAGCGCCGATTCCATTGAATCTTGAATTTTCAGTTTTCGGTTGGAGGGGTGGGAGTTTTGGCTCTTCGATTTGACAATTTTGGTGTTTTTGGCTTTCTTTCCTTTCCTTTTTCTTTTATATGTATACGATAGAGAATAAGACACGATTCGGTAACGTCTAAGGTTGAGCCTTGCGTGAGCTCGTCAGGATGGTTGTGCTCTGGTAATAACTTCTATCTTCAGTTGGAGTGATGGTTGTACAGAGCTCTTGTAGCTCATGATGAGCCTGATGTAAATTCGCTCATGACATCTTATTTAGCGATATGATGAGCTTCAGTAATATGATTCTTTTGAGTTCTCATGGTGCGTCGTTGCTTTCCACTTCCTTTACACCTTCCTGAGGCCTCATTAAGGTTGGATATATTGAACCACACAAGGCCAGAAACTATGAAAGTTGAGGAACTTCAGAAATTGACTTTAATTTGATTTAGAGAGTTTGAATTTGAAACATCATGGTAAACTCTATGACCTCCCATCACACTTCGATGGAATTCGATTATGAAAGTTTCTTACTGAAAAATTACCAGCTTAAGATCAGAAATTTATCTATGCAGTAGATAGTTTTTGGCAAGTGTCAGGATGTAGATGGGATTGCTGTGGACAATCACAAATCAACTGGTAACTGCAAGTTTGTGCAAGCAATTTGGCTGAAGTCTAGTCCTGTGACCATGAGGACAAGCCATGCGACCAGATCACGCTCAGGATCAGGTCTCAACAGCTCATTCGAGGTGGACATTTGTTCTGGCGACTTGTCTCGTGGTCATAGGCCGAAGTTTCAGCCAAATTGCAATAGTTGACAAGATCTGGAACTGATCAGAGAGGGAGAAAGGGAAGGAGAGATTGATATTGAAAGTCATTGAGCTGAATGCGTTTGAAGAATAGACGACTTCATTGCAGGAAACAGGTATGGCTTGGCTTGCTCGACAACTTAAAAGCCACATGTCATTTGAAGGGGGAAAAAATGAGCCCTAGGGTCGGACGTTGTATCGCCGAGTTATATACGAGCATATCCCGAGTTATATCCGAGCATATCCCGTTTTTGGAGAATGGCACCAAAAGTTGAACGTCTTTGGCACGCTGGGCCAAAAAAGTTGACCGTCTTTGAATGGTACAAGTTATGATCATTTTGGGTTGTTGATCGATCTACTTGCGTAAAGCTTTTCTCGAAAGAAGATGTTTTGGGAAGCAGCTATTTTAAGAAATTAATCTCGTGTTCAAAGACATGGACTTAAACCTGTTACTGTCGATGCTGTTTCCTTGTGGATATGGGTATTATTTCTAATTTCTAGGACATGTCACACACGACACTTTGACGATGTGCGGGGTTTGACATGTTATTGTTGGATCTTGATAAGAACAACATTTCCCGTGGCGGGAATGTTCCGTCAGCTTGCCTCGTGTCCTGAATTCTCATGTTACGGGGAAATCTAGCGAGAAACAGAGATCCAGTCGACATTCGATAACAAGACATGAAAAGATAAAATAACTGGTGGTCGTGAGGACTTTTGATTGGTGGTACCCTGTCTAAAAGAAAAACCAAGACACGGATTGGACAAAGAGCTTTGTAAACCGTAAGATTATAATTCGAAGTCACTGGAATCTGAAGAGCCACCAGAGTCGTGCCTGGATCATGTCAGTTCTACCGAAGAGTTTACACTCTTTTATACTCTGCAGCATCGTCAGAAAATGACACGATGCTGCAATATCAAATAGAGCTGGTTTTTCTTTCATCCTCATGTGCCGAATGCCAAACAAAGCATACCCAGAACTTTTCTATTAATATGCTTCCAGTTACATTCATTCCATAGACGCCCCCGAGTCTGTATCTTGTCTATGTTCGAGGCAACCGGACCCAAGTGAATCCTCTTCCTTTCAATCTTTTGTTGTTGTTGTGGTTCTTGAACTCTCATCTGTGATCGAATAGTTCAGATGACTAGAAAAGTTTGGGACCCAATTTTGCACGAGGCAGTCCTTGCTCTTCACGCAAGCAGACTGACCGCAAAAATATATTGTATGGACTTGTTCCATGAAATTAAAATACTTAATTACTAGAATCAATCACGGTAAATAATCATTAATCAAGCGGTTTTTTTTTTTCCAGTTGGGATGATGAGTTTAGGCGATGTTCACTTTGTAGATGGTGGTCTCCATAGATATGCTATTCATTAAAGTTGGGCAATTTGCTAGGATTTGTGAAGACTCTCATCCAAAAAGCAGTTGTTTTCCCGCCTTTAATTTCTCATTTTTTATTTGATTTTTGACCCCTATGAATCTCGTCTCCTGTCAACTTATCCTTCTTTCTTCTGCAACCCAAGCAAAGAACCGAAGGCTTGAATAATCCTCCACATCAGCCACTTCTCAATACCCACTTGCAGAAGAAAGTGGAAAAGGCGGTATCCACAGACATATCCCCTTCCATTTCCACTCATCCGAAGCTTTGTATGAATAATGATATGCAAAGACAAGATAAATAAATACGATGAAAAGCTGAACATGGAAATTCATTGTCGCACACTGCACAGACTTCCTTTTTTGACACAAAATCATTCGTCTACTGGATTTACTGGACGCAGAATGCTTACAATAGCAACGAAGTACAGATAGAGAAGAGAACGATGAGACTCTGAGAACGTCAGTAAAGTGAATTTTATACAGAAGCTGAACACCGACTCGCCTGCTTTGAACCTAAGGAAGTAACCAGGGCAGCAGGCTGAAAGGCCATGACCACAACGCAATCGACATTGAGCACATATTGCCTGGAAACCCAAGTGCCGACCTTCCACCGCAGCTGTCCATTCACCTTGATGCTCAACACTAGTTTCCCAGCAGCCTGATCGCGTCCCACTCGGTAACCGAAAGAAGCAGCCACTGGAAGTCCGTTTCCAACCAAGGAAGTGGTCAGGAGATCGCTGTCTTGATACCCTTGATAGAAAGCAGGAAGAGCAGATTCAACCGTTATCTGCTGACCCCCATAAGTGGCGTATGTTTGTAGGTTGTCGTAGTAAATCCCGACCTTTCCATTAGGATTCTCGGCAAGCAAAGTAACCTGGATGGAGGAGTTGAGGCGAGGACTGGAGAGGTTGAGCTGGTTGATATCGGCTTCCTTGATGGTGAACTTAGGCTTGGTCGGGTGGAGGATGAGCCAAACAAGAATAACCAGCGCAAGGAATGAAGTGAGGGTAGTGAAGAATGCGAAAAGCAGCTTCTTGTAGCGTGCGTTGATTTTGAATCCTCGCCTTGCGCAGTGCTCTGGTGAGCTGATAAGGACTCGAGACATTTGCAGGAGCTGCACGAGGTGAGTGGAGAGAGTAGGGAGTGGTTTAGCATGCTAAGGAACGAGAGGGGGGCTAGGAGATCCAAATCCTAACTAAAGCAGTGCAAGGAGACGGAAAGCAGCAATAATTTCAGCTTTCATGCTTTTTGACTTGCAGATCATCTCGTGGCTTCCAATGGCCAAGGATTGTCCGCGGCGTACTGTAGCCACTTGTCAATCTTAACATTCATCAGGTGATTCGACTTCAATATGTCAAATCATTCTTCATCAGAAGGACTTTGTGATACTTCGGCATTCGAGATGGCTCTACTTCGTCTGTTTAGACAGATAATATAATTCCAGCAACCTGAGTCCGTCCCCGAGACGAAATTTTGCGGCACTAGATCGAGTCTTCGCTGCCGATAAAGGGCTTAACTTAGGACGAACTGTTGACTTGAACCATCGTAACGTCGGGCAGCTATGACAGAGACCTGAATTTGTAAGTGTTGTCCCCGTGGTTGAGACAATCCTCCGAGTACCCGTGATTCACTGGGCATGCATCATCAGTTGCGGGTTGCTTCTCGAGGATCGATGCTCTTGATATTCTTTGACGCTACGATCTTTATAAACGATTCCTCTGTCGTAAAAAAAAAATTTGGGAAAGATTTAACTAGTATTGAAAAGCATGTTGATAAAAAAGTTTGCTGGTCACCTGGTGTATCAGGAACATATTACTAAATTAACAAAAAAAATTTCAAATCACCAACTCTTTAGAATTTGTAAACTTTTGTTAGTATCTTTTATTGATTAGTCTTTTTCATCGGCAATTGTTACATTATGATGTGGTTTAATATCTCAATACTCTAACAAAATCATTCGCTACAATTCATTTAGTTTCTTTAAATTTATCAGCTTTATTAGCGTTTACTAACTTTTATTTATTTTATTTACACTCATCCTAAATTTGTTAACTCGTACGTGGATATACACGAATCTTTATTTGTATGACTTATTAATTTTTCTCCTATTAAGTCACCAACTTCCTTTTGAGTTTCTTATCGGCGTCTATTTTTGCTTTTTTTCTTTTAGTTTATTAATGTTGATACTAATTTACCTGCTTTTATTGGCCTTACTTGCCGATTGCTAAATTTACCAACTTTTTAAATGAATTTCCAACTATAATTAGAGTGATTACTAACTTCTCTTTAATAACATCAACACAATTAATTTGCATTACCAACTCTTATTCCAGTTACTTAATTGAACTTTATTTTTGTTAAAAGATTTCTAGTTTCTATTATCTCTAACAAGAAAGCTTATATTATATTTATAAGCTTTTATTTGCCCTTCTTGTTAACTCTTGAATTTACCAGCTATCGTAGAAAATTATCAACCTTTATTTGAGTAACTTATCAATCTTTCTCTCATCAAATTATCAACTAGGTTTTAGTTAGCAACATGCATTTATGTTTATGTTATTTTATTTTTAAATGTATCAACACTTTTCTGTTGAGTTACCCCTTTTATTTGTCTTGCCTTTTAACTTTTAAAATTTTACCCTTTTTTTGTGGAAACTACTAACCTCAATAAACATGCACCAACTTTTCCTTTGATTAATCACTGAGTAGTTTTCTGAAACCAAATTTTAAAATGAGTTACTGATCTTTATTTGATTTTTTTTCAAGTTGACAACTTCTCTTATCTCTTTATAAAAAAAAATCACGTATTTTTTTAGCAGCTAATACAAACTATTATAGGATATTACGAAAATTTATTTACTAGACTTATCAATTTTTATCTAATTAAATTATGAACTAGTTTTGAATTACTAACTCTCATTTAATTTGCTAAAAAATGCTTATTGTTTCATTTTTATCACTTTTTTATCCTTTATTTACCAATTTTTAAGGCAATTAATAAACTCAATTGTAGTAATTACTAACTTTTCTCCTATCAAGTTTCCACTTAGTTTTGCATGATCAATTCTTATTTGAGTAGTTACCAATATTTATTTGGTCTTTTTTTTTTGTTGCCAACTTCTTTTATCTCTCAGAGAGAAAACTTATCTTATTATTTACCAATTTCTGTGCAAATATACCAACCCTCGCTTATGTAACTTACTGGCTTTTCTCCAACTAAGTTTCTACATCTCGTTTGAGTTGCTTACCACAATTTTTTGGTTCTTTTTTTCTTCCTGAAATTCATCAAGTCATTAATTGATTTACCACTTTTATTTTTCTTAATTACTTTTTATATTTACCAACTCTTGTTCAAATTACCACCCTTAATTAGAGTAAAATTTTTCTCCAATTAAGTTACCCACTAATTTTATTTGACAATCTCTTATTTGAGTTGGTTACCCAATTTTGTTTGTTTGTTTTTTCTTATATTTTCAACTTCTCTTATCTTTGACAAACAAAAAATGATTTTACTATTTAAGGACTTTTGTTTACTACATCCCTAAAATTTTCAGTTGTGATGAAATTATTAATCTTTATTTGAGCGTCTTACCAACTATCCGTAAGCCAATAAGAATAAAATGAAATAAAAGTTTGTAACTAACTTAAGTAAAAGTTGGTGACCCAAAATAGTTAATAATTTAATCGGAGCAAAGTTGATAAATCACTTGAATTTCTGATTTCATATAAGAATGAGTAAATCTAAGAAGAGCTAATAAAGGTAAACAGAAATTGGCAAAATAAACAATAAGAAAATGAAAAGAAAAATAAGTTTAGTGTGTAACTTAAATAGGGTTGGTAATTTACTTGAGACACAATCGATAAGTCACTAAGGTCAATAATCTCTAAAAAGTGTCCGTGAATTTAAGGTGTTACTAAGAAATAAAAATAAAAGTTTGTAATAAGAAAAGTCATCTAATTTAACCAAAGAAATTGATAAATTGATATTGGTAAGTAACTCAAAAGGGGGTTGATAATCCAATATTATCTAATATTTTAATGGTGAATCCCATGAGAGGTTGGTAATCTCTAAAAAGAGCTTATAAATATAACGGACTACTAACAACACAAGCAGAAGTTAATAACTGTTTGTAAAAAAAAAGAATCAATTATAAGAAATTCGAGCAAAGTTGGTAATTGTCAGTGGCTAATTCAATTCAACGAAAGTTGATGAGTCGCTCTAATTTAGATTAATAATTCCATATAAGAGGACATGACTTCAAAGTGTTGTGCATATGAAGGATCCAAAGCTTGAATTGTTCTGCTGAACATTTTGCTCTGTCCTGTTTCTTCTTCCTGAGGGCAGTACTCAGGTAAAGCTAGCGGCTCCTAGTGGCATCTTGAGTCATGCGGCATGAGAGTTAAAGACAGTGCCGTATGCAAACTGTAAAATCAGCATCGTTTCGGTACCGAACTCGGAAACAGTTGAGCGTTAGATCCCGAGTCGAACCAACCACCTCGGCCTCAGGTAAATAACATATGCTGCGTCTTGATGTGTATCTGCCAATCCACTAGCGCAAAGAGACTCAGGTAGGAAAAGGTGGACAAACATGTGCTTTTTTTTATCTGCTGCTTTCTAAAAAAGTGAAGCTGCGCCAGATTCGATGATGGTGCGTTGCTTTTGGAGATCCAATGAGCATGAAGGGGCACGAGCGTAAGTGCATGGTCATCCACCGTCGCATTCCACATGAGATGCAGTAGTCACCTGGATCGTCTTCTCATATCGCCATAGCTCTTCTTTCGGTTTTTCGTTTCGGCGGATCGCTTAGGAACTGCTCCATGAAAAGGGAACTTCTGGTTTTGACTTTTCTTTCGCTTAGGAGCTGTGAAACGGACGGCTCAGGGTGGAGAAATCTTGGACTGCGCCCACCCACCTCCCCCCCACCACCCACCCCCCCGGGGACCGACTTTTCCGGTATCCCCATGGGAAAAAGATAATTTCTCAGGACGATTGCCCCGCCTTTACTGGAGAGTCTTCTTTATTGCTTTCAGGTTAAGAAACTGGACCGTGCAAGAGGAAAAGTCCACGAGCTGATGTTCTCGTGACATCGGATTCCAGAGACCAACGATCCAATTGCTCGTCAACATTAAATAAAATCGAACAAGACAATGACCCTCATCAAGCTTTGATGCTCATGCATGCACGCTGCATCTTAAGTTGACTGACCGAATAGGGAAAAGCCAATGGCCACAGGACCCTCGCGCAGTACTGGTTCGAAATCTTCCCGGATTCGTTTTGCTTTTGCAACTTCTCCCACTCATTCTAATACGTTATCCTCTCAATTACAAGAAAGTTCCATCGTCTCCGCTGCCTTCCATGGGCGACTGGATTTTCATTAGAAGCCAACGCTCTCGAACCAGATGAAGGTCCATCTTGTTCCGTCGAGACTCGAAAGATATGAATCAATATTCACCATTCAACGGGCAGAAGAACTTCTAAGGCCGAACTTAAATTGGTGCCCGTGAGAATTTCAGTTTGCCAATATAAACGAGGTTTCTTCGGCGGCCACAACTCAAGCTTCCCTTCGGCGTCAGCTACTTGACTAGAGATCAGATGCAGTAACGACATATTTAGGAGATGCACATGCGAGGCTCGATTTTTTTTCCTGACCCAAGTGGAGTACCAGATCTCTCTAACAGAGACAACTTAAAATGTAACACCGGTCTTAGGGAAAAAGAAAAAAAAGGGCAGCATCAAGCCCGCAGTACTAAACATAAACACTAGCTAATATATCGTATCAAGCGGCAGCCAGTTGATAAGCCACAATCTGTTTATACGACAAACCTACTTCTAAATTCTGCCAAAAAAAAAAAATTAGGAGACCTACATATCTGATTAAATACAACATATATGCAAATACCTCGCAAAACGAAGAGCTAAAAGAAAGGGAAAAGGGCTTCCTTAGTGCTATGATACAATGAATCCTACAGATAACTCTCTTCTCTATCCACAAAAGAGGGGTGAGAATAAGGTGTTAGAAGACACATCCTGGGAATTCCTTCCACTACTAAGCAAGCAATCACAAATGGGTGGACCGTTCCTCAAAAGGAGTCTTAGTTCGGCTTCCTTAAGACCATGGTCCCCTATCTGAAAGCAGATCGTTCCGATGCATGTGTGGATAAAATGCCATGTCAAGGATTGATTTCTCCAGGTGCAGGATCCACAGGCACTTGCCTTACAAATTGTCCTTTCACTCGAGGACGCTGCTCTGCTAGTTTTTTCCTGCTTTCATACCGTACCTGAGGAACAGCAGCGTAATTAAGTCTACATGCTGGAAAATGGCACCCGGTTGGATTTTGATTTTGTTATTATTAAGATCTATAGCATGTGAAACCAAAAGGATGATCACTTCACTAGCCAGTGAGCAGGGGTCCTATCTCCATCAGAAAAAAAAAAACAAAACCACCATGTAACATCTGCTAACATACACGCCCATTCTGAGTTTCACTTTCAACTAGCAAAATCTGATGAGAGTGTTTCAAAAATCCATACTCCATTTTGGAAGCCGAATTATTACAACATCAGCATGCTGCCACTGAAATTTCAAGGCCTGAGAAACCATTCATTCCATTCTGTCACAAGGCTCGCAAAAAAACCTAAATCTCCAAGATCTCCTTATGGCCTTTGAAGATCTATCAATCAAACTATTTTTAGGTAGAACAAGACCACATATACGGCCGTTATTTAAGAGCAACAGGCAAGATTCATGCTGACCACAGTTCAATGGGACTATTGAAAAATACTCAAAGTTTTCACACTGATACTGCGGAGATCCACAGGGAATAAAATTTCGAGGCCTGAGATACATTTTCCACATGAAAAATCCCTACTGGATACCCATCAATTTTAAGTTAAATAATTACGTCTCAATACAAAAGGAAGTAGGCTCAAGTAGGCAAATATGCTGACTGCTCATACTAATAAAAAAAGGAGCAAAGTAAAAGTATTTACCTTCTTTTCATAGCATCTATCTTTTCGCTTCAAGCGAAACTTCGCTAAAGCTGCTTCTCTTTGCGTAGCTTGTCTAGAGCTTCCATCTTGAGCAACAAAACTATCTCCACCAATGTTCTCACCAGCATGCCTTGTTGCAGAGACCTGATTCATATTGCCATTACTTCCAGATATACTCCCACAGTCAAGACTACTAAGGCGAGTTAATGTGCCATTGCAGAAGCTGCTAGTTGCACTCCGGTCCGTACCGGGCGAAATATGCCCTCGATCCTCCAGTGAATCAAACTTAAACTCCTGTTTGTACCTACTCTGGTTGGAGGAGTTGCTTGTGTTTTGTTCGAGGGGGTTTTGAACGCGATCACAATTAATATTTTCACAACTTGACTGATGAAGTGAGTCAGCACGGAAGAAAGCGTCTTGCTGGCCAGCGGCACTTGGACTTGGCAGTGGTGAGGGAACTGATTGCCCAGAGTATATTCGAGGAAACACAGAACAGTAGTCTGTGCTTAGATTGTCAAACCTGACACCTCTCACTGGAATGGGAGCCGGAAAACCACTCTGCTGAGGGCACGAAAGGAAGTATTCCGACTGCCTAGATTGAGTGCTTCCTGATGCAATCATACTTTTTGGAGTGCTTTGCACAGGAACAGGAGTGACAGGATTATCATCATCGACCACATGCGAAGCATCTTTATCAGGGTGGATTCCATGTTCCATCCGCTGAATAGGAACATTAATTGGCTGTGGCCGCAAAGTTTGCGAAGACTTGTTCACATACCTGCATTTGGACTTCCAAACTGAATTGAAGATGACAATACAACTAAAGAGAGAGCATCTAAATGTGCACAGAAGAAGAACGCAATAACAGAAAATTGCACCGCAAACCAACTGCATCTTCAAATTTATTCCTCATAGCCAAAATTAAAACTCACGACAAGTATCAGAGATTGAAATGTTAACTCACCGTGAAAATGCCGAAGCATCAGAATGCTTAAGTGTTTGCCTCTCTTCAGTTTTGTGATTTCCAAACACAAAAGGATCAGACCTTTTCAAGGAAAGATCCAGATGTGCTGATAAGTCTGATTGTCTTGTGCCATAATTGGATGGACGTTCAACATAACAGACATGTGGATTATTCTCGAATGCTCCAATCAAGTTAATTGCTTGTCTATACGAGTTCATTATGCCGTCATTATCACCACACCCATCACTGACAGCATTTTCATCCCCCCTGCCAGCTTCAGCCCTGGCATCCTTGATCTGAGTCAATGTATGAGAACTTTTGCAGGCATCCACCATAGCTGCTTCTCCAGAAAGAATGAGGACAGTCAGGCCCGTTAAATGATTAAATGCAACAAAACAAAATTGGAGAAGTCACAAATAGCATACCATCAGCAGAATTATCTTGCAAGACAAGTTCTTCCTGAATTGATTTCACTTTTTCTTCAGGCACCACCTTATTGTCATTCACGGAAGATTTGTCCCACCCAGGCTGAGTAAAATCCGGCACCTGTTCTATTTCGGTAATCTCAGCTTCCAAGTCTGGCTTTGTACAAGAACTCTAGAGGAGAAGGAAGGCAAACATATAATTAATACATGGAACTTCAAAGGCAGGCGGATCTGCAGGTAGATATTAAAGATGAAAGGAACTCCAAATTGCATTATATGATATCAGATTGCCAGTGAATTTTATGACCAAAATCAGGTTGACTGCACAGGCAGTGCTTTTATTCCTCTTATCAAGGAAGTGAGCTTCGTCGATGTGGGAATGGATACTGACCTGAGCATCACTTCCTTTCTCAATTAGTTCCTTGTCTCTCTCAACACAAGCCATGTACCCACTCGAATGATTACTCGCAGCATTATTTTCAGCAGTTGCTTCAACCTTCTGCAATCCGTTAGTCTCTTCTTCTCGGCCACTTGCACTGGCAGTTGACTGCTTAAACAGTAAAGATATCAGGGTCTCACTAGGAAAGGAATATCTTTGAAGTAAACCATATAAATGAGATGAAAAAAACGCTAAGCCATTGTTAGTAATATATCTTAAAAGATCTGAATATTTTACAAGCAAGTTAGGAGGCCTACGGATTGTCTTCTCCACACGTGTTGCCACAAGTTCTTCAATTCATTTCTCCTGATAGGCTTGACAAGATAGTCGGCAGCGCCTCTCAACATGCACTTGTACACCGTGCTGACAGCATCCTGCGTGGACATCACTGCAAGATCACAATGGAATAATAAATTAGTCAGTTTCGGACCGTGGCACCACCAAAGAATATGAATCTGCCATGTATAGATATGTATGACATACTTATGACAGGAATATTTTTGCATATATCATGCTCCATGATTAGAGTAAGAAGAGCATATCCAGAGATTGACGGCAGATCCACTTCAGTCAATATGAGATCTATGTTGTGAGGTCTTCCCTTCAGTAACTCCCACGCCTTCAAACCATCAGGAACAGCAGCAACTGCTCAACAAAAGGAAAGTCGCTTTATGAGGGCTGACAAGTTAAAACGCATAGAGATAAGGAAATTCTATACCTGAGCTCTAAAAATCTGTGCATAATTCTTAAGCATGAAGCATACAGTTGGAGATTGATTAATTGACCTCTTTTAGGGCAGACAGAACAAGTCTATATTAACAAGACATCCCCGAGTCAAAATCAAATCATAACCTATTAATGCATGTCTTGGCTAGCGCAGGTAGTGAAAGCCAATGTTAAGCAGTAACCACTATGAAACATTGCACAAGACAAACCACGTATCACTGATTTCAGACTAATCAGCCTCATTTTTGCACTTAATCATATACACTGAAATACTTTTTGCTTCAACTCTTCTTCTGAATGAGGAGCCAAGCAGCTCGTAAGGTGCATTAACAACAGCCAACCTGTGCTGATTCGTGACGGCATTAAGATGAACGCTTCAATTAAAACCCAACAAGGCGCTCGTTGGCTAAAAGAAAGGGGAAAATGATGCTCTACACAACCAAAGGGCACGCATAATAGGTAAACTACAATAGAAACCCTTCATGACAAACGGAAGAAGATCTCAAAAACCATTCTTCCAAAAACAGCAAACTGAAGGAAATTGACACAGGGGACGCGGTTTTGGATACTGCCATTGAGACACGACCACATGACTTGTACAACAGTTTGCCTAAGAAGCCAACCCTCAGGCACAAAGGCATAGATGTTTTGAGCCTACAACAGCGACAGCGCCACCACTCCTCGATCTCAAGTTCCAGTAATTGTAAAGCCTACCAAACTAAACTCCGAAGATCGACCTTCTTCATCACCATTCCACAATCAAGCTTCCCAAACAGCACCAGAAGACAGAACAGACC
Source organism: Melaleuca quinquenervia (assembly GCA_030064385.1). Taxonomy (NCBI): domain Eukaryota; kingdom Viridiplantae; phylum Streptophyta; class Magnoliopsida; order Myrtales; family Myrtaceae; genus Melaleuca; species Melaleuca quinquenervia. The sequence continues at coordinate 496,711 of CM057718.1, read as the reverse complement.
AAATCATAATATAAGAGAAAATCGCGAGCGGGGAGGAGAGCCAAAAACCGACCTCGGTAACTGCACTTCCTGAGGAGCGCGGTGATGATCTGCCTCGTGGAATCGTCGGCCTCGACAAGCAGCACCCGCAGCACCATCCTCGGCAAGAACCTCTCCCACTTAACCACTCCGCTCGGGCTCCCCGCTCGCTTCTCCGCCGCTGTCCCCAGGCCGGCATCGACCACGCCGCCGCCGCCCTCCTCCTCCTCCTTCCCCGTCTCCACGCCGTCGCTGCTCACCACTACCTCCCCCATCTCTCCCTAAGCTCCCCTTCACGTCGAGACACGATCAAGGAAATGGAGAAGAAAGGAAACTGAAATCACCTCGTCCATCTATTTTTTTTTTGGCTCTTTTTCTTCTTTTATTTCCTTCTCGTTTCGGTCTTGTGAAGGTTTTCGGCAGAGAGAGAGAGAGAGAGCGCTGAAAATATCTTCGAAATCTAGCGTCAAGGACACCGGCAGGAGATCGGACGGTGGAGACGCCGGGCCCACCGACAACCGCCTAAAAGATCCAACGGCAAGAAATATCTCGCCTAAATGCGCGCCCGCATAAATATCTGGAGCCATCGGGTGTGTGGCCGTAGTGTGCCACGTCATCGCTCTACAGGAGCCCCGACGCCACCAGAGCCAAGCGATCAAAAGTAAAAGGGTCATTGGTTTGTGGTTGGTGGGTGGCCTTTCTATCCCCGCCCGAAAGAAAAAAAAAAGGAAAAGGGAAAATCGGAAATTCTCCTTCCATTCTTTTCTTTTCCCCCACACTTTTTGAGATGTCAAAAAGGAGGAGGCGCGGACTTGTGGTGCTCGGGATATTTTTGGGGGTTGGACACGTGGCGAGACGTGGGGCCTGGGATATTACTTGTTTAGCGGGAGATATTTTTGGGCTGAGTGCTGAGGGGGGAGACACAGATCTCATGGACATTGTCGCGACACGTGGAGGATATTTAGGGGTGGCTGGATTTTGCTGGCTTATCTTTATTTCTTACTTTTTTAGGGCGGGAGTTTTCCTCCTTGTTCAACGTCCATTGGGCCCCCCAGAGAAAAAAAAGAAGGAGAAGAAGAAAACGTGGGGCACTCATTCTTCGCGGGGCTCCACGTGTCGCTCGCTGATTGGGGGAGGGGCTTCGACATTCGGGGCACTCTTTCAAACGCTAACGCGATTGGTCCATGCGAAATTCCGGGAAGTAGGAGATGCTCCCCCGAGGAGACGTGCTGTCCGTCCGTTCAGTGAGTGGTCAATTTGGAGCCCACGGGCTTTCAACTTAGCCTTAGCACCATTTAAGAAATCAAAACGTGGTTGTTATCATCACTAACGTTGTTCTTTCATGACTTGATGCTTCTCAGTTGAGGCCGCGTGTATTTCTCTCTCCATCGTTTTTTTTATTCTCTCTCTCTCTCCCTCTGGGCCGCAGATATTTTTTGGTTCTGACCCCCCACTTGATGACACGTGATTGTCTCGAGACCTTAGATGGGGTATCATTAGGGCGACCCCGGTGGCCAGTTTGCAGTTGCCCCCTCCCCATCGTGGAGCCGAAAGGAAGAAAATTTAAAGAAAGGCTAAGAATCGAGTTGGTGATAATTGATGCCAACTAGGCCTTTTTTTTCTTTTCCTTTTTCTTCCGCGATACTCGCTTGATTTGCATTGATGGGACTGTCAATAGTTCAATTAGGTTCGAATTTTCCAAAAAATCGAATCATGACCCAAACTGAATAGAAAAAATTTGGTTTAGTTTGGTTCGATTTTTTATTCTCTGTCTTTTTTTTTTGTAATGTTAAAAATAGGGTTAGTGGAAAGGGGAAAGATTTGAGTAAATTGCAATTACACAAAGAGAAGGGATATTCAGTTCGATACCAAATCAAAACTCTTTGAAAAAAAAACGCAGTTATTTTTTCCATCATCTGAACTGAAAAATAATGCATGAGATTTCGGTTCTGTTCGGTTCCGATTTCGATTCAATTTTTGACAACCCTACATTTGATTGACCCAACTTTTTAATTAAGTTGATATGCTATTGATCATGCTACTTCTTGAATTACCGTATTGACTATGATGCCGGCTTGGGAATTCTTGGATAAGTAGTCCATCCTTGGTCATCTCTACCTCTAAGGGCTCGATGGTGGATACGTGATAAAAAGTAGCATATTGCTTGGCATTATTCAATTAGACCAATACCCATAATGCGTCCAGAATTCCCGTGAATGACAATGGATCTCACAGGAAATAATCGTCTGCACAGATCTATCGCACTGTCTTTGGTTTAGTCCCCGGAGTAACCCATGAAGTGAAGCTACACGACGCCTTCTCGTGGATAGCGCGACGGAAATTCTAACCTAGATTTCCTGAGTATGGACAAATAAAGCTCTGGGCGAATGGGAGCCGCATGGTGCCAAGTGCGCAAAATATCTCCTCCTTCCTTTTGTTAGCACGTGAATGACCAGGGAAATAGTGGGACGAATTGCGCATGGGCCTCCGCAAGATTGCTTCAATCTAGGAAGCATGCCGATCTTTTCGCCAAATTTCCTCACTACTCTCTTTTTTTGTTAAATTACATTTACTTGAGCCAAAGATACTTGCGCCGACACTACTGTTTTCTTTATTGATTTCTATTTCGCGCAATTTGCTTGAAGTGCTCGAACGATGAATACGCAACCGGTTAGCATGTTCTGCTTGGCATACTTACGTACTATTTGTACCTTCTGTCCCGCATCACGGGTCTCCCGTTAATGCAATTGATGAACACGCGTGGACCAGTTGTCGAGCGGGAGATGTCGAACCGGATTGCCAAGGGGCTGCCATACGCAGGGACTAGCAGAAGAGATGGCCTTCCTCGTATCCGACAGAGGTTGGGTAGGGCCCTTCGTAATCGCAAACTGATGCCTTAACGCGCCTCAAGCTTCCTCCTCTTAACTCAATTTTCTTCATTGGAGACCGAACGATGTCTTCCGCAAAAAGAATTGCGTCGGCCATTTGGTCTGCCCTTGAGTGGAGAGCTATCTTGGTCTGCAGAACGGGATATGGTTTCGTCCTCACCGTACGGCCGATTCAGAAGTTCCTCCCGGGAATGATGTCCAAATTCACACCCCCGTTCGCGTCAAGTCAGTTGATTTGACTGGGAAAAGGAAAGACTGCCATGTTGCTCTTCTGCGGAGACGACTTCGACGAGGATATCCCACCGAGGCAACCAGGCAAAAGTCTAGGTCCCACGTTATTATGGACAAGACGAAGTGCGTGGACTGGAAAAAGCGAACAGGGCTCTTCTCAGCTTTCAGTCCGCCAGTCGCTTGGTCCGACTGGCTTGCTCATGAATGTATTGACCCTTCCAGGTCTATCGGCGCTGCTTGTTCGAGAAGCTTATCTATTTCTACAGTTCGAGCCGTTTCTATATGATGCTGCTAACTCTCATGAACTGTATTGAGTTCATCCGGAGGCTAGAGGGAAAGAGTATATGACTTCATTCTTTAATATTAACTAAATACATCCCCCCTTAAAGGGGATTTGGACAGAAGAGTGCGAGTGCGGCCTCACAAGTTGAGAAAGATCAGCGGGTGGTGATCGTGACCTTCCAAGTTGAGAAAGATCAGCGAGGAAAAAGGCGAAGGTCTTGCCAACTGTGTCGTCCTCCTTCTGCTCGCCTCGCCCCTTCCTGTTCATCCGATGGCCTCTTCTCCTCCGTCGCTTACGATCACCACGTCAGGCGAGATGTGACTCGCGTAACACTCCGGTCACGGTAATTGATCAGTTGGTCACGTAAACGATCGTGTAAAGAACTTTCTTGATAATGCGGTACCATGCCTCCCGAGGTTGGAACGAGTGTTTGTTCCATCGAAAACCAGTAGTTTGGAGGAAAACAATTTATATTGATTATTTATATCACTTTGAAAAATGAGTTTCTTTTTGTTTCAAAAAATATACCTAAGCTCATGCTACTACAATGGACTGGGTTCTACAATGCCATGGATTATAAATGCACACTTAATCCGATGTGACACGAAGCATTATAGGAATATAACTCAAACGTTTAAGTCAAGTTGGGTCCCACCAGGTTGTATTTGTCGGTATGTTTTTTATATATATCGAAATTAAGATGAACACGCATATTGTTCTCGGGTCGATCCAAAATACTATAGTGCCCAAATAATAAAGTGAGTACCCCAAAAATGCCCAAAATTTCGAGCGGGGTTGGATATATCTACATTGTTTATGATTATGAAACCGCTACTCATGGTATTAGGATAATACTTTCTACTGTAAGGCTTTTTGTTAAATGAACGGAGTCTAGTTGGTACGCAAGGACGAAGGACTCTAATCTCAACGCCCCTCTCTCGGCGAGCCAAGCTCGTTTGCAGCTCGAGGCAATTGCCGAGCCCGGCGGTCGATGCTTGAGGCCGAGCTGGCATCTGCGTCGGGCCGCACGAGGTGGGCTTTGTGCTGCACGAGGGCCACGACCAGCCACGTGAGCACCGTAGCGGAGCTGAGATGGCGTCGATGGCTCTGCGGCAAGGCTAGGCCATAGGCAGTCATTGCGGTCGTGGCGACGGGGAACTCTAGAATCGAGCCTGGACACATGCGCTATGGCCACACGAGACGAAGAAGAACCAGGGAATAAGCGAGGAAAAGATGATCAAGCGAGGGAGGATTAACTTCAAAAACTAAATTACTGAATTAGTAGTACACGCACATAATGAAAACTGGTGATGCAAGAGCACCGCGTGGCATGCGGAATTTCTTTCTTTAGGATAATAACATGGTTGAATTCTGAATTTCGAATTTCGACTCAATATGCAATGTTTTTTCTAAAGTCTTAACTTATTTAATGTGATTTTTGAATTTTAACTCCATATATAATGTTATTCTTAAACTTTTCACTTATTAAGCATGTTTCCTGAATTTCTTTTTTGTTAGTCTATTGTTTATATAAAAATATTCAATATTATCTTTCCATTAATTCAAGTTAATGAAAATTTACCGAATTGGCTTTTAATGCTGCGAGTGTGGATGATGGACGAAAAAACTAATGTTACATATGGATTATCCATGTGGGAAATTCAACTAAAATCAGGTTATAATTATACACGTCACCATAAAACATGGATGATCATTTTTCTAAACAAATTAAACAAAATTCAAGGGAATACTATATTCAATTCAAGAATCTAATATCTTACGTAAACAATTCACGTGTAACTTTTTCTTATTCACCATTTAAACGTGTCGGGTTGGAAGCCAAATAAGCAAATCTTAGGGCAACTTTTAACATTTTGACATAGCTTAGAGAATAAAATCGAAGAAGTACCGAAAGTTCAAAAATCAGATGGACAAAGTAAAAATTAAGACGCAAAATTACACGACAAGCTAAAGTTAACAGATAGAGTGAAATATATTAATTCAAAGATCGTCGTTTTCTCTTTTTCTTTTTTTTTCTTTCTTGAAATTGATCGGGACGATGAAAGGGATTATTGAAGCAAGCGCGGGGGATACGATCCGGATAAGGCTTAGGCGGGGGTCGTTGTTTTGGGCCCACAGAGGACATGGAGAGGGCCCACGAACCATTCGTCCAGCAGAGATCACGCGCGGGAGGGACCATCTTGGTAATCGTGCATGGTTGGCGCCAAAAGCCGACCCGAGTCCCGACCCAATCCTTGGCTCCGCGTCGTCGTCGGATGTATCCTCTCTCCGGATGACCAGCCACGTCTGAATTCCGACACCAAAACCTAGAATTATCCAAAACGAAAAATTCCAATTTAAACTGAATATTCAAGAATCCTCCTACTTCTGCTCATCCCAAAATCTTCTCTCGCTTTCCCAGTGATTTCTGGTCACATCCATACGCTGCCAGACCTAACAAAGAATCTGCCGTGATCCGCTTGTGGGAGCTCCGACATGGCCACCGTCCTCGCTTCGTCTCTGCAGACGGCCTTGCGCAGTACCGCCCACTCACCGTCATCCCCGTCGTCGGCGTCAGCAGCGCCTCCATCGCTACCGACACCGTCGCCTTCTCCTATCTCCAATCTCGGCTCGCCGTTCTTGTCGGTGGCGAGGCCCGGCCTGTCGTCGAGCGAATCTTCCTTCTTTGCCAGTCATATCAGTAACTTTACCATTAATTCTAGCGTGAGGATGGCGAGGAGCAAATGCCGCGGGCCGCTGGTCGTGTGCATGTCCTGGGATGGACCGCTCTCTTCCGTCAAATTGATCATTCAAGGCAAAAATCTGGAGGTGATTGATTCTCTTTGCTTTTTCACTTTTCTTTCAAATTTTCATTTTGGGTTTTAGTATAGGGTCTTTTGGTCTCGGGCATTTGGCAATGGACGAGAGTAGTCCAATTAAAGTTTGGGGTGAAGAAATTGAGAAGGGATGGTGCAAGATGCTGAAACATATCTGCCTCGAGAAATTGCACGAGTTAAAGTTTGGAGTTTCTTTATGTTTGCATAAACACAGGCCATGATTCTTCCTATATCTTTCCATTATACACGGGATAGCGTGGATGGTAGAATAATGTGGATTTTCCTATAACTGGGTGCAGATGAACAGTGCGGTGAAGTCTTATGTTGAGGAGAAAGTTGGAAAGGCTATACAGAAGCACAGCCACCTTGTGCGTGAGGTCGATGTCAGGCTTTCGATTAGAGGCGGAGAGTTCGGAAAAGGCCCCAAAGTTCGGAGATGTGAGGTAGCTACGACTGAATCTGGTGTCTGACTTTGAAACTTTTGATTGGCTTTCTGATTCTTTGCGAGTTTTCAGGTTACATTGTTCACCAAGAGGCATGGCGTAGTTCGTGCCGAGGAAGAGGCAGAGTCGATATATGGAAGTATTGATTTGGTGTCGTCAATTTTACAAAGGAAGTTGAGAAAGATCAAGGAGAAGGAGTCTGATCATGGTAGGCACATGAAGGGATTTGATAGACTGAAAGTTAGAGAACCGGTGGCTGTGCCACTCACTGTGGAAGATGATGTAGAGGATGCTCCTCAACAAGAAGACGAGGAATTTGATGAGGTTATAACTGTTTCACTTGTCATCTGCTCTTGAATGTCTGGTTCTACCGATTTGTGCTCCATTCATCTCTCTATTGTTTCTGCACTTATTAGCCACGACTCATATGCCTGTTTGACAATGAGGTAATTCTTTCTTGTATTTGGGTTAAAGTTGATGTTATGAGGCTTGTCGCCGGCATTCTTTGATACACTTTGTCCCACACATGCATGAGTAAATCATTTGATAACTTTCAAGGAAAGAGGCAAGCAGTTTATTAGATAAAACAATAGGTAGTCACTTATTATCCGAATTAGATTTGTACTTTCAACTTTGGGGATTGAGTGAATGTGGTGCATTGCATCCGTCATGTGAGGCTCAATTCATGGCCTGGAGTGGTGAGATTCTGAAGCTGTCTGCTCAGACTGTCAAAGAGTTGTTCACTTTAATATCTGTAGTACCACAAGGCTACTCTTCTGCTCTTCCTTCTATAAAAACATCAATTTTCATCGAAATCTTGCTCAATGTTTCTCTAGTCCACTCAGAGGGTATCTCTGTACTTATGATCGACACAAAATGGACTAACTTGTCTAGTCAAACACCTAGTAAGTTTTTCTGTTCATGTCATGGCAATAAATATGATTACTGCTTGTCCATACATTGGCTCTTTTGTTCTTTGCATCCTTGCATTCATAGCTACCTGGCTTGCTTGTATGTCTTCCTAGTGAAGCACCAAAAAAAGCACTGTGGGAACCTGTAACTCAACTCTCCTGTTCCTAGTTTTCCGTAATAGCTGTTGTATTCAGACACTTTTCAGTTGATTAAGCTACTTATAAGTAGTGATTGAACTATGAATCATAGACTGTTATATTTAAGTGTAGGCAACAGTACTAAGCCACGTACTCTTTTGACACGTCCTGGTGGTCATTAATTTGGCTCTTGCAATGTAAAAGAACTTGTATTTAGTCTCCCAGTGTGCTGAGGCAGTTTTAATGAGTCGGGTAGATACTGCTTGATACTCCCTGTCATTGCTAGTCTGACTTGTTACTATCTCACAGATTCATTGCAATTGCAAGAACCCTTCATTCTTATTTTCTTATGACATGCTCATGCCCTGTGGGCGAGTCACACTTACAGTGAACTTATATCTCAGATCGTTAGGACCAAGTACTTTGAAATGCCACCTTTGACGGTATCTGAAGCAATTGAGCAACTGGAAAATGTCGATCACGACTTCTATGGGTTCCGGAATGAAGAAACAGGTATGATGGTCGCTTTGCTTTGCTGCTTTCTCCTCATAGCTTTCTTTCCTTGGATTTCGACTAATTCTATGCCCTCATTGCAGGTGAGATCAACATTTTGTACAAGAGAAAATCTGGGGGATATGGTCTGATAGTACCGAAAGGAAATGGTAAAGCACAGAAATTTGAGCCTGTGGTCGTAGAACCGGCCAAAGAGCCATCCTTCGCTGAGTGAACGAGGTGAGGTGAAGCAAGGGGATGATCCTTACCAAGTGATAACATAAGATTTTCAAGGCCTTTTGCATCAGTTTGGCATAATCATCCAGGCAGGAAATCATTGAAAGGTCAAGCATTGCCAGACTGATCTCATACTGAAAAGACAACTGATTAAGCATCATAAGAGCTACTTAAGGAAAACTAGCCTTTTGAACCAGAGCCCACTTTAGCGGTGTTGGAATTATCTCACGACGTGTATGCAAAGTTATATATGCCATTTACTTTTATATCCTGGGTTCTTCAGCAAGTTTCTGCTATTTAAGTACGCTTCTCGTTTAACGATGTAAGGGTTGGCCTTAAGTAAGCGCAAAGTTTAGAACGCTGGTGTGCTCGTGAATCGGTGTCAAACATCTTCAACCCAAGCTAAATTTTTAGGTTCGGAAAAATCTCAACCTAAACAAGAATCAGACCGAATAAATTACAACCGAGTCAAATCATCACTTCCATTTGGCTCGGTTTCATGCCATTGATATCAAATTGATGTGTGGCGGCGGCGGCGGCAAGAGTTTTGGAAAAAGTCGTTTCCAAAGTGTATGGATGGAAATGAGGTTGAGATGGTTTCAAATTTACCACCAACGCTTAAAGAAGAAACCCATCACCGAGGGATAAAGGATCTTGAGATAAAAGAGGGTTCACTGTCGAGACCTAAAGAAAATCGCCAATCGTGGATGCAATACTTGATGGTTCACCGTTAAGATAAATTGGATAAAGAGTCAAGGGTAGAATTTCACTCAATAGAGGAAAAATCTCATATATTAATCAAATTCGAGTCTAAATGCATATATTTCAGAATTCGCCTCTATTTATAAAAGAAGTACGACATAAAAACTAGTCAAACATGAAAGGCAAATGAACTACTCGTGTATCAAGGTTGTAGAAACTAACTAAACATTGAAGATATGAGAACTGTAAAATGCATTAAAAACACATGAAAACTCGAACTTTCGACACTCCAACCTCATCAATCGCCCACCAACCGTTCTCTTTATTTTGCATTCACTCTTCACTTTGTTGAAGCCCCTTCGGGGACCATTTGGACCCATTAGATTAAGTCGTGACCGAAAACTCCACTTGCTTTAATGATCAATTGATGGGCTTGGTTAATTGATGAGGTGTGATCAATGGAAATCCCAAGCTTTGATGCTCCAGCATCACAAATTGACAAACAAGTGAAAGTACAAATCTTATTTGACGGCTTAGTCTAAGCACCAATAATAAAAAATCAGCATTCACTCATACCTAAACCAAAAATGATATAAAATTATCCAACACAACATGATATTGTTTAGGAAAAGGGAACAGAAGCATAGCCCGCTGTCTTTTATAATCTTCAAAAGAAGAAGAAAAAACAAAGCCTTGCTTTAGGGCTCTTGATCCCTGTGGAGTGGGAAAATACCCACTCCAGCAAGACTGCTACCATCTAACGGAGAAATATTTCATAAAAATTAGGGGCGATATAATCCTTACGTAAGGGCCATTCTATCCAACTTTCAGGCATTAAGATACGTTTAAGTTGCGGATGAGTATCACAACAGATTTCCAACATATCATAAGATTCATGTTCTTGAAAATCCGAAAAATAATACGTAATTTAAGTTCTGGGCCACCTGCAAACGAAAAAAAATCCGATAAATCGATGGGACAAGAATTTCTTGGCCGAACTAAATTCATAAATCAATAAACCAAATTCATCGGTGTTGGCACGACATGGAGTCGGCCATAAGGGGAGGAGGGACTGAACCGAGTCTTGCCTTGTTCCATTAGCAAATACCAAAGTAATGATTTGTGAATTTAACGTGATGGCATTCGAATTTTCATATTGAATTATTAGAGAAGAGGATTTTCAATTTAAAAAAAAATATCCCTGGACCTTAAGTCTCAACCCTTAAGGAAAGCTCAAGTTTAATCAAGTCAAATTTTATTGCATGTAGACCCATTAAAGTAAATTATGAACCCATTTCTTCATTTAATTAAATTATCATATAAGTTAATTATGTCCGGTAGATAAATCACAAGTGAATTTAAAATTACAAATAAGATTATTAAATATATTCGTAGTTTATTTAAACCCAATCCACTTTTATGATGTCTTTCCTCCCTCTTACATTTATTCGATCTCACGCTTACTCACTCTATACTCTTACCTTACCATAAATATGAATTTTAAAAAAATTAAATATATTTTTACTATAAGAACGTGATCGAATATGAATCCTACTTTGTCGTTAAATTAAAATAAGTTAAATGAACTAATTTAAATCAGATATTTTTAATGTAACCCATTCATTTAACAAGTCTAATTATGGCTCCGTTCCTCAATTGCCTTTCGGGAAGCACTCGGATTCCCGGTCCACACGCATCGGCCGGCTGATCAACCCGTTGCGCACCGTGGACCGCCGATGAATTCGGCAAGAACTCGCTTAGGAGTCCGGACAGAAAAAGAATATGCCAAAAATAATCACAGAGAAATCAAAGATGGGGACGAAGAGAGCACGATGGGATGACACGCAGTTGAGTCAAAAACTTCGATCGAGCTTTAACCTCGTAGTTACAGAGAAGCGTCTTCGATCTCATACAAAAAGAATTGTTGCTAAAAAGAATGCGAATTCAGGCGACGCAGGTCGTGGTCTGATCAATAAGGAAGGATCGTCTCGAAACAGTGGACTCCGTCTAGCTCCGGCGCGAACCTTGGCGCTCGTTTCTTCGGCTGCGGTTGCTTCGGCGCCGGAGGCAGCGGTTTGCGGCCTGCGCTCTTCGCCTTCTCGGCCGCAGTGGGCGCCGGCGAGTCCGCTGGCGATTGAAGCTTGGCCGGAGAGAAAGAGAAGGCGATCTTCTGGCCGTGGGACTCGGCGCAGAGAGCCTCGAAGGAGCTGAAGATGGACATCATCTCGTCTCGATGGGGAAGAATCGAAGGAACTCGATGCGAGCTTTGACGCCGACGCTTGATCCGCCTGGTCCGAGAGAGATTTGCTGGAAGACTCTCGAGAGTAGCTTGCTCGTGCTTTTTTCCGGGTTGAGCTGAGGAGAATTCGAAAGGAGGAGGTATTTAAGGAGGCGACGGGGGGATGGCGATCGAGATGTGGAAGGACCTGGAACGCGCGAGGACGGCGAGCTGAATCTTCTTCCATGGGAAAAGTCAGAGGAAAGTGGGGTGAGACGATGATCTGGTCAACAACAGCTCGACGCGTGGGCCGATCTTTGACCGTTTACTGGAGGTGAGACCCGGAGGGCGACGACGTGGCCAGCATCGGAGCGCCGGTTTGGGCGTTGAACGGGTGGGCGAGGGGGGTTCCCTTCGCGTTGACGTGTTCGCGAAGAGGCGTGGGCGGGCGCGTGCCGGGTCGACCAGAGAGTGGTCGAAGCTTCCATCGATGTGGACACGTCGGATTGATTAAAGAAAAGGGAGATGAGCGGCGGCGCGTGTTTGATGACACGATGCTACGGCGTTTGCAAGCTTATCCAAACGGAAGCTTCCTTCTCCCCTCAAGGTCAACGGGTCAACTTCCTTCTTCGCCAAGCACGCGAGGAAAGGGTGGGTGAGAGCAGTCTGCAGTCAACGGTCCGTCGTCTTTGACCAACTCCTGCGCTGTCCTCCGGGTTCTCGCCTTTGGTGAAAGGCCGAGAACAGTGCAAGATTTGGGCCGCCATCGGATTTTGGACCTCTCTAAAAGTCTTTGAGTTCAATTCGAGTGTTTAGCAACGAAATTTCAAAGGCCTCCCCCGAGTCGAAAATAGTATTTTCAATGTCACTTAGGCCAATGCGACCTCCGCGCCACCAGCCCTGCATTTGGGTCGATTTTGAAAATGAATTTTGAAAGAATGTTTAAAATTAGTAGAATTTATCTTTAGGTTTCAGACTTTACAAAGTCAGTTTTTCACTCATTTGAGAATGATTAACAAACACTTTATATTTCTTTAAAATCCCTTGAAAAAGCTAAATTAAATGCACAATATCTTTTGACATTTTCAGAAATGCCAATGATTTTTTTTATCTTTATATTCTACCCTTGCTAAACATTCGAAGTCTCAAATTTACACTTGCCCACAAGCGATATCGGCGAGTTCAATTTGAACTTCAAACTCATTAGGACTACTCAACCTTCTGCTTGGGGTCATGCAACCTCAAGTGTGGGAACCAATGCTACATTTGGCTAACTGATATTCAACCACTACTTGAGTCCTTCACCCGAGCGTTGCCGTTCGCCTGAGTTTTGAGTTTTTTTTTTTGTTTATTTAAAAGAAGTAACTAAACTCCTTTGACAATTATGTATATTTTTTCAAATAGCCATCAAATCAAAGTGGCTTAACAATGTACTGATAAAAAAAAATTTAACAAACTTTATTTTCATTCAAAAATACCTTCTCAACTAGAATTCTTTTCATTTTTCCAGAGACTTTTTCGCCAAATGCTCTTCCAAGCACAGATGACGTTGGCCCAAGTTCAACTTTTTTTGCGTTCTCTCGTCGGTAACCGACATTCAACAGCTAACGAGAAGATCGGCGGCCAAATAAACCCATTCTCTCAAGCAGCCCTGATTCATGGCATCTTCCCAGCACTTTGTGCTGTTTTTTTTTTCTCTATTAATGGAAATGGACGTCATAAGAAATGCATATTTCCAGATGGTAAATGACCTTCATGGCGACGCTCTCTACTTCGGATCCACTACGAATATCGGAGATTAAAGTGTAACCTTTTGATTTCGAATCATCCAGTTACTTCTATATATCACTGTAAAGAAAATAACTCCTACTGGGTCATTTCAACATGATACTTTGATTGTTGTCCATCAAGTGTGCTGTGAGGCCCCAATCGGAATAGATATATGCATGGCCTCATCGTTGTCATCTTAGTTCAACTCACCCAAAAACTACAACCCTCTTTGTCAAGCCGATTGGGCCACGTTATTCATAGTCGTACTCGAATGAAGAAGAGTTCAAAGGACAAAAAAGAAAGTAAAGACGCCCTAGTTTGGCACATCTTATACACAAAGGAAAAAAAATGCGAAAATTGCTAAAAAATAAGTCTTAAAGTTATTTTGTAATGATAATTCAATTTAAACTTTTTAATTCTATCCATTTATTCATACATATGTGGTACGATTAGCGTCGACATTGAAGTTGTTTTCAAATTTAGAGGAAAATTTCAATTTTTTTAAAAGAGGAAAAGATAACAAAAGATGTGAAATTCAAAAAATTCATAAAAATTATCAATGTCAATTTTATTAAAAAATTATAAAAATATTTAAGAATAAACTGACATGTTACCAAAAGATTTGGTCTATACTCATAAAATTAAAAAATTCAAGACTAAATTAATCACCATACAATAAATTGAAAACTTTTTGAACAAGAAAAAAAAACCGGAACACTCGACATAAGCAAAAGATAATGTAACCACATATATAATTTTATGTGTCTTTTCAATCGAAGCTCATTGGGAACAGCAAACTTGTAAAATGGGCCTTTGCGGGGTTTTCAAGGACATACCAACTTGAATTGAGATATTTTAGGGAATATCGACGGTCAATAATAGAAAGGATGTTGAGCAGATTGCACGGCTTGGATTGGGCCAGAGTTAGAGGCGCCTCCAGCATTGTACGAGAAAAATAATTAAATCATTGAATTTCGTTTTTTTGGGTCGACAAGAAAATAATAATAAGATTATCATCGTGGGGAATTGCCGTATATTCGCTCGGGCTACCATGGGCCCCGCTTCTAACGGCCTCACGGCCTCACATCAGATCTAGAGGTCGTCATTGACTTGGAGAGACCTCCCGGCCACTATTCTTCCGCCACGTGGAACCTGCGGGTCCCGGATCCGTTCCGTTACAAATGGCGGCCGAGTTCCAGAGCTCGCACTCGGTTCGCAGCGGGAAGCTTTTGGCTAGCGAGCGACGGTTGTGCAGAGAAAGCCACAGCACACTGCTCGAGCTCTCCACTCCAGGTGAGCGAAGAAGCATGCAATTGGACCTTCGCGTCCTCTCTTGGACTTCTCCGCTTGCTGCGGAGTCGATTGCGTTGCGTTTTCGTTCGAATCTGGACGACGGACGACGGCCTGTCGTTCTCCGTGCTGTTTGATTCCTGGTTCTCTGCTTGTCGTTCTTCTCATTCTCTGCATCGTTTTGCGTAGATTTTGGTATTTTCCCCCGCAAAAATCTGCGAGATGACGCTCGACTTTTTATGCGATTGACCGATGCGCGATTGTCTTTTGTTCATGTGCTCGAAGGTGTGTACGACCACCGAATGCTTTTTCGCGCAGTGACTTTCGGGTTGGTTACCTACGACAATGTTGCGTGTTTAAGTTTAATCACTTTATAACGAGTGCCTTCGATTTTCTCCTCTGTCTGCTTGTCGCGACAGTTTCCGCAGAAAAGCCGCTGACTCGACCGTATCGAAGCATAAACTTTCAGTTGACTGCATGCATGGCCATGGATGCCTGAAGGGCCTCTACGTTGTTTTCTTTACCTTAAGTAGAGTTGATTGAGTTTGTTTTACGATCCAGATTAGTAAACCATGTTAAGAGGATAGGCCGAACTACGCGACCTGAGTTTCGCCAGTTACGATTGCAGTTCACATTTTTGGAAATATTCACACTTACTCCCGGATAACATAAAAACAATCGACGAAGAAAATCTATTTTAGAAGAGGATGGTAACGGCAAGCTGATGAAGGCTACATAGAAGTATTTAGTTGAGTAAATGCATCGGTCTGACGAGATTTAGAGGTAGGACTTTAATGGAAACAACAACCAAGTGCAACCCTTTTCCCTTAATTGACCTGCACAATATTCAATGATATCATAGAGAAAGCGGTGTCTGTGATGCCGCAAGGCCTCTGCAATTCATACGGGATGGTGCAAGTTCGTGGTTGATTTGAATCTGTTGAACGTGTAAACAGTAGGTTGTAATAGACTGCAAAGAATATGAGCTGATTTCAATGTGCTTAATTGGTGTGACGTTGGCTTCGTGGTTGGGTTAATCAATTTCAAATGCAATGTTGCTGATTCTGAATATTGACAAACATGCTGTGCTCTCGTGGATCAGAAATAAGTCAAATAGCCGGTGATGATTCCAATTTTCCGATAGAGCGGTAGAAATGTACTCTGGGAATCAGTATGTCTGCAATTGCTAGGCTATGAAATATATGAATCATTCTATATTTTAGCCGTTCCATTTTAATCCTTGACATCGTGAAATTATGTGTAACCTTCCAAGTGATCGTGTGCAGCATCTCCACCCGAATGGCATCTGTGAGTGCTGCTCGATTTGTCTCCGGCGGCTCTTATCACGGCTGTGCAGGAGCAACTGGGTCAGATTCCAGGACAGTGTTGACCCACAATGACCTGAAAAACCTTCCAATGACACACTGTGGCTTGAGGTCCTTGAACAAGTTGGATATGCTGCAGATTAGGACTAATGTGAGGGCAGCTAGCAGACAATTGAGAAGAAAGGCATTAAAGACAGAGGTTGCAAGCCCCTTACGAGTTATTAAATGTGGAACTGGGATGAACTTAATTTTTGTAAGTGCAGAAGTTGGTCCATGGAGCAAAACAGGTGGACTTGGTGATGTTCTTGGAGGACTTCCACCAGCTATGGCAGTAAGCATGCCTTACATTGTACTTCTGTATCTGTTTATCGACAAATTCTATCTCTTTCAGCTTCTGTACAGAAGTTCAGATGATTACTGTTAATAAGCTGATGTTCTATGCTTCTTCTCCAGGCAAACGGTCATCGAGTGATGACTGTGTGCCCGCGCTACGATCAATATAAAGATGCTTGGGATACAGAGGTGCTGGCCAAGGTAAAGTGTTCGGATGGCTCATACCTGTATTGTGCTCACATTCCATGGAATATGTTTCGGAAATTCCTTTTCCATCTGCAGGTTAAAGTCGGTGATAGGATTGAAACTGTTCGCTTCTTCCACTGCTATAAAAGAGGAGTTGATCGTGTTTTTGTAGATCATCCCTTTTTTCTTGAAAAAGTAAGTTTCATACACTGTTTATTCTTTTGTGGAGCAACTTTCGTTAGTGCCTATTGATAATCGAATCGGTTAAAATTTATTTAGCTGAATCTGCCTTTGTGGTCTGACTCATAAGGTATGGGGGAAAACTGGATCCAAGGTTTATGGTCCCCAAGCAGGGAAGGACTATACTGATAACCAACTTAGATTCAGCTTGCTATGCCAGGTCAGTTCTTTTAGCTGTCCATGTTCTGGAGCTAACAATGTCCGTTTCATTTGAAAATGGCACATATTCAATTTAATAGAAGGAGAGTCAATCATGCACGTTACTTGTGTTAAGACGCCTACCACTGTCAGAGTTCCCATTAGAATGCTTAGACACTAACATGGACTGCAATGATCTTCAGGCAGCTCTGGAAGCACCACGAGTCCTGAACTTGAACTTCGGCAAGCACTTCTCAGGACCATATGGTGTGGCATCACTCCTTTTCTTTTCTTCATTTTGTAAAAAGAAAAAAGATGAGCGAATATTTTAAATTATTTCATTTGATTCTTCATGATTAGATACGTGACAAATTCACAAAACCTTGCAGGAGAGGATGTTGTTTTTATCGCTAATGATTGGCACACTGCTCTTCTCCCCTGCTACTTAAAATCAATGTACAAAGTCAGAGGAATCTACAAAAATGCCAAGGTATATATTCTTTTGTTTAGTTGCCTGTTCTTTTTCAAGTGTTGAGAGGTTGGCGAGCTAAATCTCTTCATCACAATGGTTTTAGGTTGCTTTCTGTATCCACAACATCGCGTACCAGGGGAGATTTGCATATGCAGACTTCTCATTGTTGAACCTTCCTGACCAGTTCAGGGCATCCTTCGACTTTATTGATGGGTGTGACTACTTTAGCTTTCTCTTCAACCTTCCATCAAGTATATATTGAACCGGTGTCTGATTTGATACCCTTTTGTTTCCAAAGCTACGACAAGCCTGTGAAGGGCAGGAAAATTAATTGGATGAAGGCTGGAATACTAGAATCGGACAGGGTAGTGACAGTGAGTCCATACTATGCAGAGGAAATTGTCTCTAGCATAGAAAAAGGTGTAGAATTGGATAATATCATCAGAATGATTGGCATCACTGGAATTGTCAATGGCATGGATGTCCAAGAGTGGAATCCATCTTCAGACAAGTACACCAGCGTAAAATACGATGCTACAACTGTAAGATCCTGGGTGCCATTACTTTCTCTACTTCTTGTCTGAAAGACTTGAATTGACATGCCGCTGAATAAGAATCTTCGCATTAATCGACATCTTTGATGATTCTCAGGTGATGCAAGCGAAGCCCCTATTGAAGGAAGCACTGCAAGCTCATGTGGGATTGCCGATTGATAGAAATATCCCCGTGATAGGCTTCATTGGTAGGCTTGAAGAGCAGAAAGGTTCCGACATTCTTGCTCAAGCAATTCCTCAGTTCATCAGTGAAGATGTTCAGATAATTGTTCTAGTAAGAATGAAAAAGATAGATATGAATAATTTTCCGATTCTGCTACCACAATTTTCAGAACTAGATTGCTTTGCGCACTGCTCGCCTATTTATTTACAATTTAATTTATTGATATTCAGGGCACTGGGAAGAAATATATGGAGAAACAACTTCAAGAGCTTGAGATCAAGTACCCTAACAAGGCCAGGGGAGTCGCGAAATTCAATGTTCCCCTTGCACATATGATCACAGCTGGTGCTGACTTTATGTTGGTTCCAAGTAGATTCGAGCCATGCGGTCTCATTCAGCTGCATGCAATGAGATACGGAACGGTAGGCACGCTCACTTGTCTTCGTCTTCTATACAATAGCTCACTCCGCATTTGGCCGTGAAGCTTATGTCGCCTACATACATGTGATCCTCTCCATTTTTTTGTAACCTATTGTTACTAAGCATCCCTCTCATAGACACGAATCTGAGACTCAACCATGGATGCAGGTACCAATCGTGGCATCCACCGGCGGCCTGGTCAATACAGTATTAGAAGGTTATACTGGATTCCAAATGGGAGCCTTCAATGTCGAGGTGATTTTATGTCCCTTTCCTTAATCATCGCGCAAGAGAGAGTCAATGACCCCGTGCCATGTGACAAGCTGCATGTTTTCTAACTTTCAGTGCGAGACTGTTGATCCTGCTGATGTAGCAGCTGTAGCAAAGACTGTCAATAGGGCACTGGCAACTTATGCCACCCCTGCTCTGAAGGAGATGATCGGGAACTGCATGGCTCAAGATCTCTCCTGGAAGGTAGAAAGATTGTTACCCTCTCACGTTTACTTCACGTTTACTTCACAAGCTGGCATCGCGTGACGTTTATCATTGTACTAGAATCACCTTTGACTATTAAGCCAAAAAGAAAGAACCGTATAGGGAAATCGCCACATTCCAAGAGCTTCACAGGAAGAAAAAAGAACTACCATTCTCATATAGTAAGCCGTATTCGTCTTCTACAATCGATAGATCGGCAGTCCTACGCATATGCTACGTTTTCTCGAGCTTATCTGAGAGTTGCCTCTTTGCCATGACAGGGACCAGCAAAGAACTGGGAGAAATTGCTACTGAGTCTGGAGGTCACGGGCAGTGAACCTGGAGTCGATGGGGAGGAGATTGCTCCTCTAGCTAAAGAGAATGCGGCTACCCCTTAGCTTGGTCAGCTTCCAATACTTGCTTTTCTGTACGCTTCAATGAACTAACCAACTACCTTATGGCTGACTACAAGAATCAAAATGGTTTCCCACGTCAAAAAGATAAAAGTACCCCAACGGCCATCTTATATAAAACCTGCTTTCTTTCCCTCTTTCTTTTGGTTTATCACAGAATCTTCTCGTTGACCATTACTGCATAATGTCACAATGTCAAGCTTGCTATTGCTGACCAGCGCTCAAAGAAAGCAATGACGCTGCTCTTTCGAATGTTGAAATTAGCTATGTTCAGAGGTAACAAGAATGGAAGGGCCTAGACAAATCTATGTTCAATCTGTATGTGTTGTATAGAACGTTTCTCCTAAGTAGTTATACATCGCATTGAAGGTGTCACTGTGGAGAGACTTGTAGTTGTTACACAAATGATAGCAATGTATGCCATTTGACAGAGTGAAACTTCTGTTTATGATCTCCAGCAGCAATTCCAGAATGCTGCATTTACTCACTAGCTACAACGTTCATTCACCACAACCAGCAATTTTTCATTTTGAGCAAGAAAAGGTTCACCCCCCTATAGCTCTTAGTTTTCTGTGTATCAAGAATTTTCATGAGAAAGTAACTCCAAACATTTTCAGCGCGACAAGGTTTCATATAAAACGATCTGCAATAAACATAATTCTGTTTTCAAGCCAACTGAATCGTAGAAAAGCCAGGTTGAATCTAAATGTCGACATTTTACCAAACAAAATGGAGGAAACTTTCCAAAGATCCTAATCTGAAGAACCAAACAAAAAATCCTGAAGATTCAGAATGAGTACTTGTTTGCTTAATCAAACAAGCTGAAGCCCATGTCATCATCGCTCTCCTCCTTTGCTTCTTCCTGCGGTCAATTCAAGAAGAAAAGGAGGAACTCAGACAAATGACAAAGTCATGGTCCATCAAAAGCATCAATTAGATCAGGCAACAATACACATCCCAGAGTTCCCTACTAATAGCATAAGAACTTGAACAACATCCCTGTAAATTTCTCACACAGATTTTTCAGAAGTATTGATTGTAGCGGATGGATATTAACATTCTTTAATTCCAGTTCAATCCTGATAACTCTATACGATGACAAAAGAGAACTTTAAACATATCACCCCACAATTCACAAAGAAAAGCACTACTTCGTGTTCCAGGGTCTTGCAGCTAATGGAAAGTGCCGAATGCAAACTTAGAAACTATCTACGCAGATAAGGCTTTAAGATGTCCTCATGCTGAATTACAATTCACTGAGAGTAATAATGAGGGCATAATATTTCAGTACTAAGTCGCTAACACCAACTCGGTCAAGCATCGTCGTCATAATGAACTTCCTAGTTCTTGCAATGATCCATAATCATCCTGCTTCGCATTCAATTGCAAATAGAGCGAGCCTCTAGTGATTTTTCAAATAATGACGGGGTGACTCAAAACTATGCAGCCGAGAAATGATTCGCAATTATCCACATGCAATGTTAAAAACTTGACCAACTAATCTCCATTTCCACCAGTCTCATTCAGATGCAGAAAAACCTCTACAGATCAACATTATCAGTACTTGTAGCTGTCCATGTAAAGAGGTAACAAAAGAAGAGGAAAAGTACCTTCTTCTCCTCAACAGCAGGAGCCGCGTCAGCCGCTCCGGCGGCACCGCCAGCTGGTGCGGCCATCGCGACGGGAGCGGCGCCGCCCCCCGAACCGACATTCATGATGAGGTCCTCGACGTTCCTCTTCTCTGCAAGCTTCGCGAAAAGGCTCGGCCAGTACGACTCCACGGGGACGTTGGCTGCTTTCACCAAGGAGGCGATCTTCTCCGCCTGTTTTGTTTCATTCGACATTTCAGCGATGATAACCAAGAGAAGGAAGACATGAGCACTTGCCCTAGAGAGAGGGTTACACACCGTGATCGAGATTCCATCGTCGTGGAGGATCAAAGTTGCGTAAGTGCAAGCGAGCTCACCGGCTGACATTTTTGCGGTGGAATGCGGGATAGATGACCTTCACCTTCGAAATCTGGTCTCGAGAGAGAGAGCTCTGATGGGAGCGAGCGCGCCGTCGTGGAAGCTCTGGAGAAGATGACGGACGTACTTATGTTGCCTCGGGAGGCTAGGGTTTGGTTTGTCACACGTGGGTGAAGCACGTGACTTGTGTGCTGGGCCAAATGTACGCCGAAGGTTGGGCCGGCCCATGGATTCGGACCAGTTGTGAAAAGATATGTTTTATGCAATTATTCTAATCGATTTCGCTTCTTGACAAAGACGATACTTAAAATCAAGAACGATCCGCTTGAGAACATGGGAAAATCCGAATTAAACTGAATGCTCTTTTGGATTATCATTAAACCCGCTGCTAATGTAAACATTAATGTTGAATGACGCGTGTTTATGTGATCAAGTGTCTTCCATCCAAAAATAGATAAGTAAAAACAAATTTTACACCATCAGTGTAATGACAAAATCTTTTTTTAATTTCATTTTTTTTCACAAAATTGACATGGATGCATGACCTTAATTTCCAAACGACAAAGGTTACCTGATTCTATTAGGTTTACTTATTTAGCTGACCCTGCCTATGTAAAAGATGATGAGAACTTGAGGACGCCAAAACCAACACATTAAGAAATTTTTGAAAAACAGGATCGTGTTAATCTCAACAACCAAACATGTATTATGACTGGGCATCGCTCCCTGGACACATCAATCCTCGCCTCTCACCCCCAGATATCAGACGAAAGTGTGGACGATAATGACAAGGAGGAATTAAGATTTTGTAATCTACTTCCTCTTCGAATGGGCACAAGGTTGCGGTGTTGTAAAGAACATCTGAACCTGGAGATAGTAAATGAAGGCGCCTTTTTTTTTTTTTTTTGAGGACTCCACCTGGGCCCCTTCGCCTAGGATGTGAATGTTCGAAGATGTAATTCATCCCCCCATGAGGAAGTGCCCAAACATTTGACTCTTCATCCATCCTACAAAGGCCTCTTTTACGTTCTGGATTATCTATATGGGCATGGCCAACTTTGTTGCTTGGCATGCATCTGAAGATAGAGATAATCACCACAAGACCGGTACAACGAGCACAACGGTCCGATTTACAGAGGACGTTCATGTACTTATTTGATGGGAAGCATCTTGGGGCAAATTGCTGTTGGTCCACGTATACGTTCAGTGCAACGAGGCACTGCTGGTGACTTTTGTTATTTTAGGCGCACGGACTAGAAAATCCACGAGTGGGAGCTAAATTACGGGGGCAAGCAATTGCTTTTGGGAATCGCTCCATGGCAATCCGGAGAGACGATTTTTCCGGGCATCAGCATCGACCATGCACGTTGGCAACCTCATGGGCCACGAGATATTGGCAAATTGGATTCAGAGAACTAAATCACACTATGACCCACATGGACGTGACAAAAGCCATTAGATTGTTCCGTCAAGAGAAGCACTCCTACTCATTCATTCAAGAGCAACACATGACGCCTATTTCTCCGTTTCAAATACACACTTGTGTATCCATTTCGTTGATTTGTTAAACAGCTTTTATGTATCCGTTGAAAAGATTAAACGTAAGAACTGCGGATCTGTCGAGCAGTCTTATCATTGAACGATGCCTCCCGCTAATATATGATCCACTCCCGCTGCAACTTCAAGATAGGCAGTAGCCAGAGTGAAAGCTCTTGCATTATGAAGGCAATGGGACCAATCAGTCAGTTCATTTCCAAGAAAGGTGCCCAGAATAAGAGATCCTTGTGCATCCATCAAACATCACGAAAAGAACAAGTACAGATTCCTCCACATCGCTACCATCGGGTGGACCTTGAGAAGGACCAGCACGTATGGTGGGCTCCCTAAGAACACTGGCAATGAGTTTTAACATCAGCATTAATTCGAGACCAGGATGCAGTCTCCCTGGGACTTTTTGAGCCAAGCCATTGTCATCTCAAACAGTACCATAGCATCTTAAAAGATCTGCGATAATGAGCTATACAAATATTCAGACGACGCACTGAATAATCCAACACTACAGGACATGACAAAACAATATAAGGCATTCTCGAGTACCTAAATTTCTTTGACTAAAGCATCATAATCCCAACAAGACAGATCCCAAAGTTCCCTAACTCACTCACTTTCTTCATTATGGCCATGAGCACCAGGATTTCCGCTTGAAGGAATCAGCCACTACCTGACCTGACCTGGAAGAAAACGAAGAGATCTTCAGAGACACAAGAATTGCCAAGCAAGAGAAAACACACCATCACTGTTTAACATAAAAAAATGTAGATATCAGTATTTCATTGATTTAAAAGTGGAAGTTTATTGATCCATGTACATATCGGTCGGGCTAACAGACTCAACAATTTCAATCACACAATCATATGGATAGGAGTGTCGAATGACAACTTTAACAAGAAAGCCTTCCGATCAGAATCGAGACTCAAACAGGACCCTGCAGCTATGTAGAAGTTGAGCAATTTCTCTACAGCAGTTAATGAGAAATACTTATGAAAATGCCAATTATTCCTGGAAGAATGCATCCCTCATTTCCTTCCTCTCAAGGTATCTTGGAGGACCTGCGATCTTGTATCATAATTATCATTGCTATTCTAGATTTTAATTTCCAGAAGCAGAACCCTAAGACTCGATAGATCAGCTCTATGTGAATTTGCTGGGCATAACATGCACCTTAGTATGCAGTGGGGGAGAACACCTCACCTGACGTGGAGATGCTGAAATTGATCTGGACCTTGGTCTGTATGTTTTCGCACAGAAAAGATACCGATACTATAAGACACAGAAGATAGCACAATGAAGCAAATCAAGATCAGAAAATGCAGACCTACATACCTGGAAGACTTAACAGGAGATGCTGATCTAGATCTAGATGGTGATTTCGATGCAGATCGGCCTGGTGATTTACTACAGTAAGGAAAAAGACATATTATTAGCACACCATGTGAGAGAGAGAGAGAGAGAGAGAGAGAGGGAGGAGGAGAAGGAGGGAAGGGGGAACCTTCGTTCCCTTCTATCACTTCTGCTTCTACTGCGGCTTCTGCTGCGAGACCTAGAAGGACTGTTTTCATGTTTTTTCACCTAGTGGTGAAAAGAGACAAATCAGAAGATGACTTTAACAAAGTTATTTAAGCTCCATCTTCTTGAAATCTTCACCTCTACTTTAAGAACTCAGTTCTCCTACAAAGCTTATTTAATCTAAAACATCAAATTCATAAACCAAATCATTGAATAAGTCACCCGTATATAAGATCTCGCCCACGGATTTCTGAATTCAGTGTCATCAAGTTTCCGAATCTGAACAAATAGAAGGTTTTACACAACTTAAGGAAAAAGAGGGGAAAAAACTAGTAGCCATAAAAGATAATTCCAGCAAATTAAGTGCTCCTTTTCATAAACTTACAGCATACTTCATATCATCATAGTTGGTGTAATCAACAATTCCATAAGTCCCTGATTGCACAAGTATCAAATATCAGCACTGCTAAACAATAATAGCTTAAGATAAGCATTCTATAATCATAAGTTTATTGCATGGTGCAGACTCTAATCATCTCTATCATGCTTTAAGCAGTATAACAGTTTATTTATAAACAAGAGCAAAGACCAGATCTAGCGGTTCATCAGAGAAAAAAAGGTTTTCAAATGAAAATGGGTCACCACACACATTACATCAGAAGTTGGCTGGAAGCGTAAAAAGAAAATAGAAACTTTAATACCAAAGCACGGTGTTCTCTCATTATGCAAAAGTGTTATACAAACCACAAATATACATTCATGAGCCTCCAGTATCTTAGAATCTCAAATGTTAACTATCGAGACAGTCTTCCATGGAACCAAGTGTAGGGATGCAGAACGAATTATTCAAATACTGACATCAACAATTTGCAGAAAACCACACTCTACTACCAACATAAAAAGGAAACTTTTCAAACATGACCAGCTCAGTTCATTCAAGCAAGAGCATCCGCCTCCCTCACTTCAAATCAGCCTCAGCCATGCATAGATCTATGCCAAGGTAAAAAAAGGTACTTCTTCAATAGCATAATTGGAAGTATTGCTCAGTATCAGCTCATATGTTCTAGAAACTTATTAAGCATATGCATCCAATACTTCACACAATTTTTGGGCACTATAAGCTTGATTCTCAGAGCATGATCAAAACAAGAAAACAATTGGCAAAGTATATCCATTGTCTAAAATTGGCTTCAAAGTCTGTACATTATAGGAGAGCCCATCCACTTATGACATATAGATAACACTTCAAATTTCTGTAGGCAAGGCAATCCTAAAAAATTCAAGTCAGCTAAAGTTTCATTTTGACAGATGCAGATGTTATTTTAACTTTCCTTCCCTCGATTTATGACTGGGCTGATGAAACGGTAGATGCTTGTGCTCAATGACTCCAATAACATATCTACAGTTTCCCTTCAGAAAGATAAAAAGTCTAACAAACTGATAGAAACCCATGCTGATCATTTATCAACAACACAGCCTTTGTCAACTAAAAGTAGCACTCAATAATTATTTCCACGTCAACCAGAAGAAGGAAAAATGATAGAAATAAAATAATATTAGTGCAATGCATATTAAAATTTGATAACAAACCTTCACTATCACGCGCAACATCCGCAAAACAAACATCACCAGCTTTCCGCATATGATCCTGCAATTAGTATAAATACTCAAGCCGAAAAAAGACAATGCTAGATTCAAACCTTTGGACACATCTAAGAAAGCTTATCACCTTCAAATCTTGCCAGGATGCAGAAGAAGGAAGTCCTCGTACAATGACTGTATTTAAATTTAACAAAAAGTTAAGTTAATTCTCATAAACTCGATCCACAGTTCTCCTATTACATCTAAATTGTATTTCGAAGAGTCCTAAATTGAGTACCTCGGTATTCCGAATGGCGTGAGATACCAAAGCGACCCCCACCACCACCACCACCACCACCTCCACCTCCACCTCCACCTCCACCTCCGCCGCCGCCGCCGCCGCCGCCACCGCCGCCGTAGCTACCACGGCGATCACTTGATGATGATTGTCCTCTACCACCATGAGCAAGTTCAACCTGCACCAAGGACTGGTCAAAAGCAAAATAGAAAAGGGAAGAATTCTACTGACAAAATACTAAAAGGGAAGCATTCAACTCACCCGTAGACGACAGCCATCGAAATTGTATCCATCACGACCCCTAATTGCATCTTCGGCATCTCGAGAGCTCTCAAACTGTTCATAAAGATAAATACATTCGTCAAGCAGATCATTATGACCGTAAGCATTACCAATACCAACACAGTTTAGCATAATAAAGTCTACTATGAGGTACCTCCACAAAACAATAACATGGTGGACGAGGTGGAATCTTCAGCTCAATATCCAATATCCTTCCATACTGCAAATGGAAAAAGAACTTGTATAAGCAGGCCAATCTAGTTATAGCTCAGCAAAATCTGATGATGAGTACCTATTAACACAGCAACCTATATAGACACATATAACAACAAAAAATCGACAGCAACCTTAAGTAGACTATGTATTAGGATATTATAAGTGTCGCATAGAATTGGGGGAAATTCAGATGACGAGCTCAGATTGATCCACTGTTCACAAACGTAGGTAACTAAAAGCAATTTATACGCAAAAAATTCAATGATATTGATATAATGAAGCTGGATGGGTAAAACAACACCTTAAAGTTCAGACACCTGTCATAACCACGCCAGAATATCTGATAGCTAATTCGACAAGGTGAAAAAAACAGAAGGACATCTGCACAAGGAAGAAACTTTGAACTAGACCTTGTAAAATAGATCTTCAACTTCCCATTCCCTTATATCAGATGGCAGGTTGCCAACGTAGATTGTGCGAGAGAAGCGGCTACTCATTTCTATCTCAAATGTTTTTCACTGCAACAGGGCAAGAAACAGGTTAGTGAAGCTTGAAAACTGACTTGTTCTTACTCAATTCTCTGACATATAACCCAGCTGCCATAATCGGTCAACCACCGCTGTCAAGAGTAATGAAAATTGAGAAAGACCAAAACTATGAAGCAAACCAAGAGAGCAATCCCGCGGTGAGCCATGCTCCACAAGCTCCACTGCTCATTTGCTCCAAGATGCTCCAAAGCTATATTAAATTTGAAAACAAATTTGATCTCCACATCCTCTCCAGAAAATTCGCAGATGTATAGATCTTCTGGTAGTGACCAAGGTCTCCAGTTATTTAAAAAAATACCCATTACTCCTCCCTGATTCTCCCACTCCCTCTCTAAATCCCTACGAATGATTGCAAAGCTCATATTTGTCCAAGCACTTGTCATCTATCATAAACAAAGGATCTGTGTCATGAGATCAGGTAAGATTGAGAAACATCAATTCATTCACCTTATCGTCTCTGTTTACGATTGTCGGAGTTTAACAAGCCTGCTAAACATGTACTCTGTTTAATTAAAACGTAGATTTGATAAAACACCAAAAGGCCACTGTAGAAAAAAAAATATGCCAGATATGTCTTGTTAGCGAGTAACTAGTTGACTATGCCTTACTCTCCAGCAGGCAATGGATTAGTAAAACCTGCATTGTAGCAATTGTCCTGATGCGGACAGATATTCCTATTGGTTGCTAATGTCAAACTGAGTGTAGCATGACATAGTTCAAAGGGTGGAATGAAAGTAAGAGTGCTCAATCTAACCCAGTCTCCACTATGCAAATGACACTGAATATCCAAGTTCACAAAAATCAATCCACAAGAGTTCCCTAGCACAGCAAGATACTTGCATCACATTATCTTTCTGGGATAATGCACTTATTCAACAGCATCCTATAAAATACTTCCCAAATTGCAGTTACCACTAAAAGAACTTGCACCCTGTCGAGTAATACTCTCTCCAATTATTTAGCACAATACAAAGATAATCCATATTATCAGTGAATATAATGGGAACTCAGCGGTCCTTACTAACCTTCCATCTCAACAAAAAACACAATCACATAGACGAAAGTAAAAATCAACACCAAATGATCATACAGTCATTAGAAGATAAGTAAAGTTATGGCCCCAACATTCCCTTGCAAGCTAAATCTTAAACCCCCCCCCCCCCCCCCCCCGGGGGAAAAAAACAAAAAGAAGGAGGAGAAAGAAGGTGAACCTCAGCAGCTCATCAATTAAAGGGTAATTTAAGTGAAACCCTTGCAGTTTGTCAGAAATGCGTCGCACCTCTCACATTTTAAACTTGCACAGGCACCCCAACAATCACACTAACTCATCCGTATTTGTTTGAAAAGATGACAACACTCGCCACACTCAAAAATAAAAACACCCCATGTCCTTTGACAAAAATGCACACAGTTCGCTCGATCGCGCTAAAAATAACAAGCGATGAACATCAAAACTGCCCCTCTATCAAAAGATTCCCACTGCGACATTGCATTTCCAAAGCCAATTCTCGAGCCGAAATAGATACATCACAGCGCATTTCCCGCAGTCAGGACCGAAACTAAAGGCACTAGTACCGAAGCCCCTAAATCGGTGAAATCAGCAACATGAACCCCGCCCTCGGCCGTTCCTCAGCAGCAAACCAAATCATATGACACCAAAAGGCTAAAGAGACGCGGCCAAAATTATCGATGCTTAAAAGACGTGCCCGATCTTCCGTGACCGGATCTCGAAGAAACAAACGCCTATCATCTGCATGTACGAATGACAAATGCCGTACCCGAGTTCGACGACGCGGGGGGAATGTTCCCTCCGGGAAGCGAGCGCAGGAGAAGAGGCGAGCCGAGCTCCGGGCGAAGTCAATTGAGGGGAGGAGCGAGGAGGGGAGAGGAAAGCAGGCGAGCGCTAGGGTTTTGCTTCGCTGGCCGGGCGGAGAGTCTGAGTGGACCCTCGCGTTGGTTTCTTGCGCGCTTTTTTTTTTTTTTTTCACTTCGAGGGCTGAGCTGGAGGTTCGGCTGGACGGCTCGGGCACGCTTGAGTTCGGCCCTTTCGGGCCCAATGGGCCTATTTGCCGATCGCACGTCGACGTAGCCCACGAAAGAAGGGCCCGATTGGGGCCAGGATTCGTCAAAGCCGCCCCTGCGTAACGGATGAGAATGGAAACTTGTTCGCATGTTATCTTTGACTTAATCATGGTGAGCATTTCCAAGTTGGATTGTAATAAATCCAATCTGATCAGGATGATAGCAGAAGGTACACGCGGCACTGGACAAGGCCATCTATCCACCGTGCCAATCATGGACTCTACCGCACGGCATTCTCCCGGCCCCCTCCCCACGCCACGCCCCGCCACGTCAACAGCATATCCGCCTAATATTCTAGAATTTCCCTTTTCTTTTTTTTTTTCCTTTTTTCTGGTGTTTTTGGTGGTCTTCTCCCTCGCTTTTCCACCGGATATCTCATGTCCCTCGCCCTCGGGTTCATCATATGAAAAGCCAAAGATTTACTGCAAAATATATAATTTCGACAAAAAGTTTTAAATTTTCTAACTACTCCATTCATCCGACACATGTAAGTAACGGAATACTTTACAGTAATGCAATACTACAAAATTTTAACATAGCCATTTAGGACACATGCTTGTTTGGGATCGATCGAAAGTGATAAATACTTATCTTGCCTTTTTTTCTCACAAATTTTATAAATAACGTGCAAATTTTTAAGTAACTTATGAACTAACCATAGACCGGTGAATATACAAACATTCATGCATCGTTAAAAGTGCTGGAAATGCAAGACAAACTCCTTGGATGAACACACATAGCGACATGCAAACTCCTCTGTTTTATGTAGTTTGAACAAGTACATCACAAATCAAAAGTCAAAACATTTCTTGTCGAATTGCTTGCCTATTGTAATAAATGAAAAGCGACAATAAAAATTTTTAATATCGAAATTTCAAATTCGGAAGATCTCTCGAAAGATAGATAAACGTGATGTAGCCTGGATGATCATTAGATAGATATACGTGGTATAAACTCGATAATTGTTTCAC
Organism: Melaleuca quinquenervia; assembly: GCA_030064385.1. Classification (NCBI taxonomy): domain Eukaryota; kingdom Viridiplantae; phylum Streptophyta; class Magnoliopsida; order Myrtales; family Myrtaceae; genus Melaleuca; species Melaleuca quinquenervia. The sequence continues at coordinate 466,524 of CM057718.1, read as the reverse complement.
CAATCCAGAGTTTTCTGTCCTGCGGCCGCTGGAGAATCAACAAAAGAGATGGCGTCATGAATGATGTGTGCAGGCGGGGAGTGGAATGCGGATGGAGATGAGGAAATGCCAAGTCGGGGGTGGGCATTCGAGGGGGAATGGAACTGGAAGGAAAGAAAGAAGAATGGTTTTTCTAATGAGACTTTTCTCTCTCTAACAGAGCGTCACGCACGCCACACCGGTGTGTCCCAAGAAGCGAGACGGTCCAAAAAGGCAGTACAACGTAAACGGACGATCCGAAGGCGAGCTCCCCTCTCCCCTACGACTTTTGTCTCTCTCTCTCTCCCTCTCTCTCTCTCTCTGTAAAACCCTCTTTCTAATCTCCTTCTATCTCTCGCGCGGGCACGGGTCATCACTGAGACAATGACTCGAGTATAAAAGGCAAGAGGGAGGGCGCTGCAGCACCTTTCCCACCCGTTCTTTCATCAACCCCGGTAAGGATTTTGGTGCCTTTTTGTTGCCATCTGCTTTTTGGGTTTTTCGGAGACGGGATCCGGTGGTGGTGGGTCTTTTTTCCGGGGGGCTTTTGGGGGTCAATGCGAATTAGATAAGGCAGGTAATTTGCCCTTCCACCGAACGGGGCTTTGCATTATCATAATCATCTCGAGATTTCCTTCCTTATTTATGTCGTTTGATTCCCAATAAAGCGGTTGTTTTGCAGAAGAGAAAAGGGTGGAGCTTTTTGAGAAGGAAGAAGAAGAATAGAAGGAACGGTCTCTGATCATGGCGGTCGCTGAGAATGCCGGGGTCAAGATCGGCGGGTCGGCTCAGAAGTTGGACGCTGCTGCTGCTGTATCATCGGACGGGAATGCATCGAGCGGAGCCGCGAAATCGGACCTCAGGAACGATGCCGCGGCCCAACTCGATCGGCCCGTCAACGCCGGTGCTAGCAACGGCGGCGATGTAAACAGCAAAGTTCTGGTCGCTAGAGGCGGTAGAAATGGTCAAATGAGTCTGGTGAGAGACGGGCTTCGCAGGAACGGAAGTAATTTCAGGTCCAGTGGAGTGAATGACGTGAGGGAGCTTGTGGATATGCTGTCGAAGCTGAATCCTATGGCTGAGGAATTTGTGCCTCCTTCACTGGGTCAGAGCTCTGCTTATTTAGCTAATGGGGGCTTCGGTTATCCCCAGAATTTTGTGTTACAGATTGATGGGGTCGATGGCAATGGACATACCGGAAGAAGGGTACTGACGCTAGCTGCGCTTTCATTTTTAGAAATCTTGCATAATGCAATCTGATGGTTAGTTCAGAAGGTTGAGAAAAGTGAAAGCATTGAATGATGCGATCTTCATTTTGTTTTCCTGAATTAGTGTAGGAATATCATCGGTGTTGGAACATTGTGACTTTTTGAACGAATAGTTTGCCATTCAGTGAAGTTAACCGGGCTGTGGTTTTGTTATGCGTAGTTTTCAATCTTATTTTCATTTCTATTGTCTGCTAACCGCTGAGCACATTGCTTGCTAAGTTTTACTTTTTTGCTGTTTTTTGTTTTCCAGAGGAAGAATAACTGTAGCCAGGGTAAGCGGCGGATAAATAGTAGAACTAGTATGGCGCAACGTGATGAGGTAATTAGGAGAACCGTGTATGTGACTGACATTGATCAACAGGTAAACATTTTCCTTACACCGATTGGCTCTACTAGACTGTTACTGTACATTAATGGAAACATGATCTGTTGCTCGTAATGTTTTATCCTTCCCTCTTACCAGAACCTGTCTTTGGGTTTGACTGTGTATGCAATCTATTCTGAATAGGTAACTGAAGAGCAACTTGCAGCTCTTTTCAATAGTTTTGGGCAGGTAAGCAGAATTTCATTTATTAAGACTGGTTTGACGCTTGTCAGTGCTGTTCCATAAAGGCTCATCTTTTTCTATTGAAGGTTGTTGACTGCCGTGTGTGTGGCGATCCAAGCTCTTGTCTCCGGTTTGCTTTTATTGAGTTAACCGACGAAGGTATACGGTTGAACATACTTATAGTTCTAGTGCCATGGCATACTGTTGGTTGTCACATTCACTTTGACACAATTCTTACTTTTTTCTTGCAGATGGTGCAAGGGCTGCTTTGAATCTTTCAGGGACTGTTCTTGGTTTTTATCCTATTAAGGTTCAGCCTTCAAAAACTGCGATTGCACCTGTTAATCCAACTTTTTTGCCAAGGGTGAGTTAACAGTACCAGTTATCTCATCTTGCCTTTTCTCCGGTATTGACCTAAGTGTTTCCATCTTCTCTGAGATAATTATAATCTTGTTCTTTTCATTGTCACTAAATAGTGATTTCATCATGTTTTCAGTCCGAGGATGAACGTGAGATGTGCTCAAGAACTGTTTATTGCACAAACATTGACAAAACGGTAGGCTTGAACTTCCCCTATTCTGGAAGTGGTTATCCGGTCGGGATTGCATTTGCACTTCTTCAATTTGTTGGTTATCCATGCAGGTTACTCAAGCAGACGTTAAGCTCTTCTTTGAGTCACTTTGTGGAGAGGTGAGCAATTGCACCTTAAGCAATTCTTTAGTCCTTCCTTCACTTTGACTACCTTTGGCTGAATATGTTTGGATTTGCCTCCTGTAGGTTCGCCGTCTGAGGCTACTTGGAGACTGCCATCATTCAACTCGCATTGCTTTTGTGGAGTTCATGATGGTAAAGCTAGATCTTTTGATGCTAAATTCTTATAGCTATCTACTATAATCCGTGAATATAAGTTTTGTCTGAATAGATACAATTTGAATTGAGGTTCTTTGTGGTAAGTTAAGAATCCTTTCCTTTTAAGTATTTTCAAATCTTAGAGATAAGATCTTTTTAATTTAGATTGCATCTGAGGGATATGATGGCTGGGTGTTTTTGGCCTTAGGGTCACTTAGAATGATGCGTTTGGTTATATGTCCAATCATCTCATCTCATCTCATCTCATCTTAATTTTTCCTAGAGGAGGCTTTTGTCTTTTCATGTCCACATTTATGTAGGTCTGTATCGAGCGGTTGACTCTTACTAGTATTTCAATTTTGATGATTTTTAACTTTTGGACAGTTGCAACTAAGTGACCTCTCCCAGGTCGTTGCTTCACTGTTTCCATTTACATTTGAGAAATTCTCTTACTGCCTAATAGAGTGTCCTCAGTATCCATGAAGTCACACCAATGGAACATAGTATTCCTGAAACACTGTTTATAGTCTATTCTTCATTTTTTGGGCACCTGGTGCTGAAAATATTAGCTTTAAGTCATCCTCAATGGCAGGTTAACTGTTAGTGCCACTTGATGGTGATGGTTTCCCACTATCTCTCTAGCAAAACAGTCACCAAGTCTTACTGGTGCTGGATGGAATCGTCTGTGATTACCTGAGTTTGATCCTGACAAGTTGACTGGAGTGATTTCTTGTGTCCCTACATGTGGAATTGGCTTTTGCCTGTCTAATGACAGCAGAATTGTCTGTTTATAGGGTCACATCCATATCTTCATCACTCCTAACAATTTACCGAACAGTTTGATGACCTGTGGATTTTTGCTGAACCTCCTTGGTTTAAAGTTTTAGGGCCCTCAGGTAGAGGTTGTTATAGACTACTTGATCTGACAGTTGAAAGGCTGTTCTTTTAGGAAATGCATATTGTGAAGTTTAAGTCGTACCAAGTTTGAAGCCTTGTCCAAGTGAGCATTAGCTAAATATTGAGTAGTAGGTGCTGGAGTTAGCATGTGGCAGGTGAGCAGAAGTTTTGCCACATTAGGGACTAAATTGTAGAGTAAGGTCCAGTGCTCTACTTAAATAAGAAAATACTTTCTTTCTTCAACAAATGTTGCCTCTTCTGAGGTTTGGGTGAGCTTTTGTTCTTGCTGTTGTCTTTAAACAGGTCAGCATAATTCCAGTGTGGTTGAGTAAGGCTGATCTTGCTTTTCCGAGGATGAAGTTGAGCTTGTAAACGCATTTATCAATGCTTCTGCTATGAGTAGCTGTATATTATCACAGTGTAATTGTTTTATGCACAAGTCCATGGAAAGACACTTGTAAGAGTCATTTATAACTGATGTGATGGTGCATTGTCCTATTTGTATTAATTGGATCAAGGCTATTAAATTGTTGAAACATTAGCCTCTGAGCTGTCTTCTCTAATTTGATTTCGTGGAACTCATTTGTATGTATTTGAATCCTTGACAAAAACACAAAAATATATGTTTTATGCCAGGATGGTGTTGTGACCAGTGGTATTCCAGCATATGCATACATGTATGGTACATTAGCCATGGCATGTATTTGCTCATCCATGGTTTTCTCATTTTGTAATCCGACAGGATGAGAAGATTTAAAAAAAAAAAAGACTTACTGCACCTTGTCGTGTGTTCGCTGTTGGTAATTATGTGCAAATAGCTGGGGCATTGGTGTATGGGGTATTGTTGCTACATAGAATAGCCTAAAAATCATCAACCATAGTCTGGTGTCCTGCCTTTGTCGGTATGTGAGTTTTTTTTAGGGTTCTGGAATTTTACTCGATCGTTGGTGTGGAAAATGGCAACTTATGTTGATTTTAGATTCTTTATGACAAGCCTCCTTCTGTGTTCACTCTATGAAGTATAGACCATCGCCTTATGATGTCTTCAGAGAAATCCTTAGAATATATTTATGTCTATTTTGGTGTTCAGTAGCCATGGGCTGACCCTGCAGTACTGCTCATTGATCATTTTAACCATAATTGCAGGCTGAAAGTGCAATTGCGGCTCTTAGTTGCAGTGGTGCAGTTTTGGGATCTTTACCCATAAGGTCGTTCCTTGTGATCTCTTCATGATACCTGTGATCCAACTCTTTGTCCTTCCCTGACTCCAGATTAATATAGAGCTCAATTGTCTTTTAACCAGTTTTCTTCGTTGTATGCGTGCAGGGTGAGTCCATCGAAGACCCCTGTCAGGCCTCGAGTTCCTCACTCTCCTATCCATTAATCGTGGTTTCATCTTTCTAGGACTTATCTGCTGATGATAGACATTTAATCACACATACATAGGTACATAGTCACTATATGGTACTTGCGACATGCTCGTTTATCTATCTGTATCCTTTCCCCCATCTCAGCCTGATGTGTTCAGACATGTAAGGACAACTCCGTGTTTTATTTCTTAAGCATGTAGAGCTTGAAGATCTCGAGGATATGAGTGGCCTAGTGCATGTTGCATAGTGCAGTGGAGTTCCTGTTTTTCTCGGTGCAATTATTGCCCACTTGGAGGATTGCTGTGATATTTGAAGAAGTTTTTATTTGTTTGTTTGTTCCCTCTCTGTAATTTAACTCCTGTATGTTCTGCCGTTGACATACGAGCTGTTTAATGAATTTTAGGTTCAGTTAATTGGATTTGTTAATGGAATGGATATCGTTGCAGTTTATCAGCTTAAATTCGGTGCTATAAAATCCAGGAGACAGTCCACACGCAGAGAGAGAGAGAGAGAGAGAGAGAGAGAGAGAGAGAGTTCTTTATCGAGTCATGAGACTCGCAAAACCTTTGGTCTGTGTTTGTTTATGTATATACTGTGGCCAGAGCTTCAACTTTTGTGTCTCAGCAACTTCAATAGTAAAAGTAGATGGGTGCCCAACAGTGCTTCCGGGACATAGGTCTAGCAACCAAATACGAACCTAATACCCAAAGCCTCTTGAGAATCTGGCTACTAAAAATTTTCTCCCCGAGATTGTCTTTTTAAAGAATCCCGTTTTAAAGCGTGAACTATTCATTCGTGCGAAGGGTCTGTTCCTTATTGTTATTTTTATGTTGTTGCTTGCATTGTCAAAGGCCACCGGATTAAATAAAACCCTATGGCAAATTCTCAATAGGCTGCAAGACGGTCTTTGATACTTCTGCAGGGACAAATCGACCCTATTAGTCTTGGGATTTCACGAGAGCTTTTGCTTCAGCATGTTTCCTACTGTCAAATGGTATCTCAAAAGAGTTAAAACAGATTTTCAGCACGAGGCTTTACAAACAAAATATATTATCTCTGTCCATTCTTATGGAAGTGGACTTGCTCGTCTGATAGGAATTTTGTTCCTCAGCAAAGCAGTTTACGGTATCATCAAACTTAGTTCAAATCCGGAGTTTGCACAATTGCGCAATCCTACATACAAAGCTCTAATCAAATGTGCGATCAACTCATCTCCTTACACCTATTTCTTGGTTGACAGCACATCTTTTTGGCGTTTTCATATCGCTTGAAGTTTCAGGTACTCGTTATGCAATTAGAAGCCCCGCTGTATTTTACAAGGCCATTATGTAAAGCTAGCTACTAGGCATCGATACGAGGTGCAGAAAATTTTCTGACATGGGGTTGCTAATATTATGAACATTATCAAGAATTGAGTTCAACCTTTAGTTAGAAAAGATAATGCATGTCTAGTATGCAATGTGCATGTGCGATGGTGCGAAAAGAAGCTAAATGTGACTTTCCGTAATCCATGTCAATGAAAAAGAAGGAAGCAAGTAAGAAAAGGCCTAGCGTACAAGATGGTCAAAGTGAAAATTTTGCTCCATGTCTCCACATATTTCTGTACTCCTTGCTCCCCTGCGCTTTTCTCTGCCTGCCTCGTGAATCTACTAGCCATTTTTGTGCACTGGTTTGTCCCTCGTTTCTTCCGGAACTGCATCTGATGCAGTTGATTGTGCTGCAATTCAGCCATGCAGTACAGGGACAATCTTTTACATTTTGCAGGGTGAAACCGAAATACTAAATTTTAGACAAGGAGCACTATTATACTCAACTGGTGACAACAGGTACCAAAGAAGCCGAGGTCGTCGTCGACGAGAACTCTAAGGCACGGACTGTTGGAGATAAAAGCGGATACCGCATCGATTTCGGATACTGCGTCATACTACTCTGCGCATGATGTGCATAGAATGGATAGTAGTTTAAGTAGAAGCCCGGGGACCCTCTTGCTGGAGAAGGGTAATAAGCTGGATGCTGTTGGCCCCCATATACATTGTAATAATTCTGCATTGCATACAATCGTTCGTTCAAAAATTGTTACCTTATCGGATCAGCCAGCACGAAGGTATTGATCAACAACAGACACAGGAAAACATACAAAACCTTCCCTTCTATACATATCATCTGAATAAGTTTTTTAATTGATTAAGCACTGAAACGACTATAAATGCATGGTAGGTTCAATGAGTGCAAGAAATTGGACTGACCATTGCATATAAGTTGTGAGGATAACCCGGGTACCTGAAATGTCAAGAAATGGTTTTTAGAGCAGAGAAAGGATGGTAGTATGAACAAACATGTGCATGACATGACTGTCTACTGCATATATTGTCTTGATACCCATAAGCTGAGTAAGTAAATGCGTTATGGGGGACAGATTGCGGAAAGTATGCAGAGGAGGCATTGAAGCTGGAGGGTGCCGCTGATGTGGATATCTGCCTAAATTTCTCAGTTCCTGTACGTTGAAACGAAGCTGGTGTTACATCACTCGAAACTACTCCTGCAGGCATTAGCTAGAAACGCCCAGTGGCTATCTGATCGTTGGCAGAAGTGATGAAACACCAAAATGAGAAAATAGACAACTAGTTACTTTGGAGGAACAACCAAACAGAGTAACTGAAGCTGTCCATGCTTGATGCAACAGTTTTATTTTCTTGCAGCTGAACAAATTGATAGACTTCTGAAGAAACGGTCAGGGACCACCAAGAATGAGCACCTTGTTGATTAGTCGAGAAGCGATTTTTCTGAGAACCAAGAGAAGCAAGATTGCAATTAGCCCTCCTCCCATCAATGACAGGGTAAGGATCCTGACAAGCCCTGCTAGCTGAATCCGAGTCTCTAAATGTCACCTGGTACAAAAATGATCAAACAGGATTGAACAGCCACCGTGAGACTCAGTCACACGACACTTAATTTCCTCTCATCGTTATCTACCTCGAACAGGAAAGGCAGTATGTCGCTAACTGTAACTTACGAAGCCATATCCCTTGGATTTTCCAGTGACTTTGTCGGCGATCACCACGGCCTCTAGGATTTCCCCGAACCGATCGAAATAGCCTTTCAACGTGTCTCTCCGGGTTTCCCAAGCCAACCCACCCACAAAAATTTTGGTGTAGGTTGTGTCTCCTGATTGCGAGGCCTCTTTTATGTTCACCATCTCCTTCTGCGTCGGCTGAGAGCGAGACATTTAAATCCCAAAGCCGGAGACTTGCCAACAGCAGGAGCAACAGGACATACGATCGAAGATTCGGATTCGGAGAAACCAAATCGCAGAAAGATGTTTGAGAAGAAAGTGAAGACAGAGCCCGTGTGATCTCAAATCCACCCACGAAACACAGAAATCTAAAAGCAACTAGCAAAAGAATCTGGTCAAAACAAGGTCTAGGACCATGATCATGGCCATCAAGTGTGCTTCCTTCGCTTTATAGCAGGACCAGCTGATAACAAAAACATTCGCATAGAGCCTTCTCAGATTCCCCCCAACAGAGATTCCTTCAACGAGGAAGAGAAAAAAACTGCCTCCATGTACAGACTGTCAACTAGAACCGTTGATGCAGGGAGAAGAAAAGACTAGAAGGGAAGGAAATCAATGCATAAAGCGACAAAGATATATGCACACGCTCAAAATCATGGAGGGGTAAAGATTTATTTCAATGACGAATAAAGAAAAAAACCACCAGAATAGTGCAAGTAGGTGGTAGAGTAGAGGGATAGAGAAGAGGTTTCCAAAGAAGAACGCGATAGACTTAGTATTAATTTCCACATTTACTCCTTCTCACACCATAAATTTCCACTTTTAATGGGTCCACAGACGATACGTGCCTCGCTGTATTCGACTTCCCATCTCACCCTCTCCTCATCCAAAATTGTATATTGTTAAGTTCGCTTTCCATAACATCGCATCGCTCTTCTCGCGAGCATTACCGGGCAAATTCTTAATGTTGGGGATGGTCTTCTGCGTGCTTTCCCTGGAAACGTTGGCGGCACGTTCGTATGCGCTCGCCTGAATATTATAATGCCCCCCGACTCATCGGCGGAAATCGACATTCTCTACGAGTCTCGACGTCGCAACGTGCGGGCATCTCAGTTTTGGATGGACGACGAGGCATCATTGGCAAGGGGACAAGAGAACGGTGGAAAACGAACACGAGAGCGTCTTAAATCTCGTGTTCTAGCAATATGTTTAGCATCCTATGGAAAGCATGGAGGCTGGGGAAAAGTTGATGAAAGACTAACGGCTATAACCAATTGGACTGTTGCAAGAAAAGAGAGGAGAGGAGCCCAAGAGTCAAAGCATTGGGTGACGCGGGTGCAGAGTATCCAAGGCTCGACATCATTTTTTGTGGGCTGTCACGACGGCTATCTTTGCCGACTGTCCGCCACTTAGGAGGGCCACGTTTCTTGATTATAGTTCTTGACGAGCAAAAATGAAAACGACGTCGAAACATGAAAATCTCTAGTTAACTTGCTACGGACACACTTTCTACTCATCCTGGGCTCAACTTCAGCAAGCCCATTAAAGGGCTACGACGTCCGAAAAGAGACGGTAGACAAAGATAGTTTCTTGAACACGTACATACGGACGGGGGCAAGGGAACAGAACTGACGCACAAGCAGTACAAGATCTCCATAGCAGGCACTCGGACACGGTTGACCCTACGCTAGCGGAATTTTTACTCGCATCGCTTGTCACTGGACCTCGACATCAATAACGTCGCGCTCCACTATAGCCTTCGGGATCGAGATGAGCAACACTCCGTTCTTGAGCTCGGCCTTGACTTTATCCCTCTCGCAGTCGTCTGGGAGCTGAAGCCGGGTATAGTAAGAGCCGTAGCTCCTGGCCGACCACGGGCCATCTCCTTCGCTCGCTTCCCCATGCTCACCCTTGATGACCAGCTCGTCGTCTTCGATGCAGACCTTGACGTCCTCCTTGGAAAGACCCGGCATGTCGAACCGCATCTTGATTTCGCGGTCGTCCTCGTGGATGTCCCACGGGGGGCGGACCTCCCATCCCCCGCTGTCCATGTCGTCGTCCAAGAGGCAATTAATGGCGTCGAGCATCTGGCGCATCGTCTTCATCGGAGATAGATGATCCGTCATTCCTGCCATCAGATAAAAACTGTCAGGAACCTCAATTGTGTTGGGGAAGAGAGCAAACGTTCGGGCATGTCCAGACCCGGGGAATTCCACCGCTGTTTTGTCACGACGTTAAAATACCATGTCAAGTATTCATCTTAAAGCTTATATTGATTGTAGGACGAGGTTAGGAATGATGTATACGATCCTATATCATTCAATAGCATAAAACAGATAGGACGAGCATTCAATCGTCCAGGTCCGATGAAGAAATTTGATTAAAAATTACCCAAGGGAGAGATGTCAACGGCCAAACGCTTGGGCCTCCTATCAAGCGCAGCCCCTTGGTCTCTCTGGTTCACCTGCACGTCCAAAGACGCGTCTCTGTCTTCGCCACCTTGCACCGCTCTCGTGGCTGCCACCAGCCATGGTGGTGGGTCGCCACAGCGGCGACGACTCCTGGACAGCGGCTGTCGAGGATCCCCGGCTTTGACCGATAAAAAAGGTGAAGCGTACGATACTAATGACCCGGCCATTTCACTAAAACTATGCTCTGTTAACGTTGAGTATGATCCAAAGAGCAAGCTTTGAATATGATTCTTCTGGGGATAGATTTGGGATACGTGTGCAGGGAAGAGGTTACGAGTTCCTGGTTCCAACATCTGTCACCGCTCAAGATGTTGTTGTCGGTTGTTTCTTACATCATGCACAAAATTTGCTATCTTAAAGACACGCCTCAACACCTACACCGTTCATAACATCTTGTTCACGAACTAGGGTAATGTCCGCAGCATAACCTAGAAAAGCCCAAAACTGTGCAAAGGAGGAGAAGGTATTCTCAACAGTTCAAGAATTAATTCTACTGGTCCACGGGTCTCTGCGCTTTTGTGCCCAGTATAACCTAAATGGCCAGTTTATAGCCTTTTCCTTTTCTTTTGATTTTTCAGGGCAATAACGCACTCCGGCGAATAAAGCAAACGACCCCAGGGGATCCAAGGCACTTTGACTAGTCTCCTTCGCTGGTGGGACAATCCCTTTCTCTTCAACTCTACCAAGTTAAAGCTGTATACTTTGAACTCTGTGATAAGACAGAATGGAGTTCTTTTCTTCTAACTTTATCGCATAGAAATGAACTCAAGGCTGCTCAGTGCATTCACCTGTAGCAATCTTACTTTTCCTAATAACAACGCGGCATCCTTCAGCATCCATCTAATATAGAAGGTGAGTTAAAAGACAGTACTGTTCACCATTCCAGACGATCTAGAAATGATTGACTAATTAAATTGATTTTACAGAAACATGTAAACAAGAAAGGAAATGAGACGACTCTCTCTCTCTCTCTCTCTCTCTCTCTCTCTCTCTTCATGTGGGTGGCTTTCATCATTTTCGAGATTGCTCACCCACTTTCGCGAACTTTATCAAGCGTGAGTGATACAACATTTGCCGCAAAAAGAGCACCCATTTCTTTTCGACATCATATGAGCACTGCACTCTCGACAGTGGCAAATATATGGACGTTTCACATAATATTGGGCAGCCTCTGTTCTCACATGAATGGACCAGAAATGCCCACTTCCATTGATTACACCCCCATCAGTCTCGTCTCGTTTCTGTTCCTTTCCCTTTGGCATTTAATGACTCCAACCACGTACCAAGCCAGGCAAAGCTCATATAGATAAGAGACTCTTTCCTTCGATGCATGTCTTGGCTTCGGTTGACCTTAGTCTAGTTGATGCAGTATTAACTTCCTGATTCATGAGGAAAAGTGGCGGACGAAGCTCTTGGTTCAGTGCCTTGAAGAGGTTTTGCAGGAGGAGAGAAGAATTCCAGGAAGAAGACGAAGAAGACAAGGTACATGTCCCTTGGCGTCAATTTTCTTAAAGGGTCAGAAAAGTGATTTTTCTTCTCCTTTCCTTTTTGTTATTTTTGTTTTATTGACTTCGCAGGGGAGAGGAAAGAGAAGGTGGACGCTCTTGAGGCCTGCTAATCAAGAAGATGCGACAACCCGACAATGTAGCCGCGAGCGGACCATAAGCACAACAGCGATGAGAAGTGTCGTCGAAGAAAGCCGTGCAGATGATACTGAACTCGAAACCACAACGGCTGCTCAAGCTGCGGTCGCAAAGGCAAAAGTGGCTCCTGGAGTCCTCCCGCTAATCAGTAGAACTGGCCCTGATGCTCAGAAAGAACACTGCGCCGCCATTGTCATTCAGACAAGCTTTAGAGGATATTTGGTAAGTTAGTACTCACACTCAATATACGTACTTAAATTTTTTTCTGGAAACTTTTCATCGATCACACGTGGTAAAGCTGCCTTGATTGATAGTTACTTTTCCACCAACATGCGAATAGTGATTAAGGCCGTGTTGTGTCGTCTAATCTTAGGCAAGGAGGGCGCTTCGAGCTCTTAAAGGATTGGTGAAGTTGCAGGCAATAGTAAGAGGCCGCAATGTGAGAAAGCAAGCGGAGATGACTCTCAAATGTATGCAGGCTTTGGTTCGAGTTCAAACCCAGGTATGTGAGCAACGTAAGAGGCTGTCCGTCTCAGATGCTGGGTGCACAAAATGCAGGCTTCCCGAATTCAGCAGCTTTTGGAGTTTCATTGACTCTCTCGACGTCAAGCTCGCTGTAAGATTACATTCCTTTCTCGCTAGTAAGCATAAAGCATTGGTGATCTATGGACATCAATCCTTCAGATGTCAACCCGTAGCACTTGTCTGTCGTTGAGTGTTAGGCGGAGAAAGAGTGAAAAAATGATGAGAAGCAAAAGTTCCGGCTATTCACGTTCACTTGCTCTGTTCATAGGAGAACATTGTAGTCAAACTAGTCAGTCAGGTCAAGTGGTTCAAGCCTTTTCCGGAGGCTCCATCTTGAAAAGGATATGGTTATTACTATGGCAAACCGTGTTTTCGTGCTTCAGACCACAATACTACAAGGTTCAGAAAACCAAATGGTTTTCTGATTTTGCCAAGTCAACAAGACTAGTGTACCGCTCACCGCATTCAGCAGCAACATTGATCGAGTCCATGTGAACTGGTTTGTTTATATCGGCTATTGCTAATTTCAGTTTTTGCTGATACTCAGAATTTTCATTGCAGTCTAGAGGTGGAAGAAGTGTTTCTTGTGATCCGAGTAACTATTGCCCATCGCACAATTTGGCAGAGACAAAATCCATGTCAGAGAAGAGGAAGGAAGTCGCTCGGGAAAGGGAAAAAGACTTGGCTTTTGCTTTCGCTCAACAGGTTCGATTGGAAAACCCCCTTCTGCATCTGCAATCATCCAACCTCTCCTAGCTTTGCTTTGCATCTAATTCCCCTTTCACTTTCTTGCACGATCTATTAGAAGATACGGAGTGATTGCAGCAGAGACCTACTTGATAGTGAGGAAGAACCAACCCTGAACACGCCCTGGAGGTCTGATCAGAGGATAACAGGAAGCAATCAAAGTATAATCTCGCGTGACCGAGGAGAACCCATAAAAATTATTGAAATCGATACATGCAGACACCGTCCATCTTCCATTTCGTATCACTCTCCAATTAAGTCGAGACATCATACACAAACCGCACTGTCTTCAAGCCCTCGTCTTATTAGATATCGCCAGAATCACCAGGAATCACCCCACTATGGTTCCAGTCCTGAACCTAGATTAAGTGGCTCAAGCGCTGGACCGTATCCAAGCTACATGGCTGCAACCGCATCTGCAAAATCTAGGTCGCGATCCCAGAGCACACCAAGGCAGAGGATTCCAACTCCAGCAAGAGAAAGGACCGGATCAGCGAGAAAACGCCTGTCGCTTCCTGTTCCCGATCCGTTTGGCAAAATGGATGGTGATTTTCATCATCGTTTGGAGAGCCCGAGCAATGAGGGGAGAGCTATTGGAAGCAACCGTTCCATCAAGAATCTCAGAAGTGATTTAAGGTAAGAACTGGAGGATATGGCAAACAAAAAAATAGGCTGATTTAGGAGAGGGACCGACCATCAAAATGTAGCCTAGCTCTGTATTTGATACTCTCTTCTGTATTTGGAAGTTCAGAGATGGATGGTAGAATGCTGAGTGTGAGTGCAAATGGTGTCATCAGGAGCCTAGTATCCAAAAGCTTGGATGTCAATCACAGTGCACTGATACAGCCCTCCCTCATGTTTCAGATTAATGCCTTGACACCCCAACACCATTTTCTATCGATGAAAAACATTCAGACACATGGAAGGAATGCCACCATTATGTTATGATAAAATACTTCTAAGATATTTTAATTGTAAGTAGACGAAATTACAGACATTTATGCTGCACTTATGCAGCAACATCTAAGAACAACGAGGAAATCTCCAGTGAGCAACTGAGGGGAAAAATAAGGAATAGCACTCGTATTCTCCTTGCGTTCTTTCAACTTAACAATCTGTCCTGATTTCCAGCAATAGGTGTTGAACTTCACGAATCATTTTACAACTTGCCCAAAGTAAATTGCAATGCAAATTCATCAGGAACACATTCAACAACAGCTCACGCACGGAGATGATAAGAAAAGTCTGCCTCCTCAATGAGAGGATCCCAATTTGTTAGGATTGAACCACTTAACATTGACTTCGGGCCTAGCCATGGAACTTGAGGGGGTTGGACTGCTACCGCCACTACTATCAGACAAAGAAGCCAATGTTCTATGCAAGACCCCTGAAGGAGACGAAACTGTAGTCGTCAAAATACTGCCAGGATCTTCATTAACTGCGCCAGGAGATGGAGGATTAGAAAGGGTCGCACTTATACCAGGTCCAAGCACTTCAGCCAACGGTCCTCCAGGCGTTGAAGAAACCCATAAAGTTGAACCAAGCCAAGAAGTGGCGTGAGAGTGGTTCTTGCTTGGATTTCGGTCAGCATCCATGAGACTGAAGCCTAAATGTGCTCTGCCCATTTCGTCTTCGATTAAATTATGGCCACCCATGGACAGAGTGAGCGAGGAAAGAGAGATATTTTCATCTGATGAAGCAGAGCAACGGCTATCGTTGCCAGCTGATACCGTATCAGACCAGGCATCAATGAATCCCTTGGGGTTCTCAATCTGGGGCTTGTCAAGGGGAAGTGAATATGAGTTGAGGAAAATTTGGTTTTTGTTGAAATGATGGATTTCACCAGAAGGATAACCTGTAGAAAAACTTAGGTTCGGGGGTTCTTCTTTCGCTATAAAAGGATTGAAATTGTTGAGTGAGCTATCAGCAGTAGATCCTATTTTGTTATGCATCAAACTTGGCCATTGTTGTTGATCCAGCATTGGAACTGGAGAAGATTCTCCTACCATGAACCGGTCCGTGTTCCTTGTAAATGGATTATGCAGAAACAAGTCAAATATCCCGATAATAAATCATCTAAGCTACTAAAGATTCTTACATAAGCAAGGAAGCAAGTGCATGTATAATATCTAAAACCAACTTTTCCTGATACTAAGGGCATACTGATAATAAATAGTCAAGCATATGCACTTCTGTTTGTTAAGCAGAAGATTAAAATAATCAAAATCCAAGCATATAATGGTAGCTACTCAGTATTTACAGGTTTTGGGGTGAATTTTTTCACTTACCTAGCTTCCTTGAGGGGAGATTCGAGAGAGAGAGAACTCTGACTGGGCTTGTGAAACAAAGAAGGGTCCTCTGTCTCTGGAAGAGGACTGGGTTGATGAAGAAGGCGGGTCTTCTTGGAAACGGAGGGATGGAGTTCCACAGGCTTTCTTGAACGAGGACGGCCTCTATGCAAGTGACGCTCGCAGTACTTCTGATCAGGAGCCACTTCTCTTGAGCACCTCCACTTCTTACCGTCAGTTCTCTTGCACCTCCCTGGCTCTGGATCTCCACTGCTTGAGTACCTTAGATTAAATCCATTCCCAACTGCCACCGCCACCACAAGAAGAACACACTACGTTAGGCTTCACACACACACACACCTGACCGAATACCCAACTTAACGCAACCATAAAGCAGTTATTCCTAGGCAAGGACAAGCATAAGGCATGAATAGATCAAGTTTGTTCTAGCTGTGTAGAAAAAACATGCATTAAATCAAATAGATAAAGAAGCTGAAGCAGTAGATCCCAGTGAGAATGATTCTGCTAGAAATAGGGAGCGCAGAAGAAACTTTAAAGCGGAAAGCAGAGATGGAGCCGTGACCAATAGCTGCCTGGGAAAGAATCTGGGAAAGCTAAGGAAAGGAACATAGATGAAAGCTTTGCCATAGAGAGTCATAAAGAAGTTATCAGCAGGCGGTCTCTATTTCATCAGATACAGAAAACAGAGTCGTTGAAGCAAAAGGGATGGAAGGGACGTCAAGGATTCAAGAAGCGCAAATAAGAAACCAGTAGAAATGTTACTTTTGCTAGTAAACTAGAGAAGCGCCCAAAACCCATCAAATCAAACCAACGGAGCCAAAATGACAAGAAGAGAAAAAAAAAAAGAACAAATACGAAAGCAATGCGCAAACTGCATGTCAGAGAAGAGAGAGAGGAGGGGAGGGAGGGGAAGCATTACAGGAATAACGAGAAGGACCGTCTCTGGGCGTAAAGATAGGGATAAGAAGTTCAGGAGGTACTGGAATGGAAGCCATCATGTACTTGTAAATCATAGCTTGCCTCTCAAGCTCCTTCCACTGTGCATGCGTAAAAGGATACCCCAACATTGCTCCTGCAGAAAGAAAAAATTCAACAAACCCACAACACGAGAGAGAGAGAGAGAGAGAGAGAGAGAGAGAGAGAGAGAGAGAGAGAGAGAGCTGCTTCCTCAGTGACCGTTACGATAACCCATCAGGTTTTCTCAATGGTTCATGACCCAAAAAACGCAATCTTTAACCACAGCAACGCTCATAACAGAGTGACAATAGAGTGACTTCCAAAAGTACAAAGGCTATAATACCAGGGGATTTGAAGGCAGTGTGAACAGTAGAAGCGATGTCAAAAGGCTGCGCGGTTCTCACAAATCCACCTACAAGTCCACCATTATCGCCGCGAGCACCACCAGAGACATCAGAAGGAAGAAGAACAGCATTGGGAAACACACCAACGGCGGGACCCCCACCCCCTCCTCCAACACCGCCGCCGCCGTGGTGATTCTCGTGATGCACCATCACCGTCTCACGAAAAGAGTATGTTTCAGCTGGAACACCGCTTCAAATCAGTCCCAAGAACATCGCCATTTCTATCTCCGCTCGTAAAGATTCAACTTTTACCAAAACGACAGATCCCCAGGTCGTTCTTTAAGCATACGAGGAAAGAAAAACACCGACTTCCCTTCCCCAAACTCTCTTTGTTTCAGACAGGCATAAGGTGTCTCTGGCGCAGCGAGAGAGAGAGAGAGACAGACAGACAGATCTCAAAAGGAACTCTCGAAGAAGGTGACCGAGAGGACCCATGTCTTATACTGCAGATATTTTTTCATTCTTTCCACTTTTTAAAAAGGTGGGAATGATAATAATAGCGTGATAATGCGGTGTGGCTTTGGAATGAGGTCGAGGTGGAGGAGGAGGGAGGAGGGAGGAGGGGGATGAGGAATGGGTTGCCGCCATTCTCGTCCTCTGCTTTGCCTCCATGCTTCCAACATTCGCACCACACTAGAAGACAAAGTGGGGGGAGATAATTGTTTCCCAGCCCTCTCTCTCCTCATTATTGTCGCGTCTATCATTTTCTGCATGTAATGCTCACCACCTCCGTACCCAACCATCTCTTTCTTTCCACCACCAGACCAGTACCCCCTTAATATAAATCTTTCCAAATACCGGAAATGCCTTGGATTTTCCATTTCTCTTTTTCTGGCCGGTCGGAAATCACCCAGTAATCAATGCCAACCCATATTAACCTATGTTTGCTAGAGGCAGAAGAGACAATACGCTCCCCGTCCACAGTTATCGTTCGTATCGAACATGTCCTGACCCGATCTAAAGATCTTTAGCTCGGGGAAATGCTGTCGCCTCTGGCTGCCCTCGTTTGCCTCATCGGAAGAACGTCGAACCCGCGTCTGCTGAGGTAAAGATTGCGGCGATATCTTAGGCAATCGCTAAGCCATTTCCGAACGTCTGCTCTAAAGACAATCGAGACAGAGCAGATCCGCAAGATCAATTTGAAACGAGGACGGTCTGCAGCCAAGCGAAGGGCGTGGCGAAGGAGCCTTGGCTTTTCGAGGGGCCGATGGAGCGAGGGGGGAAGGGGACCCACCGGACCGTGGGTGCTGACGTAGGGTAGGCTTTAAAGACCCCCTTGGACCAGTACGAAGCCGCCTTCCCCCTCACGCTCGCCCTGACGCGTGTAGGCCACGGGGCGCTGGGGCAAGAGGGAGTTTTCCTGAGGGGGCTGCGATTGGGTGGTGCAGAGCACGTGCGGCGCTAGAAGAGTCGAGATGGAAGCGGACTTTTTTTGTTGGGAGTGACAAAAGAGCACCAAACAGTTTGGTACCTAATTTCAAATAATGGGATTGGGCTTCGGGCTTCCCCCCAACCGAAATTTTTAATTATTTAACATGGCTCCATTTTTTTCTTTTTTTGTGCATGTGTTCGGTTTAATCTTGAAATTATATAAAAATATACAATGCAATTCCTGAATTTAAACTAATTGAAAGATGGTATTATGTGCTCCTAGATTAAATTAAAATATATAAAGTGCTTAATAATTATATTGAACAAATTAAAAACTTAAAAACCGCATTACTCGTTAAATTAAAGTTTGAAAGTCGTTTGTACCATTATCGTAAGATTGATTGCATGAAACAAAGTAATAGATCATGCATAAATTTCTTAATTCATTGCTTGACAATGAATCTCTTAAAATCCCTAACTGTATGGTAATCTCTATTGCTTACAATGCAAATTGGACACAAGATGTTCTCGATTTTCCGTAAAGCTTTTTATTTTGTAAACTATAATAGCCCGTCGAGAATATATCATCGAATTGAATTAAATAAACACGTTCATAGTCAATAAAAACCAATTAAAAACAAAATAGTATCAAAAGAACGACCTTTTAGTTAATTTTGTCTGGAAGAGCGTCGTAGAGTTCATGTCAACACAAATGCATTCGCTTGTACTAGCTATACAAGTTGGACACGTACACGGACACGACACGATCCTCAGTGGCGAGACAACTCCGAGCGCAATTAATCGTAATCGGTTAATTTCATGACTGAGTTAGAAATTCCCAACCCTCCTTGGCGTCATAAAGCCAAATGCAACGTGTCGTTGACCAATTTGTGAACAGAATCCTTTTTTATAAAACTCTCCGAAGATTAATAATAATAAAAGAAAGAAAGAAAGAAAGAAAGAAAGGAGGAGGAGAAGGGATATTTAATTTGAGAAGGGTGGTGGGCCCTCCTTGGACTGATCTGGTTGGGCCGGGATCCCGGCCATTTATGACGCACCACTCTCTCCCTCCCTCATCCTTGGTTGTTGGCAATGCATGGTCGCCATCGGGAAGAACGACATTATTGGCCTATAAAGGAAAGAGGGGAACCACAGCAATAATAATATTAATAATAACAACAACCCAACTTAATTAATAATGTACTCTTCGGAGCACCGTAATGACCAGTTAAGAGAATTTTGCAGTCAATTCTTTTTTTTTTTCTTCTCCATTTATAGATGCAACTAATCAATGGTTTAGAATTGAATTTCCTTCCAAATAAGGTATGTGCTTCGGAAGCGCGTAGGGCGGTGACAAATGGAATGTCTTTCTTTTTTTCTTTCTCAATAATGAAAACATAAGCTCGAGCCGTGTCGAGGTGCGAGTTTTGGTATGAATTCGTGCCTCGAGACGTCTGTCGACTCGTGATTAACGTAGAGAGCACGTGACTGCCAATCGGCTCGGATTAATCGGTCTCGAAAAGGGATCTAACTACAAACGGCGACGAGGGTATTTTCGTCTTTTGATTTTTGAGATCCTTATTCGAGATAAATATGACATTTTAGACCCTCACTTCATGTCGTTCTTTGAGAAAAATGATAGTAATTTGAGTCATTATCTGAAGTTTTTTGGTAAAATAATAATTGCGGTGGCCGCTTCTTCCCAACCCACCTTTTATATATCCAAAGGAAAAACTAAAACGAAAGGAAGAGTCTGCAGGGGTTGGGGGAGACAGCTGGAAATGAGGAATCCCTTCGCACCCTTTTTTTTTTGGCCTTCCTTTCCCTTCGTTTCTTCGTTGTCATTATCTCCTTTTGAAGACCTGCTTGCTTTGTGCATATCGGACACCCAATCTCACTCTTCCCCTCCCTACCTTTGGATTGGATCTGTCGCAATCCGACGGCCAGCACAGCCCAACATCTTGGCTGTGTGAGATTCCTCCTCCTTTTCTTTTTCCTCCTCCTCCTTTTCACGAGGAAAGAAATGACGTGGATAATTTCCAAACTTTAACCCGACATATAATGTTATCTATAATTTTTTAACTCATTCAATATTATCCTTAGGCTGTATTTAGATGTTCAAAATGGGGTTGCAATTTCACTTCGATTGCATGGATTATCACGTGCTGAATTTGACTTTTTAATTATGATGAGCAAATATGTCCATCCTTTTTGTCCATCTGCTTAAGTAAAGCCAAAAAAATACATATATTAGAGGATTAACATGTGGGCTGTTGTCTGGTGACGTGTAATTTTATATGATATTTTATTGAGATAACCCAAATGTAACTCTTATCTTCTTTTGCGTATCCCTTCATCCAACGACCACCACATCCATTACTTTATATTGACGGTGGAATAAATTAATGAAGGGAAGTGACACAAACCCATTCCTAAATTTTGGTCAACCGTGAAATGCCAAGTTTCAATTTTATATCATTAGATAGAACGCATAAGTTATTCTCGAATAGATAACCCAATTCCTAAAAGTTCTTAATTTGTCAAGTTTTCGTAGGAAAATTTAATAACGACGTTAATATATCCGTAGATTTACAGTGCTTATATTGATCCAAATCTCGTTCCTAGTTCTTCAGATAGATCAATTTACAAGCCTTTGTACTTCCTTGCGGGAGTGGGATGAGGGCAACCTCCATCTTGTTCAATTAATGGCGACACCCGCATTTGATTGTGGTCGTACCAGAAAAAAAAGATATTTGCCCTGATTTTTGGCATCTTCCTCGTCGCGTGCCCCCACCATTGGCAACCATCCCTAAAGTCGTCGCCCAAAGAAAACCCCAAACCAACAAAAAAAAAATATTTTTGTAACGATTTGTCAAAATCACTTGAATTTCAAATTGAAAAAAGCCGTAAATTGGGTCATCTTCTGTGGTCGGAATTCTTGAGAAGTAAAAGGAGGAGAAAAGAAAAATTTAAAAGAAAAGGGGGAAAATGATGTCTGTACTCGACAAGAAGATAAGGGCTGAGGAGGAGTGGAGAGAGGCTGTCCAGATGTTGACGTGAGACCAGGGACGAACAATCTTTAATGACGCCCGTGGTACGTAGAAATATACGTTCCGGCCCCTATAAATATGGTGAAAAGTAACTTAAGTTTTTTCAACTGCGGGGGGCCGAGGTGACGTGAAAATATTTACCGTAGACTTTAGTTGTAAAATGCTTTTGTGAAATTTTAATGGGGTGCAGAACTTAGTATCTTTGCTAAATTATTTTAGCATGAAGCGAAAGAAGAAAAAAAAAACCTCGAGTTATATAAGATATTTAGAAAAATGAGTAGGGGCAACAGCCTCGATTACCTTTACTTTAGGTCGGTCCAATGCGTGACGCTAAGTCCGATCGATTTTGCAGATAGTATTAATAATACGAGGTTGTGATGGGTACGTTGCTTTCGTTTATTAAGCAGCTCGATTCTTTCATCGGCTTAATTCCCTCGTACCGACCGACCTTCCAGGCGATCGGTCTCTCATTTGACAGACAGGACCATGATGTGAGACGGCGCATCAAGAGTTTCGATTCGAAATGTCTCTCTTGATCATGTCATGGGAAAACGAGAACGCAGCAAGGCGTGCCCCCCCCCCCCCCCCCCCCCCCCCCACTGGAAAAAAGTCCCCTCGCGCGTGAAGGGTCGTGCTCAAAGTCAAAATGCGTCCACGCCTGACTCCAAATTTGCGGCGAGGTTTCGATGACTACCGCTCATTCGAGGATCGACCCATCTCTCGAGTTCTGGAGTTGTTGCTGTGATTACTGCTGCTAGTGATGGATCTGACCCGTCAGGACACAGATCCGATCGCCATCGAAACGGGTCAATCTTGTACGAGCAGGCCACAGAAAGGAGGGATGGTCCCCTGCTGAAGCAGCGCACGCCGAAGAAAAAGACAGAGCTCTTGTGCCTCCACTCCATGCCGCGAGCAAACAAAGAGGTGACGACGGCATGGACCGGTGTGGCCAGTCATTAGCTGCCACCGCAAAGGAGACGCCTTCGCCTTCGCCTTCCCCACCTCCAATCCTCCTCGTAAAGTTCGGGCCCAATGGCTCAAAGATCAATGAACCGGAGCATATGCAGGTGTTTGATATGTGCTTGAACCGGCCGAAAGATCAAATCGCTCAAATCGAAGATTGAAGATGCCTTGAACGATGGGACCTTCATTTTCCCTCTCATAACGTAATCGTCAAATGGTTTTCATGTGTTCTTCTTCACCTTCGCTGGAGCGTTTGCATTACAAAATTGGGCAAATTATTGTGTGAATCTGGTGCCTCCTCTCCGTTGCAGAGGTATCACGACAAATCTAAGCTTAAAAGTGTAGATGTGGCTCTTCATGAACGCATTGACCCGGTGAGATGGCTCTTCTTTCTCATCTTTAACTTCTTTGTCCTTTTCCTCTCCGATGCATCTTCTCGTCGGGCTAGTATTAATTTTGTTCTCATGAAGTTTATTACATGCAATCGGCCACGATCACAATGCATCATATTTTTTTCCTATGATTTTGGCTTTTTTTTTTTTTTTGGTAAATATGATTTTGGCTTATTGATGTTCACTTAGTATGAAAAATCCGATTCACGAGAATTGTAATCCAAAACAGCTTGAAATATTATTATGCACAATGAACATCAAATTCTATGGCAAAAGAATGTATAGTGTATAGAATAAATCTAGAGGACACAGGAATTCCATGTAAGGATATAAGTTAAGTTAACAAAAAGAGAAAATATAACATTAAAAATGCTTCATCTTTTTCTTAATCACTTTCTAAGCAACGAGAATTCTGATTATTACTTGTTGTAGAATATCATTGGCTATTAAATTATACTACTATAGTCTACGGGATACCACTGCAACATATGCTGTCAACTTCTCGAACATAATTTCAATTCTTTCTTTTCATTAACTTCTTTGTCCTTTTCCTCTCCAGTACATTTTCTTGCCAGGCTAGTATTAATTTTTTTTTCTTGTGAAGTTTATTACATGCAATCGACTACGATTTACAATATATCATATTTTTTCCCTATAATTTTGGCTGAGTGATATTCATTTAATCTGGAAAATCCAATTCACGATAATAGTTATCCAAAATGGCTTGGAATACTATTATGCACAATGAACATCAAATTCTATAACAAAAGAATGTACGGTGTGTAAAATAATTACAGAGACACGGAAATTTCATGAAAAGATATAAGTTAAGTTAATGAAAAGAGAAAATATAATAGAACAAAGACCTCATCTTCCTGTATCACTTTATAAGCAGTAAGATTTTTGATTGTTGCTTGCTGTAGAATATCATTGGCTATTGGACTATACTACTATGGTCTACGGGATACCATTGCAACATATGCTATCAACTTCTCAAACATAAAATCAATTCTATCTTTTCTTTAACTTATTTGTCCTTTTCCTCTCAAATGCATCTTCTTGCCATGCTAGTTTTATTATTTTTACTCATGAAGTTTATTTCATGCAATCAACTATGATCACAGTGCATCATTTTTTTCCTATAATTTTGGCTAAGTGATATTAACTTAGTCTGGAAAATTTGATTCATGAGAATTGTGATCCAAAACAACTTGGAATAATATTATGCACAATGAACATCAAATTTTATGGCAAAAGAATGTATAGTGTATAGAATAATTACATAGGATACGGGAATTTCATGAAAAGATATAAGTTAAGTAAATGGAAAGAGAAAATATAACAAAACAAAGACTTCATCTTTTCCTTTATCATTTTCTAAGCAATGAGATTTCTTATTGTTGCTTACTGTAGAATATCATTGGCTATTAGACTATACTACTATAGTTTACGGGATACCATAGCAACATACGCTGTCAACTTCTCGAACATAATCCCAATTCTTTTTTTTTATTTAACTTCTTCGTCCTTTTCCTCTCCAATGCATCTTCTCGCCATGCTAGTATTATTTTTTTTTCTCATGAAGTTTATTTCATGCAATCGACTACGATCACAATGCATCATATTTTTTTCCTATAATTTGGCTGTGTGATATTCACTTAATCTGGAAAATCCGATTCATGAGAATTGTAATGAACATCAAATTCTATAGCAAAAGAATGTATAGTGTATAGAATAATTATAGATGATACGTGAATTCCACAAAAAAGATATAAGTTAAGTTAATGAAAAGAGAAAATATAACAGAATAAAGACTTTATCTTTTTCTTTATCACTTTCTAAGCAGTGAGATTTCTGATTGTTGCTTTCTGTAGAATATCATTAGCTATTAGACTATACTACTATGATCTTTGGAATACCACTTATGTTGTCAACTTCTCAAACATAATCCAAATTCTATCTTTTCTTTAACTTCTTTGTCCTTTTCCTCTCCAATACTTGCCAGGCTAGTATTAATTTTTTTCCTCGTGATGTTTATTGCATGCAATCAACTATGATCATAATGCATCATATTTTTTTCCTATAATTTTGGCTGAGTGATATTCATTTAGTATAGAAATTCCAATTCATGAGAATTGTAACCCAAAACGGCTTGGAATGCTATTATGCATAATGAATATCAAATTTTATGGCAAAAGAATGTATGGTGTATAGAATAATTATAGAGGACATGTGAATTCCATGAAAAGAGAAAATATAACTGAACAAAGACTTAGTCTTTTCCTTTACCACTTTCTAATAGTGATATTTCTAATCGTTTCATGTTGTAGAATATTATTGGCTATTAGACTATACTAATATGGTCTACGAGATACCGCTACACATATGCTATCAACTTCTTGACCATAATCTCAATAGTCACCTTGATCTTTTATCATAGTTCTAAGGTATGTGATATATGAAACTTTCACGTATGAAGTTATGCATAAGTATGTATATTTATATATATAGCACACCTGGCTTTTATCTCTAAATGAGATAATTTGTTGCTGTCATGGATCGGTAGATGTACTAACATGCATGAATTAGAAATGATAGCATATTGAAGTTACCGTGATTAAACACCAAGGCTAGCATAGCAAAGATAGTAGGACTAATGCTCTACATCACAGGCACACTTACCACTATCTTTTATCAAGAAATATCATTTCTCTTGAATTATCACCACTCTCGCCCTCATGTCCCGAAGAGCCTTCCAACCAACTGGACAAGAGGAACACTTATGATGATTAGAAGTTGCATGTCCAATCGTGTCTGGTACATAATGCAGGTGCAAACAACAAATTCCTAACTTTTCTTGCAAATAACTATCATGAAATTAAGTTTATGGTCTGCTAATCACAATGCTTATAGACGTTAATTTTCCTAAACAAGTTAACCTTATTAGAGTGTACTGGTTCATGATGCTAATGTACATCATCGCTTCAGCGCAAGCAACCATTGCAAGCTTGTGTGTCGACTCAAGCAAGAAGTCTTGGAGTTTGGGTTTAAATAGGTGACTATTGACCATTGTATATTCGGTAAGGTTATTTATTTATCCCCAAATTATGTCGCAAGTGGTTTAACCGTTTGGCATTGGCCCTCGATCTATTCATGGAGCATTTAGCCAGTCGGGAGTGAAAAGCTCCCATCAATTGCATGATTAATAGTCTCTATCATCCTAATCTTTAAGTTGTAATTTTCATTATTAACGAGCGAAACTAGCTACTTCGTAGGGAGCATTGGCAGCACCTACAAATTTTTGCTTGATCCCTTGGGTGATTGTAAAGCAAGGCCCTACCTTCCCTTCTATGTTCAACCCTTTGACTCTCATTTTTGTCGTCATGCTAAATGCACTCATACTTAGCACGGCAATCTACACTACCATGGTCTACGGGATCCCGTTGCAACATATGCTGTTAATTTATTGACCATAATCCCAATTGTCACATTCATTTTATCCATCGTTCTAAGGTATGTGATACATAAAACTTCAGGTATGAATGTATGTACTTGTGTATATTTATATATATAGCGCACTTAGCTTTTATCGTTAAATGAGATGATCATATATATATATATATATAACAAACCTAGTTTTATCTCTGAATGAGATAATTTGTTGTTGCCGTGGATCGGTGTACTGAAATGCATGAATTAGGGAAAATTGCATATTTGAGTTATTAGGATTAAACACTAAGGTTAGAAAAGCGAAGATAGTAGGAGTAATGCTATGCATACTTAGCACGGCAATCTAGACTACTATGGTCTACGAATACCACTGCAACATGTGCTGTTAACTTCTTGACCATAATCCCAATTGTCACATTCATATTATGCATCGTTTTAAGGTATGTGATATATAAAACTTTCAAGTATGAATGTATGTATTTATGTGCGTTATGCATAAGTATGTATATTTATATATAGCACACTTATCTTTTATCTCTAAATAAGATAATTTATTGCTGCCATGGATCGGTAGATGTACTAAAATGCATGAATTGAGGATGATGAGAAATTGGAGTCATTGGGATTAAACACCAAGATTAGAAAAGCGCATATAGTAGGAGTAATATTCAGTGTCACAGGCTCACTTATCACTATCTTTTATCAAGGAATATCATTTCACTTCACCACTCTCACCCAGCGTTCTGGCCAATTGAACAAGAGGAACACTTATGATGATTGGAAGTTGCCTATCCAATGGTGTTTGGTACATGGTGCAGGTGCACGCCACAAATTCCTAACTTTTCTTGCAAATAACTATCATGAAATTAAGTTCATGGTCTACCAATCACAATACTTATAGACATTGTTTTTCCTAAACAGGTTAACCTTATTAGAGTTTTCCTCTCGAAGTACTAGTTCGTAATGCCGTCGTGCATCATCGTTCCAGCGCAAGCAACCATAGTAGGCTTGTGCGTCGACTTAAGCAAAAAGTCCTAGAATTTGGGTTTAAATATGTGACTATTGACCATAGTTTGTTCGGTAAGGTTATTTTCTTATCCCCAAATTATACCGCGATTAGTTTATTTGTTTGGTATTGGCCCTCGATCTATTCATGGAGCATTTAGCCAGTCAGGAGCAAAAAACTTCCATCAATTGCATTATTAATAGTCTCTATCATCCTAACCTTTAAGTTGCAATTTTCATTATTGACAAGCAAAACTAACTGCTTCGCAGGGAGCATTGGTAGCGGCTACAAATTTCTGCTTGATCCCTTAGGTGATTGTAAAGTGACGCCCTACCTTCCCTTCTATGTTCAACCCTTTGACTCTCATCTTTGTCACCGTGCTAGGTGCACTCATGCTTGGCATGGCAATCTACACTACTATGGTATACGGGGTACAACTGCAACATATACTGTTAGCTTCTTGACCATAATCCCAATTGTCACATTCATCTTATCCATCATTCTAAGGTATGTGAATATATGTATAAGTATGTATATTCAAGTATGTATATATCACACATAGCTTTTATCTCTGAATGAGATAATGTGTTGTTGCCATGGATCGGTAGATGTATTAAAATGCATGAATTGGGGATGATGACAAATTGGAGTCATTGGGATTAAACACCAAGGTTAGAAAAGCGCGGATAGTAGGAGTAATGCTCTGCATCACAGGCACACTTACCACTATATTTTATCAAGGAATATCATTTCACTTGAATCATTGCCACTCTCACCCTCATGACCCTAAGAGCGTTCCAGCCAATTGGACAAGAGGAACACGTATGATGATTGGAAGTTGCATGTCCAATGGTGTTTGGTACACAGTGCAGGTTCGCATCACAAATTCCTAACTTTTTTGCAAATAACTATCATGAAATTAAGTTCATGGTCTGCCGATCACAATGCTTATAGACATTGCTTTTCCTAAACGGTTAACCTTATTAGAGTCATCCCCTCGAAATATTGGTCCGCAATGCTAACGTGCATCATCGCTTCAGCGCAAGCAATCATAGTAGGCTTGTGCGTTGACTCAAGCAAGAAGTCTTGGAGTTTGGATTTAAATATGTGACTATTGACCATTATCTATTCGGTAAGATTATTTTCTGATCCCCAAATTATGTCGCGATTAGTTTAACTATTTATCATTGGCCCTCAATCTTTTCATGGAGCATCTAGCCAATCAGGAGCGAAAAGCTCCCATCAATTGCATGATTAATAGTCTCTATCATCCTAACCTTTAAGTTGCAATTTTCATTATTGACAAGTGAAACTAGCTACTTGAGCATTGGCAGCACCTGTAAATTTGTGATTGATCCCTTGGGTGTTGCAAAGCAAGGCCCAACTTCCTTTATATGTTCAATCCTTTATCTCTCATCTTTGTCGCCGTGCTAGATGCACTCATACTTGGCACAACAATCTACCTCGGAGGGTATGATAAATCTCATGATCATTTCCTTTCCTTCATAATTTTCATAAGATTGGAATATTTAATTTACAATTTCAAAACTTTTTTTGAGTATGAGACTTGTTCTATTGTGATACTATAGCGTGGTGGGATCTACCTAATACTGGTGGGAGTATCTACCTTCTTCTGGGGAAAAAGGACCGAGCTGAAGATGAATTCAACGGCTCCAGTCAACAATGTTGCAGTTGTGGATGTTGAGGCAGCAGCAAATGATTCCACAGCAACCCCGCTGTCAGAAGAAACAATTGTCATGCCAAATTAATTCCCTAGCAGTAGATGATCATCGCCGAGCAATGAAGCTTGGTAGCCTCTCTAGCTTTCAGACTTTGAAAAGCAGCATCGATCTGCCAGCCTATCTTTATGTTTACATAGCTAAAAAATGATTTTTTTAATGTAATTCACTTATAGTTTAACAAAATAGTTCATATAGTTGTGTTGGCATATTGGTACGTGGGATATTTGCTTACGTGATTAGTTCCTACCCCATAGTAATGATCTGCGTAAAACCACACTTTGGGTTATACATTCAGTGTCCAAATGAAAAATCTTCGGATATAACATGCTTTGAACCGTATAAAATCTTTTGACAACGGCTATTTCATCAGGGCAATTCGCGTATTAGCTGGCGATAAACCCAGCAGGGTGGAGAGCAAATACGACATTTGATCCAGACTCATCTTGAGTATCATTTATGTCCAGGGCAAGGCTCGATGATAATACATAACAAAACGTTCAAATGCCAGTGAAACTAAGGCAATGCCAATCGCATTTAAAGAACCAGAGACCCTAAAAACCTTCAAGCCGCCATGCATCTGAGTCGCCCCGCTGGTTTTTTTTTTTTGGGGGGGGGGGGCTGGGGCTAGAGGGGTCGTGTTCAGTCAAATTGAAACGATTGCTGCAATTCACAGCACTAGGGAAAAATTGAACAGCAGTTCCTTCGCATTTTCTATTTCAACGCTACGTTGTCCTTGCGACAAATTCAAGAACTTGAAACCCTGCCCTGGAGAATACTAACCCAATCCACTGCCAAAGAAATGATCGAGCAAAAATGGAATGGAAAAGAAGGATGCTTCGCATAAATTTTTTGCCAAAAATGCAGTCTGTCAATTTAATATGAAATGTAAAGTATGACGATTCACATTGTGATTTCACTGGACCAGGCAAAACGAGAGAATAAATAAGCGAAGATATTTCAATCAGAGAAACTTTGAGCGTCAGTAAATAGGTGGGTGCAACTTCAGTCTGAAAGAATTCCGGTCACCTATCCATCCTCTCGCCATCATGATTGAAAGGAAGTTGTTCCTTCTTTTGCTTAATATATCAGCAATCAATCCATGAGCGTCCAATTGTCTCCTGCATCACCAAAAAACAAAAGTAATTATCTACCAGCCTAGCACAAAAAAAAGAAAAGGGTGGACATGCGAGTTACGTAATGTAGATTGATGACTACTCACGCAAGTGATGATCAAACACATACGATACTTACTATCGTCTGGGAACAGAAGTATGGCTGCTAGCCCTGTCAAAATTCACTACACTGAATAAGCACATACTATTGAATAAATTCAACTGCAAAAGCATAGGCTGAAAAGAACCAAGAAAGGACACTTTTTAACCATCAATCGATACCTTCCCGGCTGTCTGCCAACAGCATTTAAGCCAACCCTTCCATTACTTAGCCCTTTGCCATGAGCAATCACAATGCCAAATTTATCAAGATGTTCCCCATTGGAAATGAACACAGGTGCTTGGCCTGGCTTTGTATCTATACCGTTTGAAACCAGAGCGTCCTTTGACTTGCTTAGTACTGTAACTTTGGGATTACTCCCAGTAATGCTAATGTTTATTCCATTTGAATGCATATGCGTTGTTGACAGGGGCAAGGGATCTTCGGTGACATTGAAACTATTCTCAGAAACATTCATGTGTTTGCTATCAATGGATGAAACACTTCTTAGTCGGGCCTGTGCCATAGGGGTAAGAGCCACAGAGGGCATCATTGAGGAATGGGCAGCAGACACAGCAGCTGCTGCAGCAACTTTTGCAACAGCTGCTGTAGCAGCTATCATTTCTTGAGCACCTTCACGCAGCCGAATGTAGTCCCCCTCAATCACAAAAAACTGTAACAACACATCACGTTCTCCAGTTATATCGGATCTTTTCCTATATCAACGATATTTCATCTAGTTGTGAGTATGCATATGTGCAAGAATGCAAACTAGCTTATCAAGAAACTCACTTCTGGATGACTAGAAACAAAATCATCAAGTTTCCCGTACTTCCTCTTGTAATCATGCCAATGTAAGGGTGCCAGCATCTTACCCAGCCTATTTGGCAGCTGCAATTGACACAAACGGCTCATGAGATTGAATCGATCTTTTGTGCAAGACGAACAAAGCGGCTTGCAAAGATCATTCCAGAAAAACAAAACTAACCGTTGAACTAATTTGTATTTTACCACCAGGTGGAACGGTGCGAACTATACAAGCCAACAAGGATCTTTCATCAAGAAGATTACTTTCCGGATTTCTTCCAACAGTTGATTTAATAGCCTTCCCAGTTGTAATACACATTTCAGGTGCAATTTCATCAACAGCGTGATCGTTGCCAATAGCATCACTATTTGCAGGATGAAGTGAAGTGGGAGTTGGCTGTTCAGCTTTAAATGCTTGAGCCTCTATTTCTTGATTAGTCACACTGGAAACACCCTCCTCCTGTACCATGACAACAACAGAAACTTCTTTTAGCCATAGAAGCTGCCTGAGGAGAATGACTCCCGACACAAGCAAAGGATATTGCAAAAGTAACAAAGGCATGAACAGAAGCCCACCTTAGATTCGGTAGTCTGTTGACGACCATCCAAAGTCAAAGCATTATGAAATTGAGATGAAATCTGGTTTAAACTCTGCTCATGCTGGGAGGACCCCAAGTAGCTTCCATCAATAGGCTCAGTAACCTAGCGAATAGAAGATTATGGTATTTATTTCAAAATTGTGGACAAGATTGTAAAGAAGAAATTTCTCCATGATTAAATATGGATAGTAGACACCACCTTTCTCCCAGTAGATGATGAAATCGAAGAATCAGGCTCTATTACTTGGCTCACATGAACATCCATAAATTCTCTTTGAACGACTTCGCCGTCAACAGTCATCTCATAGCCATATCCTGAATCAGATTTCAGTAACTTCTGTTCATTCTGGGTTTCTGAATGCTGTATGTGCTTTGATATATGGGCTTCTCCAGATACATCCTGGGGATAAGATGAGAACCAAAGCATATTAACCCAAACACTATACCTTAAGAATTTTCGGTCATTAGCACAAAGGGATAATAAGCCATTTCTGCTAACCTGTTGATTCTGCCACTGCTGATTGGATGGCAATGAAGGTGTTGGTTGATACTGATTAAGCTGAGAGTGAGGACCATTTGATGGCAGAGATTGTGGGATTGCCTGCTGATGCATAACAATTGAATGAAGAGTAGGGACTTGAGCAGGTGGAAGGTATAGAGGCAGTCCAGGTAGTGATGATGACCCATATGGAGCACCAGTCGCACGGTCAATCTAATTTGCACATATCCAAAACACTTGGAAATTAAGAGGCATCTCAACAAATAATTAATAGCAGAATTTCTGAGAAACGACACAAAAGTACAGTAATGACACTTGATTATATACTAATATTTCAGATTCAATATGTACGTTCAACATCTTCTGCATAAGAACCAAATTTTTTTTTTCAAATGTTGACCATTAAAAAAATTTTAATTAAATCAATTGTCCAAGCAAAGCCAAATGACAAAGATAAGATGTTGTCCAACAGCTATATTTCCATGAAATGACTGCCCTAGGATCCAGATCATTTTTCCGGCCCAAAATTCAACTTGGCCAGTCATTG
This sequence comes from Melaleuca quinquenervia, assembly GCA_030064385.1. Classification (NCBI taxonomy): domain Eukaryota; kingdom Viridiplantae; phylum Streptophyta; class Magnoliopsida; order Myrtales; family Myrtaceae; genus Melaleuca; species Melaleuca quinquenervia. Next base: position 433,868 of record CM057718.1, on the reverse strand, counting down.
AGATAAAAAGAAGATCCCATGTTTGCATTATACCTGGGATGATCCATTGCTGGATGCACTGCCAGACTTATCACTTGAAAGCGCGACAGTACTCCCACTGGATCCATTAGAATCTATCAGGTTTTCATTAATCTGTCCAAACTGAGATGTGTCCTTCATATTTGTTTTTGGTATATGTGATTCATCAGTAAAGGATCCACATCTTCCTCTCAGATCAGCCAGTTCAACTTGAAGCTGTTGTATTGTATGAACATGATATCTCTCCACTTCCGCCACCTAAAGAATGTGACACAGTATAATGTCAGCATATGAAGATCAGAATAGCCAAAATAATGCTATGAATTCAAATAAAACATGAAACAGGTTAGGTTAATTGCAAATCAGAGACAATCTAGTAGTTGAAAGATAATAGCAGATTAACCTGTCGTTGCCAACCAATCCAGAGCTGATGGCATTGTTCAGTTCGTTCCCGCAGTTCAGCTTGTAAAGATTGAGATTGCAAAGCATCCATTTCCTGAACACGTGCAATCCAAGCTTGGGCCTCCCTCAACTGATCATCCTTATATATGATTGTTTCTTGAGCAACTCTATACTGAAAAAAGGGAAAAGGGTAAGCGATAGTAAATGGTGTAAATTATCAACGCCAAATTATATGCATCAAAGTGAACTAGCGCATCAACCAAATAATTCATATAGGTAAAAAAAAGGATAAATGATATTTCCTCGTGCCAATAAGATTTGAAATTTGTTAACTCTCAGAAAGCTTTTCACTTGAGAAGCCTAAGGAATATCTCTGTTAAGCAGTCCCGACCTGTTCCTGCAAGTCCATGCATTGCCTCTCTTTGTCCTGGATATGTTCCTTAAGGTCGTGAATTTGCTGCAAGTGTTGAATTCTTTCAGCTTCAGAATGATCACGCTCCCTTCTGCACAGAGTACAAGAGAGAAATTACCATTAAAGTGACTTCAAGATGTCTAAGCGCCAGACTCCGCAACTCACAGGAATAAAACCTATTGAGGTAAAAAAGAAACAGTAGAAATAAGCCTAGCATGTCAAGAAGCACACCAATTAAAGCACTCGATGCAAATGAGTTGACAATATTGCACCAAAGGCACAATCAAAGATAAATTTGACATATTATCCGGCAAAGTGACACCTCACATGAAACTAAAGCATAAGCTCAGAACTGGAAGTTAAAGACACACCGAAATGTTGCCAATTCTTTCTTCTGTTCTCTTAGAAGATCCTCATTGGCCCAAGCCTGCGAAATTAATGGGACAGTTAGAGTGATAACTAGATAGAAGCCTTGAATTGAAAGTAGAAGAAAATGAAAAGGGTCCACAAACTGCCTCCTTGTCTCTTTTCACAGCAACAAGCTCTCGATCTTTCTCTTCCATCCTCCTTTCCAAGTCATGAATTGTTTGCTCTCTTTCATGAAGTTGCTCCTGGAAGACCAAATAACATCACATTTTAAAGGACAAGGACTAATATATCAATATACTGATATATTTGAAAAGAATTAGTCCATGATGACTGGTCAAGGCTATAGGGTGCCAATAACCTAACATGATTAGGCATGCTTCATGCACAGCTTGTACAAATGGGAAATGCTCAGCTGGCCTTTCATTCTAGACCGCACATGTTCCAAGCCTTTATATAGACATGGCTTGTTTTAGACTTATATCTTATCATATTTCTCCTCATCAGAAAGATAATTGACTGTTTCACCCAAGCTCCTAAAGTAATCAAAATGAAATCAGATTGTAAATTGAAGTCGTCCATGATCAAGGAAAGTGCTCCTAATAATTGTCTCTAAAGCAGTCGATGCAAAGGCTCGAGTACTTCAAGTGCAAAAAAAAAAAATTTGTACATGGAGAAACATATTACAGAAACAATTATTCCCTCCAGGTACATTATTAGAGCAAGAACTTCAGAGTTCACTTTGACTTAAGCAGACCTGAAGTTTAATAGCAGCATCCGCATGCTCCTTAATTTGAGAGTCAAATGAGTGTTGCATCTTAGCAATCTCAGATTTAGCGATCATTTGAGCTCTAAGCTCAATCTCTAGATGCTGCAGATCCTCTCTCTTCCTTGCAACGCTTTGAAGCTCCAATATGTCATCACCCGAATCACCATCAATTGTAACTGTACAGAAATCGAGTGGCTGTCTCTCCTGCCACACGTTAATTAACAGCGAAGCATGTCACTTTTATGTCCATCAAATAAGTCCCAACCACAAGATCGTGTTTACTACCTCAAATATCATTCTCTCATCAGACTGACCTGATTTCGACCTCTCCAAATCATGTTAACAATTAGCATGTCATGAGAAAACGATGGAGGGAGAAAATAAGAAATGACAAGTACAATGACAATTGTAAACAATTCACATCTGCGTTAATTCAATGTATAAACCGCCAGCCAGGAAAAGAAAAAAGAAACTCAAAAGTGGCAATCTCTTTTCCTATACCAAAGTGGGGAAGGGGGTTAGTGAGGCTAGCACCCAGATTCCAGACCAGCAAAAGACTCTGCTATCATCAAGCCGGATTGCTAATTCAAATTATCAGACTAACCAAGAATAGTTTAGACAAAGGGAGAGGCAAATCTAGTTCTCTTTAAACTTTGCTGATATAGCAAAAAGGCTGGAGCTCGCTAGGCATTTTGCAAATTTATGTTCTACATCAAGATTCTAAAAGAAGGGAATATAAAAAGTGTAACTCCTCGGAGAATACTGAACCAGATCATGTAATTTGGCTTTTCTCCTCCACCAAACATTAAATTGAAACATGAAGGATAGGAAACCGATATTATCTACTGAGAGCATAAGTTGACAGTTTTTCAAATATAGATTAGAATGAGTCCAACTGTCCATGATCATATCACAAGAACGCCCAACATGACCAATCGCGCAAAATCTTCCGCACCCAACGGTGCGGAGAAAGTAGAGAAATGTAAGCGCCAAACAATGAGGACGGCTACTAACAGAACACATTCCGAGCCAAATAAAGATCCATCCCCACAGGCTCGTGACAGTCGCTTAGAGTCACGCGCCTTTCCAAAACTAACTCCGCGTTACCCGACGTAATCAATTCACATTATGCGACAATTAAATGACCCGGGCGTTCAGATTCAATTTCAACCTCGTTTCCAGTGTTCCGAATCGGCTGATGCTCGGACACAGCGCGCCACTCTTTCCGGGACGAGGACATCGGCGACGAACCGGCGCGACTGGCGGCCACACCGGCCGGAGCCTCCATCGAGTCACGTCCACTTGGCGCTGCTCCCGACTCCGACCCTTCCTCCCCTCCCGTGCTCCCTCTCGACCTTTCCGACCCGCAAACCCTAGAACATGAAAAAGGAAGCCCTCGAATCGAGAAAATCGGGCGACAAATCAGGCCCGGCAGCTGGAGGAAAAGGAGAAGGCCCGCCGCGGCAGGAACGAGGGCGACCGAGGGGCATGAACAGTCGGGGGGAACGTAGCTGAAGATTCAGGTGCGAAGCGAGTGAGGTTTTTGAGATTACGGGGTTTTGGAGGCCCTCGAGTGTAATTAAGAGAGTGTAGATAGAGAGAGAGAGAGAGACGATTGGATGTGTAAACTCTCCACGGCGGGGAGACTCCCGCTATTTATAGGATCCACATGATTGGCAGTTTCACGCACGCATTTTGGGGCGGGGAGCATGTGATATCGCCGGTCCACTGAACGCCGTTGGATGGGCGGGCCGGACGAACCCGTGGGAATATGGGCCGGGCCACTCATCGGGTCCATTCACTCCAAACTCATCGTAACCGAACTCGGAGATTCACGGAAAGGGTCGGGCTGGGTCATGTATATGATGTGACAAATCTATTGGAAAAGAGCCGGAACTATGTATGGAGCCCATGACGATGAGCCCACCGTTGCATCCCTTGACACATCAACATTATGACTCAGCGTTCCCATGCTTAGTATCGTTTTTTTACGATCGGCTTATTGTCCTGCATGCCTCAACCCACCAATGTAGATCCAGGTCGAATGTGGGTTATGTCGCGATTGTATTTTCTTCTGGTTGGCTTTTCTGAAATCCGCATGTTGGCTGTTGGGTTTTGTGAACATAACTTAAGGCACAATGGCGCGTGAGCACGTCTTCTCGATAAGTTTCGATCCATGGTCGGGTGTAAAGTTGGTACTACGAATCGAGCCAACGAGAAAGAAATCGGGTCGACATTACCCAATTAAGCGTAAGACCATGTTAATTGCACAATGCATGGTGGGAATGCATCCGCGGAGGGGGAGGAGTATGAACACGACAAACCCATCTTCCATCCTTTCGCCAATTCAAGATAAGACCGTTGACTTCACATCTTAAATAGATGATTGGCGGCAGGTGACCCGTTGTTCAATACGAGTAGGAGCACGTAATTCGAGCATTACTCTCAGGAGGAATGCAGTTCACGCTCCCAATCCCTCGGACCCCCGCAGATCGATGAAGGTCAACGGTGTTATGGTTGGTCGACAGGCTCCGTTTCCCCCAAAACGACGGAGCTTTTCTCGAACGGATGTCGTGCTGGACACGTCCGAGTTTCTGGAGCCGGCTCCGTCTGTCAACGTTCGAGCGTCGACCCCTCTTGGCCAGTGGAGAAGCATGTTCTACAACTGTTAAAACCGTCAAGCGTTCGCGTTTCGACCTCGAGTGCAGAATGACCAGTTCTACGCCACTTGAAAGAAGACACGAGATCGAGGAGGATAGGCTTTGGACCCCATGACACTTGCCTTTTGGTCAATTCCTTTCGGTTCTCTTCTACGACTGGTTCCCGTTCATTTCTGACTTCCCTCCCGGTATCTTTGCAGCCACGATCTTGCCAGCTTGTTCCGACGGTCGAAAGTTTTGGGAAGCATCTTATGCGTTGGGTCCTTGTGCATGTGCCTATCTTCGTCTTCGTCTTCTTCTTCTTCTTTTCGTGGTCCCGAGCCCACTGCCTTTTGAACAGTGTTCTCCTCATTCGGCGGTAGGAAGTTCCCTCCAACCATGCCTCGACTCACTGAGTTACAGGCGCGGACATCACTCGCATGCAAGTCTAATTAGAGTAATAGAGTGAGGTAGTGTCGTTGCTTGTAATGCCCACTAATTCGAGGCGCGAAAGCATTGAAGGGAAAAAAAATACGTGCCTCAAAAGCCTCAGTATAATCACCCCGGGAGATCTCCAAAAGTTAAACCAAGTCCGAGTTAAATTTGTCTTTACTCAAGAGTTTAAATTAATGTTTATGGGCCAATTATGATATATTAACTGCCGAACACCATACCAATCATTCGATGCGAGACTCCTATAACATAATTTACACATGCATTCTAAGAATTAGGAGGCATGAATAAGATGTTTTGGTTGTAGCCAAAGGCTCGTATTATGCGGTTGTAGATTCGGTCATATGTTACAATAATTTTTCACACAAGAACAATCATAGACCCTAGCCAATCAACTTTGCCTAGCCCTATGTCGCGTGCACAGAGAGAGACAAGGACATCATACAACGCCTCGCAAAAATCATACTCGGAAAGAGAGATCATTCAATGGGTGTGAATAATCACCAATTATTGGTGAGACCACGTTCATTCTGATATTGAATTATAATTTTGAGCAATGTGATACTCGTGCTCTTTAAGTCGAACTAATCTTATCTTTTGCTATTTTGCTATCATGGTTGCGCCACTTGTATAGCCACGATGACAAGTATAGGTCCCACAGTGTGCATTGAATAGCCATGTTGGTTAGAAGGATTTAATTGATTAAAATCAAAGAATGCTAGAACTAATTGGATCAAAATTAAAGTTCAAGAACTAATCCGTTTGTTTGCTTCGCACTGTCCTGCATCGACTAGTCCGGGAAGTTTGGAGCTTGATTGGCTCTACGTATGCAACTCACGAGACTATTTTCCGGCTTACAGAATCCACCTCATAAGGCCATTCTTTCATGTAAAGAATAAGAAAAATGTTAAGTTTTCTGTTCAATGAAGATCCTGATTGGGTTATCGATTCTTAAAAATACGAAACTAATCTTGATTAGATAGATTTCAGATTTTCAATGAGAAACCCACTTACATATTCTAAAACCTATTTCTTCTATCTATTGCTTGCAGCCCACGTAACACACAAATGAAGTTAAAAGGTTATTACGTCTTAAGTCACGTACAACCAAATAATCCGTTTCCTGATCCTTTCTCCCCTCCTTCAACAAATTTGATGCCACATCCTAACGAACAAATCATATCCAAAATTACTAACTTATATTTAGCATGACGTCCTAGCATTCAAATCATTTGAACACGTAAATGTTCATTTAAGGATCTTTAATTCAAATCTCTCACGATAAGGATATATGCCGCGATCCGAGTCCAATCTAGAAATTGAACCCGAATGAGAAACAACCGCACCAACCGCACCGAACCGGTGCAATCGACCTAGAGTATATTGGACTTTATTTATAATTATTTATCGACGGCCAAGGCCGTTGGCCGGTTCCGCTAATGGGAGCAGATTCGTTTCCCACCGTGGAAGCGATGACCTCCTGTCCCACGAGTATAAATCCCTGCTAAACTAAACGCTTTTTTCGGCTTAAACGAATAGATGCTTCGCGTATTGCATCTTCGAACTCCAAAAGTTGAAAATAAGAAATAAAATATGGCCTATTTAAAATAATATTCATTTGTAGTGTCCAATCATGTGTTTAGATATATTTATTTGTAGTGTCCAATCGTGTGTTTGCAATCTAAATCGTGCTCCACACGTTTGAAGTTCCCACCTCGCACGCTCTCCCCCAACGACCTCCCACTTACGAAAAGCGGAGAAAGTAAACGGGTTTTATCCCATTTCCCATTAGACCCGGCAAATGCCCCGAAATTGGGAATTTGAATCCGAAATAATAAAAAAATTCACAATACGGCAAGCCGTTTTTCTCCTTTCATTTCTGATTGCGATCAAACCGTTAAAGGAAAGCATATTAATTTACAATTCAAAGCAATATTCTTCTTTTCGCTTTTCCTGTGGAGAATATTTACAGGAACATGGAGAGAACATTAAGAATCAAGCATCCGCGTTTATCAGACCAGACCAGACGTTTTCGTCAACATCATCGCGATTCAACGAAACAACCCGAGCATTGCCGGCCACCCAAAAACTTCAGCTGAAACGAAAGACCTAGAAAAACCAAAAGAAAAGCGATTCTTCACAGTTGCAGACGTGATTCGCGCATCATACAGAGACGTCACCGGACCCAGAACAATCTTAACAATGAAAGGAAGTCCTATAGCATATGATAGTAAGAATAACATTGTGTCCGTGTGATCAAACCCTGAAGCACCACGCGTGGTGGTGGCCGTGCCCGTCGCCGGGAGAGAGGTGGTGGTGGTGATGATGGTGGAGGGAGCTTTCACGGTCGATGGATTCCTGGACGGAGCGGAACTCCTCCACGTGGCAGGGGATGGTGATGGGCCCCTTCTGGTCGAAGCCGAACTCCTCCTCCGCCTCCTTGAGGAGCTGCACGAAACGCGGGTGGTTCACGTACATCACCGGTATCACGAACCTCCTCCTCTCCTCCTGGCCCGGCCCCACCATCACGGCCAAGCACCCCTTCGGCACGTCGTACTCGTGCTGCCGCGGCTGGTGGTGGTGGTGGTGGAGGGACAAGTGCCGGTGGAACAGCCTATCTCCGTTTCCCATTGTCGGCCGCCGGACGAGAACGGAAAAGGAAAGAAACTAGACAGACAGAGAGAAGGGGGGACGGAGACGCCGGGCGAGTCGGATCGAAGGACTGCTAGCTAGAGGGAGACGAGGGAGAAGGGCCAAGGGTCGGAGGACGAGATGGCCAGCTGGAAGAGGGTGAAGGAGGAGTCGGTGAGGGACCTGGGGATGTTGCTCATGGTAGGCGACGACGGTGACCGATCAACATAAGGGTAAGGGATGGAGCGGGGCGGGAGGAGAGGGAGGAGGCACGGCGGGCTTTTATATGGAGAGACGACCAACGGAGATCGTGTCCGTGTTCGTGTTAGGGTTGGTTCGGCTCTGCTTTAGCATTAGCTTAGCTTATACACAAGGGCAAAGCGCAAGAGAGAGAGAGAGAGAGAGAGAGAGAGAGAGAAGATGAAACAGTCAATGTCGCGGGGTGTGAAGATCAGGCGGTTCTGGCTGTGCCTTCTCTCTCTCGCTAAGAAAGCAGAAGGTGAGATAAGGATCCCTTTTTTCCTTTTTTGCCCTTTTAAAAGGGGGATTTTTTTTCCTTTTCCTTATATTTCGGGCGATTCACAGGACAGCTGGGGATGAGAATGCGCTGCTTCCAGGATTACGGGACTTTTGCTGCTTCCAGAACACGGCGAGCGGGTCCTGCTGTGATCATGTTGCATTCCTCTCAAAGCTTCTCCTCCTTTGACTGATTTTTATCCCGTGTTTACCCTTGCTGGAATCCGGCTTTCGTTTTTTTCCTTTTTAATTAAATAATAAGTGCATTAAAAAAAATCTCCAGAACGTGTTACGAAATTATGATGGGACCCTACAATTTTCAAAAGGGCAGTCAACTAACCAATACACGTCTAATCGGCAGCATTGAGTTTCCTCCCTTTAACTATTGTCTAACGGGGCATTATGGTACCAATTTTATTTGAGGCATCTAGTCGATTAATATCCCTTTATCTTTATCCACTTACATCTCGCCTATTAAGGGCGAGACGTGTGGTATAACATTGAAAATAATAAATGATATCACGTATATATCATATATGGTAACATCTTAAAGTGGAACGTGTGACCTGAAATTCACAATTATAAATTATAAAAAATATTTTAATTGAATTATTAATTGCGCTTGATATATCGAATTTTCCTTCCTAGAAATCATTCCAATACAAACCTTGATTAGTAGCCCATCCATAGGGTGGCATCTACTTTTCTAATTTAATCCTCCTTTCCTATTTATTTCCCATGTTTTTTGAACTATTAAAAAAAGGGGGATTTTATATTTATATCTCAAGCAAGAGGATGAGATTTTCGTCGCACGGGCTGTGTTCTCTTCAAACTTGTGATAGGGGCACACAACTGCCATTTGAAATATCTCCATTAATTTCATTAAAAATGTATTTGTGGTGTAATATAATTAAAATATATATTAAACTATGCAATTTGGCTGCAGGACTATTGCCCAAAAAGAAATGATTCGACTTGGAGGTTTCAACGTCCATCTCTAACAGCAAAGTTTTAATTTTATGAGTTGACTTTGCACCCTTTCTTTAAGATGATTCGAGTTTTGCATCAGCATGACTCACCCGGAACAGAGACGGGGACCAATGATTTTGCGGACCGGCTTGTAAACCAAACCCCGAACCGACCCGCGCCTGTGGGTCACACGCTTCGCCAAATGGCAAGGACGCGTGGACAGCGAGGGGGCGGAATGCGTCCCCCACGTCGGCTTGCGCGGGTAGGGCCGGCTATGATCGAGAGTGGACGGACACGTTCTTGTCGATACACGTCAGCACAGAAGAGGACTTCGCCAGTCGGCGCCCCAGATGAAACCCAAAAAGTCTTCGGCGAAAATAGAGGCCTCTGTTTCAGCAGCTCCCAACATGATTCCGACGTTTTCATCATTTTCCTTCTTTCCTATTAATTCTCCCCATAAGTTGAAAATCCGAGGTTACGCGACAAAAGAAAATTATATTACAAAATTATGCACATTTTTAGTAAATATCTCAAATAAATCCAAAAGACACCAATTGCGGCACACATATGCTTAAAAAAATTCGCATTGTCCCCTAGCCTCTTTTATCACGAAAAAACTAAACTTATTTATGGGCGACATATATGTCATTTATTTCAATTTTCTCAAGAGTATATTCGTCATGCTAATATGAGTTTTTAAGTTTTATAACACAAAAAAAATTGATGATATTTATGTTGCGATGGACAAATTTAAGGTCCTTCAAAACATAAGAAAAATTCAGAATATAGTGTCATAATAAGCATAATTTATGTTCTTTTGGTGATGATATTAACATTATATTTTATTCGAAAATATTCGATTTATACAATTCCAAGTCACGTGTAATACGAAAACAATTGAACACATTGAAAACTCTAAATTTTTCTTTAAGGATGATTTAAACAGATATTTTTGAAAACATCGGTTAACGAAATCTTATTACAGAATCGAAGATTGTGTTAATGACAAAATCATCGTCGATACCATTTTAATTCTTTTTCCCGGAATGCACTTCAAGAAGCCTTTTGGGATTTTGAAAATCTAGGACGTGGGCCTGGTGGACCGGATCTAACGCCGCAATCATTGGGAGTAATTGCTGCCGAGCGAAGTTGCAGAATGTTCCGTTAACGTAGGTGTGAAGCACGATCTTCGGATGATCTTCCAAATCAAAGTCAATTTTGATTTTCACAAGATATGGACGTTAGATTTGGATTTGACATTTTTCGAATCACTCGTTCTGGTGTGTTCTAAATAGGAAGAGATAATGAAATTGAATAGAGAGCGAATCAAAAATGACAATATTCCTTTCGATGGTTAGGATTCTATCAATCCAACTTATTCATCAGCTCTCGCTACGTACTAGCAAAAACGGGAAAAGTGCCAAAAAAGTCATAAACCTTTGCCACTAGTGCCAAATAAGTCCTTCCCATCGGAGAAAGCACACGTGGCGCCGACGTGGCGTCAACTCTTTTTTTTTTTCTTCTTCTTCTTCTTCACCAGCAGAGCCCTCACCGGCGACGGGCGAGGCCGGCAGCGGCCTCCCCAGCCCCCGCCGCCCTCGCCCGTCGCCGGTGAAGAAGAAGAAGAAGAAGAAGAAAAGAAAAAAAAAGAGAGTTGGCGCCACGCCGGAGCCACATCAGCGTCGACGAGCCACGTCGGCGCCATGTGTGCTTTCTCTGGTGGGAATGACTTATATTGGCACAACTTGCAAAGGTTGAGGACTTATTTGACACCAAAAAAAGGTTTAGGACTTATTTGGCACTAGTGGCAAAGGTTTACGGCATTTTTCCTTAGCAAAAACACAATGAGATTTTGCATTCGGATTCCATAACCAATACCTTTGTTATGTTATTGTCTTGTGTTATGCATAACTGTTATTTCGAAAGGCGGGCTACTTGTTATTCATTGTTCTTAATAAGTGGCAGTTGTGTAACAGGGGACTTGGATCAGCTGACGTATGCTGATCTAGACCTTTAAATGAGAGGGAACCTTTTCATCGGGGGAGGGAAATGGACGTCCTGGATGCAAAAGGATCTAGTCTTTTGATCCCGATTTCAAAAGACTGGATCATTTTCCATTAATAGGACCCGTGAAATATTAGTCCGTCTTTTGACCCCGATCTCAAGGAAGAACATACAGTGGGAATTTTTCTCAATAAAAGATATTTTCATTGTAAAAAAATAATTATATTTTCATGAATGATGAAAATACTTTTCATTCATTCAATAACACGAGCAAGACAAGTTTCATTCGTAGAAAAATAGTTTATAAACTAATCATTTCTTGCGAAATAAATGGAGACTTAGATTGAGAAATTGATTGAAGCAAGTCGTCTTCTAGGGCTTTCAAATTAGGTAATATGTATCCCCCTTCCAACAAAAAAAGAGAGAGAGAAAAGAATAATAACAAGCGCTAATGCATGTTCTTCTCGCTCATAACATAGTACGGTAGCATGAGGATATGCCTTAAATAGAAATTAAAAAGAAATTAGTTTAGAAGTCACGATTAAGAAGTCTCGAGAAAAATTACTTTGAGTTAAAAATCAAACATAACTCTCGAGAAAGAAGTCTCCATGTTGACTGACTTGCTAATCTTGGAATTGACAAATGCTTGGATACTAGCAATCTGTCATTAACTCTTAGAGAGTTATTTCATGTTTTTATTACTTGATAGAACATGGATAGTAGATTTACGACTTTGATCTTTTCCATTTGGCTTTAACTCGTTTTCATATTATCAAAAAAGAAATTAGGAATGGGAGCAGGAGTATGCGAGAGAAAGTCAAAGTCGGCTCGTGCTACTATCATACTCTCATTACCGTTGCGGCCTTATCATCTCAAAACGGGGGAATGGTCCGATTAGTCATGAATTTACCGAACGAATTTCAATTTACTCTCCAATTATGATCATCATTCCCGAAACCCTAGCGAAAAATTCTTATAGCCTTTTCGGCCAGCTTTCATCGGAAGCTGTTGAGATTGATGTATGCCACGTAAGACTGCTGACGATGGTGGGACCACTATGCTTAGAAAATTTTGGTCAAAAGGATTACAATGAAATTTCACGAAAATGCTTAAGATTAAACGGACAAAAATTGAAATTTTTTTACTAATTTGACATTCGTATAATAAGTTTGTGACCGATTGAGTAATTTGTCCTCTTAAAACCCTCATTTCACCTGTACATATAGATAGATTCTTTCCTATAAGCTGATCTAATGTTAGTTTCGTATTCAATAATATAGATATTTATTTATTTATTATTTAACTGGAGTATGGAGTCGTGACTCACCCACAAAATGGGATGACCCCGAAGAAAAAGGGGGGCTTCGTCAAAAAGCATATGATGAACCGGAGCCCTTTAGTCCATGAAATGGGGGCCCACCCGCACTCCACTTTTTTTTTTTTAATTTATTTAATCAGACGAGCTCCTCGTTTTAATCTTTATGACTCGGGTATAGATTCGTTTGTCGAGGATCGGAGGAAAAACGTATAGACAACAAAATTAATGAAAGCTACGCACCGACCTTATAAAAAAGACCTTGGATTATTAGGTGAATTTTGCAATGTGGTTTATCGTTCGATAAATTATTTCGTATAACAAGACAGGTTTGCAGGGGGCAGCCATTCCGGATACGACAAAAGACCGCGATCGGAAACCCGGCATGAATTTACAGAGAGAAGTGCGAATTTAGAGGCGGCGCATCTTGACTCGACTCGAAAGGGACGCGATTCGACACGTTTTCACTCATTTTTTTAATTAAGTTGTCCTATCATTATGTTGAGCATCCTCGAAACGATACGAAATTCTCCGAATACCGCATGATAAAATTGGCAGACCTACTTTCAAGAACTGGCCTGGTGAGTCGATGGATGGGCCCAAAAAGAGTCGATTCGCATCAGGACACTTGTAGCCCCGTCCCATTAAGAGAAAAGCCACCGCCAGATGGGCATGAAAATGATGATGGGCATAATCCTTGTTAAATTGTAAAGATTGAGAGCGCGTCGTTTATGAATGCCTCCCAACATAAAGGATTTTCATTTTGCAAGGCATCCATTGTGCATAACACGGAAAAAGAAGAAGGTGTTTTTAATTTGACAATTGTAATGTCTTTGAAGTAATTCGTTTATCGTATTATTCATTTTGACATATGAGTAGATACTTTCCCAGAAGCTCATCCGTCTCGATATAGAGGCGTTTTTTAATGAGTAATTCTATTTTCATGTATATACCCAAGACTGCTTTCTCCCTATTCGGGGTGCAATTTGATTTATTTATGACTCCTCATTCGATGTGTAATTCGATTTATTCTTTACCTTTTCACCATTCTAGAAGTCTCTTAGCGGTCGCTTTTTCTTTAGGTCCTATGACTCCTGGCAAATACTACCTAGTCTCGTCGTATCGAATCGTTACAAGACCAGTATATTTCACGCAATTTGTCGCCAAACCACAAAATTATTGGAGGAGGTATTGCTTTGATACTATATTGTGACACTCATATATTAACTTACTTAAGATATTATTCAATTTGACCTATCTCATACTAAACTTTACGATTTTATCTTTTGATGTACGGGTTGGTACTTTCCCGAGAGATTACCTATCTTGGTAGTGCTCCCACTCGAGCATGCTTTAATATTGGAATTTCAATGCTAAACTTGTCATTATATCCAAAGATGCCTCTTATAAGTTTATTAAAGTTTCGCATATATATCCCATAAAAGCTTTTTTTTTTTTGCCATTTCAAAAACCTGCTAGAAGCTACATCTTATCTCATCCCTCTAGCGACTCATTGTCCTAGTTGGATCTGACCATTACAACAAAATTTCTTTATTTGAACATTTAACCAATGCATCCTGACCATATGTTAAAAATCTATATTGATATGATTAACGTCTTATATTTTGATGATATGAAATGTAGTTATAGGATAACTTAAAAAGGATATAACTCTTTCATTTCAAAAACTTGTTATTATTGATTTGACTAATTCAATTACTTTTTTTCTTTTGCATGGATACATAAGGGAGAAGCAAGTAGTGGGGAAAATGTACCGAAAATGTTCTAAATTTGTTGCATTGTCATTGATTCAGTTTTGAACCTTCTTTGATTGGGTCAAATTAAACCTAAACAATCTCACATTAGTTGCAATTTAGTCCATTCCATCAATTTAGGTTATAAATTATTGATGTAGATGCCTGCAATCTAATGTGAATGTTCTTTTTTTTTTAATTACCAATTTTTAAATATTTTTTTGTTTCTTTTTTTTTATTTCTCTACTAGTGGCTTTGATGTGACACTTGCAAAAAGAAAAGGGGAAAATATTAAAAATTATAAAAATGTCTATAGTAGTGCCAACTGTGTTATGTAGGACAATCAACGTCAAGGTCAGTAATTTTCGATAGAAATTGGCTAGATGGACCAAATTAAACATAATGTGAAAAAGGTTTAGGACTACATTAGACAAATAGTAAAGCTTAATGACTGAATTGATATTAATACGATAGGCGTAGAGCTTTTTTCTCTAGTTTATCCGTTGCTCTTCTTTCTACAGTGACATATTAGCTAAATTGTATACATGATAAAGTAGGGAATACCAAAATAGTAGTGGCAAATCATAATGCTCGGACGATTCCATATCTTCATAACAAACAATCATCTTTAGGGAACTTTTGTCAATGAATTCCGGGTCCGCCGCATTTCCTTTTAGTCAGGTGGACAATGATGATAGGACTCGATGGTTGCCATGTAGTGAAACTCGGAGCAACCGCGCCATGCATCCAGTTTCCACTTAAAAATCAATAGGATTCACATGGTTCATGCCAAATCAATCGATCATCATGTATTCAATGTCTGATGCACTCTCTCGCATGAGAAAGCGTGACATTTTGAGCATTCGAGTCGACGGCATCGTGGCATGGCAGAGAGGGGCGGACATCCAGAGGAGCCACCCCAAGCAAAGTACATAAAACGACCGTCGTACTAGGACTCCGGAAGCCACCTAGCAGTCCACGACACGGACGTCCTACCACCATACAAACCATGGCACGACATAGCAAATTGATGAGCCAGCCTCTCCAGTCTACCTCTCGAGGGCCCCTGATTTGACCCGGGACTCGATGCGAATGATAATCTAATCACACGATAGATTCCAAAACCGGGCTGATGTGAAGTCAGCTTTCGTCCGAGCTTCTGACCCACTTGCGATGGTGATGATGATCATGATTGCTACGCCTGCTTTCTTCAGTGGCTCGCTGGCTCCTTCTCTCTCTCTCTCTCTCTCTCTTCCCGGGGTAAGAACTTGGAAATGGTTTTTAACCTGACAAATCCGACAAGTCGTTTGTCGTCGTTAGGCGACCCGAAAGGGACCAACTTGAGTTGTGCGAAGACTAAACGATGATGAACACCATCTTCGTTCCCTGGCGATGACCGAGGATGGAAACGTTTCTCTGCTCGACGTCTTTGATGGAGGAAAAGACAGAAGATGATCATTTCCTAACTGGGCTCATTTCTTACGTGTGATTAGCTGGTTTTCTGAAGATTAAAAGTGATCGGTCGTGGCTGCATCCGCCCGGCTCTAATGCGAGAGAACCTCACGGCAGTCAGATGTATGGATAGGCGCGAGGTCGAATTACTCTTTAACACCAGCGCCTTCTTTCCCTGGCGGGTTCAATCCTTATCCTTTCGGAACGGTCGTTATCTTGTGATTAGGTGAGACGCGACTGTTGAGTAAATCCGTTTTCAAAGTTTACTAGCCAGGTGGCATCTTTACCCATGGGAGTTCACATTGAGCTGATGCTGACTGATTCTCTCTCGCTTTCCTCGCGTTCGTCTCCATTCTCCGCCTCTGTGGGCTTCTTGGCAACGAAAGAAAGAGAAGATATACGTTAACTGACGAGTTCAAGGTGCAATTTTTCTTCGATTAACTAACCCGTCCGAATTGAACGTGCAGTATAACTTATCCACTCGTTGTCAAGGAAGTCGATGCCGATTAATCCTACTGTAGATAAGTTTGGAGCTTGACGTAAAGATCCCACCTTCCGGATTGATCTTGCTGTAGTTTCCAATGACGGAAAACGCCCACTTCCATGACAGAAAAGCGGCTCGAAAGGAGGACTGAAGTTCTCTGCTTCCATGGTGGTGATAGAGCTTTAATTTTTCCTTTCCTTCAATGACGTAGCTCGAGTGGGTGCTAATCAACTATGAGGTACAACTACTAGCACCAGAATGGAAAAGAAGAGGAGATAGACAGTGACTGCCACAAGCTACATTACAAAAATAATATAAGAAAGATTACTGCAATACGATATTGACCCGATTGGCTTTGGATAAAAACAATCCTATAATCAATCTCACGTCTTCATCACCCAGAAAGCAATGATCCAAATCATGTCAAAGAAAATCCTACCTCCACAGCTATACTACTAAGCGCACGTCAGCCCACACTCTTCTCGAAAGACATATCAAATCACCACTCCCTCTCTATTAGTATTAATTTCCACAATTTTTCTCTCAGTACCCCAGACGTTCTGTAGTCTTTGCCATTCGGCGGCACCAAGGGTGCTGGAGATGGAGAAGAGTGAGGATTGTGTGGCTGTGAATATGAAGAAGAAGAAGGGCAAGAGCAAGAACATGAAGAAGGGGTTCAGCGATGAGCAGATCAGGTTGCTGGAGACCATGTTTGAGTCTGAGGCGAAGCCCGATCCAAGGAGGAAGGTGGAGCTCGCGAGGGAGTTGGGGTTGGAGCCACGTCAGGTGGCGATATGGTTCCAGAACAGGAGGGCTCGGTGGAAGTCCAAGCAGGTCGAGCAAGAATACAGATTGCTGAGAGCCAGTTATGAGAAGCTGTTGGCGGAGTTTGAGTCTTTGAAGGCAGAAAAACAGGATTTAGAGAAAGAGGTAGCACTAATCCCCTTTTTGTTTGATTCCTGGCTAATTGCAATTGATCCTTCTGATCATGGTCCTGGAGAAATCGCATCAGGACAAAAAAGTTTCGGAAAAGAAAAGAAATGGGTTGTTCTTAGTCCTAGTCATACTTGACTTCGTTTCTCAGGCAGTGATTGATGAAAGCAAAAACTCCAAATGATTTCAATCTTGAGCATTAGAGATAGAATCAGCATGTACTATGAAGAAGCAATCATTCCGCGGTACTCTAGGAAACAAGTTGTTCTGGATACAAATATCAACCTCATAGTAACAACTTTCTTTGGTCATCTACAGTTGCAGAAGCTAAGTGGCATGTTGGATAAAAACCAAGGTGCGGGCAGGATCTGCAGAGAGACTAGCAATTTAGAGGATGAAGATATTAATTGCGAGAATGAAGCCAACGCAATTGGGCTACACGACTCTTTTGATCGGAGTTTGATTGTCGCCTCACCTGACGACCAACTAAATGAGACCGAGAAGTCTGCGGAAGATGTGCAGGATCATCTAAGCCGGGGGGAAGAAAATTGTTCCGTGGCATTGCCAGAGAAATGGAGCAACTTTGGTTCGACCGACATTTTAGACTATTCTTGCAGCAATGTGTCGCCATGGTGGAACTTCTGGACCTGAGAAGCGGCCACCTAGGCAATTGAACTTTGGGGATTCAATGTCACATGAATTCGACTTGTATCGGGGTTACAGCAGTAGCTAAAACATTGTACAGAATGTGGCAGCTGGTGGGATAAATGGTCTCGAACAGAGACGAAGAGACCGCTCGGTCATAGAGGCATCACGGACGAGGAAAGAATGGAATGAATTATAGAGCTTGAAACTTGCAGTTCTTTTGTGATGGTAGTACAGTGGACATGTAAAGACATGTTGAGGCATTTTGCATTAGCAGTTAGTTCTTGCTGTTTTCTGCATGAATTGTGGCTGCTACTACCGTTTCGCTAACCAGAAGAACTCCAAATTAATTAACAAACCTTGTTAGGGATACTAAACTTTAACTAAATTAGATTTACTAGACGGAAGTGGCATCGCATGCGATATATTCTGCTTAGCCTAAGTTGAATATTCCTATGCACTCAATTCATCCCGCTCGGAGCATTTGGTGAGTTATCAGCAATCCATGGCTGACTTTCTTGTGGCCAGTTCTCGGGATGGAGGCCTAAAGGTTGCTACAAACGGTTGTCTAGATCAAGACCCAGGTTGGAATCATGTCTCTCTATTTTGCGATTTAGTCCTCAGATCACCGCTTTTATCGGCACGTTAAAAATGCTTACATGGCAATATTTAACTGTGTGCTAGACACTAGAATTGTTTGTCATATGTAATCAAAAGATAAATGAAATTAATTAGATGATCAAGTAGGGTTTTGACTTTTTTTAAATCTTGAGGAACTCCCAATTTTGACTCTTGTTTTTCGACTCTTGTTTAATTGGAAGCATTTGAAAAATTTTATATCAGTTGATTACCCACTTATAGAATCCTTTATAATTTTCAAAATTCCATTTTTTTTTTCAAAATTTGGATGATGAGTTTAATTTTCAGATAGACAAAAACAACTGATAAGCATTGCGGCCTAACGCAAAAAATAAAATAATATATACATATATATATGAGGATAAATATTCTGAAACAGACTTTAAGATGAATCAGAGAAAAAGGAATATATAATAGTTTCAATCAGCGGGATAATTAACTAAATATATTACAAAACTCGGGGAATCCTAGGATACCGCGTCTAAATTAGGAAACTTTTAGTCGTTAGCTTCTCTCTTTCGTCAAGAACCGCTAAAGCAATCTCGGAGATTTTCTTAATTAAATCGACGCTGGTAAGTTTTCAGTTTCCTAGTTCTACTCTGCTTAGACTTGGTTCTACTCGGACTCTCGTCGTCTCTCACCTGCACATGAACAAAGGCTTGGCACTGAACCATAAGGGCATCGCCATCGGTTCAGAAGCATTGAAGAGAAAAATTGTTCCGAATCGATCTCTTTGCATCGAGAAAAGACTGTCTTCGATGGAGGGTTGGAGGGATCAGAGTAAATGGCTGCTACGCCCTGAAGATTTCGCAGGGCATTCCGTGGGCGATTCGTTCAAGTCGATGCTGACAGCGCTCGGCCAAGTGGCTCGGAGCAAACTCCAAAGAGAACTGTCGTCCCGCAGAGGAGAGAGCCGCGAACCAGCGGCTACGACTTCGACGGGCGCGCCAAGGAAAGGAGAAATTATGGAAAGGCACGAAGGGAGTAACAAGTTGGCCATTGTTAACCCCGTAAGAGTAGGAGGAAAGAGGAAAGTGATGGGGGAAACGCTCCCTGGTGGGGACGTGGCGCGCGCTCGTCAACTCGGGAAAGAGGTTGTTGAAGATGGTATTGGCTTCGACCCTGAAAGCGCCAAGGAGGAATGGAGTTTGAGGGAAGAGATGAGTCGCGGTACTAGGAGAAAGGTCGGCCTCAACACAAAAGCCGGAGAGAGCACTAGCAAGAAAAGTAAGGTGAGTTCGCCGGCCCCCAGTAATCCGCCGGCGGATATGCCTCGAGAATTCAAAGACCGAATTGATGGCCTGGGCGGGAAAGAGGTCAAGCTGGTGATTGAGAAAGAGCTATCGCGGACCGACATGGATAGACATATATGTCGCGTGTCTATTCCCAAGAACCAAGTCCGCGATCTGAGCTTCCTCAGAGACGAAGAAAACCGAGTCGTGGAAGCGCAGAATGCGATAGATGTGAGCGTGATCGGCCCGAAGCGATCGCAGGCGTTGAAGTTCGCGTTGGTGGAGATGGGCAGTAGGAACAAGGCGAAACCATCGTTGATCTACAACTTGAGGTCCGGTTGGAACAATTTTGCGTGGGAGAACGAGCTAAAAGTGGGTGACAAGATTCAAATCTGGTCGTTCCGAGCCGATTCGGACGACAGGCTTTGCTTTGCTCTGGTCAAACTCAACGACAAACAAAATGGCAGAGACGCAGCTCACGGCGGCGGTTGCGATGACAACAACAATGGCGGCGGTCCAAGGTCTGTTCCTGGTGGCTCGAGCTCAGAGCATGGAAGTGCTAGCACCCCCAAGAAGGACTAGTCTCTGTGTCTCGCAAAAATTTCAATTTGCATTGATGGATCTTGTCAATTTTGAACTCAGCTAGCATTTGGTTAACATTTATGGGCGTCGTTTTGATCTTTCTTATGGAGTGTTTTCAGGGGTTCATTACACTGAATTTTTGTTGGCATGAAAATAGCATTGCGGCTGTCAACAAAAACTCATGTGTCCTTGTTCCCTATTACTGTGCATGAACAAACTTTTATCGATTAACACTATCTTAGAGAAAAGGAAACATACTTAATAGTGCTACGAAGGAGAGGTGTCATGCAATAATAACAAAAAAGACCAAAATTTAGAATGAAAGAAATGCTCGATTTTGAAACGGACGAAAGAAACCAGTCGACATGTTTAAAATTTGGAACACGATGGCACATTCTTTAGATTACCATATAGTCACTATGCATTAGATGAAGTGTGGTCGCCTCGCTTGTCTGATGCCTCGTTGGCATGTTTTCGAATCGATTACTTGGTGTCTATGCAAATGGAACGTGCCAAACTCTGCTAGAGCTGTAATCCGTCGCCGACTGACGTCGGATAGGTCAACTTCATGAAGTAAAAACAAGTCAGGATATTACTCGAGGAACCATCCCTTTTCCCTAGTAAAATATCCAATAGAACCTTAATGGACTTTTTCTGACCACAAAATGTGCACAGAGCACGAAGCGGACGATGAACTAAGCAGAAGCGAAGAGAGCAACTGGGAATGTTAGTAGCGTCCTCAGCCATGACGTCGTTAACGCCCACGGCGTCTTTCAGCCCCTTGAGCTTCACTCCTCAAAGCGAGGCCTCTGTTCCTTCATCATTCTTCAAGTCCCTCAAGCCCCCTATGTTTTGGCCATGGCAACAGCAGAAAAAGGTAAATGCGATGCCACGCTGACTCTTCCTTTTCTTCAAGAATTGTTGAAGCATTTGAAATTGGCGCGGTGCTAGGTGAAGATGGGCCCATTGAGCGTGTCTCCAATGGGGTTCGGGACGTGGGCATGGGGGAATCAGCTCCTGTGGGGTTATCAAGAATCGATGGACTCTGATCTTCAAAGGGTCTTCAATTTGGCTGTTGAAAATGGGGTCAATCTCTTCGATACGGCCGATTCTTATGGCACTGGTAGGCTGAATGGGCAGAGCGAGAAGCTCCTGGGGAAATTCATTAACGACCTTCAAGGTCTCTCTCTCTCTCTCTCTCTCTGTCTCTCTCTCTCTCTCTGTCTCTCTCTCTCTCTCTATGTGTAGAGTAGATGAAAGTGGACTGTGAAAGTTTGCATGTTTGAGGGGATTGAATCTGCCATGCGTGAATTAGTGAAGCTTTGGTGTTGTGATCATATAATTTCGAGGTGGGCGATTTTATTATGTTGAGTCTTGTGATAGCTGATTGCCTGCCTGGGTGATTGCTATTAGTGGGTCAGTAGAAGGTGGAAATGTTCTTTCCATTAATATCAAAAACTGCCTGTAAATGTCGACTGCAATATTGACAAACATCAGCTACTTGAAAATGTAAAATTACACCACACTCGTAGATTGCTTGTCAAACCAAAATCTCAATGGAAGTTCCTCGAAAATGCTTGCACAAATAGTTCTTTACCTCATCCAGTTCATCCAACTGGTCGACTCACTTGTGTGCATTCATAGGGGAAGATCAGGGACAAGACGAGATCGTGATTGCTACAAAGTTTGCTGCCTACCCCTGGCGACTTACACCCGGTCAGTTTGTGGACGCCTGCAAGTACGTCGCACTCACATTTATGCTCTATGAAAAAGGCAATGCTAGTTTCTTCAGAGTGGCGACTCAAAGAATGAGTGAGCAAGAATGGAGAAGGAAGTCCCAGTCCTCTCGGTATTTTGTCTTCTGAAGAGGAATAGTGACAAGTGTGTGGATCGTTTCAGGGCCTCTATGGAGCGATTGCAGATCAAGCAGATCGGAATTGGACAGTTGCATTGGTCAACTGCAAATTATGCGCCCCTTCAGGAAAGAGTCCTGTGGGATGGTTTGGTGGCAATGTATGAAAAGGTTATCATGATTCGCTCTAAGCCGTGAAATCTTTCAAAGTTATGTGGTGCTTTCAAGTTTCTACAATTTGCTGTGATGATTTAGGGTTTAGTTCGAGCGGTTGGGGTGAGCAATTATGGACCAAAGCAGCTAGTGAAGATTCATGAGTACCTCACAGCCCGAGGTGTTCCTCTAAGCTCTGCTCAGGTGAATTTAAAGCTCTAGATGGAATTAGATACTTTTCACGGTTATAGCTTTTCCAGGATGGCTTCAAGGAGCTCACCATTGTGCAGCAACCGGCTTTTGCTTAGATGTCATATCTTATTTACGTTTGTGCTCGCAGGTCCAGTTTTCGTTGCTTAGCATGGGGGCAGATCAGTTTGAGATAAAGAGGATATGTGATTCTTTGGGGATCCGTTTGATTGCTTATAGTCCTCTGGGACTTGGAATGCTGACGGGAAAGTACACACCTTCCAATCTACCGCAGGGTCCCCGGTATGGAAGTTTATTGCTTCACCTTAAGATGTTAATGACATGACTCAGGTCAAAATTGCTTATGCATGCCTTCTCTCTGCTCATCATCTCATGAGTTGCGTATTCTTTGCAGTTCATTCCTGTTCCGACAAATACTGCCTGGACTGAAGCCCTTGTTATCTGCGCTAGAGGATATTGCGCAAAGGCGGCGAAAAACAATACCTCAGGTCAACTGCTTTGCATCTTCCTTTGTGTGAATTCTTAACTTCTCGCAAAAACTGTTCCTTCTCGTGAGCTGGCCAATCTGGCTTCAAAAAGAAGCTTGTGCGGTTATTTACTGTTTCTGTCCGTGCTGCTCGTCCCCTGGATTCATCCTGATGTTCCTTCATCGTTGCTTGGTAACATGAGATTGTTCTGTGAGCAGGTTGCTATAAACTGGTGCATCTGTAAGGGTGCGATCCCAATACCGGGAGTTAAGACAGTGGAGCAGGCCACGGAAAATTTGGGCGCTCTGGGTTGGCGCCTCAGTGGCAGCGAGTTGTTTCGGTTAGAAAATGCAGCAGAGGAATCTCCGCAGAAAATGATCCAAAACATATTTCAGACGAGGTGAAACTTCAGCGAGGTGGTGACCGAACAGCAACATTTGCTAGAGCATCAGCTCATCTGAAGTTGGATGGGCTATGAAGGCGATCAAGCCAAGGAATTTATCATTGCGGGAGAATGGGAAGGAAATAGTAACGTACTTATATCCGCATTAGCCGATGAGTTAACGACAATGGCATCAATGTCGACAGATCGAAGAAATGTTAAAACGAGGGTCATTGCCGCAGCTCTCTTGCATGTTTTGAGCAGCGGCAGGGCCCCCGCATATGGCTTGTTTGTTTGTTTTGCTGACAACTTTGTACGTGTTATGCCGTGGTGTTTGTCCCTCTCACCTTCAATTTTCTTTTTCCGTGGGCACAACCTTTCTTGTTGGAAACACTTGACGAAGCAAATAATAATTTTTCAATCCCGAAAGTGCTAATGATTATATGGCTCTCAATTTTATTGTTCATTGTCATCATGTTTGTCCTCGATTGCAAACATAATTCCAAAAAATAGCACAGAAGAAGGGAGATCTTGGATTGAAACTGGAACATGTTAAATTGTACTTCGAGATGTTCAAATGCTGGGCACACTGAATTGCCAATGACTAATAATACCGGTAACTAAAAAAAGGTCCTGCTTCTCACGATATCTATTGCAAAACTTAAGCATCCAACTCAAATCCCACCAAACAACATATGCCAAATCCCTTCAAAACCAGCAAATCTACTTGATCTTCTTCTTCGGCCTCAGCTGCAATTGAAGAGAAGGGGGACGAATATTTAGCCCAAAAAGAGAGAAGATATGAAGAGGGGCTTGATGAAATAAGAGACACCAAAAGCAACCGAATGGAATTACTAATTTATCTACCTGGTTGCTGTGTCCACACTTCTTCTTCCTGCAGTTGACAGCACGAGGGTGCAGGCGAGCATAGCATCTGTAGCCCAAAAGTGTTCAGCAATTCTAAGCAACCCGAATATGCATCGTATCATACTGAAGACTACCACATCTAACAAAAGAAATAACACAAAAGTATTGAACTAGGCCGATGGAGATAGAAAATATGCCGTAATCAGTGGTCATTTTATGAATTGACGTTCCTAGCATCTATCTTCGCTAATGGAACGTCATTTAGGCAGGAAAAAGGAACTTCTAAATCTGATAGGTGAATTCCATCTTTTTCCCTCAAAAACAGTCACAGTTAAACAAATACACATCATTCAGCAGCACGATTTACAGTTTTAAAATGTCCAAAAACATACTTCTGCTTACAACAAGCAAGTGAACGGAGAGACGTCCAATTAATAAACCATTGCAATCGTCGCATGTAAATTTTTATGCCGTATGCATCTTGCCAAAACTCTACTTACTTGCGGCAAATCATCTTGTCCTGGTTGTATTTTCTGGCCAATGCCATCAATGAGGGCTCGATAATGCCTCCTCTAAGCCTTAGAACCAAGTGCAAAGTTGATTCTGCACAATGCAACAACGAGGATGATTACTCCATTTATTTTAAAGAGACAGAAAAGGCACTTGCAAAGTCCTGTCGTAGCTGACTAGCCACGATCAGAGAGACCAACATACTGTAAATTGTGATCACAAGCACATTTTGACAAGAATATGTACATACTCAGAACTATTTCGAAGCCTTATTATCGATTGCCGTGTTTCATCCAACACCAGGGAGATCATCTTATAAGAGAAATCGTTTATTTACTAGGTGATTTAGAGCATTTATTCTCAACCAACAATAGATGTCCTTTCCTTGCGCATGAAGAGGACATATTTGCGAGAAAACCTCCTTAACCTTCGTTCTCCTCAAACACAACAAAGACCATAGCAGAATATATCTAGTTTAATTCGGAGCTTAAAACACTGCAATCATCGCACACCTAACAGATAAGATTCGAAGCATCGATCCTCCAAAATTTCGACACCTTTTAACAATCAGCTGAAGTTTCGAATATACGAGCACTCAGCCCCTAAGGGCCAATTCACGAAGCTACGATCTAGCTATCTAAAACGCAAAAGCAAGCTCGGTAGTTCACGGGCAAACCTTTCTGGATGTTGTAATCAGCCAGCGTACGGCCATCCTCGAGCTGCTTCCCGGCGAAGATCAACCTCTGCTGGTCCGGAGGGATTCCTAAAGCATTCAAAAGAAATGCCGAACGTCAAGCGTCTGCTTATAGTAGCAAGCGAGAGCTGGAGAGTCGGGAATTTACGTACCTTCCTTGTCCTGGATCTTGGCCTTGACATTGTCGATGGTGTCGCTGGACTCGACCTCGAGGGTGATGGTCTTGCCGGTTAGGGTTTTCACGAAGATCTGCATTTTCGCGCGGCGGAGGGACGGGTTTACGGTGCCAGCTGCGGTCTCCGTAGGTAGAGCTTCCTTTTATATGACGCAATCCCGAGATCATTAGGGTTTTGGGAGTAGCCTCTGCCGACGCTGGGATAAGAATAAATCAATTGCCAATCAGTCCGTTTATGTCATCTTTTAGTTCTTTTCTTTTTTGTTTCTTCAAATTGTCGATTACTGGAATAAGCAAGCAATAGCAGTTTTTATTAACAATTGAGGAAAATAAAAATGGGACGTCGTGGACATTAAAAAAAAGGTGAATTTGGACCTTTTTTAACTTTGAATTTACTAAATTTATACACAATAATAAATAATCTAATTTAGAGATGATGACAAAAAAAAAAACAAGCCATGTACTTTGACAAAACGTGTAATCTGCCCCCTGGACTCTTGATTTGATACAAATTGTTCATAAAGTATAATTTGATTCATAAACTTTCAATTGACTAATATAATCTCTGAATTTTTACTATTTCAAAACATTTCATGTGGTCTCTAAACTTAAGTTAAACGAAAGAACCATATCGAACATTTTCAAATAATTCATAGACTAGTTTGAATAATTATAAAAAATTCACATATCATCTGAACAAATTGAAAATTCATGGGTCGGATTGTACATTAAGCTAAAATATAGATTATTTGTGTCGAATTGAAAGTTTAAGGATCCGATTGCATATTTAGTCAAAATTCATAAACTATGTATGTCATTTTCCCTTAAATTCATTACCAATGATAATGAGATTAATTCAAGGGTTTGATGTGATCTTTACATAAGATATTCATCCTTTGTTTGTGCAAGAAATTTCTATAATGTAATGCTTCTTGACATTTATATAAGTAGTAAAAATTTCAATGTCCACAATGCCCGTCAAAGTGCCATTCTTGCTAGGAAAGGTGCCGTGAGTTGCGAACACGGAGAATTTGTATATTTTAGAATTAAGTAATTGCATCCTATGAACAAATACTTAAATAAAAGAAACTAATAGAAAAACACAACAAATAAAGTTACGCTAGTGTCCTTCACTATATGACCAAAATGCCCCTTTCTTTCGAGTTCGCCAGGGAAAATCCAAAAAAGCCCCTCGAAACTCGCAGTTAATTCCAAAAATAAATAAATTCTCACGATTTGCTCCCGCGTGTCACCGAAATTCTCGCCGGCCATCATCGTCAGTGTCGCCGGTGACACCTAAACCTTCGCCTCCTCCCACCACCACCACCACCAAAAAGTCAAGCCCCGCGCTCCACACGTCGCCACCAAACTCACCAACTCCCCATAAATCTCCACTTCGCATGGCCTCTCTCTCCTCCTCTCTCCGCTCACTCCCCACCGGACGCCGCCTGCTCTCCTCGGGCGCGTCGCCGCTCTCGTCCCGATCGTCTCCGAAACGGCCTGTCAGCTCAGTAGATTTCCGAGGCCTTTCCCTGATCGGCACTCGCTCGAGGAACCTCGGCGTCAGAGCGAAATCGTCGATGGCTGGAACCGCGACCGCGAGCGGTAAGAAGAAGGTGGAGGTGTTCGACACCGAGGAGGATCTCGCGGTTTCTCTGGCGAAGTACATCGCCGATTTGTCTGCTAAGTTCGTCGAGGAAAGGGGAGCGTTCAGTGTCGTCTTGTCCGGAGGTTCGTTGATCAAGTCACTCAGGTTTGGACCTGATTTTCATTGATTTTTCTGTGGGTTTGCGGAAGTAGCTTTCTGGACTCCGAGGGAATCTATCTTAACTTTCGGTAGTTCAGTCACTCGTGGTAGGGCATTAAAGGAGTTATTGCTAAACCCGAAGAATTAGCGCATGAGGAAGAAGGAGGAGGATTGTGAATGAGGAAGATCACAAACTTGGTGAAATTTTCAGTGGAGAAATCGTGGAAAAGAAATGAACTTTAGCAGTTTATCTGACTGAAGATATGTGCATCTGGTCGGTAACTCGAAGTTCTTTTGAACTGCTGATGGAGATTTAGGCTACTATTTGTTTAGCTTTGGGGTGGTTGAGCTAGTTTAGTGAGCAAAAGCTGCAAAACCGAGATTTCTGAAGCATTGTGCTTCACTAGATACTGAAGTTGGGCTCTTTCAGTTTCAATTAGCTAATCATCTTGGCATAAAGAATTAGAATCATCACTAGCTGGTTGCTTTATGATACTATTAGAGGGTCCAGATTGAAGTGCTGTTTGATTATGCATCTTTGACTTACTCTAGATTAGAAAGAGCTTGTGCTCATCATGCGAAATGTAGTATTTCAGGAAACTAGTTGAAGCGCCGCACGTTGATTCGGTGGACTGGTCAAAATGGCATGTTCTCTGGGTGGATGAGAGAGTTGTGCCTAAAGACCACGAGGATAGCAACTACAAGCTCGCTTATGACGGCTTTCTATCACAGGTATGTCTATTCTTTTTCAAGGACCAAGCATTTTCAATTCATTTATGTTTCTCCAAAATGCAAGGCCATGCTTCGATGTTGTGTGCAAATACGCTTGCCCCTGTTATTCCTCCTGCTAGATCACTTGAAGACATGTCTCTGTCATTTAGATTGCATAGAATGTTACACTGGCATGTAGCTTTTTCTAAGGTTGATAGGGGACTCATTACTTAGGAGCTCTGTTACTTAAGGTGCATTTTAGCGTCGAGACAGATAAAATGGATGAAATGGGACTGAATAAGGCAAAGCAAATCCCAATCCATTTTTTTAGGGGTGGGCTACTCTGGCAATTTACAAGAGAGCTCGGCCAACTGAGTGGGGAGTGCATGATTGTTTATTTAGCTGATTGGGACTGTTCGGTTACTTGGTTGTACTGGTGCAGATGAAAGTGCATGTTATGCATCCTGATGATATGTCCTGTACTGGTTTCTATTGTTCGTTAGTTTCCAGACCCAGTTGTTGGCAGAGGTCTACAGTGGTTTTGATCTAGCGGGTCATGTGTTTTTATATGTTTGACACACTGTTAATGGCTATCCAGGGGCTCCATTCTTTGCTTAATTGACTTATCATTTGCATATATAGTGAAAAGGAAAAAAGAAAATTTTCGTGCAGTCTCTAAAGTTGAGATGTATGAAAACAGACGCAGCACATTTCTTTGGCTATTAGGGAGAGCATTCGGAATTACGAGATTCTTGACTAACCAGCCATCTTTCTTGCTCTTTCCCTACTTTAGGTGCCGATAGTTACTGGCAATGTCTATGCAATTAACGATGCTCTGTCAGCCGAGGGTGCAGCGGATGATTATGAGACCTGTATTAAGCATTTAGTGAAGAGCAGCATAGTAGCATCATCAGGAAGTGGGTTCCCAAAGTTTGATCTCATGCTTCTGGGAATGGGTCCCGATGGACATGTTGCGTCGCTTTTCCCAGGTCATCCTCTCATCCACGAAAGCAATAAATGGGTCACCTTTATTAAGGACTCGCCGAAACCACCTCCCGAGAGGATTACATTTACCTTCCCTGTGATCAACGCATCTGCACACATTGCGCTTGTAGTTGCTGGAGCTGGAAAAGCTGGTGCAGTGCACGCTGCATTGGGTAATATTCAATCTGCCGACCAATTACCTGTTGAAATGGTTTCGCCCGAGGGCGAGCTGACTTGGTTCTTGGACAAGGGTGCTGCTTCAAAGCTGTAGTAGCAAGGCTTTGCTATATTTGTGGGGGTGTTTGTTCCTTTATAATTTAGTCGTCGAGATCTTATGGGTTCTGTACCTTTACATGTACAAGCTCCGGGATATGTTGTTGATAATTTCCCAATGATCAATCGGGTTCTTGCGCAGCATCGACATAATAAAACAAAATGAACTCAGATATATGCATTTTCCTTGGTACCTTGCTTCCTGTCTTTTGAGTTATGTGACATAGTTTTCGGTTTTATTATGCGCCTTGCTCTTGCTTGTTATTGGCAGCCACTGCATGGGTTTTGATTTATCGTCACTATGGAGAACACCGCTATGTATACGGTAGATGGCTTCCTGATCCGGCCATTCTGGAGCTGCTTAAAGAGCCTTTCAAGCTCCATCTGGTGTTGAAAGACTCTTTTACCATTCCTTGCGGGACAGCAATATACGTTGTCCTCTCCTGCTTACTACGTCTTCAAAAAGACTCTGGTTCGTACGCAAAACAGCTGAACCCATTGCCCGCAAGGGAGCTTCTCGATTGACGCCTGCCCCACGCTTTGCCTAGGCTTGTCTATTTCGTTTCAGTGGCAAGTCGGCCTCGCCCAAAAAAGTCAAAAGGAGGGGGGGTGAATTCCATGATGAGACGAGACGGGCGTCTCCAATATGGAAATTAAGCTGCAAGGGACGGATGATCTGTTGGCCGACCAGAACCCAAGGAAAACATCCAATCTGCTGCCTCCGGGGCTTTCCTTCCTTCCCATAATCGTGTTCGTGAAGGGGACAGCGTTAGGTGATGCTAACGACACAGTGGAGAGACAGAGAGAGGGAGAGAGAGAGAGAGCGGCCCCACTTCACGTATCATTAATTTTCCTCCCAATCGATTTCATTAGGGCTAATGATTACCTAGCGCGACCCCAGCTGCGAAAGAGGACAAAAAAGAGAGAGGGTACGCATCTCGAACAAAACCGCCCCTGGACAGAGTCGCTTTTTGACCTTTTGACCAGCCAAGAGACGGGGAAAGCAATTGCCCAACCAGAAACAAAGAGGACTGATGGGTCGCCGGAGTTATCCGCTCGGGACGCTTAGGCCTTGATCCCGTGATCAATCCTTTTCTGGGTTTATCTTCATTTGATTGAAAGAATGGCGCTTCCTTCCTCCTCCTCTTCTCCTTCTTCGTGCTCGATGAACAGCATGCGGCGCCTGCTTTTGTTGAATGGGGCTCTTAACTGAGTAAAGGCACCCGGGCAAAAAAGCTTCAAAAGCATCGCGTGTTCTGGTGAGCAGTCGCTTTAGACTTTGCCTTTACCCCGACAAGGAGATGGCTAATATGCATCCCCCCACTTGAACAGTTCAATGGCGAGGAGGGGGGCAAGAACAAACATAAACTAAGACGAGTCTGTGATTTTCTCGGCTCGTCGTGCACGAGCCATTGCTCTCTGCGCAAAGCGAGGGCTCGAAGGATTAGATGGTCTCATGGCAGAGGCCACCTGAGCTAGCTGTTCGCGTTCGCCTGATGCGGATCAAACATTTCCATGATGTGGACGGATTGCGAAAGGGGTGGTAAAGTCCGGTAGAGTCGTCCTCAGTATGCCAACCTACTTCCATACTTCAAAGGAATAAATAGACCATTCTTTGCAAGTTACATGTTAGGATGTACTTCTTTTTCCTTGGAAAGATAGGTAACTTGTTTTTTAGATTGATCATGGTGAATTAGGTAAGACAACAAAGAAGAGTACTCCATTGAGGTTGAGTGGCAATGAGGCATCTCTTTAACTGCTTGCCACCAACGCTCCTCCATTTATTTCAAGCTAAGGAACTTAAAGACTTAGCATCTAGATCGATCAAACAATTGATGAAAGGACGAGCAAGATGAGGAGTCTACTAGACAAGGTTTTGTAAGAAGACCATCGGACGGAGACTGTCAAGCACATCCGATGAGGATCAAGGGACATCTCATCGTGGCATAAATAACACAAAAATGCTTTGTTCAATATCTTCATATAATAGTCTTTATGGATCAAATTAAATCAGCAAAAATTTCATGTAAATAAAGGGATATGCATGTGATGGCGCATTCTTTTAGTAGCAAACACGCGTGATGCATGTGGTGGAAAAGGTATTATGTGTGCGTAATTCGAAGATTTTAATTTCTTCGTAGGGTTATAAGTAAAGACAAAGGTTTTATGAGACTCTTTTTGTCGCTAAGACAACCTCCTCTTTCATATAAACAGAGACGAAGCATCGTCTCTCTCTTTCTGCCTTCTCAATTTTCTGGACGATTAAACGACGTCGTCTTGGAGAGCATGGTCTACAATTTAAAAATGCTTAGATTCTCAAAGTCGCTTCACTCCGATCCCCACAAACACGCGGACTCTCTCTCTCTCTCTCTCTCTACGCAGAAGAGACAAAGAAAAGGACTTTGCACGAGCACAGAGAGAGAGAGAGAGAGAGAGAGAGAGAGGAAAGAAAGAAAGAAGTTCAAAGCGAAAGCAGTTGGGCTTCAGTTGGCGAGTCTCTTGTGGAAGAATCTCCATCAACATCGGGCAACAGAGATCATCACCACGACCTCCGCCACCTACCGTAGCGAACTCCTCCGCTGCTGAGGAGGGGCCAATCCGTCATTTTCACTGCCATGCCCGACCTGCTCTTCCAATTCCTCCCCCTTCTCGGCGGCGGCGGCGGAGGCGGATTCTGGTCGGTGGCGGCGCTCCCTCGCGCTTCCGCGGCGGCTCTGTTCACCGCCCTCGCCGGGCTCGCGGTGTTAGCTGCTATGTTCTTCTCCGCTAGGAGGTAAACCAATTGTCGTGTGTCGGAAGTTGATTCAGTCAAAGTCGGAGTCTCCTGTGCCCTAGACGGGGAGAGAGAAGCTCGTTAGGGAGTGTTAGACCGTGTTGTTCGCGTGTGCATCCCGTAGATGAAAGCTCTAAAGCGGAGTCACACCTTGTCTTCTTCGAATTCGTCCTCTCCTTCTTCCTCGTCGTCGTCTTCGTGGATCCATTTGCGTTCGGTCCTGTTCGTCGTAGCTAATTCATCGCCAGCTTCCTGTTCTTCTTCCCTCGATAGGTGCGTCTCTCTCTCTCTCTCTCTCTCTCTCTCTCTCTCTCTCTCTCTCTCCGCCTTACTCTCTCTAGTTTTTGTGTCGCTCTGCTGTCGTTCAGATCTTGAAGTCGAAGTCTTAAATCTTAGATCTTTTTCTTCTAGCTTCACTTCTGGTTACTTTTGATACTTCCCCTTGTTCTTCATATTGTTAATCCCTTTTTAGGGAAATGTTTTTTGAGGCCAACTTTGGTCGAGATTGTTTAGATCGGATTTAGGAAGATGCCATTCTCTCTGTTACTAGACTAGTCTCGATTTGCCTATTGTTGCTTGGCTTTGATCAATCGAAGATCGGGCATTTGGAGATTTGTGCTGTTTCATGGGATCAAAATGATTATCGTGTTAGTTCCGGTTATGGTATTTTCTGCGTTTGTTCCTTTTGGTTTTATTTGAGCTTCTGTCAGTTTGTGATTTACACGTTCTGATGCGTCTCCAGTCAATCAAGTACTTACTCAATAGGTAAAATATTGCTTAAAATAGATGGTGTTTTCCATAATCAGAAATTGTAATGAGCCAATTAGCCATAACAATGGAATTTGTTGGCAAGAGAGCAGATACAAGTCTGGAAAATCTCGATAGCCATTTTGGCTGGAAGTATGTGTCCTGCCTGCTATCTAATGAATTCTTCTGTTTAAGGGCGAATACTTAGATTAGATTCCATCACAAGAGCAGATGTTCCTTTTAGTTGTTTTTCTCTTTGTTTTTATTAGTACGAGTGCATGTACCTGAAAACCTTCTGCATAGATCTATTGTGTTCACAGGGGCAAGTAAATTTGGATGCCTTTTAGGTTGTCAATGCAGCTTGGAGATTGTCGTCTTATTAAGGAGATGATGAAAACCTGTCAATGTATTGAACCCATATCACCAAATGCATGCAAGGGAAAACAACACACATGACTGAACTAGCCAACCAACACTTGCATGCTTCAATGAATTTTTGTGCCATGTGAGTGCTTCTGTAGACTTGAGTACTCATTTGGAATATAGCCATATACTGCACAACAGGCTATAGGGCACCCAAGCATCTGTTTAGCATGTAAATTTACTCTTGCTTGCTTATCTTTGAGCTGGTTTCTCTTCTCCCTTTTCTTGCGTGTGCTAATATTGCCTGTCATCAAAATCAGGGGCCGCCTTAAATCGCCATGGTCTCGCCGTAAAAGGAAACATGCGCTCTTGCCCAAGCAGTGGAGAAGTTTGTTTACACCTGATGGGAGACTTCGAGATGGTGGAGTCAAGTTTGTCAAGAAAGTTCGCAGTGGAGTGAGTAAAGAAGTCTTTCTAGGGATACTTTTCATGAAGTATCTAAACTGTATTGTTCTTTGTCCATAACCTGTGTGCTAAAAGTTCATATCCTTCTCCAGGGAGTTCATCCAAGCATTAGGGCAGAGGTTTGGCCTTTCCTTCTCGGAGTGTAAGAATCTTGATGCTCTCAATTTATTTTCAAAGAGTGTGCTAATTTCAAATCGGAGTTCTTGTGATATGAGTTATGAATTTGAACCTTTGAAGATCTTTATGGGTTTCCCTGATTAGAAATATGCACGTTGGGATTGATATGCTTGCATAGAACTTTTCCTCCCTTATTAACTAAAACATTTTTGCCTCACTTGAAAATGATACTTCTGAAGTTCTTTAGTTTTTGTGATATTGATTGTATGTTTTGTATCAACGGTTTGTACCTTTTCTGAATTACGATGTGGTAACAGTAAATTTCTGTGCAAGCAATCTGTTCATTTTGCTTTTTTTACTATCAGGTATGATTTGAACAGTTCTAAAGAATGTAGAGATATAACAAGGACCCAAAACAGGTTCTTTCCCTCTTCAACTTGAATATGGTCGTTGTTTCCGGGACAAGGCTTACCCTTGTACCTTTAATGTAACTCGTTTCATTGGCATTTTGCTTACCATCGTTCTTTCCAGGAAGAAATATGAAAAACTTAGAATGCAATGCCGTCGGTTGACGAGGCAATTTGACGAGAGCTTCAGCAGCAGGCGATACAGTGGGCGGCTCATTCAAGACACATATTCTCCTAGCTCTGAAGAAGTGGAAAGTGCCAGGGAGTCCCTATCTAGTGGGGAAGGCAGCCCAGATAGTGGGTGCTTGGATGATTCTTCTAGCAAATTGTTGGGAGGAGATGACTCTTCAAGAAGAGTGATAAATGCTGATACCTCAACCTTGAACTCGGAGTCATCAGATACAGACTCATCAGAGGATGCTGAAGTAGTTGATGCATCTTTCTCTTTAGAGACTGGGGATGATGATCCCGATACACCACCTAAAGAGAACCTCTCTCCCTCCAGGACAGAAGTTCAATCTTCCCTCCACACTGATGAGGACTTTGCAACATGGCAGCGGATTATCCGCTTGGATGCAGTGCGTGCCAACCCGGAATGGATACCACACTCCCCATCTCAGGCTACAGTATCAGAAGCTAGGGCTCGGCGTTCTGCTGAGGCTGTCGGTTTGAAGGACTATGATCATCTTGAGCCTTGCATAATTTTCCACGCTGCTCGACTAGTTGCAGTTCTCGAAGCCTATGCCCTTTATGACCCTGAAATTGGCTATTGCCAGGGTATGAGTGATCTTCTTTCTCCAATAATCACTGTGATCACCGAAGATCATGAGGCTTTCTGGTGTTTCGTTAGTTTCATGAGGAAGGCTCGGCATAATTTTAGGCTCGATGAGGTGGGGATAAGAAGGCAGCTCAATATTGTCTCCAAAATTATCAAATCCAAGGACTCTCGCCTCTACAGGCACTTGGAGAAGCTCCAGGCAGAAGATTGTTTCTTCGTTTATAGGATGGTAGTTGTACTATTTAGAAGGGAATTAACCTTTGAACAGACAATTTGCCTGTGGGAGGTGATGTGGGCCGACCAGGCTGCTATAAGGGCTGGGGTTGGGAAATCGGCATGGAGCCGCATAAGGCAGCGGGCCCCACCTACAGATGATCTGCTACTCTATGCTATAGCTGCTTCGGTTTTGCAGAAGAGGAAATTGATCATAGAGAGGTACAACAGCATGGATGATATACTGAGAGAATGCAATAGCATGGCCGGGCACCTTGATGTGTGGAAGCTTTTAGATGATGCACACGACCTGGTGGTGACCCTTCATGAGAAAATAGAAACTTCTTTTCAATGATTAGTATTTGGATTTAATTTTTGGCTGATGGTTTATGTGGTTTTTCCACTGATATTTGGACTGGAGGTCGAGGCCATACTGGAACAACGAGATCCCAGTTCTGTAGCTTATACTGCCTGTTTGCCATGCCTTACATTATCAACGCCTGAGGAAGTGGGAGGGGCAAGTATTAGATAGAGTAGACATCTGCAGCTACGCTATAAATTGCTACTGTTTGCATATGGAGTGACGGCCGGC
Organism: Melaleuca quinquenervia; assembly: GCA_030064385.1. Taxonomy (NCBI): domain Eukaryota; kingdom Viridiplantae; phylum Streptophyta; class Magnoliopsida; order Myrtales; family Myrtaceae; genus Melaleuca; species Melaleuca quinquenervia. The sequence goes on along the minus strand of CM057718.1, from coordinate 398,173 downwards.
AAGAAGAGTCCTTGTATGTATCATCTCAGTGAGCAAAACTCTTTAGTCTGCAAATGCATAGCCTTGTTTGCTTCCATTTAAATCTGCGAGATGGATAGCATAAATTCCTATCTGTAGAAGAAAGACATGGTGGCGACTTTTTATTTTTCCTTACAGATTTAAGGCTTCTCTTGTTCTTCTCTACTGACATTTTGTTAGTCTTCCAAGTCCTGAAGTCTCCGACCTAAAAAATAAAAAAGTCCTGAAGTCTAAACCTATCACTAAATCGCCATAGTGTAGTGTCGTTGGTGTTGGCTTGATGCTTTGTGTAATTCTCCAAGTCAGTAGCTCTGCCTTCAGCTAAACAAAGGGTATTTGGTACACATACCTAGAGTGATAAAAAAAGAGAGGGTGTTGCAAAATGAGTACTAGTCTTTTAGGGTGTATGCCAACGTTTGAAGCACTTTGCAGTTTCTCAGTGATTGTCACATCCAGTTTCACAAGGTGCCAACTAACTTTCTTCAGCAAAACAAAAGGGCAATAGCAAAACTACCACTCAATCTTCCATCCTGAATTTCATTTTTATTAATACTGAAGAACATGCGTCGACTATGTTTGTTTCTTAGCTCACTACAACTCAATGACAATCACCATCCGGATCACTTCAACAAATTGGACAAAAAAAGAGAATAGAACAGTCTTTGAAAGCACCTTTTCGAAGGAAAATTGACAGAGTATGCAAGGAAAATGACGGGTCCCAACTGAAACAGAACATTGGGTCGAGAGAGGGAAAGAGAGAGAAGGCGTTCCGACCACAGCAACACCTTGCCATGATCCATCGGCCTCGCCAATGACATCTAGGTCTCAATGACAAACTGACTGGTTACTTCAGCAAATTGGACAAAAAAAGTGAATAGAACAGTCTTTGAAAGCACCTTTTCGAAGGAAAATGACAGGTTCCAACTAAAACAGAACATTGGGTCGAGAGAGGGAAAGAGAGAGAAGGAGTTCCGACCACAGCAACACCTTACCATGATCCATCGGCCTCGCCAATGACATCTAGGTCTCCATGACAAACTGACTGGCTATTACAGAACCCCAAATTATGATTCTCGGCTGTAACTCTTCAAACTACTAAACACTAATGCAAGACAAACAATTCAGTCCTCATGAAAGGGTATCCCCAAGCAGTAGTTCCCAGTCCTCTACTCTTTCTTTGTGTAGTGCCGCACAACAAATGCTAAGCCCAAGATCAGAAGAGGAACGAGAAATTGCAAAATCTTGATAATAAACTCCGGAGTCTTGTCGTGATTGTAATTGGGCTGCTGCGGAGGGATGTAACTGCGCTTGGCAGGAACGGTTGATGCATCAATCTCACCAATGTAGTACTTATCCATCATCTCTCTGGCTGAATCGCTGTGACCAACATCTTCAAAGTCATTTGTTGCATCTTTTCCTGCAATATGTGGCAGCACACACCGCGATCAGTCAAGACAAGGAGACAAACATAAGAAATAGTGAAACTCAAGGAGGATTTGCTTTGGCATCCAATATTTTACTTTATTCCTTATACGTCCCCCAATTTACTCATAAACCTACCTGACTGTGTTCAAGCTACTACTTTCACAAAACGTGGCTTAAAGTTTTCTAACACTTTTCCTTTTGAGGAGGATGAAGAATTAAGTAAATTGAAATTGTTCCTTACCAGTAGCAGATAACAAAACTTCATCTCCTCCAGGATGATCATCCATAAACGATGTTACATCATATACCTGCGATAGTATATAGCAGTTTCTATCTGAAAAATGATTTCAACCACCAGAACTTGCATTTTCTTTACCATCACAGGGCACTCCCACGATTTTGTGATGGTGTCTGGAGCACTATAAAGGAATGTGACAGAGAGGATCCGCATGGTTAAACCTCTTCAAGTACAAATTATCTTACCTCTAGCAAGTGTATAAGAGAGACAGAGAGAGAGTCTATGTTTGACAAGATTCATACACAGTACTTTGTTGCAAATCCGAATCATAGACAAAAGGCTTGTTTTACAATGTCCTGAATTAAAATATCATCCATCAATGTCTTTGTCTTACTGTTGATGCCCCGCTTTAGATAGTAAGAATTACAGCGTCATCAAGGAAAAGCAAATAAAGAAAAACCAAGGGTACAAGATTGGTCATTTCTGCTAAATTTATTTTTTCTCAAAGTCCTATCCAATAATCTCATGCTCAGCAATGGATTCATAAATGCCAGTCATAGCTAAAACTAGGTGCTCCATCAGTGGAATTTCTTGTGAGTACGGAAAAAACAGTTTAGAATCCTTTGTTCTCTTATGGCTTTTTTACCACTTTATATACGAAATTCCAAGTATCTTATTGCTGGACTACATACAACAATCTCATGAATCATGTCTTGTTTTCCTACTAAAACTATGTTGATCGACAACTAGCTAAATAGACAAGAAGATTATCAAACTTGAAAACTCCTTAACTCAACTACTTTACAAAAGACAAACATCCATAATGCACAATCCTGGTCAGTTTCAAGCAAGAAAGTTCGCCAAACATTCACCCAAAGCAGATGGAACCAAATCAAACAAATTATGCTAAAAGCGCACTGCATGCAGATTTTAGAAAAAACAACTCGACGAGCTAAAGTGCCTGAATCTCGAAACTCGGTCTAGCAAAATGGAAAACTCAACCGAATTTTTTGATAACTCCACTCCTGCAACTGAAAAGTCGGTGATTTAGCAATCAACAATCCAAAAATGCAACACGCAAGCAATCATAAATCCGGTTGGGGGAGATCGTATTCTGACCTTTCCCGCAATAATAAGCCAACAATCCTTGGTTTCGCTGTGCTTCTCGACCTCCTCGAATGTAAAGAGCTTTTTGTCCGAAGCCATTATCAGCTGCTACCGATCCAAAAAGCACGAAAAAAACCTTCAATCTCGCACCAAATCAAATATCGAGTTGTACCAAATGAAAAATGACTGAGAGGAAAAACAAAAATCCCCCAACAAAACCAAAGCCCGCAACATCTTTATCAAGAATAATCAAAACATACGAGCGAAGTCGATCAAGAAACGAATTAGCGTCAAACAAGGTTCCGCTCGCACTTAATCTTTCATTAAATTGTACCAATGAGATGAAGAAAGCAAGTCACTGAGCAAAACCCCACCTTCCCCAAGAAAGCAAAACCCGACGATATCTACATCTAGTGCACCTCAAAAGACAACACCAAGTGGGAAGTGCATCAAGAGACGAACTAGCATCAAAAGCACGGATCTTGAATCAGAATCTGCATCAGACAGAGCAACGGATCTGCCCTTACTTACGGAAGAGAAGGGTCTCCGAAGACGGATCGGAATTCACTCCCCAGCTCTCTCTCTCTCTCTCCCCCCTCGATCTTGTCGCAGCCTGTCCAAGCTCAAGGCAGTGCGAGCTGTCGCGAGGCGCTGCCTTTTATATACGCCTGGTTGTCTACCGCAAGGGTCCGAAACGCCCTTCGTTTCCAGACAACACATGGCAATGTTCTCTAGATGCATAAATCAGGCAGGGGTAATTGCGTCCTAAGCTGAAACCTCAATTGTTTGAAAAGAAAAAAACAGTGAAAATCTTAAATTATACCTTTATGATGTCTATTCCGAACTTTTAAAAATCTGTGCTTACGTGATATTATGAAATACATTTATTATTTGTAAATATGTCGTAACGATACAAATCTAATATTTTTAATGTCACAAAAATTTTAGGTAAATATATCATATAAATATAAATTTGGAATTTTTCAAGTTAAAAAAAAAGCTTACAGTAAATATGTCATGTAGGGTATAGCTTGGTTTTTTTTTTTGTAGGTTTTTGTCTTCTTCTTTTTTCCTTCAATTAGAAAAGGTAGAAAAGGATTTCATTTTCCAAAAAACAAAAATTCAAAAAATAACCTCAGCTAAGAATCGAATTACTAAAATGAAAAAATAAGTAAAAACCACTACTAACCCTAAATTATACTCACCATTAAATATTTATTTTTAATTTTATTGTAACACAAAATGTCTTAAATTTTTATCTATGTGACACATATATATCAAACTTGTGCAATGTGACATTATGACACAAAAAATCTCAAATTAAGAAGAAAGTTTGAGATTTTTATGCTGCAAAAAAAATTAGCATAAACATGTTAACTAAACACAACAATCTTTGTTTAGTCAATTGCCGTTTGTTCGACAAGGGCAAGCATGATTTCAAGGTAGAACTGCATTGGTGGGAACCAATTAGGTTCCAAGTTCCAAGGTATGTGAGGAAGATTTCAGATTCAAAATTTGAGGGTTTTGTTTTGATGGGTAGATTCCAAGTTTTTTGGACTTGGAATCTTGAACCTAATTGTGTTTTTCTTTGTCAACGTTTTCGTGCAGTCCTATAGTGTTTTACAATTTTTGATAATGAGTGGTAATCTAGAATCACTAATATGGGTTTTTCATAATTGCTAGATAGGTTGTGACAGCAAATGACGATCATTAGATATGATAATTCGCTTTAATTATTCAATTAAGGAGACATATGAAACCCACTGGATTCTGAAACCGACCTTAAACCTTAAGTTTCAAGTTTGGAAAAATAGAGAATCCGTTCCCACGAATAGGTTTTAGGATAAACTTATGAAGAACTTAAAACGGCTCGCTCTTGCTATCCAAAGAGGGTAGTAATTATCGGCCCAACTTAGCGTTCGGAGAGAATCCTAAACTGTGCTCGCTTTTGCTGTATGCCGTTTCCTTTTCCTCCTTCCTCCTCACGTAAACAGAGTAAATAACTTAGAAATCCTGAGGTAGGTGGAGAAAGGACGAAAACAGTAGCAGATGGCATCACAAGTTTCATGAACACTGACTTGCGTGCATGATCAAAAGTTTTGATTCTTTCAATTTGTTTGACTTGCTGTTAGTCCCACCCCCCGTTTCTTCTTGATCATGTGTGCTGCTCCAATATTAAAATCCAGAGAAATCCGGAAAAAGATACATAAATAAACAACAGATGAATGATAGCAATTCCTTTTTCTTTTTTCTTCTTTTTTTTTTTTGTCTCTGTTCCTTTGGCATTCCTAGAGAATCAGGTCAACTGGCTAGCTTGGTCAGAAACGACGGGCACTCTCTCCGGAATCTTCGATGCTTTTTCTGATTTTTTTACTCCTCTTGCTTTTCGTCGGCAGCATTTTCTTCTTGACTTGCAACCAGACGTGTTCACAAGATGATCAGCTTTGGACTGTTCGTTTTTTCTTTTTTTTCAATTGCGGCGAAAAATGGGCAAAAGTGCCATGGGAGGGAGCAACAATCCTCCAATGGGACTGAAGAGATAGCCAAGCCTTACCAATTTAGAAAAAGAAAGAAAAAAAGAGAGACGAAATCCCTCGGAATCAGCTCCATTAGATTCGTTCACATGGAGAAGGCTTTGTTAGCTGGTCATAAATCTCCCGGTCATAAGGTATGATCACACCGGGTGCCTTGGTTTGAGCTGCGAAGATCCAAGGTTGGGTCGAGGGCCCGGCCTAAACGATTCGGATGCTAGGGTTTCGGGTCCAGTCGACCCGGATGGTCGCGACAGTTGTTGATAATATGCAAACAATCAAGTTCTCCATTCTACTTATTAATGACTAGAATTTTAATAAGCATCTAGCTTCATCGATCGTAAAAGTCATGCTTGGCTAACTCTCTGTCGCTTTTGTTCTTCAAAAGTCGCACAATGGCGGGTGCGCGCGTTAGATGTGTGTGTGTTTTTTTTAATCTTTCTCACCAGCCGGTCTTTTGGGCAACAAGACAGACGTGAAGGGGGGGACTCGCTCGTCGGAAGATCTTCAGAAAGGCTACGGAACGAGGGATTTCACGTTTCGATGGGATGCATGGCGAGCGAGTGAGCATGTTTCCCAGATTCAATGTCCGAAAAATTGGGTGGTCCTCGTGGAACCAACCGAACATGTGGCGTCAAATGATTTTGCAACTGCCGCCTCGCAAACCGCACGTCGCCATCTCAGCTTTTCGACTCCGTTCTGGGTACTCTCACACTCTTTTCCCCATTGAGTCTCCAGCCATAGAAACAGCTAAAGAAGACCGCTTTAGAGAGAAGAAAAGAAGTGAACTGAATTCTGCCATGGAAAGTCTCAAAAGCAGATTGCCCTCGCAGGGTTACATGGGTCAGCTCAACCCCCCTGCGTCCGACCAAGATTCTTTCGAATGGGAAGAGTCCGATGTAGTCTGGTCCTCCGACATCGACCCCAGTTCCCCGCCCGCAACGCCGACCGCCGCCCCGAACCGCCACCCACCGCCTTCTAGATTCGGCCTCTCCGCTGCACTGGTCGACCCGCCTCTCCTCCGGAAGAAGCCCGCCATAAACCCAACCCTGTCTGCCGTGTCGGCTGCGCGCGCGATCCCGCAAGCGGCGCACTCGTCCTCTCCGGACCACGGAGGGCTGTCCGGGTCGGGTCCTCGGAGGGCCCGGATGTCGGCTCCTGTGGACGTGCCAGTTTGGCCCAAGTGGGTCAAAGGTGGTGTGCCTGAGCCTGAGCGTTGCAAGTGGGAGCAGCAGCACGAGGACGTTGACGTGGAGGATGAACATCGGCTGGAGAAGAAGATGGTGCCGCCACATGAAATGGTGGCGATGTCGCAGGCGGCAATGGCATATTCAGTGTTCGAAGGCGCGGGGAGGACGCTGAAAGGGAGGGACTTGAGGCAAGTCCGAAATGCTGTTTTCAGGAAAACAGGTTTTCTAGATTAAAAGTAATGCGGGCCATTAATTATCATGTGGGAGATGACCAACTTCCCCTAAATCAAATTAGCTGTCGCTAAATTAAATAATGAAATTGCTTGGGCGTTTGGTCGAGAGGAAAAATACATATGTGAGGATCTTTTATCCAACGAAGATGCTTTTCTTAGTTGGAATCAGCTTGTAATGCACTGACCATGGAGAGAAGCATTCTCTTTCGTGTGAAGATGAAAGTGTTCGTGTAACGCATTGGTGACACTACCTGAGGAATCGCGCTCATGTGAGTCGAGGAATTTGCATCGTTAAGCAAGAATCGGTCCGAGATCATTGCTTGTGAACGAAAGTGACCATTTAGGCTCTGATTAGTGACGACACTCAAGAAAGTAACATCTGAGAACTACTCATTTGGGCCGACAGTGGGTCGAGTGCTTGATTTGTTACTGAAGCTCCCTCGAGTAAAGAAAAAGCTCAGGTGCTCAGGTTTTATATACGCCTGGTTCTCTCTGTGCCCATTTCACAGAAGTATTCAAGCAGCAGTGATACCCTTTTGTATGATCACTGTGATAAGAGCGTGTTCGGATCAAGAACGTGTTTGGTCGGCACTACAGAGTTCAAAACAAAATATTGACTCCCAAGAATTAGCATTGAGGTCTTTCTGTTCTCATTTTGCTCTTCGGGGGTCGGAGAGTTGGTTGTTGCTGATACTGCTGAACATTTTCCCTTGGACTTCGCACTTCAGTCCATTGACTGTGGATTTATTGTCGCAAGACTAACATTCATCATTTTGACGGTATCTTCTCCAGCCAGTTGGGTAAGCTAATTAATCGAAGTTTCTCAATGGAATTAAGAATATGGTAGAACACTACTCCTGACCTTCAAGAGGGGAAGGCAAGCGGGCGTAAGAATGTTTTTGTCTCTACCATTGTCATGCGACGACAACACAGGTGGCAATAACTCCATTAGGCTGCCGGCTTAGGAGGATCAGTTTTTCCCCTTGAACTCCATTGCATTTTTGGCCGATCAAGTTTGCATGAGTGGTATAGTTAAAAAGCATTCGGCATGCTGAACATGAGAGTCGTTGCTGTACAACAAGGTCATTTGTTTCATTTCTTTGTAGTTGCTCGAGATTAAGCTCATTCAGAAATTATTCTCGAGCCCACAGCTTAAATTCTTTAACTTAATCAAGTCCGTCAAGAGTTACAGTTAGACCTGTGCAGAGCTTTTAGCACAGCATGCAGATGTTCTTGCCCAATTCAATGGAAGCTTGCAAGATTGTTATGTTCGATTCAATCCTTTTAAACTTTACATGGACTCAATTTGGGCTCCACTCGCAGGTGAGACCTTCCTTGCTAAGCCTTTTTGATAAGGAGAGAGAACCCGGCATTCTTTAAGTTCCAATCCACCTCTTCAAAAGCACTTCTAACGCTTTCATTCAAGCCATTCCCACAGACATTCAGATCAGTAAAGGATCTTTGCTATATTAGTAAAATCACTTTCATCTGATGAATAAATGAATACTGTAAGCATTTCCAAGATCAATCTTCTGTTAGTTTGCTGCGACTGAAATTTCTTGACAAGCTTCTTAACTCATATTAGATGCTGGGTTTCGTATAGCTCCTTCATCTGTATAATTCCATCATCGATCTTCTGTTAGTTTGCTGCGACTGAAACTTCTTGGTCAGCTTCCTCACTCACATTAGATGCTGGGTCGTGTATAGTTCCTTCATCTGATAAGCATATCGCTTTGTTTCGCCTCCAAAAGCAGTTGGCCTCTAAAAGAACTGCGTAGTTTGAGAGAATCTCAAACAGAAGGGGGGATGAACTTCAGCGAGAGCAAGAATGGAGGATGGAAGGATCCACAAACCGTCTCCACAAATCAGACCAGAAGCAACGGCAGGAACTATCAAGCCTGCCTCTTCACGGTTGATTTTTTGCCACGCAAAAACAATGAAGCTTCCCACACACATATCAATCGCAAAGTAGGCACCAACTAGGAAGGGCACGGCCATAGCCATTGGAAGTGGTACCCAGTTGCCTATGTTTTTAGGCGAGAGGTCTCTTGCCAAGTTTGCAAACATGGCGAAGGCAAAAAAGCCATAGCAGAGCTGCAAGCAATGCTGAGGGAGGGCAGAGAATCCTTCCATTCCTAGAAGGGCCATATTGCGGTAAACAATGGCATAAGGGGCCTTATACTCACCCTGTGGATTTCCCACATCGAACGTGTCGTAGAAGAGGAAAAAAATTAGAGGGGCTACCAAGCAACCTAAGGCTGTTCCAATGGCTTGGCTAAGAAGCATCGCTCGAGGAGAGGTAAGGGTCAAATAACCAGTCTTGAAGTCTTGCATCAGATCGGAGGAGATGGAAACGATAGATTTAATTAGACCGCACCCAATGAGTCCAGCAACAACGCCGGAACCTCTTCCGGCAGAGGCAGCTAACACAAAGAGCGCCACTTTTCCATAATTATAGGCCATGTTCATATCTGTGAGTCCCACCCCATAGGCATTGCAGAAGCCAAGTGCAGGCGCAAGCATGTAAGCAGCAACTACATAATACCATTTCAGCTCAGGGAACATGATGGGGATCACAGCAACGGAGATGATGGAGGCGAAAGCATACCCTGCACAGGCCATCCAGACAGGAATGCTCTCCCTCGCAAATACTTGGTTCCGGCGAAGATCATCAAGAGACTGATTCTCATCCTCAGGAACTGCCACAGACAAGACAACATTAGCTTTTAGCAGCACACTTGAACGGTAACACTACATAATCTTCAATGTCATTGTTGGTGGTTAATTACTGGATTAACCTGTGAGACTCTTAAGTTCGTCTGAAATAAAAAATAGTTGGATAGCTCAAGTAAAGTTCAGCTGTGACTCACAAGTCATGCGGTTCCTCTTGTTCATTCTAACACAGATGCTCTTTGAAGTCAGATACATTACTTTTAGGAAATTGTAGAGTCCATCACCCAGAATGAGAGCTATTGAAATGAAAACCTGCAGGCACATAACTCGAAGTAGTGAATACGTTAATACTACCACCAAGGGACATGTTATCAGTCAAAAATCGTGGATTGAATCGTGAACATTCACAAATGTTCATTCACCTTGTAACCATTGAGACTCTTCATGCTGCTTTCAGGTGGCGTATTGGGAAACCAGTCCCCTTCACGGCCACCGATCAGAGGCCACATGATTCCCCAGGAGAGCAGAGCGCCAAGCAGCAGAGACGAGTTCACGAGATGGGAACATATCATTCCAGCTCCAATGTAGCTCATACTGAAATCGAAGTAAAATCTGCAAAAACCAATAGCTCAACCAAGGAAAGCAAAGCCAAGTCGATCAGGGAAGCAGTAAAAAAGAAGCGACGAAGAATTCAAGCACGCACGAGTTTTTCCAGGCGCTGAATCCGAAAATGGGGAGCTGCGAGAATCCACATTTATCGCCACCTGAATAAATCCACTGGAGAAAAGCCCACAGGAAACTGATCGAAAAGAACTTCGTGAAACCCCAAACCTGCTTCCTGCGAATATAGTTCTCTTGAGATCTCTCGTCTTCCGAACTAGCGGGCGCATACTTCAATCAATAAAAGCAAAACGCGTACTTGGCTATGTCGTCTCCTTTAGGAGTATGAAACCCATTAATAAGCGCAGCCGTAGCAGTTCCGCTCGGATAACTCAGTTTGTATTCTACTATCATGATCTGCAGGGAGACCCACATAGCTGCACAGGCATTAAATTCTAGATCTTACGAAAGGCAATTCATTCGAAATGAACTAAAGATTCGAGTAACTAAGGAACATCCAGGAAGTGTCGAGAAGCATACAGTCCGATCTTATTTGTCTACCTTTTGTGGATTATCGAGGCATTACCTTTCTGAGAGGAACAAGTGCCAGAAGCCCAACAAAGCTGCTAACAAAGAGGAAGCCGGTCATCCAACCGATTCCGGGTTCTTTCGTGCTCTCAGGAGTATTACCGGGCGCATCCCCGGCTTGCTCGTATGTCTTCTTGTTTAAGGCCAACAGGTAAGACCCGAAACCGCCTGAAGAAGGGAACAGATTCTCATGAAAACCCGCAGAAACTCAGAAAACACAGATGGCTTGAAACATTAAGCTGAAAGTGTCATAGACGTATGCTAAATAACAGAGAAATTCGACAAGAAAGAAGCTCGCGCCTCCAACAGCGATGCTATAACACGCGACGGCGAGCGTCTGAATAGCGGTGTTCTCCTCCCGGGTAAAAGGGGTCGACATCACGCCCGCCTTGTGGAGCACCTTAGTCCATGCTTTCACAAATACGTAGGCCGATAACGCGGCCGAGACATTCAGATTCGGCACGAGCCCAGTGGTAAGGTTGAGCTTCATCACGATCACCCCGTAAACGATTCCTACCGCCGAGCCGGCCACGATTCCCCTCGCCGTGATCTGCTTCTTCCACGGAGCGGCTCTTGTGAAGTGGACTCGCTCCGGGGGTACTCCTTCCGGATCTTCTTCCTCGAAGTTCAGGGGCTCCGTGAACTCTTCGCCGTCCATGTTCCCCGTCGGCATATCTGTTGCTACAGAGATGACCACGACGTCGGAGTCGTATCTAACATGCCCCGCGCGACTGAAGCATGACCCGGAATAAGGAAAGAACGGAAGAAAACCTCCCACCCGACCGGTTCAGTGCAGCTAGCGAGGGACGGATCGATGCCTCAAGCCCCGACTAAGAGCACTTCTCCGATGGATGAGGAAGGGGAAACTTCCGGCGTAAGAGACAAAGAGGAAAAGTGGGAACGAAAGAGAACAGGGGCTCGCAGAGTCGACGGGAACAACAATTGTTTACGTGACGGAATCTCTCTTTCGGAATTAAGAAAGAATACATGTGGCTGTAGTGGTCGAAACATGCTGGGCATGCGTGGCCTGGAAATCTGTGACGTAAGCTGACGCTTTGGTCAAAAGTCATCTTCCTTTCTTGTCCGGACAAAGGGATCGCATCGTAGCCGCACGGGCGTCAGCCGTTCAGCGCGCGACGAAAAGATCCTGGCCGTTGATCCGAGCTGGTGGCCACAATTTTCCTACGAGAGGCTGGACGTCCAAACGTCCAGCTTTAGCGTTATACCGAATATCTTATGCAATGGATACACGCATATATGTTGCATGTAATTACATATCTTTCACCCAAAACCGAAGCAAGTTCAAAAGTAGTTCAAGCAATGGAAGAACATATCGAATAATATTGGTAATGAAATGATGTTCTAAATTTTGAAAGTTTGATACTACTAGTATGAAAATTGGTGAAAAGACGTATAGATATGACTAACTTTAGCGTTATCTTGATTGCAAGGTTCTCGGTTTTTGGATAGGAATCAAACAACACAATACTAACTACGAAAAAGTTGAAATTGGAGATCGGATCGAGAGTTCATAAATTAGAATTAATCAATTTTTGAGGTCATTCCAACCCGATTTTCAATTCTACCGGGAACCCATGCTGACCTCTAATCCATATATTCGAAGATCACTGCCATCCATTTTAAATGCTCGTGTTATTAAACGAGGATGTAATTTAATACTTAAATATTATATCACTCACCATATGCACTTATCAATCGAATGTCAAGTCAAAAGGTTAAGAGAAACCACACGTAGTAGAACGATGTTGGATATTCCAATAAGCTCTCTGTATCTCTAGATTTCCACAAACTCTCGAGTTAATGCCGGATTGTATGTTCAAAAGGAACAATAGCGGGCTTTCGGCAATTCATGGGTGCCCAACTACTCCGGCGAGCGGGATGCACCGTGAAACGTCCAAAAGGGACGGGTCGGGCCTAATGTTAGGACCCGACCCACCCAAGAGACTACTCGGACTTGAGAGCCCAAGGAGAAACGGATCAACCACTATTTACCAAACCGCCACTATGGGCCCTCCTGCGAGTCCCGCGACTTCGCCTCCGCTCGCGAAAACCCTGCCTCCTTCATCATCCGCCTATCCTCGAGCGTCGACTCGTCGCCTTCTCCTCTGGATTCTGAAACCCCCACCCACCTCCCCCAATTAATCCCCGCGAGTTTCGGGATCGCCTACGCAGCAGACGCGGAAGCAGTTTCCTCGGGCTCCCTCAACGCCGACGAGCGTCGCCGCCGGGCGAGACCCAAACATGGAGGGCTCGGAGGCGAGGTTCCTGGAGAAGCTGGTGCTGTACGCGGCCAGCGCGGCGCTCAGCTGCCTGGTCATGTTCGCTGGGCTCCGCCACCTTGACCCGAACCGCGAGGCCTCCAAAAAGGCCCTCGAGCACAAGAAGGAAATCGCCAAGCGGCTCGGTCGCCCCCTTATTCAGACCAATCCGTACGAGGTTAGACCCTTCGTATTTCTGCTTGTTGGGATTGGATTGCGGTGCCGGCGGATTTGAGCTTTAGGTGGTATACTCTAAGCTGGGTTTTTATTTTTATTTTTTTTACGGTTTGGATGGAGGATTATGCAGTGTTTGATGTGCTTATCTGGGAGAATTTGGGAGCTTTTACCTTTGGTTTTATGTTTTTTTTTGGGGGCCCTCAAGTTGTTGTGAGTTTATGACTGAGATGAGACGAATCGAATTGCTTGCCACCAGTGAAATGCTTAAATGTTCTACCTCCTTCATACTTCGTTCGGTATCTGATAGGATTCTGTGATCTTATCACTTTTATTGCTCTGCCAGATGCTTTATATGGTCGACCACATAGAATTCGTTACACAAAGGGGCAGAGATTCTGGTTTCTTATAACGTGATATTGTGTTGAGTACACATGTTTTCTGTGATACTCATTTTGCATAATGTGATTTTTATTGGTACTTCTTGCTGTTGACAGCAGCCTCTGTCTAAATTAGGGTCAATTGGTTAAGTGAACTAAGGATTTTTGTATGGAAGGTGGGACAGGAGTTGAGAGATTTGCGCTGTCCCCCCACTCGTCATTCTCATTGTTTATGTTAAGGTTCTATCTTTTTGACGATGCACTCCACTATTGTCTCATCTTTGTAAGGTGTTATCGCTATTGATGGTCTTGCACCATCTTGAATTGTCGAGACCTTGCCTGAATGCCCGAATTTTCCATTGAAGCTATAAGGAACGCGTTATGTTGTTGAAATGTCATAAGTAGCGAAGGAGAGGCTCTAAACATTTGTTAAGATAAAGGTAAATGTTAATCAGCTTGCCATCATAACTCCTATGGATTGATGTCGACTGGTTTGTTAACCAATGGCCTGTTATGTATATGTGGGGCTGGACATGTTTTCTGTTATTTTGTTTTTTGGTCAGCCTTCACTCATGTTCATTGTTCATGGGTTACCTCACGAACTAATAAATAGCTTTCTTGTTCGGAAAGCTTTTTTCTCTCATGAAGGTTTTTGGGCTTTCTCATGTCAATTCCGTATTTGTTCTTCTTCTTATTTTTCTCCTTTACAATTTCAGGATGTGATAGCATGTGACGTCATAAATCCTGATCATATTGATGTGGAATTTGACTCTATTGGAGGATTGGAAACCATTAAACAAGCTCTCTTTGAACTGGTTATTCTTCCACTTCGAAGACCTGATCTCTTCTCACACGGAAAACTTCTTGGTCCCCAAAAAGGTGTTTTACTCTATGGACCACCTGGTACTGGAAAGACCATGCTTGCCAAGGCTATAGCAAAAGAGTCTGGAGCTGTTTTTATCAATGTGAGGATATCAAACTTGATGAGCAAATGGTTTGGAGATGCTCAAAAATTGGGTGAGTTTGCATGTCTGTATTTCTTTTTGTACTGCGACAGCTGGAATGAATGCAAAGAGTGAGTATATTTTAGATAAAAAACTCGTTTTAGTGGAACTTAGATAAAGTTTTTGGTTAGAGGAGTCACATAAGATTAAGCAGTGAGTTGTCACAGAAATCAGGCGAGGCATAATTTAGGTAAATATTGTTCATGCATTGTGGCTAGTCAGTGGCCACTTGTTTGAAATGTGTATTGTTTTCTGTTGGATTCTATTGCAGTAAATGGGCCCAAATAGAAAGAAAAAACTTCTACCCCAGACTGAACTGCATTATATGGTAAAGCTTCAGAATTGGTATTGCTTTTTTAGTGGCTTTTAATACATTGGGCTTTTGACTGAGCTTTTGGTTTAATGATTTTTCATAGCTTCTTGGATATAACATAGCTCCTTTATATTTTCTTGATTGTGCGCAGCATGATTGGTTTTTCATGGGGGCATTGGGGTATTGTTGTTTGTAACTTCTAGGAAGTATTCTTCTTTCTTGTTCTTTAGAGATGAAGCTAACTGCTAAAACCGCTGCATTTATGCATGGAGATATATAGTAAATGAAAATTTTCACAAGTCCAATATTAGACTTTATAATGTTGCTAATCAGAGTGAATCTTTCGATTTTACTGTTACCTCATATTCAGAGTGCAGACTCTGGTGCTTTGATTTTAAGTATATATGATGGTGATACTTTGCAGTGGCTGCCGTGTTTAGCTTGGCTTACAAACTGCAGCCTGCTATCATATTCATTGATGAAGTTGACAGTTTCTTGGGCCAGCGTAAAACCACTGATCATGAGGCATTAACAAACATGAAGACTGAATTCATGGCCTTATGGGATGGTTTCACAACAGATCGTGAGTTCTCTACCTGTCTCTCTCTCTCTCTCTCACACACGCGCACACAAGTTTGTGCTGACATTAAACATTAGAAGTAGACGCTAGTATACCATAAATGGCTGCTGCTATGTCATGAGTTTGTTCCTCAGTCAGTTTTGGTTCTGACGATTTTGCACCCTCTTTGCAGAGAATGCTCGGGTTATGGTTCTTGCTGCAACTAATCGTCCATCTGAACTTGATGAAGCAATACTCCGTCGTCTTCCTCAAGCTTTTGAGATTGGTATACCAGATCGCAGGGAGAGGACTGAGATACTGAAGGTGATCTTGAAGGGTGAGAAAGTCGAACAGAACATTGATTTTGACTACCTTGCCAGCTTGTGTGAAGGGTACACGGGCTCAGATCTCCTTGAACTCTGCAAGAAGGCCGCTTATTTTCCAATTAGGGATCTATTAGATGAAGAGAAGAACGGAAAGCCTTCTCAAGTGAGTACTCTTGTCACTGGTGAAGTTGCCTTTTGGACTCCCTTAAGACTCATTATCTTGATGATTTAAGATTATGAAGGAAACAATAGTTTGCATGGTTCCATGTTCAACTGGAAAAGTCCTTGTTACTGGGTGGGTTGTTGGTGTTGCCTCTGTGGAGTAGTGTAGTCTTATGATAAATATGCTAGAACATCTGTAGCTGCTTCCATGATGACATGGAATATACGTCAGGATCACGAGTATTAGTTTCCTATAGTGACTGCATTAGATTTAGAATTCTTTACGAGCATTTTGGTTATTCGCATAGAATTTTTTGGTGCTAGTTGTACACATGTATTTTATGTATGTCTATGATGATTTCACTATCTCCAGATAGACTGACGTGGTTTTTATGGATGTGTACATTTTCAGTCACCGAGGCCCTTGTCACAGTCTGATTTGGAGAAAGTTCTCATGACATCGAAAAAGACCAAGCTTGCGGCCAGCGAGTACACCAGGTTGAGCTCACAGTCGCCCAGTTGGTCAAGGCACAGCGAGTCTGACGATTATCAGGTTCAAGCTGCCATGAACGAGCTATCAAGGCTGGTCCTCTCGCAGATCATGAACCTCCGACCAGATTCACAGGATTCTTGAAGGGTCTGTCTCCATCTTAGCCTCCTCGTCTGTAGAATCCGTCCTTTTAATCTTTTTGTCTGCTTTTCTACTCAGCACTGGTTGCGTAAAATCATAATTCCTTCTGGAGAACAGTTGAACTGTCTCATTCGACATGGTCACCAATATCTTTTTTTTTTTTTTGGTCCTATGTAGTTTAATTAGTTGAAGATGACTAGTAGGGGACTAGTTCTTAAAGAATACACGAGGAAGTAAATGGACATCCCATGTCATACGCCCCGGGCTTCGGATTTTAATGGGAGGGCAATTAACTCATTCTCTTGTAATCCTATGTATTTTATGTGTCGGGAATTAGGTAGATTCGGTACATTTTATTCCAGTTTGCATGGTGGGGCCAGCTAGGTATCCCTCTTGAAGCCTTGTCGATTCTCGGGTGTTCATGTGCCGTCAATTAACGAAGGGAGTGCTCATTGAAAGTGTAAGTATATGCGCCAGATAAAGCCAAGCATTTAAAGGGCAATGTGAAGAAGAATGGACGAAATGAGTCCCCACAAAATTAGGACAGCCTTATGCCATTTTGGATCAAATTGTACCCGACGTGGCCATTGACAACTATAAAGGCGATGTATTTTTTTTCCCGTCTAATAATTGTATTAATTAGAGAAATGTGAAGCATAAGACCATCATAGTACTTCACGTGTCCGGAGTTTGCCTTCCTGATGAAGGTACTGCACGGGTGACGTGGTGGTTCGCCGGAGCGTTTGCGTTAGCTAAGTTGCTCCACCATCTAAAATCAAATGATTTTCACAGGCTTGCCGTACCGCCTTCCCTGATTGGTCGCGACTCTGGCCTCGTATCGCGATCTAACATAAATGCGACCGACGTCTTGGCTGAGACTCGAGACAAACTTCCAGTGCGATCGAAAATGCCCCAGTGGAAACTTGCCTAAGTTATGACCCCCCCTTCCCCTCATCTCGCTTGGCGTGTTCCATATTTGGAGAGAACGAGAGTTACAAACGCGAGCGCGTTTTGTTTTTCGGGGGGAGAAAAACGGCGAGAGCGTTTTGCGTTGCGACCGAAAGCACCGACACCCCCGGATCGACACGGGTTCCCGGGCTCAAGCATCGCCACGTGTCGTCCTCCCTATTGCCTCAATTAACCGGGAGAGAGGGGGAGGGGGGCTTTCAATTACCGGCAGACCGAGAGAAACCGCGTTTAATTTTTACGGGATTCCGATTCCCCTCCTGATTTCTGCGCCCTTTAAAAGCAGAGACGACCTTTATTACCGGCGGTCAACCCCGCCAAAGGGCCTAGGTTAGGCCGCGAAGCACTGGATCGCAACCCCTCCACCCCACCCCACCCCCACCCCCACCCCGCGTCCTCTTCTTCCCTCTATATATCTTCCCTCCGGACACCAGCTTCTAATAAATCTCACTCGCGAAGCGAAGCATTTCCTTACTCTCCCTCCACATCTCGCTCTGAATCGCGCGATCTCGGAGGCAATGGAGGTGTTCTACTACATGGTGTTCGGGGCCCTCGGCGCCGTCGTCGCGGCCCTCGAGCTTAGCAAGAACAACAAGGATCGGATCAGCACGACCTCCGCTTTCAACTCCTTCAAGAACAACTACCTCCTCGTCTACTCTCTCATGATGGGTAATGATTCCCCACCTCCTCCGATCTCTCTTCGTTTCGCATTCCCCTTCTTTTCGCTCGGATCTCCTGCTCGGTTCCAGTTCGCTTTCCTTTACGCGCTTGTGAGGCCGTGACGGGGTCGTGCGTCGAGTGATGAGGGTTTTGTGGCGTGGATCTGAGTGCCTCGTGAGGGGTCCCTGTTGAGATCTGGCGATTGGTGAGAATGCCGGCGCCGGCGACTCACGTTTGAGGCTTCTCGTCGGTGTTCTTGGCGGGATCTGCGGTTCTTCCGTGCGTTCCGTATGCTGTATGCAGTGTTGGATCTGCAGCTGCATTAATTGTTTAGCTGCTTGTCTTTGGACTGTAGAGGTTTGCCTTCCGTTATAACTATTTATGGAAATGCAGATTCATTTTGGAGGTTGGAACCCGTCAATTGTCGAAGGAATTTCAGAATCTGCTGTCATTAGTGATACTTGATTGTGTAGGAGTACAGCTCAATTGGATTATCTATCAATTTCGCTCTTTGGCCATTGTGTTCGTATGCTGAAGATTCTATCGAAATTTTCTTTGTTTGATGTCCATGCGTTCTCTCCGACCATTTTTCTGTTCTATGGGCATCTAGATCATTAGACATTTTGTATCGTTGTTTGGTAATCCGTAAGGAGAATGGCATTATTTCAAGACCATTAAGGACGGATTTCTAGTTTTTCTTCGAGATCTGCTGCTTGCTTGCCCAACTCTGCAGAGAAATTTACTTATCTAGAAGTTAAGATTCTTTGCAACTCCTCATCTGACGTTCTGTACTATTCATGGCAAAAGCCGGTGATTGGTTGCAGGGACCGTATGTCTACTACCTTTACAGTCAGTATGGCTATGGAAAAGGAGATATCGGACAACTCTTTATTGCTGGTTTTGGCTCCTCCATGTTGTTTGGGACAATCGTCGGATCCCTGGCAGACAAACAGTGAGGCTTCTGCTACGTGCTGTTTTTTACATACCTTTCCACTATTTGGGAAATTCTTTGTGGTTGACTGATCCTTTTTGCACTTTATTAGGGGACGGAAGAGGGCATGCGTGACTTATTGCATCACCTACATACTGAGCTGCATCACCAAACATTCTCCTCACTACAAAGTTCTGATGTTGGGCCGTGTATTAGGAGGTATTGCCACTTCTTTACTGTTCTCAGCATTTGAGTCCTGGCTTGTTGCTGAACACAATAAGGTAAGAGATGGTTGCTATTCCCTTACTTATCTTTTGTTTGGTGTTTCTCAGATGATTGAATAAAATGTGAAGCTGAAAATTGGTACAAGATAATTCTTTGTTGCATAATGAAGATGCATGAGGGTTGATTGCTGGGAAACTTCTGTCTCTGAATTCCTGTTCGAGCCGTTGACGGTTATTATGCATTTTGAAACTTTTTAACTCTGTAACTCCAATCTTTAAGGAGTAAATGCAGTAACAAGCTACTATCCCCATGCTTTCCTTAGATGGTTTGCTGGGAAGTTTATTTTCATTTGATGAGATGGGACATAATTCTCCATTTTCCTGTACTAATATTGAAGTTTTGCGGAAAGGTTAGGTCGAATGAACTGGACTTTGTTGCCCTTTGGATCAATTGGGACATTAGTCGGTTTTATCTAAACTTGAACAACCTTGTTTTTGTTGTTCCTCTTTAGGGTTAACACAATCTCTGTCAAACATGCTTTAGATACTTTGCATTTAATGTCTTGGTCTGGCTCAAGGCTTGTGCGAAGAGGTAAGAAGTTCCAAAAGTTAAGAATACATAAGTATGCTTGAAATTTGTTCATGTATTTGCATCTATTTGGCATGCATATGCTTTTGGTGGGAGGATGAGATCACGAGTTCACCATATTTCTCTAGCAGTCTCCATTTATAGCCTTAATCGATTCCACCTTTGAGAATTTGCTCCTGAGGTTTAGGATGTCCAAACACTTTGCGTTGATTCCCCTGATTGCACTGTGTATTCACTTCTGTTTGGCATGTGTATGCCTGTGGGAGGATGAGATAGTGAATTCACAAATTTCTCTAGCTGTCTCCATTTATAGCCCAATACCGTCCACCCTCGAGAGTTTGCTCCTAAGTTTTCAGACATCCAAACATTCTGACTTGAGATTCTCCTGAATATAATGTTGTTGAGATGATGCAATTTTATCCCTGTAGTTTATTCTTATTACTAGATTAGAGGAATTCAAGATTTCTTATACTTATGTCCTGTCACACAATCTGTGCAGAGGGGTTTTGAACAACAATGGCTATCTATAACATTCTCGAAGGCAATTTTTCTTGGCAATGGTCTTGTTGCTATCCTATCTGGGTTATTTGGAAATGTACTTGTGGATGCACTTTCTCTTGGACCTGTGGCACCCTTCGATGCTGCTTCATGCTTTTTAGCTATCGGTATGGCAGTTATTTTATCTTCGTGGACTGAGAATTATGGAGATCCTTCAGAGAATAAGGACTTGCTCACCCAATTCAAGGGGGCTGCGACAGCCATTGCTTCTGGTAGATTCCTGATGTTTCTGTGTGTGTGTGTGTGTGTGTCTCTCTCTCTCTCTCTCTCTCTCTCTCTCTCTTAAAAATCAGTTATTAGCATATAGATGGCCCTATTGACACATGCAATTCTCATAGTTATCACCCCTGTATACATTTTTGTTTCAAATATTCTTCACTTGCTTATATTGCACTCCACTGATCTTTTTTTTTTTTTTTTAACTTCGAAATTGTGTTTTATGGTCAGATGAGAAAATCGCTTTGCTGGGTGCAATCCAATCACTTTTTGAAGGTTCAATGTATACATTTGTATTTCTGTGGACTCCTGCTTTGAGCCCAAATGGCGAGGAGATTCCCCATGGTTTCATTTTTGCTACCTTCATGTTGGCTTCCATGATGGGTAGCTCTCTCGCCTCCCGATTGATGGCCCGCACATCACCCAGAGTGGAAAGTTACATGCAGATTGTTTTTGTTGTATCTGCTGCTGCTCTCATGCTTCCCATCTTAACCACTGTAATTCCCTCCCTCTCTCTTTCTGTGAGCATGCACAAGCATGTGCATGTTCTTACGTGAATCTTGTGACAGCTTTTTGTATGTTTATGTCTCTGTTTGTACGTGAAGATATACTCCCATTTTGACTTTGTTGATTTGTAACAGATGTTGGTGACGCCTTCTAAGGTCAAAGGAGGAGGTATTACATTTTCAGGTTGTCTCCAGCTTCTTGGCTTTTGCACTTTTGAGGCTTGTGTTGGCATTTTCTGGCCATCCATCATGAAGATGAGGTCCCAGTATATCCCAGAGGAGGCCAGAAGCACCATCATGAACTTCTTTCGGATCCCTCTTAATATCTTTGTCTGTGTAGTGCTGTACAATGTAAGTTGCTCCCGTTATTTAATCAAGATCAGTGAACTACTGAAATCTAGTAGTGGATTCGCCTCTCCTAGAAACTTTTCTCCCTGTCTAACTGAGTTTTTATGAATTGTATTTGAAGGTCGATGCTTTCCCCATCACTGTGATGTTCGGCATGTGCTCTATTTTCCTCTTTGTAGCTTCGCTCTTGCAGAGGCGGCTCTTGGTCATTGCAGATAAGCCGAGTGAGTAAAATCTTTGCCCTCTGGTCCCAAACCACGCCTGCATACATCCGAACTTGGATCCGTAACAGTGTCGTGTTTCGGTCTGTTTATTGTTCATGTCCCTGTCTTTTTTCTGCTTTCAATGACCTGGAAGTGCTTGTTGTCAACAGAGACAGAAGACAGGGAACTGGCGAAGGAAAGGGACCCAGAAAATGAGCCATTAAATATATGATTATTGTTTGTGCTGAAGATTACGGGAAATTCTTGGGAAGTTGCAAAACAGCAAGTTATTCAACAGCGCATGATGTCGCAGTTCGTGCTGGATAGCAGTTATATTGAGTTTTTCTTTTTTGTATGAAGATTAGAAGATAAAGAAGAAGAAAAAAAGGAAATTGAGAAGACGGGGAACGCTCCAAATCTTTAGATGGCTATTGACCTTCTTCCAGTGGGCAATGGATTGCAAGACTAGATCAATCGAATCTACTTAGCTTTTCATTTTTCTTTTGGTTTATCCCTCTTTAAGAGGAGACTCCGATTATGTAGTTCCATTTGTCATTCTTTTGTTTTTCAGCCTAAAAGTGGGTATCTGTTGCTTCGCATATCTAAGTGTATCTTTTACACGTTCTTTCTTTCGGACATGGCTTCATCTTGGCTCCTCGGAGTTTTATACCACTTCATTCATACACAGATCTTTCGATGGCGGCGCTCAAGCCATTGCTTATTCCCTAGGAAACTCTTGTCAACTTTCATGCTCTGGATTTATACATATTTTCAACTCCCCAAAGCTTTTCGTTGCTTACTTTTTGTTGCATAAATTGAACTTTTCTGCCCTTTTGTTTAGCTTTATGCAGCTGCAATGTTTTCCCACGGCGACCAACTCACTAAGACAAGCTTTGAGAGCCGAAACCGAGTTGAATTGAAAAAGAAAAGAAAGGCATCCCCCTGATCCATAGACAGATCAAACCAGGAGGAAGCAGGCGCGTGAATTGAAACGAATCCGTTCCTCTTCGTTTCAGCTGGAGCTGTCTATTCTAGTCTTACAATAATGGACGAAATCGGTGATTGATTTCATTAAATACTGATTCGGAGTCCATAGCTTTATCGTTACGCATTGTTCGTATGGGTTAAAATCCTTGGCCGGATCCATCCCGATAATATTATGGGGACCGAAGCCAATAATACTTCAGCATCTTCATTAAAACAAGGAAATCTGTCCGTTGAATGCTACAACATTGACCAGCGACGCTATATACGATCCATAACATACGTTATTTGGTCTGAATTGTACAGTTTTTTTTTTTTTCTAGGAAGCTTATTTTCATTGCGATCTTTGAATCACATTCTTATTCATCCCTATTCGCCTTTATCCCTTATTTGACGGTTGGCTGCTCAAGTAGCTTATAAATCACGAGGGTCTAATTGATGAAAGCTGGGTTGGAATAAGATCGAGAGGTTCCTGAACTTTTCTCTAAGTATTAGATTCTAGAATTGATAAATTCCATCGGTTAGAAATGATACGCAGATAAAACAAGTCTCTGCATAGTCCATCCTACAAGAGGCAATGAATACACAACACGAGGCCCTCCTCGCTTATAAATCAAAGTGAACATTCTACAATAAAATTTACATACAACAAACAGGATAATTTTATTAACATATGAACAAATATGCTATTCTAGCATCCGACGACGTTTTGCTTCTGTGGAAGCCACTTCCAAGTCCCCAATGAAGAACAATATCTTGTCAAGAATACCTTGGTGTCGGCATCGACAGGATGTCTCCTCGTGCATCGATTCTTCCCCATTTTGATGTCTTTTTGAACCCAACGGGTAAGGGGTCCTTGAACCTAAACGATTCTGAATTTCACCTTGGTGAATTATATAGTATTCACCCCCTTCCCTAATTATCTTTAGTCCCCTGAAATCATGAATGGAGTTGGGTGTTCAATGGCACCATATGAAGCATTGGATAGTTTTTTTTCTGTTAGCGACTCTACATGATGGGAGGCAAAGACTGAAATGCATAATTTGTATCACATAAATGATTCTTGGAGGTGCATAAATAGAGAGAAAATGAAGTGAAACGATCGTCATACAAATCAGAAAGATCAAACTTACAGTCCGACACGGTCACAACGGTCCTGCACCTCATATGCCTCTTTCCAAGACTTAGAGTCGGCAGGATCATAGAATGCAGCGCGATCTTCTCCCCATCTCTCCCTGAACAAATTACTCCAAAGGTTGTTGGCTGAGGCTAAGACTTTCCACCTTCTGCAAACTGTTAATCACCAATTTCATCATCTTAACCGAACTTTTAAAAGCAAAATGCAGCTGAAGCATAGATTTAACAGTTCACAAACAACTACGTGGTGTTGTGTAGAATCTCATTTGCCCCTCAGTTATCAAAAGCTAGTCCATTTGCATTCATCCCATGATAAGTCAGAATATACTTTCTGAAATTTCTAGTTATCCAGTATTGCCTGCTACATATACACTGATGTCACTCGATAGACACTTTTTCAGCCCGTGTCAATTGTTCATCTAAATCCATCTTCCTACATCACCATTGTGATAGATCAGGTCGAGGAACAGATATGCAATGCATCTAAAGATCTCATAGATTTGAGCTAGGAAGTCATCAGAAATCTCCTTATTTTGCCATCTACTTTCCCACAATAAGAACTGCCTTCCTGGATGCATCTGCAATCATCTATTATTAGCAAAATCAAGTGCACTCCAACCAAACATTTCTAAGCATAAGATGGTTGCGCTAGTTCTCCTTGTGGAAAAAGAGCAATTTTGAATCGAACTCTGGAAACAATATCCACGAAACATCAAAAGCTTTGTGCGGTATGAAGTCTAAAACGACTTGACGTCGTCAAAATGGACCATTTTCCTCCCAGGCACATCAAATTCACGACTGAACTACTTTGCAGCCTCGAGTTATATCTTTCTCTCATTAATATGTGCAACCCCCCCGACACAATTCTAATCAAATCTCACCGACGCCAGATGAACCGTCTCCTATTGTATAACAAAACTGCCATCCTCCTTTGATCACCTCAATTCAATTGACGAGACGCGAGCTCCTAATAAACGAATCAAGCCTTTGGAAAGCGCTCAAATTGAACAGCGAACATACAACACCTCCACTTATTAGAATCTTGATCGAAATTTAGCAAACCGACGAGAAAGACGTGTCTCGATTTAGTCTGCTAGAATTCTAGCGAGAAGTCCACATAGAGAAGAACCCAGATTCACAAAGAATCAGCAGAACCCAACTCAGATCAGACACCATAAAAGACACCTCAAATTCAAAATTCTGAACTTGGAGGCGCCAAAGTTCGGGGATCCGGGAATCGACGGACCTTGTAGAGCAGTCGCGAGATTCTGGTGATCCAACAAGCAGAATATCTTGGAACAGAGCTCCTCCGGTAATCTCTCCATTCGGGCCAGAGCTTGCGATCCCACGGGCCTCTCCGGCGACCTTTCGAATGGCCTTTTGACAAAAGTCAAGATCGAGAGCCTGCGTGCGTAAGTAAGAGAGAGAGAGAGAGAGAGAGAGAGAGAGAGAGAGGAGATGCTGATGAGGTTGGCGATGCTCTCTTAGGTGGCAGGCTTCGCTTCAGTGTCTTCCCACTCGGATAGTCCGAAACGTTCACGTGTCGCGGTATCGACCCAGCATCGCTCGAGTAATTTGCGAACTGGTACTCGCTCTGCCTATCTCCTACCAATTTCACAAATTTATCCCAATATATAAGATAATCCATAAATTTTAATTTACTCAATTCGATTTATGAAATTTAATTCAGCATCAAATCTAACTCTTAGATTTACAATTTGTTCGATGTGATCCCTAAATTTTTCTATATATTCAATTTAGTTATTACACGATATGAAAATGTTAAATACTACAGAATAAGTTCAATGATCATATTATATAATGGGTCAAAATTCAAAAACTATATGTGTCATTTTTTCCTTATTGATCTCTCTGAAGTGTGACGAAATAGCTCGCTTTAGGTTGTAGATCATGAGTAGAGTATTGTAACAGCGAGTTGCATTTTCTTACCGAAAAACTTGAAACGCTTCCAAAAGGGTGAAGTACCGCCAAAGTGGGAGGTGACAAATAAGGAGAAAGAAATCAAATGAAATGCTGATTCGTACGAATATTACGAGAGACTAGAGTATATATTAATCAACGTTGAATTTCTTTTTAATTAGCAGTCTTAGTCATATTCGATTTAAAGGTTGAAATTATCAAATGTCCCAATAACCATTAAATAAATTATGGATGAGACGGATTTTTCTATTCATTTTTAAATTTAAGACTCTATTTGTTTCGCAAAAAGAATGAATGTTTTGAAAATTATTATCTTAAAAAGCAAACACTTTTATCATCTGAAATAATTGGTCAAGAAAAATATTATCTTAAAAAGCAAACACTTTTATCATCTGAAATAATTGGTCAAAGAAACATAATTTTATTATCGACAACAATTTTTATTCAAATATTTTTGTTAATGATGAAGTATATTAAGTTTATTCATTTTTGTAAGCGATTATTATTAAAAAATACTTTCCAAATAAATTATTTTGTGTGAAATAAACGCACATATATCCTTTAATATATCAATGCCTAATGCATCATGTATGTCAGGTGCACCTATCAAATCATATCCACCTATCGTCGATGCCATAACCATAAAAAGATCATTAAAGAAACATGAGCCGTTATGAAAACATTATAAAGTTGCTGGTTTCCCCCTGAAAAAAAAAAAGATCACGTGCTAATTTCATACGAAACAATACTGAGAAGGATGTGCCCTTGCCCTAAGCAATTGACACCCAACATGAAAGATAAAAGTCCCTAAATCCTTGTGGTTAGTGGAGCACAGCCATCAAATTAGATTTGTCATAAAATTTATGTTCTTTCCTCCACTTCCTTATCAGAGACGAGCCCCTCAAGAATATGTGGAGCTTTTCCCTCATCGGAATGAGTCCGGGATTGGATTCGTTGCTTGCATTCCTCATTGAAATAGAAGTAGAGGCTTCAATCGATTCTCTGGTCTAGGACTAACTTTTGCTTTCCATCCGGAGGAAAGATTGTAGGAATTAATCTAGTGCGGGTCCAGGAAGGAATCTAGGAATTTAACCTTCATAAAGCCTCCAACCCGTGACCCATACGATTACTGAATCATAAGATTAACCAGAATAGAAGAAAGCTAGGACTGGCTCTAAGAAGGACAGCAGGGAAAATTCTCTTAACCTTGGAAAAACCTTTGGATTTGTCTATTTTGGTTAGAAAGGTTGAGTAGAGAGAATGTGAAACTAAACCTTCCTCCTTCGGCCTAAGTTGAGACAGTCTAATAAGAATAACTATATGTATTGAATTAAAACTCAAGCAAACTAATCAAATCCGGATCATGAAAAGATACATACACATTGAAAATAATGAGATATCTACAAGGAATGAATTTCATCTTCCATTAGTTTGGTATAAACATCATCGAGGCTACGAATGTAGACTTTAAGAATCCACCTCACAGGTCGTCTAGAAGTAAAGGATAAGTGATATATTAGTTAAAGCAAACACAATATCCATAGAATTAGGTGAAGTGAGGTTTATAACCAGAAGCAAATGAAGCATATGCAAATGGAGAATAAATCGACACATATTGAATGGAGGCTCTGGATCTCGGGAAGGGCGTTTTAATTTTGATTACAAACATAATGTAGCATAAAGAAATACTGAGCTCACAAACAAGGCTATAAAAGTGCATAACCAACATAGCAATGAAGCGAGCAAGAAAAAGAAAGCACGATTCCTAGGAACAACACCAAGAGAAGATTTCTCTCTATGGGCAGAGGTTGGGGTTGGATTAGTACAGAAGCAAGACGTTTGAGAATACAAAGAGAAGACCGACCTTAACTTGCTGGGGGTGAAATCTCAGCCGAAGGAGCTTGCTCACCCCAAACTGGAACAAAGGGAAAGGAAGATGGACTCTCCCACAATATGCAATCAAGATATGACCAATATTGTTTGAAGACTACCAAAAAAAAAAAAAAACGCATCACGTTACATAAGATCCCTTCAATTAGCACCCTCTTTGTGTGTGATTCGGAATGAGACGCAGGTATGTGTAGGATCACGATTAACTGATCTAGGGTTGGACATGATCCTAGGATGATATCTTGAGTCATGAGGGGGCTAGAACATTTCAGAACGTTGTCCCTAACTAGTCGAGGATTCGAACTTGAATGGATCGTTGTCTCATGTCCAAACTCTACTGTTAATTGAAATGTTTGACTGGTTTGGCGATACATTTCACTATTTGTATAAAAACATATGATCGTCAAACGAAATAGCTGCAACCTAGAACCTGCATTTTTGAATGGTTCGATCTGATGCATCATGTTTGAGCTCCATGCTGACCAGTCGTAATATCACACCAGCACCAGCACTACCATAATCATCAGCCACTGAATTATCTTTTTAGTCATTTTGCTGCTCCCTCTCCACTACTTCCTACCTGATCACTCCGAGCAGCCACCGACGCATTCCCCGTCATGACCTTTGCCACTGCCGCTGTGGCGATGGCGGGTTGTTTCCGTTTCTTCTTCTCATAGGTAATCCCTCTGCTCTCGGCCTGGCTTCCTGAACCCGGACCGCCCTCATGGCGAAAGCGTTCCACTTGGGCGGCCCGTCATTCTCCTAGAAGGCAGCCCAGAGGCGGCCAATGAGCGCGTCGAGGCTGCCCCAGGCCTGCTTGAGATGGCGGGCGCGGGCGCCAAGGGGGTTGGGGTAGCCGTTGACGTGGACCTTGGTCTTGCTGAACTGGTCTAAGTACTTGAGGTTCTCCGGCACGTGGGCCCCGCTGCTTCGGGCCAGTGTTAGCGGCGGCTTGTGGTTCTTGAGGTGCTGCAAGAAGGTGTTCCAGTCTCTCCGCTTCTGCGACTCGTACCTCCTAGGTTGTGTTGCCGGAGGCGGCCGTGGCAGCGAGGACGGTCCCGGAATGGTTTCAGGGGTTGTCGAGGTTGCGGGAACTGCGTGGACTCAAAACTTTAGACATCTTGTCTAATAACAGGTGTGCATAGTATTACGATTAACTGATTTAGGGTCGGACATTATCCTACACTTGGGAATGATGCCACCGACAGATCAAAGTTTTGAATTTGAAGGAATCATGATCTCATGTCCAAACTCTATTGTTAATTGAAATTTTCGATTAATTTCATGATATATTTTAGCATGTATAGATTAACTTATGATTGTCAAATGAAAGAGTCGTGGTTCGATTTGATTTATCAGGTTCGAGTCTAATTTCTAGTACAAATTATTAGAATACCGGTAATTAAAGTTATAAACTGCGGGTGTTTAAAAATAGATTTGAGACCAGATCGCTTCATATCTTTTCGTAATTGCGGGCCATTGGTTTGGAACATGAAATATTGATAGAGATGTGCCTGTCTCCCGCTTTGGCCTACTTTGGAATCTTTGCGATGACTGAACTTTGCAAATTGACTCGTATTAGTCACTTAGTGAGCCATTTAAAAGAACCAAAAATGAAAAGAGGATCAATTGGGAGTTCCTATTTTGGAAAAAAAAGATAGATTCTTTGCCTTTTTAGACTTGGAGCCTTAGATTTTCTGTAGGGTTTTTGATAACCACGAGAAACTTTAGGGCAACGCTCTTTAGCGATTTAAAATGAAATGATCGACATGTGTTTTCAGGACACTTGTTAAACTGTAAATGAAAATACCTTGAAAATATAAAAGATAAGCCTCACATGTATCGATATTATTATACATTATCATGATTTACTCTTTTATCGACATGTTGAGATAGGTTTACTCTAATCAGGCGGTTTATATTAACAATTCGGGGCACTCATTAACAATGATTTAAAAAATAATTAAAATCTCTAATGGTACAAGAGGAGAAATAAATTAATAATGATCGCCGGTTTATCTGAATAGGTCGATTACTTTAAACAAAACTATATTTAGCTTATCCTATCGTCGGCTTTATGTCCTGTCCCCTCCTCCTTTCGAGACAAGTTGCCAATCACAATTAGGGGGACCACGAGCCTTTGTTCTCGTCCAGTGATGTGCCCTTTTCCTTACAAACGAAGCACGTTTTCATGTGGGCAAGATATGGGTAGTAAGTTGGACGAAATTCACTTTCCAAGACACTTCATTTCAGGCTATACCAGGATTTAGAAGCACAGAAAAGATGTTAGCTTGAATGAATGTAAATGATGAATTGGAAAATTCAATTAATCTCCACGTCATTCGATAATGCACACCTGGAGACAATTTGTGTTAGTATTAGATAAATCATCATAAAAAAACAAAAGCATATTCATAGTTCAATAAGATCACGGGCAAGAAGTTTTTGAAATACTTAGATTATATCTTTAAGTAAGAAATATTTTTTCCATCATACTAGTTTAGATCGAATAATTACTAAATTATTGACTCTTGAAAACTGTGACAGCCTAACTATTTATCACCTGAAAAAAATTCAAATAGTATGACGAGCGATTGATTGTGAAAATATTCCTCTCTTGCCTAAGCCATAATCGTGACATAGACATTTTATAATAACCGCCCAGACATTAATGGATGAAGTAGGTATCTATGTACTATAGACACAGTGACTATATAATAATTAATAACCATCTTTCCAAGGCCAATGAAATCTTCAAGAATCCTGCCCCAGGGTTTAAAATAAAGAGGTGGCAAACTGGATGGCATTGCTCGTTGGATTCGTTAATGAGTGGACCGTATTTGATTTGCATGTTCCACCTGGTCAAAACAAGAGTGACCTTAGGAATATGAAATATGGTTCAAGATGGCTTGATAAATTACATATTCGAAACATTTCATTTATAATTAGCTATGTAGACAAGTAACTTGTATATTCATGTTGAATAAAAATTCATCATATAATTTCGTTTATGAATCGATTTTTTGATCATCGTATTATAATGGCAAAAAAAAATTCTAGATAAATTAATTTTTTTTATCCAATCAGCACATCACTTTGACGTGCCAAATTATAGATGACAACCGATACTTAACGAGAGATCATCAATGTATTTAAATATCAATTTCCACGTTACAGACCTCTACTTTCTCTGTATTCCCTTTCTGTGGGAGTGTCAAAACCCTTGATGATATTCCATTTCCACACTATAAAAGGGGAGGAAGCTGCGAGAGAAAAACCCAGGACCTGAATAGCTTCTCTTCTCTCTCTGATGAGATA
Organism: Melaleuca quinquenervia; assembly: GCA_030064385.1. Classification (NCBI taxonomy): domain Eukaryota; kingdom Viridiplantae; phylum Streptophyta; class Magnoliopsida; order Myrtales; family Myrtaceae; genus Melaleuca; species Melaleuca quinquenervia. The sequence continues at coordinate 367,271 of CM057718.1, read as the reverse complement.
GTAGAGGAAGAAGAAGGACACGTGAAAGTTGTTGGGAGAAGTAGACACGGCGTGATATTGGTCCGGCTCATCTTTCTGCGTTTCGTGCTTACCATTAGCTTTGTAATATCTTCAAGATGAGCCGAATCAATATCACTCTTGTATGCTTCTTTTCCTAGTTTTTCTTTCCTTCTTTCTTTCTGAGATGAAGAGACCTCTCTATGCTTTTGAATCACACCACAGCTACTGTCGGTATTTGTACGGTCAATTTCCTTCTTTTCCCTTCTAAAGCGCCAGATCTTGATGGGTTCTTGCTTTTTTCAGATCTTTTCTGCTCATATGAGGAATATTTAGGTCTTATATGCGTGATCTTCTCCTAAATACATCAGACATCTTCCGCAAGAAAAAACTCCATTTGTTTGGGAAGCTTCTCTCAGATCTGTGGATAAATGTATGTATCAAGTTTGATGTTTTAGCATATGGAAGCCCTCTTTTTTTCCTTTCAAAGTTGGATGATATCTTGCAACGTCGCTTTACCAAGGATGGTGTCTGAGTCAAATTTTGAGAACTGCTGGCTACTCAACTGTGCATATATTGCATCTATTAATAGTTTTTTGCTTTTCTGACTGTCCATGACGAATCACTCCATCCACATACTCGCATATATACTGATTTATACAATGCTACCGTTGGAAATCTCGATCCATTTTCTAAATCTAGAAACCGCTTGCTCAATGACTAAGTCACGAACTTGAAGATGCCGCTTCAACTAGTCAATATCCAGTTAGCAAATCCTTACTAAGCAATCTAGAATAGCGTAAAGACAGGCAGCAAATCTCCAGCTTGGAGGTTGTATATGCAAGAAGAAGCAAAGTTGAAGAGGAAGACTTCGAAGTCAAATACCAAGGCTGCTTAATCATGAAGAAAGGATGTGCACAACATCTAGAAGACAAGCACACGTACAGATGAAAAATTGTGCGTTGCTATGCCGGTCCAAGCCGGTGCAAGAGAAATCCAAGCTGAAGAAGGAAAGCCTAGCTCTGTCAAACAGTGAGGCTATCTTGTAAAAGAACAAAGAATTGTGTGCTACTATGGTCGGTTGTAATTGCCTATAACGGGCTTGTAATTCATCAATTTGAGGTGTGAGGTGGGGAAATGAGCCTAGAACTCCATATTGTGATGCTCCTCCACCACATACACTCCAAGCTTGTTTGCTACACTAGATAAATTATCCTCATCCCATAGTCCATAGCCTCCTATCCTCGAACACTCATTTATATGGCTCATCCCTTGTTCATTCCTACGTCAACTGTACCATACATAAGTATGCTTGGACATATTAAACCGCAAACTGTCATTGATACAAAACCATGTTTCTGCACAGTTTCCAATTTTCACAGCTTTAAAAGAGGCATAGATATCATCCACAGAACGATTTTAGCCAATATATAGTTCTCACTTATCGCTGTTCATGACGTGAGCTACTACCACATAATCAACCCTTGATTCGACATGTCGCAGGATGAAAAAGTGTGAGAAAATGAAGGAGGTTGTGAGAAAAGTAGGTCAAGCTAATCTGCATACTCTTTGCCGTACTCATGCCAAAGAACTACGCATATTATTTTATGCATTCGTATATTAACAGCGGAACTAACAATGCGTATGTTCCTTAATTTCAACCGCAATGTACTTGCAGCTTCAAGAAGCACATGAATTGGGCTACAAGCATGCACTTTTCTGGGAATCTTTGGGTGGAACAAAGATGACTTGAAAAACAGCAAGATGATCATCGTGAGGACTCACAAGAAATAATGTGTGTCTCGATTAATTCATAAGTTCTTATCCTGAGAAAAAGCGGATCTAATATAGATCTCCTCCTCCTGTGCTTCAGTCTGGGATTTGGAGTTCTAACTGTTTACACACGTGATCGATGAGAGGAGTCTCCCTTTTTCAAGTTAGCATTGGGCAGTCCACTCAGCCACCGCCCAACCAACCATACCTACGAGCGGCCAAGAAAGTGGAGGATCTCGGGTAATTTGGCACAAGATGAGATAGATACAATTAATCATCTATGAACAGTTGTGGAGTACATATTCTTTTCTTGAAAAGCAATCTTTAGAATAGAATTGATATTTTATATAGACACTATTAATATGTTTCACAGGGCCTTTATGTAATTATGTTTTTACCTATATCCTAAAAATAGTTTATTGCACTCATATATACATACCAAATAATCCTAATTAGGGTCAAACCACCGTAAGCACTCTACCTTTATTGTCCTTTTGACTCTATTCACATGTTATCTTTGAAGGAAAACACATTGAATTCCTCAATATCTCTGCCCCAACTCATAACTTCCTTTACTCCTGTTTTTATCTCAACAATGTTTGATCCATCTCTAGTTTTTTATTCTTCTTCCCTACCACCTCTTTACTCTCTCTCCAAAATTGTGCCCAATTCCAACTCCTTTTTCCTCTTCCCTGCTGCTTCAATTCTCGTTTTTCTTGTTACAGCCCTGCACTCGGCCTCGTTGTCTCTTGTTGTTGCCAACATCACAAACCTCGTCTCTATCAAGCTTCATGCACAAAATTTTCTGTTGTCGATATCTCAATTTGAGCCTATTCTAATATGCAATGATTTGTCAGGTTAAAACTCTTCGGTACCTTGTTGTTTGATCAATCACAACTGAGATTTTTCATGAAGTTCATGATCTTCTAGCAGCTCAATAGTTTGGATGATGGAAAACTTTTCAATTTATGGAAAAAATTTTCCATGGACTGAAAACAACAAACTAAGATTAGGAGAAAGTAAATTTTCTCTTTGAAAAGAAAAGAAAATTTGCATTTCCTAAACCATTAAACAAATGAAACTAACCATTTTCTTGAAAAATAATTTATTGGAAATTGCTTTCAATAAAATAGGAATGGGCACTGAGATCTCAAGTTCGGCCTCTACCATCAACATGCTCATTTACACGTAGGGTAGACCGTGGCCTTAACTTAATGCATGTAAATATGCAATTGGAAAGACAAGCAAGGGCCTCGAAAATTTAAACTTATGACATCCTGCTCTAACGTCATATTAGATTTTGTAGGACAAATGTCAATTGTTCTACAAACTTAAACTGTTAGATAATAATGTAGATTACTATTTAAATATTCTAATAGTACTGTTGAAAATATGATCCATGAGATTTGATAAGCAGAGCGACACCTTAGGGTGTTTGATGGAAAAGTGTGACTCATTTGAAAATCACTAGGCCTTTGACTTAGTAGAACAGAAGATAGTAATTGGAAAATTAGATGGAAAGAGATATCTAATGACATCGGCAGGACAAGACACTGCGCGTGCATGGAGAAAAAATTGATATGGGGTATGGTAACAAGTGATCGTGGCTGATTTTAGAACTTATGTTCCACTACTTCAAGATAGTTGGAAGACTGCTATTGCAGTTTTCTCAAAAGTCCTGGTATATAGTGCATGATCTCTCCCAAGAACATGTCTGTTGTGTCAACTTGCTTTTTTCGGTTATTCAATGATAGAAGTTGCTCAAAGAGAAAAAAATAAAATAAAAAGAAGAGAACTTGTGTAGTTCCAATGTATAAAACAAGCGGTCGCTTTGTATCAAGTTACAGCCGCTAGAAATCTAGATGCTCAACAGAGGAACTTCAGCTAGCAGAGCCCTAGCACAATTTGATACTTTCGAGTCAAAATACGAATGATTGTATCAACAGCTATACAAGGTAGAGGTAATCTGCCATTTCTGGAACAAATCAGAAAGGAACATCGCATGTCAAGAGCAATTGGCTGAATAAAGCCCACAGCCTTGTTGATGTTAATGTCCAATGCAGTCTTCATGAATTTGTAAACTCAATTCATGCGTAATCTTCTCGTTGTATGGTTGCGGTATGAAAAGTCTTATGGCATTCAATTCTTGTTTTGCTTCAGTTGGGGTGATTGCGGGGTAAATAGAGGAAAAGAAAGAACAAAGTATCATGCAGACCAATTGTTCAGAAGTACCAAGCGTATCATCTGCACTTGCATTTAAGGAAATTCAAATGCGGTCCTGCCTCAGAAAGGAAAACAGGCAGACTTTTTCAAATGACTAAAGAGACAAATAAGTCTTTTTCTAATGATAAAAACCTAAATTGTTCCGCCTGTGAATCTAACAAGGAAAACCTAATAGTTCCCAAACTTGTTCTCACTTGACCGTGAAGCTTTTGCATTCTTGAACTCGTCGAGGTGAAATGAAGGGGGGAAAGCCAACCACAGCAAGGGCTTGTGAGCCCTCGCCAGATCTAGGCGAGGCAAGGGCGTTGCTGCCCCAGCTGGGTCTGGGCAAGGGCTGTGATGCTCTCACCCAAAGCCAACAACATTGGCCAGCCCTCAAGTCCAAAAAAAAGTTAAAAAAGATAAAAGAAGAAACCATAAAAATTGTTAAAATTAAAATATCGATGTCAATGCTAGTAGTCCGCCACTTGTGTTACATAGGACTCTCCGCGTCCATGTAGGTAATTTCCACTGAAAATTAGCCTCATGGATTTAATTGCGCAAATGCAAAATTTTAAAATTGAATTGACACAAATATAATAGTTTTAGAACTTTTTTTTATACTATTTCTGAAACGAAGTGGGTCAGTTCTAGTTGTGGACCGCGCATAGATTTGGAATTTTATTCTCACGCGTGGGGCATTAATAAGTACTTTTAGTTACTTTTTCTTATTGCGAAACTCCAAAAGCTTCGTAAACGGTGAAGTTTTGCCAAAACAAGAGGTAAAAATGAAGAAAAGAAAAGGTCCATTAGATGAAACAATTTTTTGAAACTAAGAGAGTATGTTACAATTGCTTTATGTTATCAACGCCCGATATGTTTTTTGGAATAATATTTACTTGTTTGCTGCTGATCAAGGGCAAGCGCTCGAGCTCTAAAAGTTAGCTTTTTCTGGTATGAAAAGTTATAATCGATGAAGGAACTAATAAAATTTGTCATAATCGAGAGAAGTAATTTTCTTCAAACTGGTAATTTATCTGAAAATAATTACCAGTAAGACGAAGTGTTGTGTTTATTCTTACGTATGTCTTTATACTAATCATCTGCTGCATAAGTGAACCGCTCATATAGATTTTGTTGTAATTTAATCAAATGGAGGACTGTTCTAACATTGCTTTCTTATAGAATTTCCCATTTTACGAGCATATTTTTTTACAACAAATACATTTTTACATCATTGCGTAGGGAAAACCTTCTAGGGATCTATCATATGTAGTTCTAATTTATAAGATATTACAATCAAGCGTCACCCCATTTAAGTTTAAGCTATTAAAAGAAAAGAACATCAAGACAAAAAGTTTCACTAGTTTGCTAGTGAAACCGATACTTCATACTTGTACCAATTATAACCAGAAGAGAGAAGAAGGAGAAGAGCCGACACCCTTTCCCGACCGACCTAGCTACAGAACTTCTTGGTGACATTGATTAATTTATCTTCTTGCCTTACGTGGATCTTTGTCCTTTTCTTGGCTATCCAGGATAGGTTATCCCTGTGGAGTAAAATTATTTGTTCTTAACATCAACAAATCGGATATCCAACCAGAGAGATTTAGTTTCTTGCGTCACTAGGCTAGACCCAATTTGCTTGTTGGGATCGGACAAATCGTTTGGCTTGGGGAAACTAGGATAGAAGGACTAAACATATTTCCCACTAGCTGGCTGGGGCTCATGAGAAAACTTCAGTGGGATTCCTCTTAACTATCTAGATTGCTGCATTTCTCCTTACTTAGTACTTTACCCTAATTATGCTAACGTTGTTAGATGAGTCGCTTGCTTATGAGGAAGACTAGAAATTGTTGAATCAAATACTCCTCCAAAATGGCGAATAAGACTACTTAAGGGCAGATAGACCGTTCACCTAACATCGATCCGCTTTCACTATGATTGGGCTAAACAGGAGCAAGAGGATTGATGGCAACAAAGGGCATGAAATATCGATTAGTTGTGGAAATATTATGTCATGTGAACATATTAGAATCGGAACAAAACAACTAGTAAATCTACATGTTATCAGTCGCATAACCATGAAAAAAGAATCTTTTAAAAGTATGAGCCGTTATTAAAATATTATAAAGTTGATGACATCCCCTAAAAAGTATGATCATTAAGGTCGTGCTAATGCGATATGAATCAATACTAAGAAGCATGCACCACTCGCTCCAGCAATGGCACCGATAAAGTCCCTACATTCTTGTGGTTAGTGGAGAAGATCTGATATGACATAAAATTTAGGTTCTTTCCTTAACTTCATCATCAGGAGTTTTTGCAAGTGAATTAAAGTTACAAAGGTCTAGCTGATGGGACTCGTGACAATCCTGAATAGGATTCCTTGCTTGCATTCTTTATTGACATGGAAGTAGAGGCTTCATTCAATTCTCCGAACCAAGACTAACTTTTGCTTTCTTTTGGAGGAAGGATTGGAGGAAATAATCCAGTATGTGTCCAGGAAGGAATCGAGGAGTTTAACTTTGATAAAGCCTCTTATTCATTTCCAATACAACTACCAATTCATAAGATTAACCTGAAGAGAAGAAAGTTAAGATCGGCTGAAGGAAGGATAGTAGGGAAGTTTCTATAACATCGGAAAAATCTTTGGACATAAAGGGCGAGTAGAGCAGCCCCTGAAGCGAAACCTCCTTCCTTCTTTGGCCAAAATTGTGGTAGTGTAATATGAATGACTACTTGTGATGTACCATGAAAATGGGGACTTTAGTTTTTTTTTTTTTTTTGGGGGGGGGGGGGGGGGACATCGCATTTATATTCAACTCAAACAAACTATTCAAGACCAAATCAGAAATTGCCTACAAAGGTCTTCTCGAAGTAGAGGATAAGTGATATAGAACTAAAGCAAAAATACAACCATAGGAATTAGGTGAAGTTAGGTTCAAAAGGATTATAACCAAAGCAGATGATGCGTATTCTAAGAAAGCACAAATTGACTTATAATAGAGAAGGCTCTTGATCTTGGGAGGGACGTTGTTATTTGATTAAAATGATTAGTGTACTAGAAGTTCTAAAACTTATCGCACAAGTATAATTGAGTCCTCAAAATTTCAAAAAGTGTAATCAATATCTAAACTCATTAGAAAAGTACAATTAAATCACAAAGCTTTCAAAAAGTATAATCAAACCATAAAACTTATCAAGTTAGTCTAATCTGGTTATTTCATTATCTCTGTCCAAATTGATAAACGAAAAATGCTGATAACATTTTGGACTTAATTGCACCTACTTGACAAGTTTTAAAATTAAATTGTATTTTTTGAAAGTTTTAGAACTCGGCTGCATTTTCATGAAGAATTTTGGGACTTTTAGTGCACTTATCTCTTAATAAAAAAATGTTGTGTTAATGAATAAGGTTATATATGGCATGATCAATATAGCACCAAATTGAACGAGAAAAGAAAAGATAGCTCGAAGGAACAACACCAAGAAATATTACACTCCATGGACAGAGGTTGGGGCAAGTTAAGTACAAAAGCAAGATGTCTATGAGAACATAAGGAGAAGACCATTCTTAGCCTATTGAGGTGAAATCCCAGCCGATGGAACTTGCTCATCTCAAACTTGCCTATCCCATCTCCCGACGGGAGCTCAAACAATAAGAGAGGAAGGTGGACTCAATCACGAGATCACAACTAAGATATGACCACTATCAAGTGACATGAAATCGCTTCAATTAATACCCCATTTAAGTGCAAATTGAAATGGAACCGTGATGAAGAACGCACGTGGAGTTGAAGAACGAGAAATATGATGAATAAAAGCCAAAAATTTATCAACAGGGCCTCAAGATCTGAACTTGGCTCTAAGGATTTATTTATTTCACAGAAAATAAATGATTTGGGAAGTATTTTCTTTTAAATGATCGTTTATATTGCTTACAGAAAAAATATTATCATTCGATATAAATTGCTGATGATAATAAAAATATTTTTTTGTTAGTTATTCATTTCAAGGGATTATTTTCAAAAAAATACTTTGCAGATCATCTATTTTCCATAAACGAAACTTAAATTGTGAATCATTTCCTCTACAAGCTTAAATTATTCCTTTTGTGGTCGGTTATGTTTATTCAGTTATCACACATTACACTGATATGACATCTCGTGCCATGACCGCAGAAGAATATTTTGTAATAATGTTGCTCACCAATTGATCCTTCAAATTTGAATGATACGGTCTAATATCACTATCTCATGTCCAAACTCCATCATTAATTTAAATGCTTGACTGGTTTAATGACACACTTGTGACCTGTTTTTTGGAAAGGTTTAATCTGCTGCACTACTTTGGAGCTCGATCTCGGTACAATCTTTAATTATTCTGGTAAAGGGACACCTAGCACGTGCTTAAAAACATGTTGGAGACTGCTTCATATCTACTCGGAATCGAGGCACCATCGGATGATAATTTGACACGTCTGATAAAGATTCACATGTCTTCTGTTTTAGCCTACTTTGAAATCGCTACGACAACTAATTATTGCAAATTGACTCGTATTGTTATTTCACGAGCCAGTCAAAGAAAACGAAAAAAGAGGAAAAGAAGAAGAGAGGATCCATCGGGAATTCCCTATCCTGGCAAAAAGATTGATTCTCTTGCCTTTTTCAATTTGGGGCCTAGATTTTCTTTAGGGTTTTATAACCACAAGAAGCTTTAGGGCCGGCGACACCATCTAGTGTTTTAAAATAGATTTATTGACAAGTATCATCAGTAGAGATGAGCATCTCCATGTTGGTTCCAAGTTTCTTACAGGTTTCACTTGGAAGATGGAACCTACCCACTAGAATAGGTTTTCCATTTTTTGGAAAAGTTGAAACTCACCCTATCACAAATTTTAAGTTCAGCTCTAGGTCCAACAGGTTCCATATGTTTTCTTAATTGAACGATTATAACAAATTATCATCTCTCATGATCACCACTTGTCACTATAACTCATATTAAGACACAAAACATGTGAAAAATAATAAGGAATAGTTTCAAACACGGATATCACCAGTAATGAAAATTCAAACTAGCCATTCCATATTACCATTCACCATTAGATACCACGGAATGCTACAGAATTGTGTAAAAGTATAAACCATGAAACATACGAAAACTTATTTTAAGTTTTAGGTTCTAGAGTCCAGGTTCCAAGTCCAAGAACCTAGAACCTATAATTTGAAACCGGTTTTTCAAATTTTGAAACCCAAAACCTACCATGCACATCTTAGAACCTAGAACTTAATCGATTCTCATCGGTCTGATTCTCAAGCTCTCAGTTCTACCCTTAAATTATGCTCATCCCCAGTCGTTGCAGTACTTGTCAGGCAACATTTAAAAGTATTTTGAACACTTAAAGAGATAAGTCCTGCACTTGTCGGTATTATTAAACGCTATTATGATTTACTTTTTTTTAAGACATCGTGGAATAGATTTACTCTAATCAGTCAAATTGAAGTAACGTTTCACGGGCACTCGTTAATGATATATTTTTAAAAATAACTAAAATATCTAATGGAGCAAGAGAAGCAAACAATTAATAGTGGTCGGTGAAAGCAATGAACAATGACCGCTGGATTATCTTAACAATTGAAGTACTTCGCACAAATTTATGTTTAACTTATCCTATCTTCCGCTTTATGTGTTGTCCCCACCTCCTTTAGAGACAAGTAAACAATCATAATTAGGGGTATAAAGAAGGGGGACCATGAGCTTTTGTTCACCTCCCCCACTAAATAGCTTTTTCTCCTTACAAATGAAGCACGTTTTCGTGTAAGCGAGATATCAGAAATAAGTAGGACGAAATTCACTTTCCAATGTATTCTACTATGGGCTATGACAAAATTCTGTAACAAAGGTAGATTAAAGAAGAAGAAGAAGAAGAAGAAGAAGAGTGTTAGCTTTAGAGCATGTAAATGAAGAATGGAAAAAATTTACCAAAAAAAAATGAAGAATGGAAAAAGTTAATAAATGTCCATATCGTTCAAAAATGTATACTTGGGGACAATCTGTGTTAATATTAAATGGATCCTCATCGAAAACAAAATTTAAATTCATAGTCCAACAAAATTATGGATGAGATCATCCCATCAAGCTTGGAAATTTTTTTATACCTGACTGATTTGAAGCAAGTAATCATTAAATTAATTCTTGACTCTTGACAACTGTGACGACTTAATATTTTATCAATTAAAAACTTCAAGCAATACGATAGACGATTGGTTTTGAAAATATAAAATCTCGTAACCTCGTGCCAAGGCCATCATTGTGACATAGGCATATTATAATAACAGCCCGAGAACCTGAGTGTTTATGTACTCTACATCCAGTGACTCTATTATAATTAGATCAACGTGCTAAGGCCAATGAAACGTCCAGAATCCTGCCCTAGGGTTTAAGATAAAGAGGGGGCAAACTGGATGGCATTGATGGTTGGATTCGTTAATGAGTGGACCGTATTTGATTTACGTGTTGTACCTGCCTGGTCAAAACAAGAGTAGCCACAGGAACATAAAATACGATTTAAGATGGCTTAACGAACTATGGATTCGAAACAATTTTGTTTATAAACAGATATTTAGAAGGAAGCCATGTTTTAATGCTGAACAAAAATTCACCGCATCATTTTATCAATGGAATTTTGCGAATCAATTTTTTCTATTACTAAGATCGTAAAAGTATCGCAAAATATACTAAATTCGTTGATTCAACAAGCACTTCAAAGTGATGTGCGAAATTATAGATGGATGACATCCCGATGGAGTATCAAAACCCTCGGTGATATTCCATTTCCACACTATAAAAGGGGAAGAAGCTGCAACGGAAAAACCCAGGCCTTGAATAGCTTCTCTTCTCTCTTTAACGAAGTAGTAGCAGAAGGAGGAGGAGGAGGAGGAGAAAAGCCAGTGAAGGTTGTTGGGAGAAGTAGACATGGCGTGATGTTGGTCCGGCTCATCTTTCTGTGTTTCGTGCTTACCATTAGCCATGTCACATCTTGAAGACGAGCCGAATCAATATCACTCTTGTGTGCTTCTTTTCCTAGTTTTTCGTTTCTTTTTCCTTTATGAGATGAAGAGACCTTTCATCTTGCTATGTTCTTTTGAATCACACCATGGCAATTGTTGGTATCTGTGGGATCCATTTCCTTGTTTTTCCTCCTAAAGCGCCAGATCTTGATGGGTCTGTGCTCGTTTCATATCTTTTCTGCTCATATGAGGAATATTTAGGTCGTGTATGCGGGATCTTCTCCTAAATACATCAGACATCTTTCGCAAGCAGAAAGTGCATTTGTTTTGGAAGCTTCTCTCAGATCTGTGGATAGACGTATGCATCAAGTTTCATGTCTTTGCATATGGAGGCCCTCTTTTTTTCCTTTCAGAGTTCGATGATATCTTGCATTTGTGTTTTTCCCAAAGATGGGTGTCCGAATCAATTTTTGAGATCTGCTGGCTACTCTACTGTGCATATATTGCATCAGTCAATAATCTTTTGCTTTTCCGACTGTCCATTATGAATCACTCCATCTGCATACTAGCGTATATACTTATTTATACGTTGTTATAACAGCTGTATATATGTCATCCATGGAATGAGTTTAGCCAATATATCGCTCACTTTTCACTGCTCATGATGTGAGCTATTACCACGTAATCACCCCTTGATTCGACATGTTGCAGGATGAAGAAGCGTGAGAAAATGAAGGAGGTCAGGCTAACCTGCATACTCTTAGCTATACTCAAACCAAAGATCTACACATACTATTACATGCATTCTTATATCATCAGCAGAACTAACAATCCATAAGTCGCTTTTCAACCGCGAAGTACTTGCAGCTTCAAGAAGCGCATGAATTGGGCTCCAGGCATGCACCCTTCTGGGAATCTTGGGTGGAACAGAGATGTCCTAAAGAACAGCAAGACGAACATCATGGGGGACTCACAAGAAATAATGTGTATCAATTAATTCAAATGTTATTATCCTAAGAAACAGTGGATCTAACATTTATCTTACCCTCGTGTGCTTCATTCTGGAATTTTGAGTTGGAACTCTTTAGAAGTGCCCCTCCTTTTCCAGTTGGCATTGGGCAGTCCACTCAGCCGCCGCCCAATCAATCATCTAAAAGCAGCCAAGAAAGTGCACGATGTCGGGTAAATCAATGCATGATGAGATAAACGGAATCAACTATTTATAAGGAATGATAAAGTATGGAATCTTTTTTAAAAGTTCAACCCTTAGAATGGACCGATATTTTATGGAAATACTATTAATACGTAATTGATATGTATCATAAAATTCTTATGTGATTATATTTCTATTTGTGTCTTGACTATAATAAACCACACTTATAAATATATATCCCGCAATCCTAATTAAAGTCAAACCACCATAAGTACTCTATTTTTATTCTATCCGATTCTAAAGACTTACATGTTATCACGGCAAGGAAACACATTAAATTCCTCAATATCTCTACCCCACGACTCAGCTTCCCTTACTCCTACATCTATCTCAGCACTGTCGGATGTATCTCCAGTTTTTTCAGCTTCTCTACCACTCTTTTCCCATTGCCTTATGTTTCCACAAATCTCGGTTATCCATCGCCTCCCCTCCAATTCCTATTTTTCATGTCAAAATTTTACGCTCAATTTCGCTGTCTCTCGTTGTTCACAACATCACAAATCTAGTCTCCGTCAAGCATCATATGCACACAATTATCCTTTGTGGAAATCTCAGATTGAGCCTATTCTAATATGCAACAATTGGTTGTGCTATGTGGACAGGTCTTTTCCACGTCCGCATGAAGCTTGTCACTCATCATAATGGCACATTAAAGGTCGATCCCTCCCATATCACCTAGGTTAGGACGGGTTTAGTGCTTCATAGTTTGATCTATTGGACCCTCACAATCCAAATTTTTCATTGGTTCATGATCTCAGGCATCTCAATAGTTTTTCTCGCTCTAGAACAAGGCTTTTACTAATTGTTGCGCAGCCAAAGAAATCAGACTAAACCTTGATTTTTAGAACATACTTAAGAACTCGACCAGTTCATTTCTTACTATCTTCGGCATCTAAAGTCAGTTATGGACTCTCTTACGGCAAATTAATTGCTCCATTTCCGACAACGACTTGGTGATTCAAGCCCTTAAGGCTGCGCATGATACTCATTCTGTTTCTAAGAATGAGTTCTGTCGAGAATGAGTTTTTTCTATTTCTGGTTCAGAATGAGTTTCTGACGAAAAAAACGCGTTTGATATGGACATACAATTTCTGTTTCAGAAAGAGAAAACTGTTTGATATGACCAAAAAATTTCTATTTCTGATTCTGTTTCATTTTTTAAAATATATGATTTGGGATATTGGAAGATGTTCATATTAATAAAAATAAGAAAATTTGATATTTTTTTCACAATTTATTATAATTTACTCTAAAATTGAAAGAATTGACAATCGACACATCACCTTAATGGACTGCACAAATAAAGGATTAGTCTGTATAAGCCGAGAGCAATTTGGCCCCAACTCTAAATTTACAGATCCATACAACCCAAGAATCAAAGTCATAGATGCTGCTGGTGACAGATAGGAGGAGAAAACCAAAATGAGTCGATCAGTTCTGTGCTTGAGCAAGCAGCACTCAAGCCAAACAAAGCAGTAAGTTAATACAAGTTTTAGCTCTTGCAAGCTAAATATCTGAATTGATTTAATACACTCGAATCAGGGAACTGAATACATAATTGGAGGGACATAACTGCAAGCTTTGACCGTAGTCAAGTGAAGGAAAAGGAGAACAGACCAAAGAACCAAAAGATGACGAGAACTACAAGGCAGGACCAGACGTTGTCTCTCATCTCTAAAGAGGCCACGTTCGAAAAGGAGATGTTGACACGATATGATACACGAGGAGGCCGCCGCAACCACTGCCGCCGCCGCTGGTGGTGCCGTTGGTGGTGAAGATGCACGTCTTCGATTTCGTTGCCATTAACGCGCTCGCTCTCAACCTGCGAAGTCAATGGAGCGGAAGAGGGGGGACCCTTGTTCGCAACCGAAGAGGAAGAAGAAGCCACGGATTCACGTGGCTCATGAGCCGGTGCATCCTCCATTTGGCGAAAGAAGAAACCTTGTGAGCTGGGGGCGGCGAGGCGGCTGGGGGCGGCGGCGGGCGGCTGGGGGCAGCGGGGCGAGCTGGGGGCGGCTGGGGCGCGGCTGGGGGGCGAGCTGGGGGCAGATCTGGGCGGCTGGGGGCGGCTGGGGGCAGCGGGGCGAGCTGGGGGCGAGCTGGGGGCGGCTGGGGGGCGAGCTGGGGGCAGATCTGGGCGGCTGGGGGCGGCTGGGGGCGGCGGGGCGAGCTGGGGGCGGCTGGGCGCGGCGGGGGACGAGCTGGGGCGAGCTGGGGGCGAGCTGGGGCGCGGCTGGGGGCGAGCTGGGGGCAGATCTGGGCGGCTGGGGGCGGCGGCGGGGCGAGCTGGGGGCGGCGGCGGGGCGAGCTGGGGCGGCTGGGCCGAGCTGCTGCAGGCGGCGGAGGCGGGGCGAGCTGCTGCAGGCGGCGGAGGCGGGCGTGCTGGAGGCGGCGGCGGCGGCGGCGAGCTGCAGGCGGCGGCGCAGGGGAGCTGGAGGCGGCGAGCTGCTGCAGGGGAGGAGGACCACACGGCTGTTCACGATCTGCAGGGGAGAAACAAAATGGGGAAGGGGAAAGAAAGAACTAGTTCTCATGGGGGAGGAGAAAACCAGAAATAGGTTATTTTTGCTTTCTCATTCTCCCATGAAAACCGGTTCTGGCCAAGAAAATTGGTTCAGAACCGGTTCTCACAAAATGTTGAAGCAAACGCGTTTCTCGTCCAGAACTGGTTTTTTTGGTCCAGAACCAGTTCTGGACGAGAAATAGCAGCGATTCATGCAGCACCTAAGGGGCTGCCATCTGAGTGTGATATCTTTATCACCATGGTTACCGATGGCCCTACAATTCTCCTATTCGATGATCTGCAGTCATGAATCCTCATTTATGAAGAACGATGTCCTCAAAATTGAATGCCTCATCTTCATACGCTATTCATCACGCTTGGGTCGGCCATTCCACTTCACCCACTTCCCCATTCCAAGGATGGTCTCGTTTAAGGGCAAAAAATTCCTATGATCGGTCCAATTCGCAATTATCATTGGCCCCCTATGTTGATCGCTCCTCCACATCCTCTACTCATAGTTGGCTCCGTTATGTTCCTCCATTTACCTGGGGAGGTATTCTCGGATCTAGGCCTCACCTTCTTTGTCATATCTGTAACGGGTCGAGCACATTGTGCTATAATATCAACTACATTTTGACCATACCAATGCAACTCTCAATGCGGTTCAAATTTTAGTGTTATAGATAAGGTAAAATATACTTAAATGGAACTGGATTAATATTTAGAGCAAAATAATGATACAAAGATGGCATATTTTTCATTTAGTTAGCAAATGGATTGAAATGAAAAGTATTCTGAAATATTGGTCACAATGCAATTATGAAAATGCTGTGAATAATATTGAAGTATTGATTTGACTTTGCTATGGGAACCTGAGGAACCAGATTGAATGAAATAAAACTTCAAGGATTAGATTACAGGTTTCGCACTAATCTAGGAATTTGCGTTGACTTTCTCTTGGTTAATCCAAAACAAAAAGATTGCACTAATCATATAGAACAGTTCAAGGATAAAAAAAATTGAATGAATTAAACATCCTAGGATGGTATCGCATATTGGACTCAAATTTTGGGACTATTAGTATCATTTTTCTCAAAATCTTTGACAAGACTTTAAGCAATCGAAGTAAATTTCACATAGTATAAGGGTGTTTTTTCCCCCCGGCTTCCACGTTAAAGGTTGCTTTAGGGTCCGTTCGTTTGGCGGAAAATAAAGCACTGTCGGAAAATGTTTTCTAGGAAGTCATTTTCCTAGAAAATGACACATTTTTCGGTATTCGTTTGAAACTTAAAAATTTTCCGAAAAATTTTTTCCGGATTTTTTTTTGAGAAATTATTCGGCGACTGGCGATGGGCAGCAACGGCGGCGGGCGGGTGGTGGGTGGGCGGTGGTGGCGGGCGGACGACGAGGGGGGTGGCGGCGGGGGGCGGCCGGCGGGTGGCGGCCGACGGGGGACGGCGGCCAGCGGGTGGGTGACGGTCAAGGGCGGCGGTCGAGTGGGGGGCGGCGGTCGGCGGGTGGTGGCGGCGGCAGGCGGGGGGCGGCGGGAGGTGGCAACGGGCAGGCAACGGCCAGGGGTGGCGGTCGAGCAAGATGCGGTGGCCGACGGGGGCGGCGGTTGGTGGGTGGTGGCAGCGGGTGGGCGATGGCCAGGGGTGGCCGTCAGGCGGCGGTCGGTGGGTGGCAACGACGGGCGGCGACGGGTAATTAAATTGCTTATAGACTCATGACGAGAGAGAAAAAAAGAAGATCCGGAAAATGTTTTTCGCTTTTCAAAAACGGAAAACATTTTCCTTAATTTTAGAAGGAAATCTTTAGTTGATTGGAAAACATTTTCCTTCCACCCCAAACAACCCAGTTTCCGAAAAGTATTTTCCAAAATAATATTTTCCGCCAAACGAACAGACCCTTAATCTTGAGTAACGTTAAAATGTAGAATCTTTAAGGTGGTACATCTCACTCCAAAAGTAAACAAGTTGCTTGTTCATATGAGACATCCATAACATATCGCTTAGCAATAAAACTTTGTCAGAACGACAACTTAGCAAAGCATAACGGCATCAAGCACCACAACTAGATCAGCATGGAAATTGTCCACCTTTGAGCGTATTACGGTAGTTGTTGGAAAGTTAAGTCGTCAGAATTTCCAGGTGAGATTGAGAGATCAAGTCAAGGATCGTTTGCTAGAAAGAAAAGTATTTCCGAGAAATTATTTTCCAACTCTCCGGTATTTGAATGATGAAAAATGAATCGATCTATGGAATATGTTTTTCGTGAACACGAGCAACTTAGATCAAGAGAAAACAACTTCTCCTTCGAAAGGAATTAAATTGATTTCACTAAACCAATAAACAAATTAAAACTAATCATTTTCCTTGAAGATGATTTTCATAAAAAAGAAACATTTTTTTAAAAACCATGAAGTTTTCAGTGAATAAAATGCACCCTTAAGATGGATTGTTGATCTAGAGTGTAGCCAACATTGTGAATCCCTGTGTCAAGAAGGCAATATAGCTGCTAGCCTGGTGGTTAAATTTGATATTTGATGTTAGATTTTCCATTTGCTATTTCATTAATTTTACATACGCTCATCAAGAATGAGAATGAGTGGTGATCCCTCGAGTATCTGGCTTCTCAATTTCTTAAAATTATGATCAATTGTTCCTCAACATATTCTACCCTTAAAATCTTAAAATCTTAATTTTGAGGGAAAATGGGAAACCAATAAAGGTTTGGTTCCCAAAGAATTAAAACCCGCATCTTTTTATATGCTAGTATAGAAAGATAGATGAATAGATGAATAATTGAATCGTCGATAGCATGTACCCTCATCTTACATGTAAATTAGATGAATTGTTCAAAAGGTTATCCGTGAGATTTGCTAAGCAGAGCAACATCTTAGGGCGTTAGATTGAAAAGTGCCGACTTACTTGAAAATCACCAGGCCTTTGACTCGGTAAAAGACAAAAGATAGTTGTCAAAAGGTTAGATAGGAGGAGGAATCTCGGCTGCAAACTATATTGCACGCTAGCATGTGCTCGCTAGCTTCGGTTATTCGATGATAGAAGTTGCTCAAAGAGGAAAAAGAAGAGGAAAGAAGACAACTTTGCATAGTTGCAATTAATAAAACTAGCAATCACTTTTGTCAACTTACAGCTGATAGAAATCTAGATGATCAACATAGGAAGTTTCAGCTAGCAGAGCCCGAGCCCCATTTGATACCATTCGAACCTTTTTTTTTTTTTGGGGGGGGGGGGGGGGGGGGGGCGGTTTCGACAAAATGACACTCCGTAGTCAAAATGATTGATTGTATCAACAACTATACATTTCTGGAGCAATACTGAAAGGAACATCGCATATCAGAGTAGTCGGCTGAATAAACCCCGCAGACATGTTGATGTTAACGTCCTCTGCAGTCTTCACTAGTTTGTAACCTTAGCCATGCGTAATGTTCTCCCTGTCTGGTCGCATCATGCAGAGTTTCAAGGCATTTGTTTCCCGTTTTGCTTCAGTTGGATGATGAGAGGTAAGTGGATGAAAAGAAAGAGCAAAGTCTTATGCAGGCCGCTTGGTCAGAATCATCAAGCTTATCATCTGCACTTGCATTTAAGGAAATTCAAATGCTGTACTGTCTCAAATAAGATAACAGGAAGACATTCAAACGACTATGGGGACAAGTGAATCTTTTTCAAGATGAGCACCTAACCTAAATAGTTCCACCTACACATCTAGAAAAAGCACGATAGTAAGAGACTCGTGAAGCTATATACAGGTTTGAGCCTTTGAGGAAACACGAGTAAGAAAGCACGAGAGCAATGGCTTTGATCAGAAGACGGGGCATCCCTTTCCGACAACTCCTTTTGCAGTTGGACAGGTGGCCAACGGACATCCTTCTGGATTGTTTCCCCACCAGTCTATGGAGATGTCCTTTGACTGCAGAGCGAGAAACAGCAGCAACGTCATGAATGCTGTTCCCGCATCAAGACCTCCAGAAAGCACATAATTGTAGCGCGTCCACCATTCCGGTCTATACCGGAAAACGACAAATCCAGAAAGGAAGCCAATCACGATCCAAGAGGTGAAATTAATGGCCGAAGCAGGTGGCATCATCGCTGTTGAACCCAAGAGAACAGGCATGTGGATTAAGCGAATCCAGTTTTCATTGGGGAATGCCTTGTGTGCGAGCCAGACTAGCAAAGGCGCGACAGCCCCACCCAGGAAGAACCAATTCACATTTCCGTACTCGCCGAGGTCCCCAAAGATTCTACGTGGCCCGACAAGACCCCAAATGACAGATGCGTCGAAGAACACGCCATCGGGTGGGCAAGTCCATGGACTGTCAGGTGGCAGCAAGGAAGTGTCGCAAAGGTTCGGGATGGTCTCCATGAGCCACCATGCAGTTAATAGGTACACAATTACAGAGAGTACCGTTCCAACTACCTGAAACAGAAACCAACATTCTGAGGACTTTGACTGGTTAACCTGCTCAATTTTCTACTGAAATAGTGGTTAGCCAGAAAAATCCCAGATCTTGCCCATAAATAAGTCTGACGCTATATATTGAAGAAATGGACAGTTGAAAACCAATTTTAAAAACCCATAGATTATTTTGTGATCACAAAACCTTATCAGAGTATTTAAAGTGTTCTTTGAGAGAATTTAAGAAGAGATATCACACATTAAATATATTTTAAAAGTCTAAGCTATCACATGGGAACTAAACCTTTGGAGATATCAAGTGGAGATATTCATCTTTTAAATGTTGCATTCACCTGATGATTACTGAAATGGAAAAACATGTGGACAAACCATAATATCGATAGGGTTTGAAGATCAGAAGTGCAAAAGATACATGTCCTACATTACTGATGCAGAAGATTGCGTTCGAAAGTTTCCATATATGAATCAAGCTCGCACAAGTATAATCATTCAATACCCAGCTTATTTTGCTACATCATATACCACAGCAGAGAGGCAGAGATACAACATGATTTATTGAATTGATGACTAATCAATAACTACAAAATACATTGCCACACGTAGAAGATTGCATACATGCGAGTCAATTTTGATAAATTGGAAAATATTTGTGATAACCGATTTTGTGGACCGACGACTATATTGAAGGAAACTCGAGATTGAAGCAACAGAAATTGTCTCAAGCTACAAAGTGTAGATTTAAAGATCTATAAATACAAGAACTGAAGCTATGAAGACTGTTGATCAAATAGTTGCGCAGAGGTGAACTGTTAACGTATCTTCATTCTTTGGAGGTTCAAACATATATTTTTACAGTGAGAGTTGAGAGTTGCTTTGTAAATCTTCTCAACACTTGTTATACATTTGTACATGCTAGAGTATATATGAGAGAGAACAAAAGTGTCATTAAAATATCATCACTCTTTGGAGTTTCAAACTTATTTTTTTGCTCTGAGACTTGAGAGCTTCTTTGTAAATCTTCACAACACTTGTATTTGTTCTCGCCTGAATATATGAGAGAGAACAAGGATATCGTTAGAATATATTCATTCTTTGGAGTTTCAAACATATTTTTATTCTGAGAGTCGAGAGTTTCTTTGTAAATCTTCTCAACGCTTGTTATACATTTGTACACGCTTAAGTATATATGAGAGAGAACAAGGGTATCATCAGAAGTGTTCGAAGAACCTTTTTGTTCTGCCAACACGGGGAACTGTGCTTTTTTCAAAGTGCTTGACAAAGGGATTTGTAATTCCACTGTGGGATAATGGCGACATTGTGAGAGTTCTAGTATTGTCGTGGGGCATTAGCAGAAAGAAATTATTGATTCTGCTGCAGGGAATTATCAGAGGAACTAGTCTTGCAGAGGACAAACTGCAGGAGTAACAAGTTTTTTGCAGAGGCAGTTTGTAACATTTGTTGATACCAGCAATATGGCCTAATTGGGCTTGCTAGAACCAGAAGAGTGGAGTAGGGAAAAGGAAAACAGAACCATTATAAATCTCGTCTTGATATTCTCTATCCCTCATCATTGCTTATATGTGCACTGATCACTTTTATTGTTGCATTCACATGACAGTTTAAAGAAGCTTCAAAATCAACAGCTTGCAGGAGTTTTAAAATCAGTATTTGCACGAAAAGAGTCTGAAAAACCTCTATCTAGTTAAATTTCGACCAACTCAACTCTCCCTAGTTTGGTTATTATATTTGAACCTAACTTGCAGAAGTTCCAATCCGAAATGATCTATCCTCAATTTAGGGTTTAAAATTTAATCAAGCCTAAAAGAATTGATCAAGAGATGAAAGAACCCCACCTGTGCCATGAACATTGACCTAGGTGGAATCTTCATGTAATGGCCAAGCTTGAAGTCTTGCAAAAAAGTCAAAGCTTGAGTCATGCTTATATATCCGTAGACCTTGAAGCACATGTTCGCAACCGGGCGCTCTGGGTACATATAACCAATGACATATTCCGTGATGATATTCAACCCTGGTGTCTGTAGCCAAGGAAAGCCCAGAAGTTGGGAGTCAAGAAGTTCAAGGATAAGATTATCATGATTGGAGCAAAAGATACTTCACATTGATGGTCATGTGCGAGTTCACGATATAAAGATATAAAAAAGGTTGAAGACTTTTAACTTCTTTACCATACCTGATTTGTGGTTGCAGTGATTATACCAATCGGCAGGGTGAAGAATAGTGCAATGCCACATGCCAGCAATATGCCCCACCATGGCAATTGAAGAGTCTCCTTGTAGTACTCACAAGCAAAAATTATACAGGCAATGTTAACGAACAGGAGAAGAAGAAACCACCACATGGGTACTGATCTGTATCTCCTCATGAGCCTTGTGTGTATATCCATTTTTTTACTCCCTCCAAAGGCTTTTTTACTTTGCTTCCACAGGTCACTGCATGAAGCAGAGGCAGAGCAAGTAAAATTAATTTTAGATCAAGAGAAAAAAAATGTTCTGCAGACACATAAGGCCTCCAAGGTGATTTTCTATCTTCTTTTTTCTTCCGTTTAATCAAATCAGGTGTATAAGTTCCTCAGACCATATGACTAATTCCCTGGAATGCGCTAGTCCCATTTCGCTAGAACAGGGAATTAAGTCTTAAAACAATTTTTGAGATAACAAATAGACTTATCCAAGTTGATAAGTGAAGTTTTCCTGGTTGATAATATATATTGAACAAAATCATTATGAAATTTACACCATAGAAAGCAACACAGCACCTCGGATATTGAGGAATCTTCATAGATATCCCTCAGAATATTTTTCAATCAAAGTCAAGGCACAAAGAAACCATAAGATGAAAAACAATCTAATAAATCCCAGGACATGTCAATTCTTCATCAAAGTTTCGATCCCATTCTTTCTGTGTGACAACTTGCACTATCCAAAAAAACCGATACTCAATAATATTTACCTTCCATTGAACAGAAGTATATGTACAATGGTAGCTGAAAGTGTGGCAAAACCAAGGCCATAAGTCATCGCAAAGAAGGTACTGAGATGGATTGGACCATTCCTGGCATAAGCAGCTCTATCAAGATGGAACTCGGAATTCACGATCGTAGCAATGTCATACTTTGTACCATTTGACATGAAGAGAGACTGGGAAAAAATCGGGAAGGTCTTGGCGTTGTACACATCAAACCAGTATGAAAGCGGCGTCATGACATACATTACAAGGAAGAAACCAACTGCCACATTTGCAGTAGCAAACCATGGACTAGCCAATGGACTCCCAAGGTATGATGAAATGGTAGCCCAATCAAACCCGACAGAACCAATTCCAAGGCCCTTTTGTCCAGAGCCAAGTTGTTGAACAAGAACAGAATTAGGAGCGATCCAACAAACCCAAGAAAATGCGGTTAACATCATAAACAAATAACCAGGAAGGACATAGTAAGCAAAGCTGGTGATCAATGCAATGACGAAGAATTGGTTCCTGTTGAAGCTGCCTTTCTGCCTTTTTTCCTTCTCATGTAGAGCCCTGCGATTCATAACAATCCATTACACAATCAGAAAGAGCAGCACTCCATATGACGCAGCACAGAAGAGAACTACCTGAATAGGGAGACTTGGACCAAATTGTACGGCCACCACATTTCCCCTGGCTCAACAAGATATTCCCGGAATAGACCAGCCCAACCAAAGCCCAGAACCTATAATACATTCCAGAATATGATGTGTTATGTCATGAAGCAGATCGAGACGGCTTCTTGTCATGAAAAAAAAAATGGAGGTTTTGGTTAAAATTCATCTCGCCAGAACTCGACACTGAGTTCAGATGGCACTATATGGTAAATCACTATGTTGCAATCACCAATTCACAGCTACCACAAACAAAGTAAAGGAAAAAAAATCCCAACAAAGAAAGCTTCATCATCAGAATTTCCACAAGATCACTCAGTAATCAGACCTGAGTAGTCATCATCACCAAAAAGGCGGGCAAAAAGGTGAGCTTTCTCTTATAATAAAGTTTGACGGAACTCAAGATGTGCGTGGCATAAACAGTGCCTGCACCAGAATTAGCAAATATAGTGATCAAGACGTGTTCCTTCATATTGAAAGGCCCGGGGTTCAAACTGAATTCCCACTTCGTCCCCTGGAAGAAGACCCGTTTCGTTATCGTCCTCGCCATCAGATGGCCGATGGGCACCACAGCAATTTGCGCAGAGATGGACGTGATGGTCAAGGGGTTCTGCCTGTACCAGAAGAACTGGTTCACGAAAGAGAGTATGACGCAGGATCCAATGCCCAGAACCCACATTCTGAATGTGAGCACAGGCTGAGTCGGGTCATCGGTTTTGGGCACAGTCAACTCCACCTGTTTGATGGGGCATTCCTCATCGACCTCCTCTTCCTTACCCTGAACCTGAAATATCTCAGCCATGGCAATGGTGGGATTCGCTTTCGGAGGGATGTTTCGCTGGTGCTCCCAGAAGCCTTATCTCAGTACAGAAAAACAGAGACGTGCAGAGAGAGCATCAGTCTGTGGAATGCATCTCAAGACTCAGTGCAAACAGAAACAGAGTAGGAGAAGATAAGGAGGACAAAGAGCGCGGAAGCAAAACGTAATCCTACCAGATAAACGAGGATAGGATGGAAAAGTTCAAATTTGTTGAGGATTCCGTAGATTCAGATGTATGGTTGGGCTAGACTTTTGGCAACCGAATTTTACGCAAGAAGATCGCGATGTGAAAAAGATTGGCGCGTAGAGTGCCCGGCGAGGTAGGGCGCTTCTTTGCAGAAAGATACAAGAAAACCGCCCCTCCTCAGCACCTTTCACTGCCCAGTTGTCGCAGGAACTGCATTTCCGACGAGGTTGGTGTGTCAGTATTTACGGCCTTGACGTCTGCATTGATTTACATTGCTAAAACAAACATAAAGTCTCTCTATCTCTCTCTTTTCCCCCGAGTTTTATAGGTAAACCGCTACGTTAAACATCAGTACCAGTGTCCAAAATTAGTTCGACGTTGTTAGTATGAGGAACACTGGGGACGAGATTTCAACTGATTTATCAAAAGACAGAATGACCTGGAGACGCAACATTATTCGGTACGAGACAAAACCAAGAAGAAGCTCCCGGTCCTCGAATCAATCGAGAGAAGGTTTAAGTACCACAAGATTAGCATTCAATTCAAATCGAAGCAGCTCAAAGTTTCAAAAGTTTTTGCCACATTACTGAGCAGATGAGGACAAGGAACAGACATGTTGAAATTGACACTCCAGTCCACGCCCACAACGCCAAACCAGTCCCCCCACAAAAAACATAAATAAGAAAAAATAAAATAAAAAAATAAGAACAACCACCACCACTTAAAAATTAAAATCAACTCCGAGAGCGTCAATATCCATGGTTCCTCCTTACGGTCCCAGAAGAAACTTGTCTCCACTCCACACGTAGGAATCCAATAATTTTTATATTGGTTGTTTTTTTCCTCTTCTTTTTTTTTTTTTGTGTATTTCCGTAAAGAACAAAACGATACTCTTGTTGATTGTCAAGGGAACCCAAACCGAATATGGCCGTATCTAAGACACGGGCTAAGAACCTATAGGATGAGCCATCGCTCAAGTGGGGCGAGAAAAAGTCCAACCAAAGAAAGAGAAAGTGGGGCGAGAAAAGTACTTAATTTCCGTCACAGTCGATAATGCCGGGGTCCAGCACTGGACCTCGAGTTCAGTGCCGATGCAAAGATAGATTCCGACGTTTTGGCTCACATGCAAATCCCACCCCGCAAAGAGGAATCAGAAACAAATATAAAATAAGGAAAGTTCAGAACGGGGCAGCAACAGTCGTTTTAAAGTCATCGGAGACTTCGCCGTCTTTATCGTTATTCTCGCCATTGCCCTAAAAGCAAATAACTAACAATGCTTCCAGCGAAAGTACAGCAAGCAACGAGGTCCGGAGCCTCGTCCACGCAATCGAAAACAGAAGCATGAAATCAATTCGACCTTGCTTCTTTCTATCCCCTAAATAGATGATCATCACGACAACAATCTTCAATGCATTTGAGCACACATCCACAAACAAGATCAAAACTTTATGAGCTTGAGCAAAGCAACAGTCAGCAAATCAAAATGGCACCAACGAAGTTCCGTGATCTTATATCCTCTTGTTTTTTTTTCCGCGCCAGCCGGGGGGGAAGGGGGGGCGGCTTATTCAAGAATCATTCCTCCTAAAAAGGACCGCAACGAACTTCCACAAAGAAGTGAGAGCGAATTAAACAACTGCACTTGTTAAGCACGTCCAAAAAATCAAAACCGAACACCCAAGAATTGCTCGACATAACTTCCAAGGTTGGAAGTACCTAGATAGCTAGAGAACGACAACCTTAAAGAAATATAAGTGCATTCACAACCTCCTTGAAGCCTTAGAGAAAGGACCGATGAATTATGAGATATTTAGAAGCAAAAAATTGTGACAAGTCCTGCTGCTAGAATGAACTGATCCGGTTATTCATATAATTGTCACCAACATCCAATGATTCATGAATGACAATAATACTTGATGCAACCAGCTGGGGAAGCAATGGGGGACAATAGTCTAGCGTGACTAATGAACCTTATTAAACCAAGAAGGCAAAGACAACCAACCCTTGGACAGAGCGACAGGGAATGACCACATCACTGCTTACAGTTATTGTTAGACAGAGAGCAGATAGTTGGCTAGCAACTTAAAGAGTTTATAGCTTTAAAGTAAGCGATGTATTAATACCACTAGCAATTATTAATTAGACGTTATCAAATGCAGAACTTTGGCAAATATAAGAACTGGATGTCTACAAGTTGGCTTGATGGTATCAACAATCTAGGCTCGGTGATGAACTGACTGTGCAACCGACCATATAATTTCCCTTTTGCTAAGCAATGAAATTATCGAGGTGTTAATGGACATAGACCATAATTCCTCCATAGCATCAATCAAGGTGGGACAAGAAGTGAAGTACTTTGTCCTAAGAGGAACAAGAGCCTTTAGAAGTCAACCATACCCAGTCAAGAGTTTCCTGACAACAGTAAAAGGAGAATAGGAGTATCGACTTCAACAATCAGGTGAGGATAGGGGGAAGTTAGATTCTCCAGCATTTTAGACCAAGGACCAATAACGCCCGGCAAGCTATAGCTTATGTTGAGGTGCGAAGATCAAGCAAAGAAATCTTTTTCTACTCCATAGTTTCCATGTAAAACCCTTAATAAGTAAAAAGAAATTTTGCTTCTTTTAAAAGGGCATTCAGAGATACTGTTGACATCCATACACCAGGACAATGACACCCAACACACAGCACAGAAGGCAATAAAGTCTTCAGATGTTCAACTTTATATAGTTTGGAGGACATAACAAAATGCCCACAGCATTAAGTCACATACATAGATAGAAAAACTCCTCAGTTTTGACAGAATGCAGTATCAGTTCTGTAGCTATAAATATGGATAATGGGACATGTGGCTTATGCCGGTCCTAACAAAAGCTTCAGTTCATGTTGGTCCTATCAAACCGCCAGTATGGAAATTTGTATAACTCTCGAAACGGCAAGGCTCTTTATCATCGCTTATAAAGTAAGTACCCTCCCAAATACATGTGATTCCTACATAGCAATAATGTTTGCAGACTTTAGCTTAATTTCATTGTCCCGAAATGATGTTTTGCCAGATAGCATCTAAGGGACCTGAAATATAATACGTTAACTGGTCGGAAAACAAGATGATCACCTGCAAGACAATGTAATTAGCGCTTGCCACGATACCCCCCACCCGACTTTGCACCAGGGTAGCGAGCAAATTGCAGCCTCAGTCTGACTGAGTCACGGTCATACTCATCAAATACATAACCTGCAAAAGCGAGCGTGACTATTTTATGCTCCAACTGAGCTTGACTTTTGGGAACTATGCCCATCAGCCATCGAAGATGAGAGACGTCGAGAAAATTCCATTCCAATTTCAAGATTTTTCTATTCTGACTTTAAGACAACCTAGATCGCATAAAAGCCGCTGTAGTCCCGGAAGACAAAAGAGGAATCTCTATAGTAGGTAATGAATCCTGGACTTCAAAACAAAATCTCTCTGATCAGGCCTCAAGTGCAACCCAATCACAATGCAGAAATGGAAGATTTGCAATGACTGAAAACAGCTGCTTCTCTTATCCCCATAAGGGGGGGGAAACGCTGCTTTAATTTGTTGTTACTCTCATAAAATGACTGCTAGAGGCAGATACTATCACAAGAATCTCAGTGGTTATCACGATTGCTTGATGCTATATAAATATTCTGAGCTGAATTTCTTTTGGCATTCCTAGAGCTTTTTTTTTTTTTGGGAGAACCTTACATCAACATTTGAATGTTTAAGGGCTTGTCCAGATCGAATATCCTCCTCATTTTAAGCATCTGATTATGATGCAGACCAAGAATAGATTATTTTGATTTTGGAAACAACAATGTCACCACCTAATGTTCTAGATCCTTTAAATAATTAAACATGTGCTTCTTGAAATAACTACAAAGTATCCAAAAACAGTTTGTTAATCTGTAATTTACGCATGAAATCAATGAAAAAGAACAAGAAGATTGCATAATGCTCATAAAACCAACACTTGTAGCAGAAGGCCGTCAAGTAGTATCGATACTCTAAAACATCTAAGTTTGTAGAAGCATGAGATCAACAGAATCTAACAATCACGAGAATATACAAGCTGAAGGACAAACTAACTAATGCATGTCCATGCAAAACAGTAAGCACATTTAATAGGCATAGACAAAGATAACATAAGAGATAACTATGAAACAAACAATCCAAAAGTTTTCCAACGCTAAGGTTAAAAGATTGTGGACGAATTGTGCCATCAGAAACTCTCAGGTGATGATTGTGAAAATTAATAAATCGCAGCATAAGGATACTTACAGCGTTGCTAATTATTTGTCACTCAAGTTCCCAAAAATACATCTCTTTTTTATTCAAGCAATTGAAAAGAAAATGTTGCATTGACCATCACAAGCACTCTTAAGAAATTGTGACATCAGAAATGCACACAAAATTTCAAAATGGGCAGGCCACCATTTTCTTCTCTCTAAAGGACAGAACAAAGGGAAATGCAAATGGGGAGGGGCGGAACCCTTAAGCAGAAGAAAGAGAAAGGAGAAACTTATGCGTATCAGAGATTGCCAACTCCGTTGACCCAAGGATGACGGATATAAGCCAGAAAATTATACCCTGAAAATAAAACCATAAGTTGAAAATGTTGTTTTAGGGTGAACGTACCTTGCAAGGCATCCTTAGCAGTGGCTGCATGGGCTGGACTCACAAAATCAACAAAACAGAGCATCACAGGATTTTTACCAGCCTGCAAGCATCCATGTAATCAGTCTTCATTTATTGATTCATGCATGTCCAATACATCAGCACAAGATTTGGCTTACCTGTCGTGACTCCTTGTTCACAAGTCTCACTTCTTTGTAGCCAACAAAAGGGCGAAAGATATCTAAATTCTAGTAAAGGAGTACAAGCTGTGAAGGATGCAAACCATAAGGAAGGGTGGCGAGTGGGAAAGGATACGAGAAACTTCCCGCCGCGTGCATTTTGTAGGCAAGCCCTCCACAAAAAGTGTATTAGAAGCATCAGGTGGAAGGGGAACCTCAACCTTCCGACCTTCAAAGGGCAAGGTCCTTTCTGCCATATTTGTCATTTGGCCCAATCCTGGGAGTCCCACCATAGGTAAATCATCTAGGGAGTGAGCAGATGTCCCTACACCCACCAGTCCAGTTGGCTGTGCCCCGCTAAATGGTGACATTTGCTGGAAGAAAATTTCTATATATTAAATATGAACAGAGGCTTGGATTGAAAAAAATCTTTATGCAACAATGTTTATGACATACAGTAGCATGCAGATAAAGATCATAGGAAGCTCCAAGGGACTCGGTATCTTGTACTCCAGGGAGGACTGCTCTATTATCATCTATGGGAAGATAACCTCGGATGTCATGGCCAGCACCTGTAGGAACATCTACAAATTTGAACAAAAAAAATGTGTTAGGACAAGCAACAATCTACACTGCTGGAAAAAGACAAGAAACAGACCGATAGAAGAGGCATTTAGATAGTGTAGACCACGCGTTGAGTAAACTAGAGGCCCTTGTTATTATCTTCTGGGAATAAGTAAAAGCACTGCGCATACTCTTAATCGGACTAAACTTTACAAGTTCAACATGCTTACATTTTGAAAACAGCACTGACTAGAATATCAAAACCACATTTAAATTAAAGAACCAGTGACCTTTGGTGGACATTCAGGATAGACATTAATACTTATTTATCCGATCTTCATACATGAACGGCAAGATAAGTACATAAAACGGCAAAGACCATGCCTTAATCTACTGCTACCGTGAGAGCGACTCAACGATGCTCACCATTAGATGCTGGAATCATAATCCCACAGCTAGAAGTGACTCAAAGATGCATCACGATAAATTCGAGCCAGAATGCACTTTTCTCTCATGCTATACAGTTTCTTGTTTGTACTAGCAAAGAAACCCCTTTGGAATGTGTAAAAGCAATGTTTTTAAGAGCAATGCATCTAAACAACAGAAAGTAAATTCAATGACTCATTATCTTTGATAAACAGCCTGTTGAGACCAGATATAGCTTGAGATTACCGACTCAATCATTTCCATCCGACAAAGGTCTAACATATCCGGCAAAGACTGCTGTGCCCTGTGCCCAATGTAAATGAGTATTAATGAAACTACATGGCTCAAATCTATTGCCACACCCAAATCCACCTTATGTTGAGGTAGATGGTCGAATGATACATCAGTTGTACGACTTCTAGCAATGTTCTTTTATTCATCACAAAGTTCCCATGACTGAGAAGGCAAATCCCATTGAACAAATATGTGCAACCTCGGCATGTGTCCCAGTACCCAGGTGCAATTGCTTATTCAGAGACACCCTCGAGTTGATTTAGCTGCTAAGACAGAATAACGTGTCCTAGAGTACCAGAAACACCAGTTTATCTGTTGACTTATGAATATACGCCAAGAACCACGGAAGTCATGCCAGTGTTTCAGAATGCATATATCTTGCTCAAGTCTCCAGCCACCCCTTGTGCACATGCGCATCAGAGGGATTCTCAATCTAAAAGCTATGGCCTTTATCAAAAAAATTTATCCATGCAACCAACCTAAATTAGAGGTAGCAACAACCGACCATCAATGCATCGGGGATAGCCTTGAAGACTAACTAAAGTTAACATATGCACTGAATCCATTTATGGAATCCTTGTAAAATCATGGAAGTAACCGTCAAGATGATCTAGCAGCAAAGAACATGCCGCTAGATTAGTTAGTCAATGTATTACCTTAAAATCATGGAATTTATGAAGGTTTAAAAAATGCCAAAATTCTCCATCAAATCTGTAGTAAGCCTAACGGATACATGCTTTCTATACACGTGGAAGGTTCATCTAACACTGGCCATTAATTTTTCCGGATCACGATTAAATAGAACTGGCGCATGCACTGAAACATAAATGGAAATCCCAGTCCTCATATTGCGGAACTAACGATCAAGATGATCTAACCAGCGTGGCAAGCAAGGACGCTCCGACAATATCAGCAGACCCAATGCCAGCTTCATCGAGACCGTTGAAACATATAATCCCCTCTTAGCTAAATCTATGCGCTGCATCAACTGACCGCATGCAACTAACGGCAAATAACTACTGCAAAACTAAATCACCAGTCAAGGCCTGCCAAATTTTAAGCATTGAGGCTGACACTTAGAATCATAAGCCAGTCAGTTAACAGATAACCTAATTTACGAAAACGGATCAAGAAGAATTGTTTTACACATTTCAAACATTTTAAAATGCACTAACAGAGAAGCATCGGGGTAATCTACTGCAAATGAACTCTGATTACGGAACTAGACCACCTGATCGCCTAAGGAAATAGTTTAGTTCAACGGGATTTGGGAAAAGGAGTTCGAACATGTCATCCGACAGTCACCTCCACGCCAACCTTTCAAAATTAAGGCTAATGAAGGACGAGCTCGACCAGTCGCAGCAAAACAGCCGAGCTACACTGAGCTCCGACGTCGTCACCTCTTCCTTTTTTACAACAAATCACACGTCAAACGAGAGAGGAACGATGCAACGATGGCACTCCCGCTAAAGACACCACCTTCCCGGTCCTCGTGTCTCGTTTAATCTAAGAGGGCGAAGCGAAAGAGGAGACCGGGAAAAACGAAACCCAAACAAAGAAAACCCTAGCAATCGCGCCAGAAAAGGACAGGAGAGCACCAAATCAAACGCGGAGAAAACGGGAAGGAAGAAAAACGATCGGAGAATTGAGGGTACCGAAACCGGTCCGGGGACGCTTCGCGGGGGCAGCAGGGGAAGGCTGGTAAAGAGGAGGCGGCGGCGGCTGGCGAGCGTCGCTGAAGTTCCGCCAGTAAGGATCGGCCATGTCGAGAGGGGACGACGGAGGAGAGCGCGCGCGAGAAATGTGAAGGAGGGAGGGAGGGAGGGAGGGAGAGGACTTGGACTTAATAAGAGCAAGTGAAGTGAAGTGAGCCGAGCCAAAAAGTTAAAATGCGCGCAGATTTTGTTTTCGAAGCTTGAGGGAACAGGTGCGTCGCGAGTCTTTCCTCATCTTTTATTCAACTTTTCCTCCTTTTCTGTTGCTTCCGTTACTCTCTCTCTCTCTCCCTTCTTCTTCTTCTTCCTCTTTAACGTTATATATATTTATTCATTTATTTATCAAGAGTACTAGGTTTTATTATCGCTTTCCTTCTAATTTTTTTCGAAAGTTGAATTGCCTTTTTTTCTTTTCCAAATAAAAAAGATCGAGAAACGTCTGTCCCAACCACCGGCCATTAAGTATCGTTACAAGAGATTTTTCACCCTCTCGTGATAAAAAATTCGGTATGAATCATAACTACTAACCTATTGTGGCTATCCAGTCATCGCCGTCCCATTCCACGACAAGATCGAGCACTGATTATTTTTCGCACTTCCTCCGATTTTCACTAGCTTCTCCAAAGCGGCTTGCCATGCCAGGTGTTCCGAGATGTATTAATGGATAGAGAATCGGGCAACTTGGTACAAGCAATTCGCCAAAATGTGCACAATTTCTTCTTCTTCTTCTTCTTCTTCTTCTTCTTCTTCTATTCTCGTTGCATTATTCGTTGGACAAACAAATTGCGGGTATGTGTAATGTGGATGATTCACGTGCTTGCTCTAAGTTTGGTCCAACTTCGAAAACATTGCATCTGAGTTATCATATCCTCTTCAATTATTAAGGGATTCTGCTATAACTCCACTAGGCCGAAAAATCCATTTACATAGATTAATTACCATATATAGCACAAGAAAAATAAGATATGCTATGTCTCGCAGCCCACATCCAAAATTCATTTTCCTACTAAATCTGCTTAGCTGTTTCTCGTAACCCATATCCAAAATTTCACTCTCATTGCGCTGGTTCCTTACACATATTTTTTTGATAGATTTTTTTTTTACGTTAAATCAATCCTTCCTTCTATTTCTTTTTTCTATTTCTTCATTAGTCGTGCTGCAAATTAATTAAAATTTTCGGTAAATGCAAAATGAATGATGTAATGTGCAGGGAGCGATATGAATTGCGAACACTTTATGTGTTTAATTATCTATGGAGTGCAATGTTGATCTCGAAAGTCCAAAAACCAAAGCGGATTGCATGAGAACGAAGAAACCGGACACGAAGTAGAAAACATTCGATGCCAAAGCGCTTAGAAAGAGGAGTCCTCGGTAAGGCATTTTTGCACGAGGCCATTTCGGGAAGTAGAGAGTTAATTTTTTGCAATTTTTTTTTTATATTTCTTCAATTAAAATTAGGTAGATCTTTTACGCGACACATTCAAATCTATTATATATATGCCATGTTATAATGTATAAATCTCAAAATTAAATTTTAAAGTCACAATTTCTGTCCTTTTTTTTGTACTCGTATCACTATTTTCATTCGACGATAATATTTAAAAGCAACCATTTAAGAGGGCTTTTAGCCTATCTAAATACGACCTTATGCCATTTTCTACTTATCGCTTTTAATTAAATTAGGAAAGAGCCCACCCGATTTGACGGGAAAATATTATGTTTTATTCTGAAATACATTTGTCAAAATTGAAAAATTTTGTATTAATATCATTATTTCTTCTTTGTCAAGAATGTCCTTGTCGAATTTTTATACCATTAGACTTAAAAAAAATTAACATATAGCCCCTTATATTACACGTGTGGTTTGGAAAAATAAAAATAATCAAACGGAGATTCTGGTAAACAAATTTGTGTCCGAGCACACCATGTCTTAATGATGTGAGAATTAGGTAAAGTTAGAAATCTATACGTGAAATAGCGTTTGATTATAGCATAAAAGCACCTCTTTGTCCTCATTTTATTTTTAAAGCAATAAGAACTGACTTCAAACAAGAAAAGAAAATGACACTAATAATTTAAGAACTTCGGTTCAATGTGGAAAGTTGTTCATGAATTTTTAATTTATTCAAAGTGGTTCTTCTTCATGAACTTTAAATTTATTAAACATCATCCCTAAACTTTTGGTATGTATTTAATCTACTTTGGGTTATATGAAAATGTTCAATGTTATACTTGACTTCGAATAAACGACAAGATAACACGAGATATTTTCATATGGTCCAAGAACTACACTGAACATATACTCAAAGTTTATGAATCCCATTTAATAAATTAGAAGTTTAGGGGGTTTTTTTTACATAGGGCTAAATTTCATGCTTACATTGAAAATATTAAAATTTCACGAATAATATTGCACATCGAGTCAAAATTCAATGACCATCTATAGTTATCTTATATGAGAAAATGACATGATTTATTCATCGTTGGAGATTTAAAAAAAGGATTATTGAAATAAATAAATAAAAAGGAAAAATGACATAAATAGTCCCCGTCCTTTAAACAAATGTGCAATTCGATTTCTGAACTTTTCACCTGACAAAAGCGATTCCCAAAATTTAGCATGATGTGCAATATAATTTTTGTACTTTCAATACGTGTTTCAAATAGTTCGAGGAATGATTTGAATATGTATAAAAAATTAAGGGATCAAGTTGAATAAATTGAAAATTTTGGGATTAGATTGCACATTGGACTAAAGTTTACGAGTTATTTTGTGTCAAATTGAGAGTTCATAGATCGGGGACCTATGTCCTTAAGCAAAAAAGAAATTATAAACCAAACTATGCGATTGGATCTTGTACTGAATAAGAAAGAAAAAAAACACTTGCATGAAAGAAATAAATATATGAATGTCATTGCTTAGATTGGAAGGAAAAAAGAAAAAGACGAGGCGAAAAACACGAACTTTTTACGAAGAATCGGGTTTCTATTTTATTCAGGGGCGAAACAAACTAACCGAAAACGAAAAGGAATTGCGAAAGAAATGTAGAGAAAAGAGAAAAAGCTCGGAGCCAACAGCCAAGATCGAGCCAAGATCGAGCCTCTTACTCGGCTCCACCGACACCAGGCTCAACCACCGATGTATTAATATTGTCGTGCATTAATCAGTATACACACTAAAACGGATTTTTGGAAGGCCTATCCGCGCTAGACACGTGGCGGGAGCGAGAGGAGAATCTTCAAGCTGAGATCCCCATGAATCCGAGAAACAATCGGTCGCTTCCGGAGCACCCCCGCCCGTGAAATGAGCCCAACCAGTGAAATCACGCCACGTGTACAGACATCGTCGTGAGATGTAGGAGAACCAACCAAGAACGCCGTCAGAATTTTATGCCGAAAACATGCGAAGCGCCCACGAATTCCCGCTTCCAAAACTTTTTAAGACTATCTCCCGCCTCGTCTTCTTCCTCTCCCAGCCCGACCAAAGGAGCCTGCTGATTTCACCGGAAGCCACAGTTAATCACCGCTCGCCGCGCTCCACCCGACTCGAAGATCCGATCCAGGGCGTAGTGTGTACTGACTAGTTTCTCGGTCGATGAAGAGAGCCCATGTACGCGGTCTCTCTCCGACCACTCACGACCCCATCGCGAGCTTTGGACAGGAACGGCGCTCTCAGCTTCGGGAGGCTCATCGGAGCGATGGTCACATTTCCCCCCGACTTTCTTGGCGCGGTCTCAGTCTGCCCAAGCTTGGATTGCATGGCGCTCTTGAGCCGTGATTCCTTGAGCAAGTCGGTGGCCTTCTTGTATCGAGAGGCCGCCCTCGACGCACCAGACCTCAAGCTACTGATGTCCATCCCGACAATGGTTTCCGTTCAGGTGAGGCTTGGGCTTACTCGTGGGCAATCGACGATGAAGAAAAAGAAAGATAAATATAACTGAAAATGTGAATATGAAAAGAAAATAATAATTGGAATTTTTTTAAATATTTTTATATAAAAACAGACATCTCATTAATTCCCGAATGTCAATTAACTTGTGTATGCCGGGCTTGGATTGTCTAACATGAGAAAACCCACGTTGGGCCATCCAAGCCCTCCATTTCCCCTCTAGTAAAGGGGGAGGGGGGAATGGAAGGCCCGGATCCCCAGACGTGGGATCCCCCATATTAGGGGATCCGTGTATGCCATTTGTTGACTTTGGCATGAGTGCCGAGGACCAGAGGAAAGTGTCAAAGACTGGAGCATGACCTTTTATGAACTTGGACTTAAGCACTAGGTTATCAAGCATGGGCACGATCACAAAGCCCTTGAGCTCGGGCTCAATGGGCTTAGACTTGGACATTAAGCAGCTTAGGCCCAACCACGCGGAAACCTAGTGCTAAACACTAGGACTCATGAATTAATAATAGGATTTTCGAACTCAGCCATAAAGTTTCAAATCAAAGCACTAATATGTAGTCACTTATTGAAATATATATTTTTTTTTATTTTAAGGCGGAAGTCATTTTCCTAGACTTACTCTTTGAAATGAAAATATTTTATGTTGGCTCATAAAACATTTCCCGTTGACTTATTTTTGCAAGTGAATCAAACTGTTGACAATGAGGAAAATGTTTACCACAAAACAAATACACCTTATATTTCATACATTTTCCCCATGAATTCAGAGGTCACTCTACATTAGTTCTCTAAGGGATAATGACGTATATGATTTCTAAAATTTAGCTCAAAGTGTAATATGATCTTTGAACTTTATCCAAATGTATAATATAATTTTTGAACTTTTAAATTGTTCATTGTGATCTCTAAATTTTGCCACACTATATCAAAATGTTCAACGTTGTATCTAAACTTGAATAAACAACATTGAACATTTTTATAAAGTTGCAGAAATTAAATTGATTACATATCAAAAATTTATGAATCATAGTTAATAAATTAAAAAATCATGGATCACATTACACATCGGATTAAATGTTAAATTAAAAGTTCAGAGTTGACATTATAAATTGTGTTAAAATTGAAGAATTGATTGTGTCGTTTTCCTATACGATGTTATGACAAGTGGCAAGTCTCCATACACGGGCTCATTTCATACATGGTACTCTCGGGAGCAACCGAAAATTTTCTCCACGACTACGAGTCAGTCAGTCAACTGTCTACACCTTAAAACATGTCCTCGTTCACCCTTGATTCCAACTCGACGATCAGATCGGACTCAAGCGCTCTCCTCTTCTTCTTCACCAGACCTCCGTAATCTCGTCGCTCTTGTTTCGATGGTGGAATTCGTCGGCCGTCCCTTCTTCAGCTGCAGCAAATGCCGCAACCCTATCGCCCTCGCAGACGACATCCTCTCCAAGAAATTCCGAGTAAGGGAAAGAAAGCGAACGTCGCCCCAATTCCTTCCCTTTTCTTCTCTCTTCAACCGACTGCACTATTTTCAGAATCTGAAAACGATCTTCGATCATTCCCCATCAGGTGAAATCGGGATCGGCCTACATGTTCACGAACGCGATGAACGTGGTCGTCGCCCGGACACAGGACCGGGAGCTGCTGACCGGGGTCTTCGCGGTCGCCAGCATCTACTGCAGCAACTGCCACGAGGAAATGGGGTGGAAGTACGTGCGAGCCTACGAGCCGAAGCAGAAGTACAAGGAAGGCCGATTCGTCGTCGACCTGTCGAAGATCATAAAGGAGTACTGATGCTTGGTCCGCGCCCAGCTTTGGTCTCTCGCGATTCGGTGTCTTCGCTTCTCGTTCCGTGTAAGAATAAGCCGCGCCTGCGCCTCTCTTGTTGTGAAACGACGTCGGATGATGTTCGTGTACAATTAAAACGACGTTTGAATTTCCGTTATTACAGTCTCCCTAAGATTAAATAACTTGGGTTTCTTTCCCCCGTTTTCTATTTTATTTTTTCGGCATAATTTAGATTACCGTGGACTTGAATTAATTATCTCGCCAATAATTTGCAAACTTCGAATGATTTCGTAATTTAGTGTGGGATTTACTTAATGAACCGGAGAGAACAACGTGAAAAAATATCACAAATTTCATGATTAGATAAATTAGAGATGATTACACGGGCGGTGTTTCCGTCCTTGGAGCTGTTTTTACTTCATTAGGTGAATGAGTTGATCCAGAAGCTGCTTGATCTTTTTATCATGCCGAGCGATAATTATATGTAAATTATTTGGATCCCACTAATGTCGTCGACGAAGTAGGAAGAAGGGACAGTATCCAATGAGTGCCTGTTCTATTGGCACTCAAAATGATTTTTTTTTTCATACGATCAGGAATATTCAAATCCTCATATTTGTCAAGTTCATATACTTAGAAAATTTAACAAAAGACCTTTAATTTATAGATGGACGGATTAAGTCGTGAAACTGGACGGACTGGTGTATGTACAGAATAAACTTAAGCATAATCTCGACTTCTTATGAAATGTTAGAAAGTTCAACTTAAAAATTTATTTTTATAAGTGGAGGAAACTGCACGTATGTAAATAGTCTACATACCTTGTAGAAAAGCGACGCGGCACACTTTGATACGCAAATAACTAAAGTAAGTTGACAAAACTATTACCACCAGTTTACGTGCATTATTGTAATCATGATGTAGAAGTAAAACCGTATTGCATTGCGCATATGCTTTGCTTATTTCGCAAAAAATGAATGCTTTATAAAATATGTTTTCGCAAAACAATCACTCATATCACTTAAAAAACGGATGAACGAAATAATATTTTCATCATTTACTAAAATGTTTAGACATAAATTGTTACTGATAATATAAATATTTTTCATTAATTAATTATTTAAAGCTATACAAGCGATCACTTCAAAAGAAAAATATTTCTCAAATAATTTATTTTCACCCATAACGTGAATTTGCTTTCATCAAGACGGTAAATGTATAGTTTAATGACATTTTTCTTGATCAGCTAAGGTTAGCTCTAGTTGCGACATGATTCACTAGGATATGAAAATTATGGGTTAATTCGGTACACGTGGAGTCCAATATGTTATTCGTTCACTTGGGCATTTATTTAAAGGCGCCTTTATCCGAGTCAAATAATTTTTGGCGAATTAATTTCCTGAAATTTATGCGTTTAGTTCGTTAAAGATAAATTGTCAACAGAAAACCATTTACAGTCATATAATGTACACATGTTTGGAGTTAAGAAAAGGGATTTCTTAATCTAAAGAAGGGAAAAAGCATTTTTTTCCGAGAAATGATTTGTTTGAAATTTTGTGACTTTATCATGAACTTTTCTTCGAGACAAATGTACCGTAATTCACGTGGAGAAATGGCGAAAGTGGGTGAGATTAAAGCGCAAGATTGACGTCCTAGTTTGGACATTTCTCGAGGTACAACTTTTTCTTCGTAGAACATCATGGCAAAAGACAGACCCAATAATTTCCTTTGGGACAAGTTTTCTCTCTCTGGAATTATCCAAAGAGAGAAAATTAGCCAATGAATTTGAGGGCACACGAGGTGGACCCCCCTTGTAGAAAAGGGTAAAAGTTAGCTTCACTAGTACCACGGGGAGAAAAAAACAAAAGCATCGACCGATCCCCTTGCTTCATCGCAGCCGTTAAAGCGCGTGGGACCAATCCAATCCGACGATGGGACGTGGGCCGCGGTTTACGAAGCGGACCGGACAACTTAAAACCATCGGAGGACCCGGACCCACCCGTGCGGCGCGCGTTGGCCTACAATTCCGCACACTCCTCGGCTGACCGGTTCGGTCCGGACGGGCCCGAATCACCTCATGGATGGCAATCCCGGAGCTCCGGCTTGCGTGGCGAGGGTCCCCCTTCAGAAGTGGAGCACAGAGGGGGACGAGCTTCGCCAGCGTCGATAAAAAGATCGCATCTTTAAATTTCTCTGTTTACCTGCGATCGGCGTTGCTTGATCCGGAGGATAATCGACAGCTCGGATCCTAATCCATTTCCAAATTCGAATATACTGTTCCCAATTGACTAGTGGGGGCATCCTGGCCCTTCGGTCTGCGTTGCACTTCTCTGCTGTCTTTGCTGGTAGTTACTGCTTCGGTCACTCACTGTGCGAATTGTTTTTTCGATTGTGTGTTCTTCTGGGGTTCTTTGATTACCCATTCTGTCCCTCTCGAAAGGGTCGCTTGTTCCGTAGAATCTTTTGCTCTCAGCCCAGAGAAAGTCGACTCTGCTCCAGTCTTGCACGCTAAAGCCTCTGTTTTGGACTTTCGGGTCGTCACCTAGGTGAGAGGAATCTACGGTTCTTTGATTTGACCGAATCGTGTTCATCTATAGCTTCCATTGCTTGGCTTGTTCTTCTGATTTGCGTCTGTCTGCTCACTGCTTTCGTTGGCTTACGCAGCTTGGCTTAGTGGAAGGTTTGGGTTCTTTTTCCATCAATGGAGGGATTTGTGGGGCCTCGAGTGTACAGCTGCTTCAACTGTCGAAACCATGTTGGTCTACACGATGATATTATCTCCAAGGACTTCCAGGTGAGGCGCGTTTCATTTTCTGAGAGGATATTTTGTTGTTGTTGACTGTTCTGTGGACTCGTGATGATCTTAGTTCAGTGATGTCTGGAGTTCTCGACACATTTAAGCATGGTACGTGAGGTTTGGGTGCGACCCTCGTTGCGTGTCGGTTGTATGAGATATATTACAAAGAGATTGCGGATGGGAAAAATTTTAACGGAACAGAGTCAGCAAATTGTCTCGTCATGTCTTAAATTCTGAGTTCATGCTGCATTTGTGCTTCTATGGCTTTTTGAAGCTGTCATATAGAAGGTGAGATTTGTCTTGGCATTACAGGTAGGAGAGGATCTGGCTTTGTTTCCCATTAGATGGCTAAATGGTGTTCAATCTCGTTAGTTTCGTTTTTTAGCTATTGGTGTTGTTTCCAAGTTCTTGTCAATTACCAAAATTCTAGCATATGAATCAGTTTAATGGGGGTCTGGAGATTGCTGTTCTTAGGGAATAAATGGCCGGGCTTTTCTGTTCTCTCATGCCATGAGCATTATCGTGGGGGCCCAAGAAGATCGGCGCCTCCGTACTGGTCTTCATACCGTTGCCGACATATCCTGTGCCAATTGCAATGAGGTGTTGGGTTGGAAGTACGAGAGGGCCTACGAGGCTTCACAGAAGTATAAGGAAGGAAAATTCATATTCGAGAAGGTGAAGATTGTTAAGGAAAATTGGTAGCAGGAGCACCAACTGATGCTTATGCTTGACAAAACACTAAACTGCATAAATCCTCATGCTTACGTGAACAAGTAGATGAGCCGATCTTTGTGTACAGAGATTTCTCAGCTGATTAAAAATTGGTCCCAGGAACCACGGAATCTTGCCATGTGTGGTGTCTGGAAGTTTGCATATTGCTCAATTTTTGTCTATGTGAAATTGTCTGATTTTACTTGGATTTTCGTTTCTCTCTGGTTAGTAGCTGCATTTCTAGGTTCTTGACCTTGAGCTCTTGAATTCGAGGTTCTGAACTGGGGAAAGAAAGCATATTATTACACAAACGTATGATCCCAGACTGATTTATTCGAACATTTACGACTCACAATAAGATTTTAAGTCAAAGTGGCCGCTTTGGGGTGTCGCCTTTTTCTTTCCCTTCCCTATTGGTTTCTGTAATGCTTCTGGGTTGCTCGTGCCGCAGAAGAACTTGCTGCTTGGTGGAGACCTGAAGTCTTTTCAATAGTTTCGCATTGTCATTTCCTGAGATGGAGTAAAAACTGGTAAGCCATTATTCCAGAGGTCCAGGAGCTAAAAAACCCCTGTCATTAGTGAGAGAAGCTGGCCTAAGAAGCATCTCAAAATTATGCCTATGTGGCTCATAAAACCTTGTCTATGTGATTTGACAATTCCCTGTCACGTTACCTTTCCTGACTATTATTCCATGAAAGCCCCTTCTAGAGTGTCGGCCATCCTCGAGGCATTCAGTACTGTCATGTCCATAACTTGCTGAATTTTCAGCTTAGGTTTCTAGAAAATGGTAAGCAGTTGATTGTTCAAGTTAAACTTTGTGAGTCAATTGTGTTTAGCTATCTGGCTTCATTGATATGGCGATACCCCTGTATTCCCGATGACTCACCAACTCTGCGGCAACAGCTTATTATGTGTGCTCATAAATGGATAGAGATGGCAATGTCACGGCTAGAGCTCGAAACACCTGTTTACCTCTTGGATTTGCAGATGCACTTCACCACATTAACCTTTTCCTGTTATCACGGAAAAAGCACAGCACTTGGCATTAGGTACACATTGAATTGGTAGTCTCTGCATTTACAATTTTCTCATGTGTTGTTGTAGCTTACTGAAGGTATTGCTACATGCGAATACGAACAAAGTCTTTACAGTTAAAGGTTCCTTCTTGAATTCGTTTGGCGTGCTTTCTCTAAAGGGTCAACTTTACGGGTCTTTTAACATAAAGGAATGGCCATATCTGACAAGACGTGTTTCTTTAGCAACATTTTCAAATTCTAAGGCTAATTTCACAATGCAAAAAGAGACGCTATGGGTTGAATCTTGGTTCTTATTACCTGTAACTGCTGAAATATACGAGACATTGGCGAGGAAGAACTTTGAACCGGCCGGTCCATATCCAGGGATTGGCAAAGGAGCCCAAATACATGGAAATGGGTCCGAGTCATCTGACATGATTCAGTGCGTTTTACAGGATAGGCAGTTCTACTTCTTCTCTGTTATCGTCTAAGGTTGCTTCGTCATGTGAGCATGCAAAACCTCATGGGTTAGCTCGTTAATTGAAAACCGGACTACTCGCGTGAACCGAGTGTCCAAGATAAGTTTGATTTCTCAAATTACCGAATATAATCAATTCTAGCGTTTACTTGGATTTCGAGGAGAAAATGTTAGCCGAGTTGTGTCTAGGCCTCAACGATATAACCTAAGATGGATTTGCCGGTGGCTTGTGACTGCCCTTAAACTCATTCATTGGGTCATCCAACATCACACAACTTCGTAAAATCATACGATTGAATATAGTCATTTCCTCCGAGGCCATCACAGAACATCGTAAATCTCGGGCGAAGAACTTGCCAAGGATTACGCGTTCCATGACAAAAAAATCGCGTGCACGTTTTACAAATCCCAAAGATTTGTACTGTGGTGCGACGTCATAGACTGACCCATCGAAGAGAGTCTCGATTTGACAAAATTCCCCCAATCATTTTCATCACCGCGCCAAAAAAGATAGATTAGGGAAGCAAATGCCGTTGTAAGATGGCCATGCACGTATTCCAAGATGAGTCGAAAGCTACAGAAGCCAGTCTCTCTAGAGGTTACGTTAAGTAGACTGGATGAATGTCACTAGGTTGCTGCTCTGCAAGGCTCAAAACCCTAGCTACAAGCGAAAATGCCATGACGGAAACACACAGACCGGAGAGAGAGAGAGAGAGAGAGAGAGAGAGAGAGGGTAACTAAATGCTAACACATGCTGTTACCTTATAAAATTTAGCACCGACACAATAGGGTTTCGAGCGTAGCAAAATAATAGTAAAGATGGCGATGACGTCAGAACTTAGACCCGTCCATGGCCTCTTTCATTTTTCACAGAAATGGACGGACAGAGGGAAAAGACTCTGGGGGTGAGAGAGAGGAATGGATGGCCCGAGTCGGGCAAATCCACACTCCCATCATCATCGTGCCTCGCTCGCGACCTTTCACCACTTCGTGAAGAACAGGCATTGGAATGATAACTGCACTTCCGTTTTATCCCACGTTAAGGAATGCGTTTCAGTGGGGGCAGAAGAGTGATGGGGGACTTTGAGATTTGTTTTTCTTCTTCATGGTGAACGAGGGGAATGTCGGTAGGCGTTAAGACAGCAGACCCTAGGGCAAATTCATTCCTCCGTCTGCAAGGAGATGAAGCGAGAGGAATGAATCCTGGTGAAGTTAGGAAATGACAGGCCTTTAGCATCAAGTCTCGATTCGATTAGCTCATTATGTATTTTATGTGTTAATTTAAGTTATTATGGAAACAGTTATGACCTGAATGTATCCTAGAATAAAATGCATCTGTAGATTTCGAATCTCTGAAACCTATTCTCCGTTCTATAATATCTACTTCATAACTCACTTAGCCATGTACGTCAGCTTTGCTCTCGCCTCTGCCACATATAGTCTGAGGATTTTTCACCTGATCAACCCACTGCATTTGCAGACAATATTTCACAACAAACCATATGTAAATAGTTATAAATACTATAATAGTCATAGATCCTTTTGTTCATTGATCAAGCTAATCTTTCATATTTTGTTTTGATCATTTAATTTCTAATCATTTTCGATTTTGGTTTTAATCAAGTCGCAGACACACGACAAAGAGGAATTTCAAAGTGATCAATCACTATATATATGCTCACGTTAGTACTCGACTGACTAGATTTAACATGTTTAGAACTTAATGGGGAAAAAAACGACGGAGGCAAGAAATTTTTAAGACTATTTTACGATTAGTGCCACTATCATGATGTCGAGTTTTTTTTAATGTGTGTGTGTAGAGAGAGAGAGAGAGAGAGAGAGAGACCCCAATGATGAAAGTGGAATACCATGTGAAGCTGCGCATAACTTGTTGGCCAGGGAGAGAAAGTGGAAGATGGGTCATACTCATACAAACCACGCGCACCCCTGGCTCTCCCCACCCATCTGTTCTTCTCATTCTCACGTCATCTCCCTTAGAACTCCTATCTACTCGCTCCATTCAATCGGCTTTTCTGGGTTGCAAGAATCTTTGCCAAGCTGATGTTGCTGACAAGACCAGATACTTCAGATTGAAGAGAAGAAAGAGAGGAGCACATGCAGTTATATTATAAATAATTGCAGCAAAGCTAAAGGGTTGCCAGCCATCATTCCAACATACTTTACCAACCAAAAAAGAAAAAGAAGAATCGCCGCAAATATTCCTGACTTCCCAAGTTATATAATTTTCTCGTACGCTACTATTAATCGAGCCATCTTCGCAAATACC
Organism: Melaleuca quinquenervia; assembly: GCA_030064385.1. NCBI lineage: Eukaryota > Viridiplantae > Streptophyta > Magnoliopsida > Myrtales > Myrtaceae > Melaleuca > Melaleuca quinquenervia. Next base: position 322,684 of record CM057718.1, on the reverse strand, counting down.
GATGCAATACTAAGCTAGCTCTGTGATCTCTCTCTCTCCTCTTGCAACGAAGGAAGAAGTTGCTGATATCAGACCTTGGACAAAACTTTTATGTGAAGTACATACTTTCTTTTGAATTTTCTCCGAAACGGGCTAATTACTCCATTAACAAACCTATTAAAAATATCCCCATTGATCAAGTTGCTAAAACAAGGTGAATAGAAAACCATAAGCATGGAAGAATGTAAGAAACCAATGAAATGAAGGAAAGCAAAGCACCAAACTCACTCAGTGGAATGACAGTAATTAAGGAAAATGAAGAAGCCATTTAACCCCTAAACGTTATCTAGCTTTGCATCATCCTAGAAACAAATCACACACTGATGGGGAAATCTTTAGAAGGGACAAAATAAATCAAAGAAAAATCAAACCCATCCTGAATTCTTGCAAATGCTATTCATGCAAAAAGAGCTGCTATCTTTCCGTCATATGACCATGTCATCCCCATGATCCTCCACCCAGCAAACCGCTCCAATACCCAGTTGACGAATCTCCATGCTGCCCCCCATTCATTTGGTCGAAATCAGCAGTCCTCGAAGGCACTTGTTTGAACTCCCCAGCTTCAAGACCAGCCAGAGAGAAATATTGGAGGGTTGGCTTGAGTTCTTGCAAAGGAAACCCACCTGATGCTGAATACATGCAGGCGCTCGAATCAGAGCCGGGAATCGCCATTAAACTGCTCAGGCTCAAACCACTTGGACAAGTCCCACCGCTCTTCAGAAGCTCCATTGGGCAAGAAGAAGAGCTAGGATTTGGAAGGCGGTGACTAATCGCAGCGTAAGCCTGAGCGGGCAAGTAGCTGGACAGGCTCACATCTTGGCCTTCATGGAGCTTATTATTAGGGTTTTGAGGGTCAGAGTGAAGGATGGTCGGAGGTGGCGGAGTCAGATTAGGGATAATCTTGTTCTTTGATGATGACGATGAAGTTGAAGCTGAAGATGACGAAGGTCTCTTGTTCTTCCTTGACCCGCCACCCACAGGTACATTTCTGAGAGAACCACCCTCAGTCCAGTACCTCCTGCAGGTCTTGCAGAAGTATCTGGGCTGAGAGAGACTGTAATTGTTGTAGTAACAAAATTTGGTGTGTGTGGAAGTGCACCTTGGGCAGTTTAAAGCTTGGTCCTTTTGGGGCCTTGACCTTAGGGCAGGCCTGGATGAGCCCTCCATGGCTTTAATAACCCCAATTCCCTGAACATCATTCCACAAAAATAAAGAAAAAGAGAATAGTTGAAAGTGCCAAAGAAAACTGAAAAAGGTCTAGGACTTTCATCATCCAAGAGCATGAAAAAGATTTGATCGCTCAGAATTTGTGGGGGAGAGAGAGAGAAATAGAAGAAAAGGAGAAACACACGGGACGGAGGAAAGAAAACAAAAGCAGTTAACTTTTGACAACTTTGAAGGGGTTATTACATGTCTACAAGGGAAAAAGAACAAAGAGGAACAACTTTCCCAGATCCCTTTATCAGAAGGTGGGAAAGAGAAAGAGAGAGAAAAAGAGTGCAGTACTTTCAACAGTAAGATAATGATGATGATGAAAGATTTCTTATTAAGAAAGAAAGCTACACCCACAAATTTCAAAGCAGTAGTATTTAGTGGGAAACTAAGCATCATTTCATGGGTGGAAAGTTAACTTTTTTGAGCAGATAAAATCGACCAAAAGCTTTTCAAGGCTGAAAACCTTATCTTCTGGACACCTTCACAACATCTCCAACACACGCAGACACAGACGCAAAAACACACGGAAATTAAATGATGATGATGATCACAAAGAGAGAGAGAGAGAGAGAACATTAAAATGATTTTTGTCTTTACCTGTCGCCACTGAGCAGTATCCATGGGATAAAAAGGAAGAAAATGAAGAGATCTTATCACTCTCCTTCTCGAGCGTTCGGAATCAGAAAGATATGAAGCACCTTGAAAGGGGTCTTTGCAGCTCCTCCTCTTCTTCTTCCTCAGCGTTGCCTTGTATGATCTTTATCAGGCAGGGAGGAGGGCCGGGGGGGGGGGGGGGGGGGGGGGGGGGGGGGGAGGAGGGGGTGAAGGAGAGCGGGGGGTAGTTTTGTCTATCAGTTAATCTTTCGCTGTCCCAATTAATTGTATGATGAAACATCACATGAAAATTCTCATACACACGCTTTTGTATTTAGTTTAAATTGAAATCCGTATCTCTTTTTGGGATTGGCAATCTTTATTCTTCAAAGGGTGCCTTTGTGCTAATCCTACGTGGACCTAAAGGTGGGGTTCTCCCTTTCTGACCAAACCGCACCAGAAGTGACCGAGAATTTTCCTCTCATTCTCATTCCCATTCTCTTTTTGCAATTATTGGCCCGTTAATAAAAATTCTCAGAGAGAGAGAGATAGTGCGCAGGTAGGTCGGCTATTCCACGCCCCCCAACGAAGCTAAACCTGGGTCTTTGCTGCCGCCATCACAGGAGCAGTGATGATGCATAATCAATCCCCCGTCGCTCTAGTGCTGACTAAAGATGCAGACTGAACAGAAGCAGCTCTCTCTTTGTTAGGTCATCTGATACAAAGGAATCATGAAGTCGCTACATGGGGCAAGGACTAACAAGTAGCTTTATCATCTGTGCATGTTCATTACCCAGAAGACGGGATGTTCACGTCCCAACTAGTCGTTGCATGCTGATGGAAAACGAGGTCCTCGCTTTTCTAGTGAATATTGCTGGTGGGGAAATGCTTCAGCTTGCATTAGCTGCAGCTTGGCGTTGACTTTGGATTTCCAATTGCCTAAGTCTGAATCTTTTTTGGAGCTATGATAATGGTTTACTTCCTAATAATGCAATGCCACATTTTTCAGTTGACTGAGGGCTTGACTTGGTGGATATCATTCTTTACTCGCGCACCGCATGATGAACTTATCGTTGGTAGGTGATGGTCCACTGGGAACCAAATTTAGGTAAGAGTATGACGCTCGGTCACTCGCACGTGTCACGAATATGATATATTGTAACAGAGGAATTTTTGAAATGTTAATAGAAGTGTCCATAGCCCTCAACAACACTGTTTTATTAAGACTTGGGAAAACCTTAATTCAAGTCTCTTGATTTATCTACACGTAAAGTCAATTAGCATAACGCTGCTTCATAACATTAAATCCAAGCGAGGTTCAACCAAATAGAAATCTCATATTGAACTCGCCGTGACTACAAACTACTCGGACTGTGTAACTTATCTTAGGATTAGTAATATGTGATTTGTTAGGTTTTGCTTTATTGAATAAGTTCGATTATCATTGCATTGATTAAATAAAATGACGAGGGAAGATCCAACAATGAGAGTTTTAACGATGAACTAAGGCAAGCTACTAATTGAAGGTGGATCCAAAGAAGCGCCACCCAACACGGGCGAGCATTGAAACTAAAATGCAACACTAGTGAAAATTGGCCCAGTTTTCGATTCCAAGTACGGATTGAACCGCTTGGACCTAACCGATACTTTTTTCGTCTATAAATTTTAGCATTACAAAACATTGGGGGTTGTCTGTGTAATTTTGCCCTCTTCTCATGAACCTTAATTGCCTATTCTCACCTCACCTCCCAAGCATCGTGCTCAAACCCTTTCAGTTTCGTTCTGTCTTGCCCATTTACAGTTCCTCTCACTTGACGCTCCACACCTCCCTCCTCAGTCCCTCTCATTCAATGGCTGCTCGTCGCTCCCTCTTGCTCGATATCATCTCGAGTCTCGTCTCACAACAAAAATGGAATACGGGTCAAAAGCAACGTATGAAGTGGGTCCTTGGAGTTCACATTGCAATGCCAAAGTGCCATTGTGACCACACCGTTTTTTTTTCCTTGTTCGCACTTTTTGTTTAATAGTTGATCAAGAAGACCTAGAGATGACTCCTTCCTTCCCCTCTCTCAACTGTTTACGTGGCAATCTCGTAGGGAATAGAAAAAAGAGAAAATCAAATGTCTCATTTGAGAATCGGATCAAACTGGTCGATCCAGTTCCAAAACCAGATATATCAAGAATTGGTTTAACAACTTAGGAACCGACCTTATGGATATGATTTTCAGATTCAAGGTGAAAATCGATCTAACTTGAAATGGATATCCCTATAAACTAGTGTAATACTAATCCAGAGGTTTTGCGCTTCCTTTTCTTTTGCAGATTGTGCATTGAATTCAGGATCCCTCCCTTTCATGTCCCATCAATCTCATATCGCCTAAACATATTGCTTATAGAATCGCATGCAACCGAGTGTTACGACTCCGAGAGTCGGACGCTCTATCCGAACTTACGCTCCACTTCACATTCTCGTTTTTTTCTTTTCAAATCCGTCTCCAAGTTGTAAGCTTTACCTAGAACTTGACGTGTAGTTAGTGAATTATTGAGAGAGAGAGAGAGAGAGCCTTGGTAATGCGAAGCGTCGAAGTGCGCCAACTGAGAGTGGCAGCAGAGCAGTCTCTGTTGAGGCCGCAGTGACGGCGCAGCTCGGAATTCTAGCTGGCCTTTAGCTCTGACGGGCTCGACTGACCTATGCGAAGGGCAAAACGTAGGCGAACTTACGTTGGGAAATAGCTCTCACGAGATTCACTTGAAATAGCTGGACACGAAAATTCAGGAAAGAAAATCAAATCAGCTGCTAATCAGCTCTGGCACCACCCGCCTTTCGCGCAAGCTAGAGCTAGAGCACGAGTTCGCGCCGCCTCGGGGACAGCTATCCGACCAGGCTTAAATACCAGAGAGTTGGTTCGCGCATCGGGCAAAGCCCCAGTTTTTGCGCCGGGGAGGCGGTGTTGTTTGTCACGTACGCATCTCCAATTAGAACAACGCAAATTTTCTCGCAGGAAGAAAACGACCGCTCATCCCAAACCAGCACTCCTCGTTTTTCTCACTTTACACAGTGACTAATAACGTGGGGTTGTCAACTGACGCCTGCCTACGCCACGCACTTGACAAAAATCATCGTCGGAGAGAGGGAGAGGGGGGGTGGTCCCAACCCGACATTACAATCGAATCAAAATATCCTCAGAAGCCAGGACCTGGTATTTTACGAAGAAACAGTGGTCCTATGTCTGCAAACGTTAGTCCATGGTGCGGACCCATCAATGAGTGGGCCTCTCCTTTCACGGAACAATGCATATATTGTGCAGAACCATAGACATTCACCCGGAACTGCAGATCAGCTCAGTTTCTTGATAAAAAGCAAGCATTCGCTACAGGACGACCAGCGGAGCGAGGAATCATGCTACATTTGCATTCCGATGCAATTGGATCAAGTTAGGAACTAGCCTCCTCTACTCGTTCAACTTGCAAACGTCAATGAACTTCTGAACCGCGTTGTGGTACTGAGTTCCCTGCAGTAGGGATGCCCAAGTAATTCCAGGGTTAGATGTAAGAGTATCCAAGCAGGTTCCTTTTCAACAGGACTCACAACACACTATGAGAAAATCAAGTATCTGAAACAAATCAATCAAAGAAACTCGAAAAGATGGGGCAGACCCAAGTAATACCTCCCAATATAGTTGGTTACAGTCCATGCACTGCCAAAATTCCAAATTTTTGTCAAAGAGGCAGCTTGGAATTCTTTGAAAGCCTTTCGCGGCTTCCACGGCTTCTTCAGTCGATAGGGGTCTCTGAATGAACCTACCATTGCATTTGGTGCACCTAGACATCAAATCATCCTCGGAAATTTCTAATTGGAAAGCTTCTATTACCTGCAGAACATTCTTAAGATCAGCAAGTCTTGACCTTATGAAAAAAACCCTCAACCCGCTTTGACAATTGACTGGATCATTTGGGAATATCAATGTGACAAGTGCCAATCAATTGGCCCAATCTAACTAAATTGGCGCTAAAATTCCTTCATGCATACCTCCAGCAGCTGCTCATTTTTCAACAGACTTTTCACCCTATATATTTGATTTTGCAGCAAGTATTCATGTCTCAACAACTTAGCATCTCTTGTAAGAAGAACTCTCTTCTCTTTACTTGCTTGCGCAATCAGCTCCCTGCAATAGTGTAAGAGAATCTGTTTCTCCCAAAAGAATTTTATTGAGATTGCAAATCACATGCAAGAGAGCAATTGGAACCACGCACACGGGAAAAAAAGTCACGTGTGAGAGAAGAACCTGGGCTCTGGTTTCTTTGAATGAGGAATGGCAGCATCTATCCCAACACAACGAAGATGTTTTGCCAAGCCTTCAACCTGCGAAGAGGTTTTCTTCTATGAGAAGAGACAAAAAGATTTTGAGTCCTGCATCACACTGGCAGGGAATCTGCAGTTCCGAGTGTAGACATCGAACACTTCAATGACGGAAGGTACAAGAGAATGCTGTTTTGACTACACAACCATGACATTTAGCCCTAGTTTAGATTGTGTTCTTCATTTGGGCAATTAATATATGCCATTGGCGGAAACTTCAAGCATAGGAGAAAATGCTTACCATCACATCACACAGAAACTTGGGGCATCCATCACCACCAGTTGAAATATCCCATGGAGCTGGCCCTTGCCATTCATCAAAAGTTTCCCTCTTTTCTTTGGAAACAGAATTTAATGATGATCTTTCTCTACCTTTCTTTTTGGAGACTTTAGGTCTTCGATCAGATTCTTTTAGCAACATCTTTTCCCCATATTTTCTCACAATACGCAGAAGTGCCTCATCCATGGATTTGGTACTTTGAAATGAGGACCTAAATGATGCCTCATCTACTGTGACTGTCCCATAAGGAAATTCAGCTGTAGTGGTCCGCGTGATGTGTAAAGCTTCAAAAGATTTAATCCTCAGAATTGCCCTACATGTATCAGGTTCTTTAAGAACTTCTTTCAATCCAAGATTCATGTGATCAGAATGCAGGGCCACATCACCGTTTAGACATTTCCCTACAAAGGAAAAGTCAATCAATCAGAACAGAGAACACCCATCGCCTATAGCTATAACATGCAGAAAAAGGAAAAGCTGACATAAGGCACATGGCTTTGTACTGAAGAAGATGCTGCAAGTAAAGGGACATTTTACCAAAGAGATGAGAACTGTCACAGTCCTCAGTCCAAAGCTAGTAGGTACATCCCTTTTTGACCCCATCTCCACATCATGTGAAGAGAAACGAAATATTTTGACAAATTCAACTTTTACGGCACAAATCAAACTAAACTGGAATCAAGAAGAATAGTGCATATGCAAAGCCATGTGATATATTCCAGCTGATTTAAGAATTTTCAAATGGAATAATATGCCACAAGAATTTTGGAAGCTCCAGCACCACAACCTTTATTGATAATCTTGGCCTGAAAGACACTGAAAATTTCAAGCAAGCAGAGCGCATCTCTTGCTGCATACTCCTTCTGCTCTTCTGTAAGAGGACGTTGTGACCAATCACTACATTGAAGTTCCTAAAGAGATTAATCACATTATCAACTTATTAAACGAATTTTGCAGAAACAGCAACCGAATACCATAAGAGCCACCCTCGCTTCATTTAAATTACCTCAAATAACACATATAAGGAATCATCAGGAATTCTTCAGTATGCTACAGATTGATGTAACGACATGGCATCTCTATGTAGGAGCTATACGAAAGCATATAACATACTTCTTAGTAAGGAAATGCTACAAAAAACCTTTTTGTGTGGGTTTTATCTTGAACAATCATCAAGTTCTACTAGGAGGTGCGCTCAACGCCAAATGACATGCACATTATATTCCTCTTCTCACTCAGAGTCCATTGGCCATAGAGTTAATCTTCTCCGGAAGTTCAAATATAGAATCCAGGGGCGAACCTTTGAAAGAGAATAGCCCAAAAGTTCTTCACAGATAGTAGCCAGACTCTTTGAAACCTTAGCTGTCTTACTTCCCAATTGCTTTTGTCGCAGAATATTATGCACACCCATAATATCAATGTAGGGTTCCACCTGTCCAATGCTTAATAATCAATAAACCCATAAAGTAAAATGTCAGCATTCGATGATTAATCCTCCAATCCAACACTTGAAACATAAGTGCCAAGAGATATTCAAGAAGTAAGCTTTCATCACATTGTGAGGAAAAAGAAGAGAACCCCAGCAATCTTTTCAATTAATTCCAAAGCAGCTAGCAAGGCAACCCTTTCCACCATCTAAGTCTTGCGCAGTTTCTGCAATACAAATGCATCCCTAAGCAGCAATTTGTCATCTAAATATTGGGGTCAATCACTTTCTACTCCAATCACATACAGGATTGTGACCAAATCCTGCAAAAAATAATAAGCTAGATGGAGTGTAAACGTCTTGCTTTTGTCTCTTTGAACAAGTACCGAGTTTCCTTTTCTCACCAGCGAGAACTACGGATGTGCGCCTACCGGAGCAGAATATTCACAATTGAATTGCTTGCAACTGGCCAGTTTTGTAATAACATTTATCAACAAAGCAGACTCATAGCAATCTTCCACGGTTCTAAAGCAATTGTAATTCAACACGACATGATCAATACATGTATATCCTCCTCTTGACATTGTGCAATGTGTAACATCGTAAGAGGACTTCAAAATCCTTCCAAGTTCTGGATTCAAATAGATCGATTTCCAACGCGCTTACCCTATCGAACCCAGGTTCACATCCTTGAGCACAGAAGGTGGAGGACAGGTAAATCAAATCCTGCTTGAACCTGAAACCGAGCTTCAGGACGTCGGGAGACGCGAAGACGTCCCTCAGAATCTCCCATACGGAAGGCAGCGGAATCGACGACAGATCGAGAAGGAACACCGCGGGGTCTTCCGAGGTGGCGGCTCGGAGAGCTGGTTGGCAAGCGATCTGGAGAAGCGTCACGGTAGGGAAGGTGGACTGGGGGTGGAGGGGGCCGCGTGCGGGCTTCCACTCGGCGTCGAGGCCGATGACGGAGGAGCGAGTCAGGGCACGAGTGAAGCGAGCGAACTCGGGCGAGTCGGGGGTCGAGACGAGGTGGATTTTGAGGGGCATTCGGGGTTTGGAATCCATCGGAAGAAGAAAGCCGAAAGAGCAGTGGGATGTTCCGTACACGGTTTATGTAGAGGGCCAAACGTTGACTTGACTTTGAAGTGGTTGGGCCATCGTTTGAGCCCAAATTACAGAGCCATCGTCACATCGGCCCGTTAAATGAGCAGGTCAGATTTTATCTGATTGGAACGAATTTTGGTCCGACCATAATCGATTCATTTAATGTAACTTAGTTTTATTGACCCATACTCAACCCGACTGGAAGCCACCCTAAGCTAGTCAAAGTTGACATATGGGGTTGGATTTGATTTTGGGAAGGAAGCCAAATGAGCAATGGAATGCTTCATATGCAATTTCAAATAGTGAACCGACGTTGAATTGAATTAGTTGGGCCATCATACCTCAAGCTAGTCAAACGGGCAATAGGACCAGATTTGAGTGAAATGGCCAAGTACCGGTCGTATTTAAGCGATACATCGATATTTGTCAGGCTCCATTCGATCTAATCTCGAAAATAAAGAGAGGATGAGAATTTGACGAATCATCTCCCCTCATCGAATAACGAGTAGAAATGCGATGAAATGGAAAGGTTAGATGCATCGAATGGGCCTAAGCTAAGCCGTACTATCCCAATGGGCCGAGCAGCGGGCCCGAAAGACCGGGGCAGTGGCGCCACTCGTCCGCTCGTTATTTACCGAATTCTGCGAAGTGGCGCCAAAACACCAATTCCCGCGCGAAACCTCGCGGACTTAAAATGACCCGCCTGCCCTCCTCCCCTTGCTCACTGTACGGCCACGTCTCTCTCGCTCGCCTTTCGACCCGCCAACGACTATGTCTCCTTCGACGACGAAGACCAGGACCCTACTGGGCCGCAGGACTCAAGCGCCGAAGCCCCTCTCTCGGCCCCCGTTCGAGGACGACGACACGGACAGCGGCGACGGCGGCGACGGCTGCTACGACGACGTGCGTTGCGAGAGGTGCGGATCGGGAGATTCTGGCGACGAGCTGCTTCTCTGCGACAAGTGCGATCTAGGGTACCACCTGTTCTGCCTCCGGCCGGTCCTCGTGTCCGTGCCCAAAGGGTCGTGGTTTTGTCCTCCTTGCACCAAGCGCAAGCAGCTCAAATGTATGTTCTTGGCTTTTGTTGCTTTGGCTCGATTTTTTATCGTTTGATCTGATGCGGGGTTGGTCTTTACGGTTGTTTTGATCTGGGCTTGGCTGGCTTCTTGAGGTCTGTGTTTTCTGGGGGTTTAGGTCAGGCGATTCTCAGTCGTGGCCGATTCATGAAGTTGGTTACTTAGCTCTCGCAGATTTGATGGGTATTTCATTAACATTTAACTCATATTAATTCCAGCTGGATGTCATGCACATTTTGTGTTTTAAATCACCAAGGTGGTCGGATTGATGGATAGACAGATCGACTTATGGTTGTCTTTTAGCTGTTGTTGGCTAAGAACTGATGAGGTACCTCTTTAGTAGACCCTGAACTGAACCGATGTGATTGTCCTCTTTCAATTTTCAAACATTGTATCGCTAGAATGGCGACTGAAAATAAAGATGTTGATGCATTGAGTTAGGGAGACTCAGTTCTCTTTAGTCTTCCTTTAGGCTCTATGACCGAGTAAAAATGAATAATTGATGGGTTATGTAGCAGGCTTCTCTTCCTCCTCGAAATGATCTATACAGAAATCTCTGCTCGTTAATTGTCATCAAATCTCTTTTTGCGAATTCTTGTGTGTTTCTGATGTGATTGTTTCCATGCAGCCTTTCCTCTTGTTCAAACCAAAATCATCGACTTCTTTCGCATCCAGACTGCAAAGGAAACAAGCCAAAAATCTATTTCTGGTAAGAGGATGTTTTCTATCTCGCCCTTTGCATTCTTCTGCACGCTCTGGCGTGACTCGTGATTCACTGAAATTCTGCATCTTCTTCCATTTGCTTTTAAGATATCCATAAGAAACGTAAGCGAAGCGGCAGCTTAGTGGTGTCAAAGAAAAAGAGAAAATTGCTTCCATTCAATCCGAGTGAGGATCCTATTAGGAGATTGAAACAAATGGCTTCACTGGCAACAGCATTAACAGCTACTGGAGCAGAGTTTAGCAACGAGCTTACTTACATGCCTGGCATGGCGCAGAGATTGGCCAACCGAGCAGCATTTGAACAGGGAGGGATGCAGGTAACATGTTGATTAGCGATTTCAAGAAGAGATCTGATTCAAAAATGCAACGTGAGTCTTCATAAATCTAACGTTAGACTAGAAACCTGACTTGTATTGCTGATCTGCAATGAAACCTGTTCCCAATAAAGCAACAGTAGATCAAGTGAAATACTATACAAAGCAAGTTGACCTTGGCTGCTTTTAAGCATTGTCTGTTCAAAATTCCTCCTGGGTCAACGATTATTGAACTTCTGGACATACAATAGAATTTTGGTCTTCAAGTGATTTTGCCACATGGGATTTATGTTGGGTTGCTCTTACTTTCACAAGGCGTTGAGTATGTTCGTGTTTGACAATGCTAATTAAAAGACTTGCGCATTCCAGGTGTTACCAAAAGAAGACATCGGAACCTTGAATTTGTGCAAGAGCATGATGGAAAGGGGGGAATGGCCACCGCTCATGGTTGTGCTCGATCCTCAAGAGGGGTGAGAGCATACTTGCTGTTCCATTCATCTCTAATTTATTGATTGTTCCTTTCCACGTGGTAGTTTTGCTTGCTGCTTGCTACTCACGCCTAGAATACATTAAATATCAGGTTTACTGTCGAGGCTGATAGGTTCATCAAGGATCTAACTATCATAACGGAGTACACTGGTGATGTGGATTACTTAAAGAATCGGGAACATGATGATGGGGATAGCATGATGACGCTGCTTTCTGCTTCAAATCCTTCGAGAAGCCTTGTCATTTGCCCAGATAAGCGTGCCAACATAGCTCGATTCATCAATGGCATTAACAACCATACTCCGTAAGTCCATTACTGTTCGGCAATATATATCTGACAGTATAACTATTCTAATAAACTCTATTTTGATGCAGGGAAGGGAAAAAGAAGCAGAATGTCAAGTGCGTGAGATTTGATGTTGATGGCGAGTGTCGGGTGCTCCTGGTTGCCAACAGAGATATATCAAAGGGGGAGAGATTGTACTATGATTACAATGGACATGAGCATGAATACCCAACTGAACATTTTGTCTAGCCTCTGCTGCTGCTGTTCTCGGTCATAAGATGTCGGAAGAATTCGTGACTAACAAGCCAATTGTATGTGCACGCACAACACATAACCTAACCCCACCTATTGTTTATCAACTCGCAATCTCAACATGGATAGATCAATGGAAGAGAAATAAAGACCTTTTCGGTCAGACCGGCTTCTTCCATTTGACTGTTGTATGCGTTGTATCCCATCCTCACAGTGGATTAGCGCAGTTACATCATGACTATTAAATCATTATTCAAGCTATCTTGAGATCGTTTCACCTCACTTGGTATTGAAATAGAGTACAGAATGTCGAAAGTTGAACCGGACATCAACAGGTACATGTCATGCCGCCAATGATGGAACCGTTGCAGTTGCCTAAATTCCCTACAAATTTCCACTGCTCTGCAATCTGCAATCCTGATGCCGTTAGGGGACAACGTACAGGCCCTTCTAAACTCGGTCCAGAGCTGAAAATGCATAGGTGTTTGATTGTGGAAAATTGGTAGTTGCAACTCGATCACTGAAAGAACACATTATAATTAGTGCAGGCAAGCGTCTGATCGTACCTTATCAAGTGAGATTCGAATGGCAATTTTTAAGCAAAACCAATGAATCACGGACCAACTTTATCCTCAAGTCCATGAAAAGGCTTTTCTGGATGGTGTTCCCATGAGTGCAATGAGTAGCTGGGAAGTGCTGGACCGTGTCGGCCCAACAGCTGCACCAAATTGTGGGCTATTCTTTTGTCGGAAACTGGTCGTGGTCACACTCCTACAGTTGCTCAAGTTATTGGCCCAACAAGAGTTGCAGTCTACTTATTTTTTTTGTTGTCGATGGAGGAAATTCAGTAAAGGGACTCGTTGGATTCCTAGGCGGGAATCGCGATGCGATCGATTTATGCATCACTAATAGAGTCGTACAACAGGGACTGTCAGTCCACTGAAGTACTTTCCTGTCCTCTCGCTTATTGATCAAATTTTGGACCACGCTGTTTTGGTTCAACCGCAAAAGGTCCTCTTATGGGGTGGTCCTAAAGATCGGCGACTTAATCATAAAAGCCGATTTTACAGAATGGGTAGCTGGCAGAAGCAAACTCGGAAGCACATACGTAGGCGGTTATTAGCATTTGTCATTGGATCTGACCGTACATCAGAAGCCGTGCCCCCAACTTTGAGATGGAGATGGGCCCATCGATTTTGTTGTTGCTGTGGAATTGAATGCGTCCGCATTAGCCGTCCTATTTAGATCGATGGTTGCAACTTGCAGCGAGAAAAGTGGTGGTCCAAATAAAAGTCTGTATTTTGAGAGATCTGATGTGCTCTGTTTTTTTCTCTTGGGAGTCTGGGGGTTGCGTGGTGCTGGTGCGGAATGCAGGCGATATTATGTCACTCTGAGAGAACTTTGATTAATCAGAAGATCAGATCCCATGGGCACGAGCCCTCCTGCGCTTGCTCCTTGCTCTATATCCCTTGTTTGTCTTGGCCCAAAAAGACAGCCGAATCCTTTTCTTTTGCATGAACTCTGTTTTTTCCTCCTCAGAGCGGCTACATAATTGCTGTGGGTTCGTTTGGGACAAAATGCTGGAAATCATGGGCCGCTGTTTGAAATCTTTCGAACGCACGGTAACATCTAGTAAAATGCACATGAAAAAGAGCTGCGTCGATGAAAGTTCTATCCCGTTTTCTTGGCCGTTGCGTTCCATGTGAACGATCCCTACACAACGAAAGCTCTCGCACATGGTGCATTCCGCGATTTACTAACACATACCGGTCTGGTTTCTATGCCTAGTTGAACTAATAAATCCATGCATCAATTACGTCACTGAGGTTCAGATTCTTCGCGGTTTCAGCAGCACCTTTTCCTGGTACAAGAATGCGCAACGGGAAAGGAACGCTTACGAGAGAAACACAGCGACAAAAGGTCCCAAATGATTAACAGACAAACGAACCGGGTATGAGGTAGTGGGTAGTGGGCACTCATCACATTAGACAGAGTACTGCAGCAAATGCACCCATCAGCCCCACCAGGGCCACCACCAACACATGTTAGGCATTCCGGTTAGTTCCTCAAGAACTGTTTCGAGAAAAGAGCCACCAAGTGCGCATCATGTATATTATATGTAACCGCATTGATTAAAGCAGATGATAGGGTGTCGATAGAGGCGGTAATGGGCGTGGCGATTGACTAGGCCTGTCTAGGCTCAGAAAGTTCAATTTTCATTTTCAGTCCAGCCGCCTGCCTAAGTCCGATCAATCTTATGTGGGAGTTTTCAGTTTCAGACTAATATCGGTACAGACGGGAAGGACACAAGTAATGCCTCGAGTCACAAAGTGTACCACCATGCCGTTTCAAGCATGTGTTTGGCCATAAGATGCATGCGATCGCGGCATGTTGCATGTGCTAGGCTCGACTCGCTTGACACATTCTCTATAAATTTCTGGTTCTGCTTCTCACGAGGCATGCTTTTTGCCCTTTTTTCGCCTTTGGAGACGAAGAGCATGCGTGCCTCCAATGAATCTGTTGTCCACGGATGGGAATGTCACTATCGCCCTAGGATAGATGTCGGCCAAATCATTTAGAGACTCCATGCATTGTTCGATAACCAGGAAGTCAACTGTTCACGTTGTCTATCGGCCGACTATCAGTTGATGGACGTATTCAATGCATTGAGAGCAACCGCACCCCCACCCTTCTCCCCAAAGAAAGCGCCAGATTATGTGTAGTGTTTATCATGGTTCGAGCATGCATGCATGTGGTTGGTCCCCGTCTCTCTGGTTTTTAGGGACATAGTCCCTCGGGGTTGTCACAGTCCATTAAGACGCCGTGGGAATTCTCGTTTAATAATCGTAGATCGCCCGACTAGGGCGTCAATCGGTCGTGCGTGGACTATTTCGGATTAGAGTCGCTTGCGTAGGTCAAAGATAGATCGATTTAGGGAGCAGAGAAATCTCTCTTCTTCTTTTTCCCGATTTAATTTGCCTAATTTGGCACGTATAAGTTGCACCACTTGAGAATTGTTGTGATTTGGACCCTGGATGTGTCGCACAAATCGATCTCCCGAACTTCGTGGGTAAGTTGCTTTCCACTTCTAAGACAGCATCGGAAAAAAGATAACCTTTTTCTTTCTCGTTTTTTTTTTTGTTAAATCAGGAGACGCGCAACGATCCTAAATTCCACATAAAACATTGCATCCCCATATAAGAATGGAACTTCTTAAATGGTTTCGATATACCTTTGGATCGCCCCCTTTTCTAATATTATATTATATGCGTCCTGTTCTATTATCATTTTTTCTCTGGTGAGAAGATATTCTCTATATACTTTCAATGCAACCGAACGTTGATATATGCATACAAGTCGTTTCACTCAGCCGTGTCGGATAATACTCCATGTCTTTGCTACCTAACAGAAGCGACCCGAACAAGAGCTTTTTTTTTTTTTTTTTTTTACGAATTAGAGTGTTGTGAATTAAGCACAAAAGTCAGGGCATCCGAATCGGCCTCTCGACAAGCCCTATAAGAGATGACATTGGAAAATAATAAAAGGATGATCCCTAAAGTTCCCACCTCCCGCAATATCCGACGATAAGGTTGACTTAAAGGGAGATATCCATAACATGTATTATAATATAGGAAGGTGAATGGTCTCTACCCAATTCAAAACAGGCTTCCCAAATTGAATAACGTTAGGTCACTGACTAAGAGGAGTGATGTCCAATGTTGGTTGGATCATGGAGGAGTCTCTGTTCATCAATCAGCCGACGAGAAGTGGAATTGGCTAGCCCTCTTCTCATCAGCCATTTCTTAATTGATGTCGGCTGCCAACTTTTGTGGAGTAGATCAAGGACATTCATGTGGCTTGAATGAACCCTACGTGTAGAGAGAGAGAGAGAGAGGATAGGATAAAAATGTTGGATTAAAGAAGAAGGAAGAATGTAGGGTTTGGTGGAGAGGAACCCACAGACCTAAAAAAAAAGGATCTTGTGATAATGCAATCTCGAAATTTTTAAAAGGTTGATAAATAAAAAAAGGAAAAAAGGGGGGGCGTTACCCGAAAAATAAATTTGTACAAGGAAAGTAGGAGAAAGAAAATCAATCGGAAGTCAACCGTGGGAAGAATCTGGTGCTGCTTTGAGCAAGCGTTTGCTGCACGAACGAGAAGGAAGCACTCCGAATATGCCGAGACCATTTTGTTTAGGCTAGAATCTCGGAAGGGCACAAGGAAAGATTTGTTGCTCTCAAAAGAAGGCACAGAGATTGTGCGTGAAAAGACCGCAGGAACTTAATGTTTGTGCTAAAATAATTTATATCGAGAAGATTGTTGTATGTTTTAGTAGGCAATAATATGTAATAAGCGAGATTTATATTGAGAGGAACGTATGTACCTTGTTTCTTATTCTAGTGTAGTGGGTGGTCCTAATGTAAAGTTACGAGTATAAAGTTCCTTAGAGGCATTTTTTTTTTGCTCTTTTGATATCTCCCGAACTAGATCTGTATTTAGGAGTTTATTCAACGTATTATTGATGTCTTCTTAGGGTGATGGTGCTGAGGACATCGACCCTCAGCATGCATTATCCTTTAGGCAAGCCATAATTATTGGAGGAGGATATTGCAATATATGCCCATCACTAATGGTCACGCAAGATTTTGTGATTGGCCACCGTTCGTTTTGTCTCGACGCCAAGATAAATATGATTTTGTCGGAATGAGAGCGTGCCTTTTTCGTATGAGTTTGTATTTTATTGTTCTACTTTGCTAATTAGGATTTGTTTTTTTTTTTTGTTAACTTCTCATGAATCATCTTAAGATATTAAGATATGAACGAAACATTAACTTTCAACTATTAAAAGAAAAAAGTAAGAAGAAGAAGGCACGGAACCACGCATACTGAATTTAGGTTAAATCAATAATTATTTGGTTGGATGAATGGAGCCGGCGTAAAATGGCGATTTTAACTTATATGATAAAAGAAGTATTTGACCTAAAGTACCTAAATACATGTTTATAATCGTTGAATAAATGAGCCGGCTTTCAGCGTACGAGACAACTCACGAGCATCGTACTAGTGCCGACCTCCTGTCCAAAAGCATATGGAATGTGGTCACTCCCATCATTCTTACTCCAAAATGAGATGTGATGTGAGCTTAGCTTGATACTCAGAGCTACCAATTATTCCCATTTTTGTCGTGCCAAAAATACGACGGCATTGCCAAGTCCTTACATTCCCCTAAAGCGGTAGCTTCGTCATTGCCTTAGTTATGCTATTGACATCAACAAAAGTAAGAGGTCACGAGTTCGAACTCTCCCACGAGCGACATAAAATTGGAAAAGAGTCGATGAAAAAGATATGCTAATAAACATTTGAGTTTGGTCTAGGACAGCGAGTACACTCAAAATGTATGAAACTCGCCGAAGAAACAGAGAGCATTGGCACCATCATTCAAGAGAATAAAAACTCCCCTCTTGGGTCTTGCGGAGTTCACGTCTAATCTACGATTAGGGGACACTTATGAGTGTGTGCATTTGGGCGATTATAATCTCATTACTTGTTCGTTACGGTCCAAACCATCTTGTTGATCTCTCTCCCATGTCGAATAAGGACCTGGATCACCTAACGTCACTTTTTGTGACGTTGGGTGATCCAACGGTTCAAAGAAGAGGGGGCGTTGCTTTTCATGGGGGAGGGGGGAGGAAGGGACGTTGGATGGAAGAAGATCAGCTGACGTTACGTCAACTGATCCTTCTCCGTCGAATCACGTAATTACCTTTTGTTATGGACCTTACGGTTTGTTTCTTTATTTTTTTTAAACTAAATTGTGTTTGTGAACGTTTACCTAGTGATTCCTAATAATTATGGACATAATAATCTTTTTTCAGATAAATACATATATGCTATATTTATATGGAGATAAGTTATATCCACATAGGTTACGTTTGGTTGATCGGATAAAAAGTAGGATATGATATGTTTTATCCTATCTCGTGTTTGGTAACTGTCATAGAATATGATAATGTCGGATATAGAGGAGGTATATATCGGATAAAAAAATCCCAGGACAGAGGGAGGGTGGAATAAGGTAGGATATGATTTTTTTTATCCGAAACATAAAATCCCACGTTTTTTTTTTCATTCTCTATCGCTCACTTACATACTACTCAAACTCCTCTGTTGGGTTCGAGTCATATAGTTGGACCAGGTTTCCTCGACCCGGTCCGAATTTTCTTTTTTGAATTAAAAAACTAAATAATAAAAATAAAATACCATAAATTTAAATTTTTAAAAAAATCAAAATCAAAATTGTTTAGGTATTTGACCACAGTTTATTTTATATAGTATTAATTCTATAAGAACCAATTATAGATTTTTTATTTTAAATAAACATTTTTAGTTTAACATATAAAATGAGATACCTTTTATAAAATTTTAAACTTAATTAAATAAGCTCTTATCGAAAGTGTTGGCCTCGAATACTTCTCCTCAATAGCTCTTTGATTCACATCGAATTTTATGAAAGTAATGAATTATAATGTACTTTATATATGCGAATTGTTCAAATATTATTTATTAACGTGATTAATTATCATTGTATCCTTGTGACGGCTGAAAAAAAAGAATAAATTTTGGACTTTATGCTTTGTTCTAATTGTGCATTTTTTTGATTTGGTATTAGATCTGTAACAAAATAAAACTTAATGAAAAACTTGCAAGAGAGAAAAAGAATTCATATTTCAAAGTGAATATATTAAAATTGAGGTTATTTTAAAAACTTTTGATATTGAAAGGGGTAAACAAAAAGTTATTTTAAAGGAACAAAAAAAATGTATAATTATGAAACTTGATGATAATCTGTTAATTTGAAAAAAAAGTATTGCTTTAGATGATTTTTTAATATTAAACATGCAAATTTGTACTTACCTAATATTATTATTTTTAAATATTTAAATTTAAATATGTATTTCACCAAACGACAAATTTGATAAAATATGGGGATATCCAACTTTAAATCCGTAGTTCACCAAATAATGTATTTGATAGGATATGATGATCTCCGACTTTAAATCCGAAATTCATAAAACAGTTGATGAGATATGAAGAAATCCATGAATTTCTTATCATATCCTATCTCGTTTAAGAATCCGGACGACCAAACGTAGCCATAAGGCACACAGCTTCGTTGGTTTGGAACTAGGGTTCTTGTCCTTTCCTTAAGGATAAGTTGTCCCGTCTTTATTGAATGGAATGATGAATGCTCGTTGCGAGTTAGATGCATCTGCCCGAGTGGCTGGCAAAACCCTCTCTTTTTTGTCGTCCAGGGAAAGCAACCGACGTCCGTTTCATCCTTAAAGAAGTGGACAAAAGACGCGCAAATTCTCTAGTATCTCGACACGACATGATTTTGTCCGAGAAATCGACGTGATTTCATGAATATTTTACACAACCCAGCGTCCACACTAAGAAGACGACACTAATTCGCGTTTAACATTGGAGACATTATCACTCTCTCTCTCTCTCTCTCTCTCTCTCTCTCTCTCTCAGGTAATGCCAAGAAGAAGCTGATTCTATTATTAAAATAATTGAAGTTTAAGAGCGCGTGCATTTTAATGAAAATTTCATGGTTAAAAGGTTTTCCGTTGTATCGATTAGTTTTCTGTCGTCCAAATACTGAAAAATTGAAAAATAATTTATCCAAAACAGTTTTGTTTAATAAAACAGACCCGATAATTGTTTTTTTATCTAATTTTCCTGAATGTATCGAGAAATTGCATTGGAGATAATACTAGATTTGTGTCCAGCATAAGTCTGATAATAGACTATATAGGGCAAAAGATCACGTCGAAAACCGGGAATCTAGTTTTATCGGTCCGACCCGGTTATTAAAATGCAGAATTTTGATTTGATAGTTATGGATTGTGTATCAATGGCTCTGGGCTCACACCCTCCTTTTGAACCTGTGTAAATCCGGGAGTATATTTCCTTTCAACTTCGTATTATGACGTCTAAGCATCACCCCCCGTGACGTCATAAAAAGGTGCGCTCCTTGATTTGTTTTGTTGACTTTGGGAGCTTAATTGAGTCAATTTCCTTATCAATTCGAGAGAGAGAGAGAGAGAGAGAGAGAGAGAGAGAGAGAGAGAGAGAGAGAGAGAGAGAGTTTGGAGAGACCGATGAAAGTAATTTGTCGGATTAAGCGGGAACAAAGTGCTAATTTTTCAACCTTTCGCCTTTATTAACTTGTTCTTTGTGTGGCTCTATTGGGGGCATAAGCGCCTGCCCCCTTGACTTAAACTAGCACTAATGGACCGGTTAGGCCAATTAGAAAGCTCCTACATATTCAAATTGCCACAACCACCATGCATTTCAATAATTATAGTAAAGCTACGTCGAAGGTATGAAAAATCATCAATATGAAAATGGAATTCGTGTTTATTATCCATTTTGATTATTAGACTATTTCAATGCTAAAATTTATTCCCAGGTCCCATGAAAGACACAAAGTGATTGATTTCACAGGATTATTACATCGCATGGATTGTTTGCGGTCGTGTAAAGATTTTATCAACTCCGTCGTGTAATGCTTCGTGATAATTTCAATGTCACACCATATGCTAAATGTGTATCGCCAATGGGAACGTTGTCGGTCGGGTCAAGTGTTTTTCGCTAAACGCGTGCCGAAACTGATGTAAGTTACACACGTCTTGAAAAATCAAAAGATGATTTAGCGTCCCATCGATGTTGTTGTCCCGCGACACGAACGTGATTGCTCGTTTCGGACGACGTGGATGGGCGAGACGTCCAGCCCATGCCCTGGAAAAAGACGATCGCCAAAGCCTCGACTTGACATTTTGGATATATCCGGAAATTCCCGGGGACAAAACTGTCACCGGCTGCTATGCACCATGCTATGCTGTTTTTCTTTTTCTGGGTTGGTTTTTATTTTTGAGAAAAAGGCCCAGGAAAAATGGAAAATAATTCTTTTTTCGGTAAGAAATTATTGTGCAAATCTTTTTATGTTTCAAGACAAATGAATAATTTAAAAAATTATAATCTTAGAAAAATATAGATTGTATCATGAATAAGAAATAAGCAATCGAAATATACTTTTATTATTCACAAAAACATTTAAACATAAATTACAGCCGGCATGAAAGTAATTTTGTTCGATTAATTATTTCAAGCGTCATGAAAATATAATATTTTTCAATCACGAAATGAATGGAATCTGACATAAGATTGGACCTTAACACATGCCGTTAATTTCCCAATGGTATCATCCACGTCGGCGAGCACGAAACTCACCACTTAATCCTCCACGTCACCGAGAATTTCAGACATCCGACGTCCGATTTTTGTTATCTCGGGTTCGACCCGACCCGGAAGAACAAGCGGGTGCGCGGTACACGAAGAGAGCAGGCCAATAATTGGCTCAACTAATCCGGCACCATCCCTCGTAAAATACGTCGATAATTAAAGTAATTAACCTCCTTAATCCCCACGCCCCCACGTTCGTTCACTCCCTCCATCGCCATCCAACCCGATTTCCGAGTCAACATTTTGACGCTTGACCCGACCCTCGGGAGAAGCTCGCTTTCCCCTTCATCAAATTTTTTTGGGCTATTGGGGCCTCGTGCCAACGCAAGTTCGCGGCCACCAAACTGCTGATCTCATCTCGCCACGTCCGCAATCGGAATGCCACCAGTTTTGACTCTTCTCTCGGCCGCTCCCACATCCGCAAAGTCGGCCCAAATTTTGAAAACGTGTAAACCTGTGTGTCGATATTAATTTACCACAATTTAGTTGTTTTGGGTTAGAAAATGGGTCGGAAGGGTAAATAATGTGTGTAAAATTACTATTTTGCGGAATGCCTGCTAATATTTATCATCATTACCTAATCAAGAAAGGAATTTAGCACTAATTAGCATTGTTTAGGAAATAAAACGAAGCAACCTTGTCGTAAGTAACTATGGTAAATATCGACAGCCGGACATCCGAACATAAGATTTACTCGCGAATCTCGTTTCTCGGGCCATCCGTTCACGAAAATCAAGGTATTTTTATTCCTTGTTTCCTTATTTGCCCTTCTTCTTTTGCTTTTTTGTCGTTTTAATTCTAAGCGATTTTTATGTCCATTGGTTTTTGTTCAGTGTCTCTCTTGCTTCCTCCACCGAGAGCGAGAGAGAGAGAGAGAGAGAGAGAGAGCGAGAGCGAGCAAGTCCAAAAAGCTCCCTGTAAAAACGCCAATGGATGCTTCGATCTACGCTCTCCTCGCTTCCAAGGAAACGTCTTGAAGGAAGAATTTGGGGTAAGAAAATCTTCTTAATCACACTATGGGAACAGCATTCCCCGTTATATGTGGTTGACATTCTTACTTTTTTGGGTTCCGGATTTCTTTCTTGATTTGCAATTCTGTGATATTCATTTCCGTGCGTGGGTTTTGATCCTCGCAGTCTGAGGAGTGCTGGGTACACCCTAGTTTGCTGCAAGTGTTTTGTTCATGAGCAATTCTTTATTGCCGAGTTTTACATTTAATTACGACTTTTTATGGTGTGGAGGACTAGGTTCAATGGGTCTGGATTGGGATCTATGTTGGATCTTATTGAGTTTTGTTTTTATATTAGGCGAAATCAAAATTTGCCGGACTTAATATATCTCCACTGCAGATACTAATGTTGGGATTTGTGTCTGTGTTTTTTAACATCTTCTTTTTTCTAGTCTTGCTGGTTTGCTTGTCCATGGGGGGTTCCTGATCACTGCACGTTGCCTTGGTATTTAAAGGTTATTTGGAGGTGGGAGTTTCATGGGTTGAACTCAAAGAACAATGGGGAGTTTCGGTGAAGAGGAAGATCATCAATTTTTCGATGCCCCCGAAGAAATTTCATTCATAGACAATGTGCATGGTGATCGCTTCTGTGGCCTCAACGTTACTGGTTCTAGTCATTTCCATGGTGACTGTGCCTCCAGAACTTTTACATATGATGTTTGGATGCATAGCCCCCGCAGCGTAGAGGAGCGGCGGACTAAATTCTTGAACTGGATGGGTGTCTGTTCAGATTCCGTTGTCTGTCAAAGTTCAGCAGATGCAGGTATGTATCCGCTAAAGGATGTGGATAGAATTAAAGGGAGTAGTGGGGCCGTGTTGAGGAGCTCGGGTTTCAAGGACGAGCTTTGTTCCAGTAGATCTTCAGAGTCGTCTTCATCTAGTAATAATTCAGAATGGGCAAGAGAGTTAGTTATGGAGGAGGAAAGATTTATATGTAGAGCAGGCAATGGGGATGGGTCAAGGGAGTGTGATGCAAATAATCTAGATGTCAAGATGAGGGAAGGTCAGGATGTGGGTTCAAATTGGTTAGATAAGGTCATAGAGACTGAGAGCAAAACTGGTTCATCTCCACTAGCAAACCAGTTTGAGAGTGGACCTGCAGAAGCGAATGGCATGAAGGAGCTTATGAAAAAACTTAGAAAGAGGTGGTTTACTAAATTGCGTTCCATGACTTGTGTCATGGATAGGCAGGTAGAAGTGTGCTCCAGCAAAATTGGTGCATTAGAAGGTCCGAGGGTTCAGAGGGTGAAGGTTTGGCATTGTAGGAAGCGATTGAAGGAAGTGTCAGCATTGTTCATGGGGCAAGACTTTCAGGCTCACAGCGGTAAAATTTCAAAGATGAAATTCAGTCCTGATGGGCGGTTCCTTGCGAGTGCCAGTGAGGACAGAATCGTGAAAATATGGCAAGTGGTGGAGGATGACAGATCTGATGATCTAGACATTCCTGAAATTGACCCATCATGTGGGTATTTCAGTGTAAATCATGTCTCTGAACTACCTCCAATCTATGCTGAGAAAGAGAAAATGGGCAAGCGAAGCAGTCTGAGGAAGACATCCGACTCCGCTTGTGTCATTTTCCCTCCAAAAGTTTTCCGGATTTTGGAGAAGCCATTATATGAGTTCCGGGGTCACAAAGGCGAAATATTGGACCTCTCGTGGTCGAGCGATAATGTAAGCAATTGTATTCAGTCATAATTGAAAGACAATAGTTGGCAAAAGTTATCTTTAACTCGTTCTTTGATTGATGGTGCAGTATCTGCTTTCCTCATCCATGGACAATACTGTTCGGCTGTGGCAAGTAGGGTTTGATACATGCCTCAGAGTCTTTAAGCATACAAGTTATGGTGAGCTCCTAGATGTATCATGTTTTCCTAATCTACTTGGTCGGGCATTCTCCGTCCTTGGGCAATACTCTTGATTTTCAATCTTTTATTCGAAACAAAGACTCAGGATGCCTTGTTTTTGTTTTTGCTTGTGTTACAGTAACTAGTGTTCAGTTCAATCCTGTGGACAATAACTACTTCATCAGTGGTTCAATAGATGGAAAAGTGCGCATATGGGCGGTGCACAATTGCCAAGTTGTTGACTGGACTGATGTTAGACAAATTGTGACTGCTGTTTCTTATCGCCCAGATGGACAGGTACAGAGTTCTCTCTCTCTCTCTCTCTCTCTCTCTCTCTCTCTCTTACTTATTTTGAAGAAATGGGAAATTCCTATAAAAAATGTTCCATCTCTCAACAGGGCATGATTGTTGGGTGCATGTCAGGAAGTTGCCGCTTTTACAGTGTGTCAGGTACACCCACTTAATTACTAACCTTTTCATTCTTTCATTAAGTTTGTCATGGTAGGCAGCATCGTGTTTAACCTCTCTTCCCCTTAAACACACGAGTGTGTGCGCACAAAATTTGCCTGAGCACCCCTTCTTTGCTCAGGAAAATTTTGTGAGCTAATGAGTGGTAGCTCAAGGTGTTGATTGAGGGTAGTGCGGTTTGGCTCTTTTGGCTTTTCTTTTTTCGTCCTTTCAAATCCTCAATATCTATGGTCTGCTGATAAGTTTTCTTTTACCCTGGGGATAGTGAAAATGTTCTAATCTTGCTGCATTATGATGGAGTTCTTATTCATAGTGCGTTTTGGTCCCATCTTTTCACAGTGGACTGTTGCTTGATGAGATAATTATTTCTGTTTGGATCAGATAATCATTTACAGCTGGAGGATGATATATTTTTATGCAGTAAGAAGAAGTCACCTTGTAAAAGGATAACAGGGTTCGAGGTAGTGATGCTTGCTTCCTTGCTGCTTCTGGTTTATTCTGTTTCTTTCATTTTATGATATTGCGTTTAAATCTATCTTGCAATTCCATCCAGTTTTTCCCGCATGATTCAAGCAAGGTAATGGTTACCTCCGCGGATTCACAGATAAGAATTCTTGAGGGAATTAATATAATCAGCAGATACAGAGGTATGCCCTTTCCTGACCACTTTCTGTTTCATTTTAGTATTTTGTTTATTCATCATTCCTGATTATGTTTGCTTGTCTCTCTAGGAGCCTCATAACAGATTCGTGTCTCATTGCATATTTGACAGATCATGCTTAGTGTGTTACTTCCAAGGCTTATGTGAAAACAGAGCTGGGCTGTTTTAAATGCTGGACGCGAGATTTTTGCTTCATGCTTTTGGTTCTTACAGTAGTAATTCGTTTGTCAATGAATCATCGAGTTCTAAATATGAGATCTCAAAATGCATGCTGATTGCAGGTTGCCGTGGTGCTGGTAATCAAAACTTTGCATCTTTGACGTTGGATGGGAAGCATATCATTTCAACATCTGAGGACTCAAGTGTATATATATGGAATTGCCTCGACCAAAAAGGGCCTGTTCCTTCTGAGGTGAAAGTCATCAGATCTTGCGAACGTTTCTCCTCTAATGCATCAGTGGCAATACCATGGTCTGGGTTCAATTACAGTAATTCGCCCGATGAATTGAAGTCGGATGACTTGATTAGGAAGTCACTGGAAGCTCTTTCGTCTTCACCAGCTTGTTTCACCCAGGGCCCTGAATTTTTATTGGAGTCTTTTCCTAAGGGCTCCGCCACTTGGCCTGAGGAGAAGCTTCCCACTTCAAGTCCATGGGCATCATCACGTAGCATGCACAAAACCCAGTACAAGTTTCTGAGGAGTTCTCGCCGGAGCACGTCCAATGCTCACGCGTGGGGATTAGTTATCGTGACTGCTGGTTGGGATGGACGGATCAGATCTTTTCTCAATTATGGGCTGCCAGTCCGTCGTTGAGATTTTTAGCGGCTTATCCAAAAGTTCCTTGGAGCGTTATGAGTAGCCCTTAAATTGGCTTGTTCATGTCCACAGGCCATCTTTGGTAGACAACGCCTTGTTCGGCATGCTCAAATGATTGGTGTCAGCTGGTTCATGTTCTGGTCTCATCAAACAAATTTTCAGTCTATAGGAATCCAAGTTCGCTGTGCCAAGTGCTGACAGTTCTGTGGTTGTGCTAGTAATCCAGCTAGGAATCTGCTGGTGGTCAAGGGTGGGCTACTCGGGTCACTTGCTTAATAAGCTATTCTTTTGATTCATTAATGTGAAATGTCATTTCCAGGTGGCCCTGAAAAGATGTGCAAATTACACACACTATGCTCCAAGAGCCTGTCTCCAGATATCGTTGGTTTATAATGGATGGATGTGCTTGAATTGTGGGGTTTAAATAAGGAGCTCCTCCTCATGTAAAAGATTGAGATAGAGCATATCCTTTTCTGTGGTTGGAGTTGATTCTTGAAAGAAAATGGTGGGGGAGGTTCACCATGATATCATGATGGCTAGTCTGATTGATTGAAGCAATTGTCTGCCATTTTGGTCAGTTTTCAGCATAGGGTCAACTGCACCGGCTCTTGTCCAGATATGGGGTCACCGGCTTGTCTTGGAGTTGAATGCTTACATCTTGGGCCATGCTTGGGCGGATTAATTTCTTGGTTCGGGCAAGCAGAGAACCGGACCTCCATTGCTGCACGAGCTCCAAAATGCGCTGGAGCTTCTGCTAACTTAAGTTGAGGATGTATGTCCTCTTAGATAGTTCCGAGTACATAATTTTTTTATTTATTTTTCTGTTCCTTTGAGTACACGAGGAATATGTTCCATTGCAGCTTAGGTCCCAGTGTAGTTCACATGTAGCTAGTTAGAATTTAGTGCAGTGAAGAAAGATTGTATATGCTTGTCCCTTTTGAGGTGAAAGAGAATCGGTTCAGCAATTTTTCTGCTGAAGTGGTGTCCATTAGCCTTGAATTCCCGCTTTTATATTTACTTACCGGAGTTTTGACTGGTTAGATTCAAAGCAAATGCAGAAGCAAGCATGGACATGAATCTGGATTGAATTTTACGAGCAAGAGCCATTTAGAAAGATTGACTTAGTCAGTGACGGTGTCGGCACGAGCGACAATTTCTTGTTCGTATTCATGCTGGATGTGAATGGTCATAGCACAGCAATTTCGGGGATTAGCATGTCATGGGCATCAACGGACAAAGTGTCCAAGTCCATAGCGTCATTATTAGGCATAAAGGGATAGACACAAGCCATATGAAGTGCTGAGGGCGCCATGCGACCGAGCGTTGCTTTCTCCTCTTGTTGTGTGAGGTGAAAGCGCAAAAGCCCAAAAGCCGATTGAGGATAACTGATGTTACGCAAAGAAAGCGACCGAGCGTTGCTTTCTTCTCTTTATTATTCATGTGCTTTTGTGAAAGAGTATATTTCCTTCCCTTTCAACCGGTGGCCAAGCATCCAAAGATCTGAATATCCAACATCTCGCGTTCTTAATTAGAAAACTCATAGAAAGTGATAAAAGGAAATGAGGGAGAATTTTCTAAATTATAATACTTTTAAGCAGGTTACTTCACATGAAATAGAACTATAAGCTTCCATTAAACAAACACGGGCCGTATAATTATTTTCGTTTGGAGTAGGGTGGTCTTAGATCAAGATCTTAATTGATGGTTAAATGTATTCAGATTAAGTATGAAGATAAGAGGGTGCCTTGGAGGGGGGGAGGGGAGGGGGGGGGGGGTGCCTAGGAGACCTAGAACTAGACATAAAAAATTATCCCTTCTTAGCAATATAGATGGTCGTTTGCCATTCCTTCGGCCTTACTTGGTGCAGTTTCCTATGAGGCCTCCAAATGATGGGCCTAGAACAACTTCAACAAGAGCTCAGAGGGTGAAGCCCAAAGTAGAGAGAAATGCCAAGTAGGTGCGTAATCCGGATCTGCGAAAAGCGACATAGAAGAATCTTTGATGGTTCCTTGTGAGATCTAAGCGGAGAAATTAAGAATTCTTGCAGCGCATGTAAAAGGATTGGCTAGAGAAGAATTTGGTCTCAGAATCTCGTTTGGAAGTTTCATTTCCATGAAGGCTTGAGTATACTTCACAGTAATCGCGCCGGAAAAAAGGGACTGGCGACAGGTTCAAAGAGAGAGAAGCTCAAAAACATGCTCGCAAATTCCTCCTAAAGCAAATTCCCAATTCCAAAGAACAAAGCTCTGTCCTCGAGCATCTGCAGGAAACACTCCCTCAATGCAAAGAAAAGTATCTACAAGTCCCACTTTTCTGGTTTTTAGACATGGGGATCAAACTGGCCATTCTCAAATTGTCAGGCTTCACCTTCATTCGTCTTTTGCACCTTCACATTTGAAATTGCTGTGATCACGGAGATGACAAAGATCGTTTCCAAAATGTTGTCAGATTCAGTCTTCGACGTTGTCTTCTTGCTTCTTTGTTCATCCTTCTTCATTCAAGGTCTGTTCTGTCTCTCTCTTTCTCGAACCAAAAGTCGACTAATCTGTGTTTTTAGCGCTGCAATTTCAACAAACTCGACTATTAACCGAATGCTCTCATTGTCTTCAGGAGCTCACGCGAACATTGGGGTCAACTATGGCACAGTCGCAAACAACTTACCTCCACCTGCCCAAGTGGCCCATTTCCTCCTCGAGTCCACCACGATCAACCGCATCAGGCTCTTCGATGCGAACCTGGACATAGTTAAAGCCTTTGTTCACACTGGCATCGCTGTCACCATCGCCGTCCCTGATGAGCTCATCCCTCAGCTCACCAAGCTGAGCAATGCCCAAGATTGGGTGAAAAATAATGTCAAGCCTTATGTTCCCGCCACCAACATTATCCGAATTTTGGTTGGAAACGAAGTGCTGTCGACCGCGAACAAGTTGCTGATAGGCAATCTAGTGACGTCGATGCAGATGCTGCACACAGCCCTTGTCAATGCGTCGCTGGACCATACGATTAAGGTTTCCACACCTCATTCCTTAGGAATTTTGTCCAATTCGTCCCCGCCGTCAAGCGGGAAGTTCAGGCAGGGCTATGATGTGCACGTTCTGAGGCCGCTGCTCAGCTTCCTCAGGGAGACCGGCTCGCCTTTCTTGGTGAACCCATACCCGTTTTTTGGCTGCTCCGAGGACACTCTAGATTATGCGCTGTTCAGGCCGAATTCAGGGGTGATGGATGAGAATACTAAACTTCTTTACACGAACATGTTGGATGGACAACTAGACGCCGTCTACTCGGCAATGAAGGTGCTCGGATTCACTGATATCGAGATCGTGATAGCCGAAACAGGATGGCCCTCGATGGGTGACTCGACCCAAGTCAGTGTGGATGCAAAGACGGCGGCAGAATACAACAGTAATCTCATCCGTCATGTATCGTCAGGCACTGGCACGCCCCTCATGCCAAAACGGACTTTCGAGACCTACATTTTTGCGCTCTTCAACGAGAATTTGAAGCCAGGACCTTTGTCTGAGAGGAACTTTGGACTCTTCAGGCCGGATATGACCCCAGTGTACGATGCCGGGATCTTGAGGCCCACGGTAGCCGCTGCAGACGAGAGTTACCGTCCTTTGTTCCTCTTAGTCATAGCCCTTATAAGTATGCTTGTTTGATTGCTTTGTGCACTTGGCTCTGGCAGGCTAGATCATCAATTCCGATCGACCCCATTCCAGTCCCGAGCTCCATGACCCCGCCGACAAGTCCGGCATCCATGTCACCACCCATGGGAAAACAATGGTGCCTGCCCAAAACGGGAGCAGACCCAGATGCTCTGCAGAGAAATATCGATTACATATGCGGGCTTGGGTTGGACTGCAGACAGATACTAGCAGGTGGCGGCTGCTTTTTGCCTAACACCGTCCGTGCTCACGCCGCGTACGCCATGAATGCGTATTACCAAGCCATGGGAAAAAACAACTATGATTGCGATTTCAAAGAGACGGGAGCTGTTACCACCATCGATCCAAGTTAGTCCTTGGTCTACCTCATTGCTGATTATTCAGGGGGCAAGACAGGTTTTCATCGATTTTCATTGATTATTCTGCTTCTTTATCATTTGCAGGCTATGGAAAATGCACGTACCACGGATGATGGAGTTTCCTTACTCATAATATCAGCAAGAAGTAACAACACAGAAACATCCGTCTTCTTTTCTTGTCCATTTTTGAGACAGCTACATCTCTCTTCTAGTTCTGCTATGTAGTTCTTAACGCCACATTTGACATTTCATTTTTCCCGGTAGATTGAAGACAGTTAAAAAGGCAAACGCGGCTAAAAGTCAGCTAGCCAAATGGAATTCTAATTTGCAGTCATAAATTTGCAATTGTTGTTTCTTTTGGCAAATCGCTCTCGCGTTGCTCAACTCGATTGATCATGACGACTTCTTTTCATGCTTTAACTCGTTATGACACAGTCATCTTGGACCGGCCTCAGGGCAATCAGCAATGGAACTTGTCTTCAGTTCAATCTCTCCTTATCTTATTTCACTTGAGAATAGGTATAATATCTTAGAGTGAAATCTCATTCGGTTGCTCTCGATGGAATTAGGAGACTCATAATTGACTGTCAGACGCACCAGCAGAAAAAGGACAAGCGAAGCAAAAGATGCAATTGAAACAAAACTACTGGTGCATGAAAAGGAAAATATAAAAATCGCATAATTCTTTTTTTTTTAGCACGAGAAAATATGGAATATTTTTGTGTTGGTAAATTTCGATAAGTATAAAAACTGGTGGCAACTTGCTATTATCTTACCAAATATCAACTCGTTTGGCGTTTGGAAATTCGTAATTTGGGTCAATTACAGGGCAAGTCTTAGCAATTGTTTTGGTGATGTATTGAATCGTAAAACGTTCATTTCAAGCATTTAAATCCCAAAGCTTGTAACTTTGATGCTGTTTGTGTCCTTCTGTTAACTCCTTTGATTTTAAGTGGAGGAAAAGTATTGGGTGCATTTTTCTTAATGTCTTCTTTATCCTATGTTTCAGTAGATGATGCCATTGTAGAATTTTTGCCCAGCAACAATTAAACGAGCTAGCGGAAGGAGTGAAGTGGTTGAATGTGATGGATTTTAGGACATATATGTGCGAAATTGAAATTTAAGGATTTAAGTACATCATCCAGAAAAATTTTAGGGCTCATGTTGTAATTATTTTAACTGACCAATTTGTACATACATGACTTACAAAACTTTGAATTCACTAACTATTACACGAAATTGCCAACCTTGACTAGAGTCACGTACCAATTTTTTGTCAAATTGAATTACCAGCTAGTTTGGATTATCGACTTCCTTTTCAGTTTCCTTATCAATGTTTTATTTTTTAATTCACTGACTTTTATCTGTCTTGGATAGCAAACCCTCAATTGCTAATTCGTGTTATCTTTTATAAAATTTTATTCATATTTCTTAACCACATCTTATAAGTATATGAAATTACTAACTTCTATGAGTCATCAATTTTTCTACGATTAAGTTATCAACTAGTTTTTAACTTAACAACTCTAGTATGAATTAGTTACCAACTTTTTTATTGGGTTGCTTGACCCCCAAAAAACTTGGTAATTCACTTAAATAAAAGTTGGTGATTCCATAGCATGATTTTTTTACTTTAAGGCACTAGTAAGTACAGTCAAATTAAAATCTGTCAAAGATAAGAAAAGTTGGTAATTAAAAAAAAAGATATCTAAGGTGTTGGTATGAATCATAAACAGAAATTGTTGTAAAAGATGAGGGTTGATTATTCGAAGACCATTAGACGATGGTCAGTTGTTTCCCAAAAATTGATGAATGATGAATACAGTTTCTTGATATTTGCCAACAAGCAACATACATAAGGGGAAAAAGAAAATTCCTTCCCTTTAGAAAAAAGGAACAGTAGAACAACTCCCAGGTCGGATGAAGCATGAGGCCATACCTTTATTTTACCCGCTTTCTCCGTCAAGAATATGTTCTTGCCTTCAGGAATATGAAATGGAAAAGATAAAACAAATGTTCAGCATTAAAACTTTGTCCTCAAACGTGCACAAGAAGCCTCAACGCTCCTGTCTATTATCAACATGATATGTCATCTTCCAAGGTTACAAAGATCACTGAGAAAACGGAATGACACATGTCGGACTCCGCATGACTCGAGTCTTGAAAGAATATTCGTATGGCAACTTTGCCAACTGGGTTTTTGCTGAATCAAGCATTACCGTTCCTTCTTCGGATCAGCATGGAAAAGGCAATCCGCAAAAGACGACGGGCACGATAGCTTGACAAATGGAAAGGCAACAGAAAAGTGGGGTGCGAGTGCGAGACGTCAACATCGTCGGCCTTCGTGGTAGAAGCAAATCGAAGAAATAGAGAAGCAAAACGAGCGACTTGCTCGTACTATAGGAGTACTGCTACAGCTGAGCGCACACCAGTGTGGCGAAAGTTCCTCCAAGCATTGACAAACATGGAAGCAAAAGGGAGGCGAGTCGGTCTTTCCTTGTTTAGTGGTGTGGTTCAGAGAATGTGGTTTGTGGTGTGCTCTTTGCTTTTGTGACATGACCTTCATGCCACCAACCTAACCAGTGCATTTCGGACCTTCTTTTGGCTCAGTTTCATTTCTCCCATCATTTTCGAGTTTCCATATATTAAATTTCACTCCATGTGAGCTTATACCGTGTCTATGCACGAGAGGGATGGATGAGGAAAGCCGGGACGCTTGATGGAAGAAACGAATTCAAAGTAATGAAGAGAGAGGAAAGCAACGGGAAAGAAGAAACCCTAATTTTCTTTTTGGAGTCAGCTTCGGAAGT
Organism: Melaleuca quinquenervia; assembly: GCA_030064385.1. NCBI lineage: Eukaryota > Viridiplantae > Streptophyta > Magnoliopsida > Myrtales > Myrtaceae > Melaleuca > Melaleuca quinquenervia. The sequence continues at coordinate 289,584 of CM057718.1, read as the reverse complement.
GAACAGCCGCCACCATTTACTCGTGTGCGCTGGCATTGCCATTGCCATTTCCTACTCTGTGCTCTCTTTTGCACACTTACACGTGTGCCATATACGTTGTCCGACTTCACAGCACTTTGCTTGTCAGCTCGGCATGGATTTGACGGCAAGCAAAGTGTACACTCCAAGAAAAATTTAGAACAGAAGTTTTTCTTTTCTTTTCCCCCTTTAAGAACAGAAGTCCATTTGAAACGCACTCAGTATAGAAAGTAAGTCACGACGACGAAGACGACGACGACGACGGGTTTGATGACAGAGGTCCATTTATGTGGCTAATGAAGGCAAATGTTTAGTGTAAATGTCATTAATCCGACGAAACTCGTCAGCTTAGATAAATTACATTATCTACCATCAGCAAAATCATTGTATGCTTAAGAGATGGTTATTTCTTAATATATGATCCCAAAAACAGCATTTATTGAGAGCTCAGATTCCTTCTTGGTAGGGCCATCAGATAGATGGATCAAATCAAGTCAATATTGATCTTATCCAAATTGATCCACTTATAGATAATATAAATTTAATAACTTATATTCGACCCAACTAACTTATCAAAATACTTTTGTATTGAATCAAACCTATGAAATCTAAATCACCTATTTAACCTACTTTGAGTTCTCCATGTGTATTTATTTGCCTAAAATCGCTATTTCAACCATAAAATGCTAAAAAATATGGCTTTTAGAATGGCATAAATTTTTTCATTGATTTACAATGAAGAATAAGATAAAGTAGTAGTTAATATTAAATATAGAAAATTACATCAACAATTAATGTGGATAAATGAAACTTTTAATTAAATGGAATATAAGAATCTGAAGAAGATAATTGATGCTGACCATGGATTGAAATGACAAGAGCAAAGATTAGAATATTATGTAAATAACGATGCCAAATGCAACCAAAGAAAGATATACTCCAATTACTAAAACAAAAGAAATTTTAACGAAAATAAATAAAAATGGCCAAGAAAGAAGGCATCTTGATATTCTTAATAAGGGCGAAGCTGGGCCTATACTTTGAGTCCTCCATGATTTCTCTAAAATTAGAAAAGTCTAACAAGTCCATTATTTTCTCGTAAAAGACCGAAGAGAGAAATCACAGATGAGGATTGGGTTTGGGCAAACTAATTTTTTTGGGTTTTGCCATTCTAAGCTCATATATGTAATGACTCAACCCATCAAACACGAGTCAAGAAATATGTCCACGATCCATTTTGACAGTTCTACTTGTTACTTGTTGCTTTCCATAGATTTTACTTGTCACCCAACTTTCAATGCTTGTGTTATTTTTGTTACCTTACAATGATATTTATGGTCCATTTTTCTAAGGAAAAATATTTCAAATTAAGAAATTATTTTTTGATTTCTTGATATCCGGATGACAGAAAAGTAATCAATTAACAAAAATTATTTTCCATGACTAAAAACAACAAATATAGCTAGAGGGAAAATGACTCTCTTTTGGCAAGTTACTTTTCTTAAACCACAAAACAAATGAAAACTAATGTTTTATTCAAAATAATTTTCACGTAAAACATTTTTTACCATGAAATTTTTAGTGAAACAAATGTGCATCCTATAAGAGAAATATGCGAGAGTAAAATGCACCGATTTCACTGGAATAGGGTCAAGCGATTTCAAAGGATATTAACACTATATATTCTATTTTCATTTCAAATCATGGGCTAATTTGAATCATCGTCTTTATGAGCTTCCCCTTTGATTTTGTAGCTTATGGTTGCCAACTTTATTTTTTCATAATGTCATAAGAAGCCTACATGTTAGGATCACAAGTAGACTAGCTCGAGTGGAAGCCAAGTTAGGTCCAAGGTCAAATTTAACTTTTTACCTTTAGTGCCTCACTCATTCATTAAAAAAAAAAACTACAAGTAGAAGAAGAAAAAGAAGAAAGAAAAGAAAGAAACATACATACTTTTTTGCCTAATTTCCTAAAGAAAAACTCTAAAGTGTAAGTGCAATCGCAATTCTATCTTGAACTTTTTTTATCTAGAAAAAAGCCTCGACTTTCACATTAGGCTCAAATCTATCGCGTTCAAAACAAAGTTTGGGATAGAATTATGCTTGAACCTAAAATTCAAGTTATTTTAGGAGTTAGCCTCATATTTTAGAGAGAGAAATGAACTAAATATAGTTAATCATATGATTCTATTTGGGTCAAAAGTAGGTTAAATGACTAGCTAGCTTCGATTACATGCAAAAAGAAAGTGATAAAGGATTGATTGAGTTATCGAGCCATTATGATTGGCCCATAACCTAAGTCCCACCATGTGGCCCACGCTCTTCCTCTTTGTGTAACGGCCAATGTAAGCTATGTCATGGATAACCAAAGAGATAAAAGATGTGAGGTATATGTTGATGGGATTTTTTAAAATCGAATCAGAACAATCACATAAAAAAAAAAAATGATGATGCACAAGTTTATCCAAGCTAACTCCGGAATAGCGCTACATCTTGCAAAATGATTCACTATGATTTTGTAGCCGCAGAGCTCGTTGTAATAATATCTCATACGAGCATAATGCATAAGACGTAAAATGAGCCTAAAACCTAAACTTATCCGAATCCCTTTAATACCACAATAAATAGACCAACTTAATACAGGTCTAAACCCAATGTTGTTCTGAGGTCATTGCCCCCAAGCTCTCGCTCGCTCACTGGTGAGCAGAGTAGTCGTCCACTTACCAAAGAGCAAAACTTCCGTTATTTCAAACGTATAAATCACAAATTGTTACTTTATACTTTAATTTCCATACTTGGTATGAAAAATAATAGTTCACAAAGTACTTACTAACTCCAACATAGGTTTTGACCAAAAAAAAAAACTTCAACATAGGTGGCTTCCCCCCCCCCCCCCCCCCCCCCCCCCCCCTTTTCTCTCAATTAGCTCTCTTATGCTTCTCTCTACGTATGCTGACTTAAATGTTGAAAGGTCTCACTGCCTACACTCTGAACGTCTTTTCTATCTATGAAGTGCAAGTTAGAGACCTGCGAAATACAATTCCGATCAATCGACGGGTATTAAGCTTTGCGCATCAAAATGATAATAGAAAAGAAAACACAATCCTTGCGAGGGTGGAACTATGCAAAGTGCTCCCTCTGGTGATGTAACGTGGGAACAGTGCAGTTGACTTTTCGGTGTCTGTAACTAAAAGGAGGAGGGGCAAAAAGAAATCGAGAAATTGCAATTTGTGTTGAAATTGGTGGGGGAGCATGGCCACAACCACAGCTTTTTCGCGTGATCCTACCGAATCGATATAAAAGAAGAACCTTACCATCGCCTGCTTCAATAGGATTTCATTCAACATCGAGAGAGAGAGAGAGAGAGAGAGAGAGAGAGAGAGAGAGAGAGAGAGAGATTGCATTTTCACAAAGCCATGACTCTGAAGGCCTTCCCTGCTGCCCTCCTCGCTTCCCTCCTGATTATGAGTACTCTGTCTCCAGGTACAAATCAAAACCATTCAGTCAGTGAGCTCGAGATCATGCTAAAATTAAGATTGCAGCACCTAGTTTAAACATCCTCTTTTACTCTTTTCTCCAATGCAGGAAGGTCAGAGCTGGATGACAAGATCTCTGGCCCTCCACTTCATAAGGTAAGTACAAACCAGCACAATCTTTGTTGCTAAGAAAACGAATTGAACAAATATTGTGCATGTCTAAATAATCCTACAACCCCATTAAGCCATTACAGCATCGGGTGATAGCAAATGTTTGGAACTCTTAACCTCGGGACATATGATATTATTATTTTTAAGTATGACGTGCGGTTATGCATTCACGCCGATCGTCAGATGACAAGTGTTATGAATTTTCTCATTTTTCAATAAAGAAAGAGTAAATGTTAAAATGTATTTCACATCACTATGTGCAATGAAATGATGTGATGCTTACCTCCAGATCATGCATCGTATGAGGATAAACTCATGAATCTCTCTTTCTTTTTCTTTTTTTGGTGGGGGGGGGGGGGGGGGGGGGGGGGAGTACGGTATAAATGCATGCATGCATGCCTTTGTCAAAGGTGGGATCTTTACATATCGCCAGTAAAGGCGAATATAACATACTGGGAATTCATTAGTGTCAGCTGATATCAAGCATCTCTCTCTCTCTCTCTCTGTGTAAAGGATGGCGTTGTTGCTGGGATAAATGGAAGGAAGGTGATGGAGGCGATGCTGGATTATGACGACGTCTGCGCCAACACCAAGCACGAATTCAGGAAGAAACCCGGTTGCCGGAATCGTTAATGCTGATCATGAATCTCACTCTCACCCTTCTCTCTCTATATATATCTATTTCTATGTCTACAAATCTATATCTCGGTTTTGCGCATGCATGAGATGGATATGGAAATGACACTAAAACCTTCCGCCATTTGAAGGTGAGTGAGTATCCTTCTGTTTAGCTAAGCATGCTACAATAAACGACCCCCCCGACAAGTAATAATTTCGGAGTGCTATGATCACCCAGTATGTCACATGCTGCTTGTTTGCATTCGTGTACCTCTCTGTAATATTTGTTTTGCGTGTGAAGGATCAATAAAACGTTGACTTTAATTGCTAAGCTTTGTTGCTTCTCTCTCTCTCTCTCTCTCTCTCTCTCTCTTCCGAAGGTAGTAAGAAATCCTGAATCTATATACGTGGCCTATCAGCTAAGATTTCTCAAATTATCAATAATCTGTCAAAATTTACCTAATGCTAAAGAACTCATGGTCCTCGAAATCCCTCTATAACTATGGAGACTATGCTCTGTGCATACATACGGACGTACTTGGAAACACGAAGCGGTAAACAAGATGGACAAAGAAAAGAACATTACTAACGGTAGGTGGCGATTAATCATGCAAAGAACATCAGAAAGGGTGCTGGTGATCAATCATACAAACTGTCCCCGAGTATGGAACACACGAGATGCGTGGCATGGTTCTCCTCGCAGGTTTTTCCATCGACAATTCATGGCTTTAGGAATTTTTGAAAGCAATAAGAAACCATGAATGTGGATTATAAACTATATAATTATCATTGCAATTAATCTGTGAAATTTTACTTGAGTGTCGTTTAAACGATAAGAAAACTGCTAGGCCGTCAAGGAGATGATTTATGTTCTTGAGAGTTGATGGGTATATCTGGGAACCCATCCCGCCGTAATTTCACCTTCCTATGGGACGAATCACAATTTTCAGGGGTCTCTTGATCTCTTAAAAGCATCCCGCATAATTTGTTTATGGAGTTTCGTTAGGTCTTACGATCATGTAAAATCTCTTATCTATCAATTTTTCTTTTCAATTTTTTGAGTTAGACATTCTAACAAGAACAATAATAATTCCATAGCTTTCAATTCCAGGGTAGGTAAAAAAAATTGTGAATAACAAATTAACAGAATATTTTCTGTTAGAACAATAGCCTAAACTCCAGCTTTCTCCAAAGTGCAATCCGTTAACCGTAGGATAGGATGGACTGCAAGTAGATAAACCTTCGACCATTGGAAAAATGCTTGAGGAATTTTGCTATAATTACTCTAAGATGCGCTATCTAGCAGGTTTAAGCGAGGTTATCTACAATAATATCACACGAAAAGAGCAAAATCGATGCTCTATGTTGACTTATATATACAAGTGGGGAATTGAGCGTGCTCCAATTTCACCAAGAAAGCAGGGAAGACATCCAAATTCCAAGAGACACGAGACCAACAGTGGCAAAAGCTTGGCCGACTTCATAAACTACATTTGGTCGCTGCACTGGCAAGTTTTTCCAGTCCGTACGCCTACACGGATTGAAAATGAGAAGGTTACAAAAGATTGGCAAAATAGAAACTGCGACGGATTTTATTATCTGGATTCGAGTAGATGGCTCATTGAGAAGCAATTTGATTTTAAGCAACTAGGCATGGTTTTTTCTTGGAGTCCGGTCATAATCTGATCCAATCCATTTAATTAAGTAAATAGGTAGTAAAGTCGCGCAGATCAAAGATGCACGTACCCCAAATCAGCAATCACAATGGTGATATTATCTTGTGAGCGCCGGTCCTGCAAATGCATGCATTATCGAGTCAGTGGTATTGCTCTGGAGATCATTTCTAGGAGTTGGAATAGTTCACGCTGCAGGTTATATTTACCAGAGCTGCTTCTGCAAGTGCTTCAGAAGCCAGCTGCGTTAAAAAGAAAGGAACGCAGAGAAACATCAGAATCAACTATCAAGCATGAAAGCAAAAGGAGATGATCAGTAAGTAAAGTGATTTAATATGCTGAGGAGTCCAAGGCCGATTTGCCATTGAACAACATAACTTAATTACCTGAACATCTCCATGTTGCCGAAGTTGGTTTCTGACAAATTCAATGGCATCTGAGCTGAAAAAAATAACGGCGACAACCAGAGAGTCATTTTTACCTCCTAACTTAGGAAGAAAGAGAAACAAAAAAAGAAAAGAAAAGAAAAGAAAAACTTTATTGTATTACAGTTTCCCATCGACAAATAAAGAGCAATACCTATTCATGTAGTCCCATAAGCCATCAGATGCTAGCACTATGAACTCTGCATCAGAACCAAGAGCTACCTGGTGTATGTCTGGAGACGCAATGACCAAGTCCCCATTGAACTGAATGCTGAAACAGAATTAATTGTGTCCGTGGTCAAAGCTATGAAATCTGAACCGTTAGAAACTGGTAAAAGTTGCATTCCAAGTATATATGTACACACGTTGCAAGCTTACAACCACCAAAAGGAATGCATATTTAACAACCTGTGCTCATTAATATCGTTCATCAAAATGAATTGAGTTGTTACATAATAAGTTTATGACGGTGCCAATCACCCTTAAGCCACTAGGCCAAAAGGCAAACTAGATTGGTTGAGAGCATTAGAGCACATTTTCAGACTAAAAAAATCTCTCAATGAAATGAACCAACCAACTCGCTTCAACTGTGTCGTGTTGTAACAAACTTCAAGATCAATTCTTCAGATTATGCCATTTGTTTGCTTAGAGGAGCTATAGAGTAAATTCACGAAAAGACAGTTCATTGAAATCTAGTACCCCAAGCATTCCACCTCTCTTCCGTAGTGGGGAGCATATAATAATGAACATTTTACGTGGTTACATACCGAGAAATAAATTTCTCTGACCATCTTCCTTCCTCAACTCCCTTCTGCAGCATCCTTCTCAATTATCAGAAAGTAAAATGGTCGTGAGGTATGATAACAGGTGATTATTTAGGATACTGCGCAAACGCTATCAATCTAAAAAAAGGGAGTTGCAGAAACTAACTTGTTCTTTTTTGTCTTGTAACGTATGTCGCCAAAAGCTCGAGAGACGGAGATATCGCCACAGATCCTTCCATTACTAACCTACGGTCGCCGTGCACAAGAGTCATCATCCACATATTGTATAGTAAATACGAGTACCACAGAGAAAAGAACAAATTCTAGAACTGGATTAAAAGTCATTTATGGCTTATGTAAAATTCACCACGCTTCAAATTATTAGCTAGAGAATCATGTGAAGTATGACTTAACTAAGAACTCATAACCAGAGAAAGAAAACTATGATAAAGGTAGATAATCAAATTGGCTTACCACTAAGTAGGTAATTTCAGAGTTCAAGATCATGCTCTAATCATTGGACAGAGAAAAGGAACTTATCATTGAAAGACAAAGCAAAACAACGAACAGAAAAACACACCCATCCACCTGCTTCTCTGATTCTTCTGATTTCATTAAGAGAAACTTTGCTGCTTCCATATGGTCGATGGGGATTTGTTAAAACTTCTGGTTTTCCAGAACGGGAAAGGACCTGGAACAGAAGTTCAGAGGGTTCATTTTGGTTGATGCAATCAAGCAAATAAAGAATGATATCATAATTACATGCTTTTGTGCCAGATATCTATGTAGGGAGAAATGCAAAAGTTCATTCAAGAAATTTGCTAAAATAGTAGCAGCTGCAACCCTGCCATATCTAACACAATACATACTTCGCATTGGCTTGATAAATATTTTTAATTCAATAAATTCCTTCAATTCAGAATTGCATAAATTTGGAGATGCTGCGACCTATTATATATTCATGAAAAGAATGCTTACCACGCATGAGTCCCCAACATGTGCAATGAAGATCTTATCATTCCCAAGGAATATAGCAGTGGCTGTTGAACCCGATTCATCTTCTTCTTCATTCGTATCCAGCCTTCCCAAAAAAAAAAAAAAAAAATTTGTGCAAACCTTAAAATGCCATGACTTGAGAATACTATGGGGGCTTATTCTCATTGGTCATCAACTACAACTGAACCAAGTTTTATCGACTAAACTGGACCGAGTTTTCTGGTCTGGGAGAAAAAATGCTTACCAACTCACTAATTTCGCATCTGTGTTTGCAAAAGCCTCCCGCAGTGCTTCCTGGATGGAGTTGATGCCTTGTTTATTCAGGACCAAACCACCTTGTAAGGACATGACACATTCTTTGAACAGTTCATCCCTGTATTCAGAGCATCGAATTTACTAAGGATTGAATTGGAAGTATACATGTCTCCGCAGAACAAATTAAAACTCAGAACGAGGGCGTCGCCAATTCTAGATTATTCAGACTGAGATGTGAAACAGAGTATGGCAATTTGACGGACAACATCAACGTAGCTTCGAACTTGTCCAGAAGAGCAGTGCCGATCTTATTTTCGTGCCTTAGATGAAGTAAGCGGATTGAGTGAATTGTACATGTGCTGCTTACTTCCCTGAAGCTCGGAAAGAAACAACAAATAGCTAGCTCTAGCACCGATTCCAGACACCACATTCTCGCAACCAGAAAATCAGGAGGAGAAGTTAATTCCCTTGAACTAATGAACTACAGGAGCATTCGCACTCATGATCGTAAGGGACCAACCGGAGCTTTATAAGCACGAGAGCGCATATCACCAAGAAAAGACGGGCTTAAAAAAACGATGGCATAATTCTTAACCTGAGGAACTTGGCGGAAGAGAAACCTCCGTGGCCATCGAAGACAGCGGCAAACGAGAAGCCGTCGAGGCCATCGGGCCTCACGACGACATCGTCCTCCATCTCCTCCCGAGGCCCCTGCAAGCTCGTGTACCCCCATCGGACGCCGGACACTTCCGCCAGCGACGACGGTGCGTCGATCGCGATGGCGGAGCAGCACCGGCTCTTAGGCCTGGCGGCGGTGGCGACGGCGCCAGGCCTGGTCGGGGACCTGGAGGCCGAGTCGCAGGTGAGCTTGGCCGAGAGGAACCGCTGTAGCTGCGGACTCAGCAGCGCCATGGATGGACCGAGTTCGAGCACCGAGCTTATTCCTGGCTCCGGCGAATTTTTCAGAGCAAAGCAGACCGAGGGAGATTCATAGTTTTCTGGTGGTGTGGGTTTTGTAGAGATAAGGGACGAATGCTCGGCCACTAAACCGAAATTTTTGTTTAACGGATTTGCAGTGACGGAGGAGACTCTCGTGCGGAGCAGGGGGAGGTGCCAAAATCGGACGGGCTGGCTTTCGATTGGGGGGGAAACTGAGGACGCCATTCGGCTGTCGCTTCGATTTACATGCTCGCCCCTGTCACTTTAGCTATCCTTTTGTAAGGTGTCCCGCGATGGGTGGCCACTGGCATCGAGACATATGACGGGCCCTTCCAGCCCACATTCCGGGCCCGGGCATGGTTAGCCCGGCCCGGACATTTTCATAAATTAAAAGGGTATGATTGCTTGAGCGGAAGCGTTTTTCGAAAATCAAATTTCCAGACATTTGCCCATTTGTTCCTAAAAAGTAACTAACGCTTTCTGGTCGACAAAAATATTCATTCGTGAAATTAGAAAAGAACATTCATAAATCTAAAAAACTGATAACACTTTTCGTAATTATTTACAATTATATTTCCTAAATTAAAACAATACTAATTCGTCTTTTTCCTTGTCTTTGCTTATCTGCGTTATTGTTAATCACTTTTTTGCTCTTCGAGCTCCTTGTATTCCCTCGATCCACCATTCTTGACTCCATTCGAAGGTCACAAGTCCCTCTCTCTCTCTTCTCTCTATGCTCACACCATGGTGGTTGCACCTACTTTAAGTGTGGTAAGCATCAGCCATGGATGTCCCTCTTCTGATATCATTCTTTAAAGTGATGTTTGATCCCTCACCGCCACGACTTCCCACCTTTGATAAGAACGATTTGCTTGATAGGTACGTGATGTCAAAATCCTATCTTGCTGCTTAAAAGGATGTTGAAATTCAAATCCACCTTATACGAATAACGAATTTTTCCTTAAGTTTTATCTGCATTCCTTAAGTTTTATCACCATTAGACGACGATCGATCGGGCATTGAATGTCCAGTCTTTGCTTTGAGTTGAAAGTGTAAATCAGAACAATTTGACTAAATTTTGAAATTCTTGTAATTGGAAAATAAATTTGAATTTGCTAATAATTTGAGGAAATTCAGGCAATCCAAGAGTAGGAAAGCAAGAGGCGCATTGTTAGTTTGAATGTTATTTATGACATTCAATCTTTTTTAAAATACATTCCCGCCATAAAAAAAAACGATTTCAATCACATATTACTAAATAAGTGAAAATTTACAATCCTTTGGGACAATGACTTCCCGGAGATTAATTTTATTTATTATAGAATTCTTACCAATACGAACGCATCCTAAATTAGAACTACATCAATGTAAGAATAATTCCAGAAGAAAATGATAAGCAAATTTGAATTCATATATTGCAATATGCGATGAACAAATCCATCTAATTAAACACGTGGAGCCCGACAAAAGAAAATAAAAAAAAAATACGGAAGCGGTACAAACTCGGTTCGGTCCGACCGTCAAAAAGAAGGAAATAGAAAAGCCAAAAACCGAACGGTGCAGGGTTTATCAGAAGCTCATCACCTCGCGCGCTGCTGGTGCTGGAGGTTCGACCCTGCGAAATTTCTCGGTCCCCGGAAATGGAGTTCCTCCGTTCTCTAACTGGAATGGCGACGCCTTCTCTTCTAACTTCTCTGTCTCCCAGCCCCTGCAGGTAAAGTCTTCTTATCTCTACGAGGACTGAGCCACCGCCGTTCGAGGCGCGTGGTTGGTTATCGGATGCCTCGGGAGCTGATTCCTTCTCTGCTCGAAACCACTGATTTTCCAGGACGAGCCTGCCATTCCCGATCGTCACCGCGCTTTCCGTTGCTGGTCTCCGGCGGCGGACATTCGGGGGCGGGGGCGTCGCTGGCCCAATTAGAGCCGTCGCTGGTTCCAACGTGGCGAGTAAGGATCCAGGTGGTGGAACCACGGCTGACCTCGGGTGGTAGGGCTGTCTCCTCCTCCTTGGCTTTGATGCTTTGTTGATTGTTTCCAGTCCCGCGAGAAAATGTTCCGGGTGTGCCCGAGGCATAATGAGTGCGGTGGATGTTCGATGTGTGAAAATTTGCAGGTTGGAACCCTCCGCGGATTCCTCGGAAGGCGTGCATGAGTTTGAGAGGGAATTGCAAGAGTTATTTGATGAAGTCAAAGATATGATTGCCGTAGGGAAGCATGAAGATGCCTTAAGCCTACTTCAAGCGAATTTTGAAGCTGTAAAAGGGGAAATAAGTGCGGGTTCTGGAAGCATCGAAGAAGCTGCTGTTCTTGACGTTGTAGCATTGGGGTACATGCGCATTGGAGATCTTAAAATGGTCGACACCCTACTGGAGATGGTAATCTTTTTTCTTTTTAAATGATTGCTCAGTTGCCACGTAGCCCCCTGGGGGGGGGGGGGGGGTGGGGGCTGATTATGTGAAGCTTAAGATAAGATATATATAGTTTCTTTCATACGGGGAATAGGCGGTGCCTCAGTATGAAATAATTTGTCAGGTGCCTTTCTTAAGAGAAATAATCAACAAATATATATGTATGTTTCTATTGAATGATGGAGATCTAACGACTCATTGCCTGGCCAATTCCCCTTGTGAATGAACTCATCAACTCAAATTTGAATTGTGACGAATATCTGAATCCATGTATTGGATGCTAAAGCACATCATTAGGATGTTTTCTTCTTCAATGTCAAGGTGTGATTCTTCTCTTATCTGTTATTGCATTTCTGCATAACCAGATGAGCAAAGTTGTTGGCAATATATATGACGATGGACGTCTTCTTGGATCAGTAATTATGCATATGGGAAGTATGTACTCAAGTTTGGGGAAGTTTGAGAAATCAACAGTCATGTACAGAAGGTCTATTATCATTCTTGAACGGCTATATGGTACGTGCAATGTTCAATCTTAAACTCTACAAGTTTGCCTGGTTCTAGCTTAAAGACCAATAGGTTAGCGCTCATGGCCGGTCTTGCATGGATGGTCATGTCACTGATGTGACTGTGTTGGACTAAGCAGCTAGCAGAGTCATGATAATGTGGACTGCAGCTGCATGAACTAGTTGTTATAGTCATATGTTTGGCAGATTGTCTATTTTATCTGTTTATCTTGTGCTAGTTATACTGACATGAAGCAATTTGATTACCAATTCACATTTTTGAAGTAAGGGGAATTGCTATTATCTATCATTTGGCAAGAAGTTGCATTGCATCAGGTGCAATTTACCTGAACCCATGTTCATCTGTGTGTTTGTGATGTCACCATAATATCTTGGATTTTGTCTGAGGTTATAATTGTTCAAATTGAAGTTATTTGAGGTGACTAATGAAAGATGTGGCACATCAGAAATTTCATAAACATCAATCTGAATCTTTGATGGTTGAAGAAGACACATGTTGTTTCATTGTCAACTGGTTTAATATTAGGATACCTCTTGAGTCTTTGCTATGAACAAAATATTATCTTGATTTCCTAAATATACTACTTCTTTGTTGTTTGGGGGTTGTTTCAACATTTGATATTTTAATTTTATATGCATTAAAAAGAATTTCAGATTAGGTTTGCTTATTGTTATGATATATGTAAAGGACATGTCCATTGGATTGTACTGTTCAATATTATATACTAAATGAAATTTCATCCTTATAAGATGTTTTCCAACTATGTTTATAATTCCAATAGCACTTCCTAGGCTACTTTTCCACTTTAGATGTGATCTTCTAATACAATTTTAAGCACCCTGGCGGTCCTAGAGAAAAAAATGATTCTGACTACCTTAATTATCTTCTGTCAATACAAAAACACAAGATTTGTGATGAATGCACAGTGCATTCGCACTCACACTCTGTTGCTATTTCATATAATGCCAATTCTTATCTTTCTCACAGTTGGGAGTTCCCTTAGAGCACCGATGCTAGATGTTTGCTCTTCACTCTTTTTATCTATTTGTTGAACTGTAGGTGAAACTAGTACTTTTCTTGTCATGCCATTACTGGGAATGGCCAAGGCTCTTGGCTGTATTCAAAGAACAGCTAAAGCTTCAGAGACATACTGTCGTGCAATTAGCATTCTAGAATTGAGTAGAGGCCCTGAAAGCGAAGACTTGGTAGTACCTTTATATGGTCTTGGCAATCTTCTGATAATGGAAGGGAAGGTTGATGATGCAGAGAGTCTTTTTGTTAGGTTTGCACTGAATTCTGCTTGCTGATGTGTACTACTTATTAAGCAGTAATGAACCCTGCATATATGTTTACCTTGCCTTGCTTGATGTTTCTGCTAGAATTCTGAGCATATATAAAACCTTATATGGAGACAAGGATGGAAGAGTTGGAATGGCATTATCTTCTCTAGCCCATGTGAAATGTGCAAAAGGTAATTTCTCTCTCTCCTCTACTCTTAGTATGGATCTCCTCTTACTCCTACTGTAATATTTTACTTTGCTTCGAGACACTAGCCTTTTAATAGTTGAAACTGTGTAGATCAGTCTGGGCAATGAGAGGGCCATGCATTTAGGAAAATGAAATCCATTATAGTGGGTGATAATATAAAGTCCTTTTCTGATATAAGCTATCCTGCACCTAGAAAGCGAGTTTTTTTTCTGTGCAGGACTATCCTATTTCTCACTCATTTTTCTTGTAAATATTTTCCTTAACTAATGGTAAGTTGCATGTTTGCAGGAGATGTTAATGAAGCTATTAACTTATACAAAAGTGCCCTTGAGATCATCAAGGATTCAAATTCGATGGCTTTGGATGATCCAATGATGGAGAAGATGAGAATAGACCTTGCTGAATTACTTCATGTTACTGGAAGGTTTACATTTACTACTCCTATCTGTCTGGATCACTTCATGATGTTATTGTTTTGTAATTTGTTGTCATTAGATGCATATTTAGTGTACTTGCTTATAACACTTGGTTTTGAAATATTTCGACCTTCAGATGAAGTTTTCTTTGTCATCCTTATTATAGTACCAAGAGTATTAAGGGACATGTTTATTGGATGCCTCAGATAATCATGGAGCTTGCCCGTCTTTATTCCATCTACCCTTTGCTGTTGAGAATTGTATGTAGATGGCTTCCGAGGGAGTAATCTTCTGACATGCTGACATTTTTAAGGGGCAGGGTCAATGTACTATGGACGTTTATAAGTCTCTCATTGATCTCTTCTGGTGAATGGCCTAATCTTGGCCTGTGAAGGGGGCAAGTTGAGGGTTTAATTGGGCCTATGGTTGTTGGGGCTTTATGATGTGTGTCCTTTAATCGGTACTTCATGGTGTTTAAATTGGTTTTCTTGATAATGAATATGGGATAATGGCCTTGTGGTATTTATTCAAATAATCATGGAGAAAACATTCCCAATCTGACAGTTATCTGAGTTTATAATGATTAATTATGCATCTGAGATATCACAGAATGTAAATTTAAAGAAAACAATACTATTTTCTGGACAAATGAAGGCAGCTAGTAGTTTTCTTCATTTGATCAATGCAGCACTTGCAGGGGTAATGAAGGCCGGCAGCTGTTGGAGGAGTGCTTGTTAATTTCTGAGAAATATAAAGGAAAGGATCATCCAGATTTTGTTAGACACCTTCTAAATCTTGCGACGTCCTATTCTCGCTCAAAAAACTTTGTGGAGGCGGAGCGCTTGCTAAAAACTGGTTTAGATACAATGATGAGGACCTTGAGGCCTGATGATCCCTCCATCAGCTTTCCCATGCTTCATCTTGCAGTGACTCTATACCATTTGAGAAGGGATGAAGAAGCTGAGGAACTTGCCAAGGATGCTTTGCTGATTCGCGAGAAAGCATTTGGAGGAGATTCTCTGCCAGTTGGTAAAATAGTTTTTCCTGTCTTCATTAATATCATCTCTATGCATTGTCTCTGTCTTCACAGGAAATGTTATTTTGTGGAGTTACATTATGCAGTGTTAATCTTTTAACAAATGGACTGGGTGGCTTTTATGGATGCCTTGAAAACATTGGGAATTCCCTATTCTATTCCAGGCTTGCAGCTTATATTCTTCCTGTTTGATTTATCTTGCAGGGGAGGCTCTTGACTGTTTAATTTCGATTCAGACTCGCATGGGAAAGGATGACGACAAGATAGTGGCACTTCTCCAGAGAGTTCTACAAATCCAAGAGAAGGAGATAGGTTATGAGAGTGAAGAAGTCATAGAAACCCTGAAAAAAATTGCATTCTATATGGAAAAATTAGGAAGAAGGGATGAAAAAGTTCAGCTGCAGAAAAGATTGTCTGTACTCAAGATGAAATACAAGCAAATGATACATTATTAGTTTCTTGGCATATCTGCATCCATCTCCTTCTGGGTGATTTGATATGCACAGGTGGCCCAGAAGATTAACCATTTATTGGTTGAAAATCAAGTGAATACCTCTACACGATTCTGACATGATGATATTATCAGGTACTCGTGCTTTAGCTAAGTACCCCAATCCTCCCCTGTCAGATAGGAATTTTCAGGTCATGGTTGTCAAGTTTATGCCTACTTACTCCAGCAACTTGTGGAAAGATTCATTCATTGACTGGCTGCTGTCACTGGATGGGCATTCTTTGAGGACTGCAGTGTCGTTACAGAGGAAGAGGAGCCAATTCATCCAACTATTGGCCATTAAGGTAGCACCTGATTCCTCATATCATCTATGGTTATAGCAGTAAAAGGCATAAAGGAAGAGTGACGCCTTTTTAACAATTTTTTTTTTTGGTAAAGACGCATTTTTAACATTTCTCTTTTCAAAATCAGAAAAAAGAAATGCCTCTTTCTGTGCGAAATTGGTTGTCATATTACTTATTCATTGATTGCCTATGAACAAAATTGTCCAGCGGAGGTTGCTGAAATGGCTGCAGGGAGTTATAAAATTTATTATGGTCATATTTAAATTTACGGGCTGCAGTATTCTTGTGACAAGTTGCCTGAACTGTTATGATGTTTGTGACACCTAGTTCTGATGGCTAGTAGTGTAATACTATGGTCTATACTGTGATTTTACATTGTTCTCAGATTGTCATGCTTTCTGAGTCATTGGCATTCTAAAGAAACCATAGTCTCTTACTGAAATCTAGTTTCAGATGATTTGATCATGGATGGAAGAACATTTGACACAAGTAATCGATAAAAAGAACTTCTGCTAGTTGTTAGATCCCTGTACATTTTGCTAAAGCATCTGCCTCTTTGATACCTTTTCTGACAGCAACAGGGGCTGCTTGGTTACAAGTACCTTCCCATGGCAATATCTGAAAAAAGGTCCCTACATAGGACAGTCACTACCTCCTTCATGATCATAATTAATGATGCAATGTCAGACTCGGCGGACTGCTACTTGATAATTTGTGGCAGGGTGCGGAGTCCCAATGGTTACACCCAAGGGGGGTAGCTACATTGGTCGCTTCTCTCCCCAATTTTGATTTGTAAAAAATAATTGCTAGTGATGGGAGAACCTCTGATCGATGCTAATCATACAGGATAACAGTTGAGATCAACTTCATTTGTTTTTTGTACCGAGAACCTCCTGTACTTATAACTTGACACAAAGGGGCTGAAGGAGATACCTGTGCAACCCGACTCGGGGAACCAGAAGGAATCATGTTTTGACAGCCGCAGGGGGTTGAGGCTAAATGTGCATTTATTTTGTCCTACACGACTGCCATGTGGAGCTATCACCAACTGCAATGGTAAGTGGTTATAGTTTTCCAAGAAGCCGGGGACTGTGCCGCGCCGTATAGAAAAGCCTAGACTGTCGTGGATACTAGTCTGCTGACGACGCTGAAAAGGAAGGGGATGGGAGAGAGTTTCGTTGCTCGGACGAAGGTCCTACCTTCTTATCGATGTTGTTCGAAATGTTTTCCCCCCAATGAGGAAACCGCATTGTGCTGAGATACTCTCCAGTGGGACGATCTCATGTTGGTATTAAAATCCTTGTTGCGGATTGGTTGCCTCTTTTCGTGTCTCTTTTTTTTTTCCATCTTCTCCCTGAGAGTGCTTCTTGATGGTGCCCACTGCCCAGGGGCACAATTGTCGGGCACGAACTCGAAAGTCTCCCCCCTCGAATCTCCTCTCTGAAGTTATGCAAGAGTTTGTCAAATAAAATACCAAACCCGTCTCAACACCAGCTATCAAGTGGCGATCGTAGATCTTGGGGCTTTCATCTTTTCCGGTATCGGACATTAAATAGTCTCTGTTACCGAGACTCGCTTCCCCGAGGCTGATCCATAACCTTGGTCGGTTGTGGAAGAGTTTTTTAGTTAAGGACTAGAATAATATGTCTGGTCCCTGAACGGACATTTAGGTCGGACTTTTCTGTTCGCACGTTCTTTCTGATGTCGCCGACCGCCGCGGCCGCCCAGTCTTTGGCCTGGTTTGTCGTTTTCCTCTTTATTGCTCGGTTCGGTTTGATTCCGGAAATAGTCGGCATCCGATGTCAACTTCGATCGGCTAAAGCTCACCCAAGCTCTTCCTCTCCACTCATATATTTTAAACATGCATATTAATCAACATTATCTACACATGCGTGCTTGGTTCTCCAATGCTTTTGCTGTCGGTTAATTTAAAAAAAAAATCTGCTTTAGGGGTTAACTGTCTCTTATTGTAAACGTGTTTAGTGGGTCAAGTCCTTTTGACATCCAAGTTGGCTATGCTGAAATTCGTGGCTATCTATTTGATTAAATTTTACCCCTGGATGCCTGCTCATTATCACAACAATTCCTGAGTTTTTAATTTATTCAATGTGATTTTTGAACTACTAATATATGTTTGAATCGGTTCTTGAACTATAAAAGTTTAGAAGTTCGGGGATTATATTATACATCGAGTTGAAGTTTACTGATCATACACCATAGTATGAGAAATTATTTGTGCCATTATTTCTTAAAGAAGTAGTTTGGTTGGAATGGCACGAAAGAGAAGGAATTGCCGACAGGGGCTGGGGAAGAAATAGTTTATGGGTCCTTGTACGATCCCATTGACACATTGGACATCTATTGAACCATTAACCCAAAGATCAAGTGATGAACAAGGAGACACGTTGCTGCAAATAGACAAATTTAATTGCGCTCGAATGGAAGTCCTCGCTATTGGGTTCGTGATTTGTGGCGAAGGAGCTCAGAAAGCAAAAAATTGTCGGTGGCAACTCTCAACCATATCTCTCTTTGCTCAACTTTAGATCAAATTTGCTTTGGTACTTTTTTTGTATAAAAAAAAAATTCCTAAACTTGCACTTCAGCCCTAAATTAATACCCGTGTTCAAAAATCACCATGAGTTTTCTAAAAAATAACATGGGTATCGGTTAGCTTATTAGAATTCGCATATTGACAACCTCAATTTCGTATGAAACAACATTAGCATCACGATGTCGATAATTTTAAAAAAGATTAGTGGCTATTTTTTTTTGAATGTGTGAACAAATTTGAAATTAGAGTAAAGAATGATGATCTTATATAAATTGAAATGGAATCGAATTTGAGCCTATAATTGGAATTGTTCCTCTATGCTTTAGAAAGTTAATGATTTTGTAGAGTCAACCATAATGATTAGATGAGGAGGAGGGTGCATGTTGATAATAGTAGTGATATTGTTCATGATGATATTATTAGAACACGAGTAAATAGCGAGAGAGAGAGAGAGAGAGAGCTTTTGGAAATAACGCATATGAAATTCGTTCGGTCGTCTTCCTCCGTCCACGTGTTGAATTCAAGCGTCTTCCAATCCTGATCCCGAGGAGCCCCGGCGAATTTGACTTTCGGCCCCTCGACCATCTTACGTGGCGCAGTCCCACCGCTTATCCGCCACGTTCGCAGTTTCAAACCCTCCCTCCCCTTTAAATACGAATGGAGTCTCCCACCCTCTCTCTCTCTCTCTCTCTTTCTACGTGAATTGTGTTGTGGAAAGGACTTTCCTTCCTTCTCAGTTTTCACACAGAGCCAACACTGTGCCTCCTCCTCCTTCTCCTTCTTCAATCGTTCTCTCCATTCTCGTCATCCTCTCTCCGTCGGTCGACCTCGCTCGAGCGGAAGAAGACAATGCCGCACTGCCCCGTGGACAACAGTGCAACCAATATCTTCTACAGGACTTACGGCCGCGGCCCTGTCAAAGTGCTCCTCATCATAGGTCTCCCGCAGGAAGAAAAACCTTGCTCCTTTGGAATTCCGAAAATGGTGTCCTTCTTTCGTTTTTGGCAAAATCCCGTTTCCTCTGATGTGATGTTTCGGTGATGGACACGAGCAGGATTGGCCGGAACGCACGATTCTTGGGGGCCCCAGATCAGAGGATTGGCCGGCACCGATCAGCCCAACGACGAGGCTCTCGTGGGAGCCCTTGACGGAGGAGCTGGCGCTGGTGATTGCGGGGTCGAGGTTTGCGCATTCGACAACCGTGGCGCTGGCCGGAGCTCCGTACCCGCCGACAAGTCGGAGTACACGTGAGTCTAATTGAGGCATACCATGTTTTCTAGTTGTTCCGAGTGCGTGCTTCGTAAGAGGATAGGAGTTTCTTGAATCGGGAGTATACTCTCCGGAGATTGGTTGCCAGTTGGTGCAAGCTAAATTGTAACTTCAGCTTTCCTTGGACTAGTCGGAGAGAATGGATGGCGTTCTTAGTCTTTTAGTTTGATGATAATTTGGTGCTATTCCAACTTCTTATTCTTTTTTCAAAAGAAAATTGACTCTGTCTTTCAAATGTGATTTCTGGAGCAGGACAAAGATTATGGCGAAAGATGCGATTGCTTTGCTTGATCACCTGGGTTGGGAAAGAGCCCATGTCATTGGCCATTCAATGGGTGAGTTTACCTAAAGTTCATCGATGCTTCTTTGGCCTTGTGGTCCATGGGATTTCAGAACAATCATTTTGATTGTAACCGCTGGATGTCTGGATTTATCAAACCACGTTTGAATCTTAATAATGGACGAAATCACGTCCAGGACATGTCCACATGAGTGTTTCAGGATACCTAACTGCCCTCTTTGGCTGTCAAAACAGGAGCTATGATCGCTTGCAAGTTGGCTGCCATGGTGCCCAAAAGAGTTTTATCTTTAGGATTGCTTAATGTGACTGGTGGAGGTTTTGAATGCTTCCCAAAGGTATTGCATCTCTTCCAGTATGCGATGGTCCTTCCTTGAAATAGAGATTGGCATTTTTTTTCCCCTTGCAACCTAAAAGAGGGAAAAAAGTTCTTCCAGATTTTTTTTATTATTATCAAAGCAATCTGTTCGAGCGGCTGTTCACTGTTCAGTACTTTACGGACGGGTTGTTCCTTTAATCGCTGGCTGAGGTTGTCCTGTGCTCCTATCCTTTAATATAACCACATGAACAAGAGGAATTGGTTCTTTTTATTGTTACCATACTGCTTGGAGGGAGCCGTTTGTGATTTTTAACTGGTTGGTCGCTTGGGCGTTTTAATCCATGTAAAGAATGTTCCTTATTGATGTTTGCGCTTGGTAGCTGAAGTCACTTTCTCAGTTTGCATCCCTTGAATGTCCCAGTCACGGTTACCATACAAAATCATTCAGATGGAAAAATCTTCAAAAGATTCTCATTGCGTCGCTTTGTCCCGCCATAGCTACCACACAAAATCAAATAGATGGGAATATCGTCAAAAGATCTCTCATTGATTAGCTGCAGGAGTCCTTTTCCTCGTGGAAATGAGAAGTAAGGTAGAGACATAGGACTTGACCTAGGATTTTTTGTGGGAACAACGATTTTTTGAAATAGAGATCCTAAGAAAGATCAGTATCTAGCAAGAGCCTTCTGTGTTGCAGTCTTCACGAGATGATTTATTGTTTTAATCTAGGCAAAAAAGGGTCCTCTCACAGTTTGCACTTTTATGGTGAAACTGCATATTTTTCACTTGAATTCATTCATACTTTGCAACTTGACCTCACCATATGATGGGACATTGTTATCAGGGGAGTGGAAGCTGTTTAAACTTTCCTAGGAAATTGATTTCATTATTACTTTCCCAAAGAAATTCTCGTGCTTGTATTAAGTTACTAGTTGTGCCATCTACCATGTGAATTAAATTAGTTTGGATTATGCAATTGCTTTGTCACTTAAAACAAAAACAAAAACATTGAAGCCAGTTCTGATATGGCAGTTGAACCACTATTTGAGTTGTCTAACAACAATATTTTGATTCATGTAGATTGACCGACGAACAATTTCAATTGCAATCCGCTTTTTTAGGGCTAAAACTCCAGAAGAAAGGGCTGCTGTTGATTTGGATACCCACTACTCAAAGGTAGGCAGTACTTATCATCATTGTGAAATCCACTGCATCCTCCTTCCATCTCTGTCAAAGGACAGTTACTTAATCTTTTTCCATCCTGAAAAATATGAGGAGTTCTGGAGAACAATCAGCGGTTCCAGATAGCATGAATTAAGGACTCCAAGTAAATTGAATTGTGTTCTTGTAGTTCTGGTCTTTCTTTTGGGACACAGATAATCTCTCAGAGAGAGAGAGAGAGAGAGAGAGAGAGAGAGAGAGAGAGAGAGGTCCACAGGATAAAACCATTTGATCTACTTTCTTTCTCTTATGGAAGCATTATGTATTATATGCAGGAATATCTTGAGGAACATGTTGGTTCTAGCACCCGGAGGGCAGTACTCCACCAAGTAAGAGATCTTGAAGAATCTCAAGTTTCTTTGGTCTGGCATTAACTAGTGACTCTGTGTTATCTAGAGTCTTCCTGACGGTTCTTAAAGGTTTAGTAAGTGTTCATGTCTATGAGTGTGCTCCCAGTTTAAATGCACAACCGATGCTGTATAAACAAGAGCCAAACTATCAATGAGTTCTCCTATCCCTAGGATTTCCAGTGATGCATTTGCTTTGGTGTTCACAGTGAAATGGCCCTACCTCTGAGGTGAAACATGGTATTTTACCTTGGCAAAATTTTTCACTTATGACATTCACCTTTGCTTGGAGTTTATTGAAGCTGAGTGAACTTGATAAGAGATTACTTCACTGAAAATTGCTACTTTGTGTCGAAGTCAATAATTAGTTCTCGACTAGTTTAATTTTATAACTGCAATATAACATTGATAACTTTACTAAGGACTAGATCCTATCACTTGCAGGAATACGTAAAAAGTATTACAACAACGGGACTGCAGTCAAACTATGGTTTTCAGGGTCAGATAAATGCTTGCTGGAAGCATAGAATGACAAAAACAGAGAGAGAACTAATCTGTTCTGCTGGATTTCCTGTAGCAATCATTCATGGAAGGTATATGACTACCTTATGAACCGACATCACAAATGATAGTGCTAGTTCAACGGCAAATTTGTAAGAACATTGAATGAGAACATTTTAGTAGGTTAGGGAAACAGGTTCAATGTGACAAAGTCCTCAATGTTGATATTACCTCTCCTCAGACAATCAATGCGTAACTTGATTATGCCTCCCCCAGCAGTGTCCCTATGATAATGAGGGGCATGAGCACTTTTGGAGGTTTTCCAACATCAACCATTTGTAATCATCACATTTTCATGAGGGTCAACCAAGATATATAGGTGGTGATCTGTCAGAATCAGTTATCACTTTCAAGAAGTATTAGTTCCTGATTAGTGGCATGGTTTGAATGGCATTCTCTCAACTCTAAATTTCCTCAGATATTTATAAATGCTTCTTGCAAACTGTGTAATTCTACTTCAGAGATGATTAAGATTTCTCTATTATCTTCAATTGCAATCAGTGTTATTTGCTAGTATGTTGGCGATTTTGCTCTATTTTCACCTTCTTGTATGCAGGCATGACGTTGTTGCTCAAATATGCCATGCAAGGAGTCTGGCAGAGAAATTAAAGCCTGTTGCTAGAATGATAGAGCTTGATGGAGGGCACCTAGTGAGTCATGAGAGGCCTAAAGAGGTACATTATTTGGAACAAGAATCGAATAGCTACATGCTTGTTTTTTAGAGGGCGGTTTTTCTGGCACTATTACTTGCTTGCTCCAGGATAATTTACAGAGGCCAATTAGGATTCCGAAATGCACTGGACATACACGGGAATAAGTTAGATGAAATTATTCTGACAGTTAGTTTAGTGCTGGTAGGTTTTGTGCTTATTATTGATGAATCGGATGTACTTTAATTATTCAATTGACTTGTTATGTATATGAGTTGAGATCAAAAGAAATTTGCAAAGTTTATTCAGAATTGGGAGGTTTTTAGAGGTGGCTTTTGAACATATGATTGCAGTCCAGAGCTTCTGAAAAATGAGGGAATCACATCAAATCGTTTCAGTATTTTGGTCATACAAGTTGGTCTAATAATCTGGGCTAGATTGTTGAACTTCAAAATATGTTTAAAGCTATGCTCATGTTCAGGTTAATCAAGCTCTTCTCGAGCTGATCAAGGCATCAGAAATCAAGGTTGTCCAGCATGATTGGACTGACTTGCCTAACAAAAGCTCCAGTGAGTATTTGCCATGCGCAGAATGAGTTCCCAGTCTCATTTATTTATTCTCCGATGCATTTGTGCACATTGGATGCTATACCATACCAACGTGTGACCTGTGTGCAGCACATGCCCATCATGTAAAAGACCACAGGGGCCAAGCCTAACCCACATTTGTTGGCATTGACCTTAGCCAAACAAAAATGAGACTTGCACTACAATATCTGTTAGGTTAAGTGTTTTTATTTGTTTCTGAAGGTTCCGCAAGTGCTGATATCTACTGATCCTTTTACAGGATTGCTGGAGACAAGTTCATCTATTACAAGAACACAAGCAGAGGGAGAATTACTTATGTGTCTTGTTAATGGCATTATGGAAAGACTAAATTTTTTCCTGTGGCACTTTTTTGGTTGGTTAATGATGGGATTTGAGTCTGGAAGAAAGGCGGTGGAGTTCCTGAAGCCTATTAAGGTCCAACCTGCCCTCACATATTCACATAGCTGTTAATGCGCAGAACCCTCTTTCTGACTGGTAATTTCATTTCTGTCTCCTATTTTAAGACCCGATCTCTTTTTAAGACATGCAGGCGTAGTTATATTTTTAGGTACTGGAAAATGAATATTAACTGTTTATTTGCTCCCATTACATTGCAGAGTTTCTTTCATCAGAGACGGGCGGCTCCTGTAACATGATCCTAGTGAAAATAGAAGAATTTGACTTCGCAATGAGACTGACGGAAGCGTCAACACCGTCCAAAGAGAAGCCAACTTTTAAGGCAGATATCTCTAGGATAGGCAAAGAGGGAGACAAATGTGAGAATTGAGAACCCCTTCCTTTCAACACTGGAATGTATATCATTGGAGTATCACTACTGACTAGGAAACCTATGTTTCTCGATTTCTTTAATGAATCGAAACGGTTTCTTAATATATTCAACGAAAGTTTCTCAGAGTCTGTCTTCTATGGATAGCGCTTCTCCACTTGTTAAAGTGCTCCAGATAACCCAGGCCTATATTGCGCGTGTATGACAAATAACATGTGCTCGATCATTCATGTGAATAATACTGATAAAAAAAATTAGAGATTCAAAGTAAGTTCTCAAATATTCTATAAAAGAGAAAAAAACGTATCTCTTACAAGGTTTCCAAAAAATTAGTGCAATCGACATTTGATTTCTTCTTTATTAACTGTGGAGAATTGCAGTGCCAATGCTCTCTACCTGTTTCTGCGTTTCTGGATAAAAGGTTGGACCGGTGATGATCCTTGTTATTTAAGATCTCCAGACATAGGAGGTCCTAGATCGATGGTTCGGGCCTTAACTTTCCTAAGCCCCACCTTTCGATGGAGATACAGGAGCGTGGTACCCTCGTTAGATCGCCTTTCAGTGGCATGCATTTTAACTGTCGTGATTCCACATGGCCACTCCTGTCCATCTTATTTCTATATCTTTGAGGCCATGTACGTGCCACTTCAAGCAATAACACCAGAAAATAAGACGCGTGATTTATGAACGAAACCCAATCGGGGAAGACGAGTTTTTGTACAAGGAAACTTTAAGTTTTGCGCGCGCACAGAGAGAGAGAGAGAGAGAGAGAGAGAGAGAGAGATTTGCCTGATTGATCCTATTTCTGAGAGGAGAGAACCTCTGTGAAGAGATCTTGCAGTTGCAGGATGAGGAGAATGAAGAAAAAAGAAGGGAGAAGGAAGCAAAAGTCTTTAATAAGATGCCGGATGCGGTGGAATATGTGGAATATTATTTCTTGGACGAGGAAACATTCCAGTGATACCTCTGGAATATACCAACGTGCCCATCTTTTTTCAGCTTTACGAGTGAAGCCGAGCATCGCCTCTCTTACGTCCTTTCATGCCGTCCCTTTCCAGGATGCGGAGTTCTCTCTCTCAAGAATCGCACGCATGAAACTACCATTAAAGTGACAACGACCCAGATAAGTTTTGAAACAAGTCGCTTTTATAAGCTGATATATCTCTTCAGGTTGAGATTACGTGTAGACATATGAATTTCTGTTGTGGTCGGAAGCTGTACAATGTCCAGTAACTACATACATATATTACAGATGGTAAAGAGGTAAAAGAAGGGAAAAATATGAGGAGGAATGATTGATCCTTCTAACACAGTTCACCTAAAACTGGTCCCTGCTTCATCTCCTCGTTTCTGTCCTCAGATGTGTTATCCCATCGCAAGCTAAGGTTCCTTCAAGGTCCCCGATGATCCGAGCTATTCGGACTTCCAGGCCTCTTTGGACTTCTTGAAACAGAGCCCTCACATCATCGGCAAAACGCTTTACGTCAAAGCTGGAAGATTTCGTGAGTTCTTCAGCTGCTCCAACAAATCCAATGGCGATCTTCGATTGTATCTCCATCAATTTCTGTCCTGTCGCAACCATGTGCCGTTGAAGCTGAAATGTTTCCTCAAGGAAATTCTCTAGTGTTTTATTCCTTCCCCTTGATTTCGTGGCATTGGAATTCACGTGACTCCCATCCAGATTGTTCTCATGCTGAAAATTTAGATTACAATCAGATTACAGCTAATGTCATTTTCAATTAAGCACAGAGAATAGGAAAAAGAGAAAGCACTGCAGAGATTTTAAGGGGAGGACTATAGAAATTCTCTCTCTTTTCCTTTTTGGCTCGCCAGTCTTATGAGAGTAATCTATGGCTAGATAAAGGCAGGAATTGGAATATCTTCGCTGGATAAAGATAGGAATTAGAATCTATTCGGATGACAATGTTCATATCAAACTTGCTGATGCTAAACAATTCATTTATAGCTGGCAAAAAAACAACCATCCAATGGGAAAATCAATTAACATATTTCAATGGATTGGGCTTCACCATGATATTTCTGTCGGTACCAAGTCCATAAGAGTGCATTTTCTATAGGAGAAGCTTACCATTCGCTTGCACAGATCATCGGCTTTTTCTTGGTGCGACTGATACCGGCTGACTTGTTTGGTCAACAAAGAAACAAGCGATAGAAAACCTTTGATGCCATTGGTTCCGTCATCTTTGCTTTCGACATTTTCACTGCCTTCTTGCTTTCCCATCAACCTCTCAAGCATGAGAAGTTGCTGCTTCAGCCTCTTGATCTTGTACGAAACTCCAAGAGCTTGAAGATCCATTTTCCAGGAAGAACTTTTTATCTTGCTTGAAATCTGGCTCAAAGACGGTTGATTTTGGAGAGTGCCCAAATCTGTGGAAGTTCCACTTTCATCTCTTTTGGGAACACAATCGCCAACATCCTTCTGTTCTGCAGAAACTTTCTGTGATTGGACCTTCGTCCCTTCTGTGGGGTGACAAACTAATGCAGCTTCAATTATTACCTCTCCACTTTCGTCTGGAGAAGCTTTTGCAGCCGATCTATCTGCTTTTTTGTCCTTATGCCCTGGTCTTCTCTTCATGATCTTTACTTCAGACCAAATATTACCTCCAACCAGTTCAGGTTCATGGATAGATGGATCATTTAAAGGCCTCTGTAAATTAATATGATTTGATTGTGAAGCAAGCTGCTCTTTCAAAGCACCGAGCTCATTCTCCCGTGCAAACAACAGGGTTTCCAACTTCGTATTAGTGTTTTTGAGTTGAGATATGTCTCTATTCAAACCCTCAACATGGGACCGCAGTCGCCTGGACTCAATTTCCATGCTCAGCATCTGCC
This sequence comes from Melaleuca quinquenervia, assembly GCA_030064385.1. Taxonomy (NCBI): domain Eukaryota; kingdom Viridiplantae; phylum Streptophyta; class Magnoliopsida; order Myrtales; family Myrtaceae; genus Melaleuca; species Melaleuca quinquenervia. The sequence goes on along the minus strand of CM057718.1, from coordinate 262,133 downwards.
AACGAAAAGCTTCCAATTTCTCATCTTTGAGTCTCATCTGTTCCATGAAGGCATTTAGCTCAACATGATGCCTTTCCTCGACTAGAGTTGCATATTTATCTGCTTCGGAATGCACCCAGTGTTCCAATTGCTTAACATCAGCCGTGATAGCTTCAAGGACCAGAACAGATACATAATTAGGAAATCAAAGGAGAGGCAGAAAAAGTAGACAGAAATCATCTTAGCCAAGAATTTCATGATGAGCTATATCTCGTAAGAATTAGCAAGAGGAAATTAACAGAAAGCCAGGAAAGAGACTATAGCTCGTACCAAGTGCCTCAGTTTGTCCTCGAGAATGGCCATCATACTCAGGAGAGCATGCCTCTATCTCCCCAGAAAAATCGGGATTCTCGTATTCAACAGGATTATTTGCCTGCAACCTGGCCTTTCCAATAAGAGATGACCCTGTTGCGCCGGAATTCAGTTTTCTCGTTCCATATATACCTTCAAGTTGTAGATTAACTTGGTTGGCCAACATACTTCTCAACGAGTATCCCCCATGTTTGGACTCAGACGCGGACCTAAATCTTTGTTTCTCTAGTTCTGTCTGTTTCCTCTTAGCTTTTGTCAGCTTAATCTCCTTCAAAAGCATCTGCTTCTCCGCAGTGTCCAACTTGGACTTCCTCAGCATTGCAGACAGAATATCGTCTTTCTGTTCAATGTCCTTTTGCATCTTCACAATCTCCATGGACAATTTTTGGACCATCAATTCAGACTCCTCCTTCTGTTCTAAAACCAACTCGAGCTCTTGCTTTGTGGTCTCTACTTGCCTGAGGGCCCTACCCATCTCGGCCTCGATCTGCCGTTGGTTTGACACGAGCTCGATCAATGAGGTTCTGTGCTTCCGAATTTCCGAGGCATGCCCTTTAGCCTCTCGCTTTGCGTTCTCCCTCAATTCTTCCGCAGTATTCTCTGCCTTCTTGAGCTTTTCTTCCAGTTCCTTTCTCTTTAGTCCCTCTTCTTGAAATTCTTTATCCTTTGACTGGACCAGAAGCTCCATTTCCTTTAGTCTTTCGTTCAACCCACAAATTTCTTCATCCTTCTTTTTCACAAGGATCTTCACCTCATTCGCGATTGCTCTGATCTGTTGCTGGAGCTTCTTCCTTTCATTAAACCATCTCTGCTCTTGCGCTGCAAAAATACTGACTACTTTCTCGTTGGCTTTTGCATCTTCATGTCTAATTCTCTTCAACTCGTCTCTCTCTTTCTCAGTCATTTCTAGCTTGGCTAAGAGCGCACCTTTTCCCTCATCAGTGTCCTTTTTCTGAGCTTTCCACACGAGCAAACTCAACAACTGGGCGCTTCCTTGGAGTATCGTGTTCCATACCTCAGACCGTTTGTCGTCATCCCTCTCTCGACCGGGCAAGAGTCTTAGGGCAAAGAACGCGCACGACGCACCAAAGTACATTGGATACCAGTTATTGACCTTTTCTTCGCATAAGAACAAGGATGACGAACCAGAATCTGGACTCTTCCTCACATCCATTTGTCAAGAGCAGGAACGTGCTGCTTCTCCCTTGAGAAACATGAAGACGGAGCCAGCAGACAAAAGTCGATCAGAAAGAAGCATTATTTCAAGCAGTTGCCATCGACAATAGAACAATTCACTCATTTGCACACGATTACTAGATGACCAATTTTCGCAACAGCATGCACAAACAACCAAAATCAGACAAAAGAATTTCAATGAAGGAAAGTCAACACAAAAGCAGAGACAAATGAGGCGAGTGGAAAGGGACAAAGAGAGGACTCACCAGAGCAACAGATTCGAGGCTTCAATTGAAACCGGATTCAGGACTCATCAGGAGTAGATCTCAAGCATCGGCTGGACCCAAAAACTGCAGAGAAACTGTGCTGCAAAAATGAACTATAAATGAGCAAGAGAATGACAAAAGCATGAGGGGCGAGCGGAATTAACACGTGAGAGAGTGGCAAAATCTGCTCAAGAAAGGCGCTTTGAGCAGCAGAAAACATGAAAGAAATAACCGAAAGTGTTCCCTGGTTTTCAGTGAGAAAACTGACCCACCCTTCAAAAAAATTCGTCTGCTCTCTCATCTTTCTCTTCGGCTGAGTCATGACTACAACAGCAGGAAGCAAAAGGCGCTAGATTCCTGCTAGTTTGTCAACGTAACTGACAACAGAGAAAGGGTTGATCCAAAAAAAGAAATAAAGAGGAAAAAAAAATTGAACCCTCATTCAGAACAGTCCAAGAAAGTTTGTATTTTTCCAGGGTGGATTACCCTGCAGAAGTGCTCTCTTTCTCCCATAAATTAATTTTCTTGAACATGCTGCAACACTAAACTACAGTGAGCAGATTTTACTTTCTCGTTAGATTTTCGGCTTAAAACGACACACGCAGAGATATTTTGCAGAATTGAGAAAGAAAGATCATTGGTTACCAGCTACACTTGGGGGTTCAGGAGGATAATCTGCCGATTATGTCAGGTGGAATGAACCGCATGACCAGACCTTGGACCACATTATCAGCAACATTATGAAGGTGAGGCCAGTACCAAGTGCGAAACCTTCTCTCATAGGAATCTAGACAAATTCATGGGAAAGAATTCTTAGGCGACACCCCTGTTTAATGCTAAGCACCTAACCACCACCACCACCTCCTCAAGCACAAAACTAGCATCTATCATCGGTTCTCATTGAAGCTAAGACAATCGGAAACATTATATCTCAGTCTCGCCCTTGTTCATCTTCCTCTCCCACAGGGCATGTAATCTGGTAGCCAGAGTTCACCCTTGCGTGAAATCAGGTTGCTTGATATACTATGATACGCGGAGACCAATTCCCATAATTGATGAACATGAGTCGAAATGGAAAGACAGAAGCTTCGAAGAAGGACCCTCCACGTACGTAAATGGACGAATTTGCCGTGTGATTAAGTGCTCAAGGTCCACGCATTGGAGGGCCATATTAGCCAAGGGAATCATGACATGCAAATTGGGTCTAAGAATGGGAAAGGCACGAAAGGAGGTCACTGTCAGTGTGGATAGTCATGATGAATGCGAGGGACAAGGAGGCCAGGCTTTCGTCGGACCAGAGGGACCGAGCCTCTTTCCTTATGGTCCTCAAGTTGCTTCCTTTGCCGAGGAGGGCCTGTAAAGCAGGAGACTTGCTCAAGAAAGTTGGTACATGAAGCACACAATCAATTGCCAAATATCACATAAAAAGAAAAAACAAGGAGAGAGAGAGAGAGAGAGAGAGAGAGAGAGAGATTGAAACATTATGGAGTATCGAGTTGGGTCTGCAATATTCCATCACTGCTTTCGATTCTTTAAGTTGTCCAAGATCTGCCCTTGAAATCTGGGCATCGTTTCGCTGGCTTCATCATTTAATTATACTACAGGAAAACGGCTTCGAACAGTCTTTAAGTCGTCGAAGCAATCTCCCCCACTGCTGAGTACTTTCAGGAAAAGAAAATTTGAGAAAGAAGAAACAGGAAAAGGACATATCCCATGATCCCACACCAATGAATTTGTACTTGATCGGACTCGATGGTGTTCTTTTTCTTTCTGCAATTTCCTTTTCTGAATCTGTCTCGGCATCCTGGCTCTCTCCTTTCTCTCAAAACTTTTGCTGCAATCCCCTAACAAAGCGTCAGAGTCAAACTTCACGCCTAAAACTAAGTATCTTCTCCCCATTCAATTCCCTTACTACTAGGCACGCGACCTAGTGGGCTGACATAATGATGATTAATCGTGGAATTACATGGAAAAACGTTAAGCTCGTTTAATTAATCGAGTTGATATATGAAGACATGATGCCGGGCTTGATTTTCACGTTTGGCTTCTTACTTAATAAAAAATTTGCAACTCGAGAGTTGTGACTTCTATTTCAATTTGAAATGCACGAGACTTTCTTGATATGTACAAATTGGCACGTAGATATATGTATAAATATTCTCATAGTTTTCTAAAGTATAAATAATATTTTAGATTCCAACAAATTTTTTGCCCTTTGACCGATTGTAAAGAGTTGATGGCACGATATAGGAGGTAGGGCGAATGGCAATGACCATCAGGGGTGTGCAATTTGAGCAAGTTGCCCTGAGAATAGGTCCGGTTTTTTGTTCCAAAATTTTCGAACTTATGAGAATTGATCTGGTTCCAGATAATGAGTGAAGATCCATTCGTGAACTGGAGTAGTATTGGAACTAGTTGCATAAAGTTAAAAAAAGAAGAACGTAAAAACCCTAGTTTCTCTATTTCCAACCTCTAGGTTGAGCATTTATAGAAATCTATTGCCAACTTAATCATGTTGTTCCTTTTGTTTTCAGGTGGTTAGAATTTGGAGTATTATATATTTTATGAATGAATAAAGGAAGGAATTTGAAAATTATCTTTTATTTTACTTGCTCGAAATTTTTTTTATCATTTTACAACTGGACATGACTACGTATTCACTCTACTCATTGTTGCTTTTGGTGGATAGAGATTTTGTTGTTTTATCATCTACTTTCAATTTCAACCGTTTTCATTGCTCATTTCATTTCGCTGTAAAAAGTGAACCAGAAAAACAGAAAACAAGAAAAGCGGATTTTGGGTTAGATTCTAAAATGGACTTGAAAAACATAGTAGCGGTTCGAAATCAATTTCGGGACAAATAAGATAGCTTACGGGTTCTAAAAAGTCGGGAAACGATTCCAATGGAACTTATCTATTCTAAAATCGATCACCTCTAATGGCCACAACATGATCGAGAGGATCACGAGCTGGTCCGAGTCCAAAGGCAAAGGCGGCTCCTCCGATGGGACAAGAAGTGAGGGCGAAAGGTGAGAGTGATCGGTTCAAAACTCGTGTCCAATTTGCTCGGCGATGGACACCACAAGGGCATGTGCGCTCGCCCTCGTTAAGTTCACGTGGTGGGGCTTGGTACCCGCCCTTCCACCGAAAGGGAGAGAAGGAAGCACGTGCCTGATCCGATGAGCATGTCGGCGCTTGTACAAATGTTGGGTACTCCCTCGATTGCCACGTAGGATTTATACAAGTCCGCTCACTAGTTGTTACTTGGGCAAATTCAGGCCAACCCATTTCGTACGATCTTATGTTTGGTTAGTCGAGATGTGAATGTCAAGTGAGATTCGTTCTGTATAATTCGGACATGATCAAGAAATTGTGCACCACTTGGATTAGACAAATATGCTGCTGTGGTAGTACTAGATAGGTAGCACTGCAATTTTAACCTTTCTTCGGCTTCGTGAAATAAGGCTCTCGTGGGTGCGTCGCCATTGTTTGCTCGTGGATTGTGCAAAGCGTTTGCAAGTCGTGATCATGAATCGATGGGGACTACGGATTGTGGCCGAGGATTGATCATCAATCATGGATGGTGGCCAAGGATTGATTGTGGATCATGGTTGAACACTCATTTTTTCCCCATATTTTATCAAATGCTTTTGACATGCTAGTTTAAATGCGCGATTGTTCTCGGGATATATGAATTTTTCTGGGTTTAACAATATATTAACAAAGCATAAAAACAATAAACGTGCCCGGTATTAAGTTCCATTAACAAGAAAATCGTTCCAAATTTGCTCGATCCAAAAAAGAAGAAAGATCGATCTCCAAGTCCATAGTCTGTCCAAGAAAAATGCAAGAATTCTAGCTATGAAAAATTTCCTGAACAAAATTTACTCCGCTCAACGAGGCAAATGGCAGACAGAATTCCGCAGGCCGCGAGTTTATATAATACATGGTACATAAGAGCCCTATATATACATATTTATATATTTACATTTTGTTATGGAAAATTCCTAAATAGGCATACACCATGTGGACATTTATAACTCACACATGAGCAGTTGAGGAATCGGATATTAATACCAAAGTCCAAGGTCCCACCTCAATAGACCTTGACCACGACACCAAGGATTAGGGCATACGCAATTGAGCTTGGCCAAGATGGATAGGGGTACAAGTGCCTCGATAGACCTGACCGCGAGCACCGGAGTTCCAATCTCAACATTGATGGGTCGAGGCACAAACATTGGGTCCCACGCTGTAGCCTCAATAAACCTTGGCTTGGGCATTAGGAACTCGAGATCAAGTTTCGATGACTCCAACATGGCCTTTGTGAACCTAGGCCTAAGCGTTGAGGACTTGGACTCAATTGCGGTCTTGCACTTGACTTTAGTGGACTTGGACCCATGTGCCGAGGCATCAAGCACAATTACATGGGATTTTTTTTTTTTTTTTGCACCAGGGGGAGGGGCGGGGGGCGGAAGGTGTAAGCACTAGGGGCCCAACATGGGCGTTGGATCCTAGACCTGACCTTGATGGATTTAGGCACGGGTGCTGGGGTCCATAGACCTCGATATGAGCTCCCAATATATGGTCCTATACTTTGAGGATTCAGGGACTAGTATTTGAGTTTTCATGCTCAAAAGTAAAGTTTTAAATCTAACTATCGATATCTAAATATATCTTAGAGGAAATTATTTTCTTACATTTAAACATATGTTCTTCATCGATTGGGAAAATATTTTTCTTTAACTAATTTTTGTAAAGAGAATCTCAAAGCGGAAAATGAGAAAAATGATTTCTTTTATAAAACAAATGAAGCATAAATCAATATTCAAATAAAATACATGGAACATAAAAACTACAAAAAAGAAAAAGAGGAAGAAAATAAATATAAAAAAGACTTCTCCGCCGACTCTCGGCTTTGATCTGGGCCCAATCACGAGGAAACTTCTAAGCCCGCCGAGAATTTTCTCATGCCATCCTCTTAATTTAAAATTTTAATCAACAGTTCCATTTTATTTTCTAAAACCATCTCCTGCCTTTTTCTCTGCTTTCTAACGCCCTCTGATTTCTCTCCAAGGGCGACCCCATTCCGATCTCCATTCAATCTGCAATAGAATCGCAGGAATCTGCGAAACTGAATTTCCGAGCTCTTCCTCCGCCTTCATTCGCGCTGACCCACCGCCGAGTAAGGTTTCGCCATGGGGGAACTGAAAATGGAGGACATGCCCTTGCCGTCCCTCTTCGAGCACTCTCGCAAGATTCACCTCGCCGCCGCGGAGTCCGCCGTTGATCAGGTGAGCCGCGTATCCGCCGCGACGGTGTCTCCTTCGTTAATTATTCCCCTTCGTGTGCGGCCTCTTTCGTTTTCGCCAGCTCTTTTCCTTAAAAAATTCGATGTCGACGTTTTTCTAGGATACTGTGAGGAGAGGAATCGAGGCGCTGCGGAAGTGTGAAGACATGATAAATAAGCTGGGGTTGTTCTCGGCCAACGAGACCAAGGATGATATCAGCACTTCTAATCTCAAGTATATTTTGGTGAGCAAATTGCTTTTCTAGCTTTTCTGTTCGCTTTCGTGTAGGCGCGGTGCCTAGAGAAGTGATGATGCTACCGGTAGTCTTCATCGACGTTTTTTCCTAAATCTTGCTATAAAGATGTGAACTTGAGATTTCATTTTATGATTAGCGAAGAAGCATGATGGAGCTGGCGATGAATAGGGTAGATTTTCTTAGTGACGAGCATCGATTGTTGCAAATAGGGTTGTTATCTATCATGCTTAGGAGCTTTTCATGCATTCATTTCTGCCTGATGAATTATGGCAGAGGGTGATGGCAGTGCTGTTGTTTGGGCCACGAGAAAAAAAAAATTTAAGTCAGCTTTTCATTGCGTTCTTCTTTGCAGGTTCCTTTTTATCTGGCTGAGCTGACAGAAAAGGTTGCTGCTGATGATAGGGTACCCATTCTTAAAACCTCTCAGGCAAAACTGAAGGTCTGTTTTGTGGTTTATTTTATTTCTTTGTGTAGGAACTTTTGAGATTGGGACATGCAGACTGTGAGGAGGGGACTTTTGCTATGTCTATTACCTTTTTTTGGGGGAGTTCTTGCTGGAGTGCTGGTACACAATGAGGATGAAACGTGGTTGCCATGTCTTGCAGGAATTTGTGTCATTTTGTGAAGCAATGGAACTTTTACCCAAGGAAGAGTTGGAGACATCTGTGCATGGAGGTTCGAATCAAATGGTAGATCAAAGAGCTAGAAAGGTAACGGTGCATATCCTTTCTCAGCTATTATTTTACTAAACACTTTGTGGCTAATCCAAACGGGGTACGATTGGTTATAGTTTTTAGACATTTAATGGAGCTGATTGCTTCTCTGGTGCTGAAAAATTTTAGGGTACTTCCTATAATTGAAAGTAGTTACTATAGTCATAGAGAAGTATGAGGTGTTTTTGGTGTATCATGCCTTGCCAATGGATAACTCTGTGCATCAGTTTTTAGACATTTAATGGAGCTGATTGCTTCTCTGGTGCTGAAAAATTTAGGGTACTTCCTATAATTGAAAGTAGTTACTATAGTCATAGAGAAGTATGAGATGTTTTTGGTGTATCATGCCTTGCCAATGGATAACTCTGTGCATCAGTTTCAAAACAGTTCACAGCAGGATCAACAGGCTTGATTTTGGAGGATTAGTTCTGTATTTATGATCTTGGTTATCTTGTGGTGGGAGTTTGGTTTATTCAGAAGCTTTTATCTTCTGAATGATTCATCCCTGAATTTCCTCATCTTTGGGCTTATTATCTTCCCATCACATTGCAGTCCTCTTTAAAATTCATCTTCACCAAAGTGGACATTGTTCAAACTCTTGAATGAAGCAAAAAACGATAATCTAATTCAGCAAAAATCAGTAAAGAAATTTCAATAAAAGAAAACAGAAAAAAAACTGCAGAACAGATATAGAATAGAGCCGCAGCAAACAGAAAAAACTAAAAATTAAAAATCGGAAGAATGAAGATAGCTTCAAAATCATAATGCACCCTTGACCAGCACATAAAGGAGAAGTTTGGAGGTTGAGAAGAGTCAACTATTTAAAAAGTAAAAAGAATAGAGAAGAAAGCTTCAGAAAAATGGTTCAATCAGAATGCGTGTTAAAGTTTGAAGATTGATGAGTGCATCATGGAGGAGAGGTCAGCAGTAGGCAGGAATGTTCAAGCTATACAGAGTCGATTTGAACCAGCTGTAGTTTCATTGGCCCAATTTTGCTAATAAGCCAAGTGATGTGTTCCCAAGAAAGAGTGGGTCTTGGACTCTTGGGCTAGTAGCAAGGCCCAAAATTATGTCTCCTTTAGCTGAAAGAATGAACACTTGTTTTGATAAGGATCATTAGGATCATTGGTAGGATTGCAATCCTACACAATCTCATGATCTTGGGCCCCAATCCCACCTATTTGCAAATGTTCCTGCAATTCGGACATGATCCTACCAACCACGTGCGAAAAGGAATGACCATTTAATAATGAATACCTTTTTTGTCTTTGGGCAGATAGCACGTTTTAAACGTCAAAAAGCTGCTGAATCAAAGTTGCTTGAAATCAAGGAAAGGAAAGAGCGGCGTGGGAGGTCAACCAAAGCAGCTGCCTTATCTACTCCTGTGGAGGCAGGAGAAGAAGAAATGATCGATGACGACAGTGAGGAAGAGCGTGAGGTTGGTTCTATATGGCAGTTAGATTTTCGATTTGTGACCAAGAGCTAAAGATGCATAGATGCACTTTCTCAGCATATGTTCTCCACAACTTACAAGTGCAGTAGGTAGTTTGGGTTACTACTTAAGAATGCTGTGTCTATGCATGTGTTGGTTTTTTTTTTTTCAGATAGTAGCTCCTCAAGCTATCTTCTAGAAACTCAAGTCAGATGACTGCTGAAAGTTTGCATTTATTGCACTTAACTATTTCACTACTTTCAAATAAAAATGAGGTTAATCATCTTGTTCATGCCAAATACTCGTGTTCAAAGGTCCATCATGAATCTCATGGTCAAAATTTCATAATCTTGACATTGCAAATGAAAACGCAAGTAGTTTCTGATATAGAATATCCTTTTCATCTCTTGTTGATTCTGAGATTGGTTATTTAACATTCAACATGCGATTGCCTTTCTTCTTTTACCCTCACGAGGGTGACACCTAATATTTTTATTCTCAATGTACTTTCTCTCGCAGGCTTGGCTTACTACAATATCTCTAGCGATTTGTAAGGTTAGCTTTGTCCAATGAATCATTGAGACCAGTTGGTCATGTTTGGTTAGTAGATACTCTTTGTTTGGTCGTTTACTGGTTATGTATTGGTGTGATGAATATGCTCTTGCCATGGACATTGCAGGCTCTGGATTTACTAGACATGCTGAAGAGAGAGGAAGAAATGCTTTCTGCTATCAAAGAGAAACAGTCAAAGGTATATTTGTGGAGATTGTGCCACCTAAAGAAAATTTGCACACATTGAAATACTGCAGACTGCCGGTTCAGTCCCTAGAAAAATCTGAACTTCCTACCCTAATGGAGTGCTGATATTCTGTTTTATCTAGCGGCTCTTCCGTCCTAATCATAGTGGCCACGCTTCCAAATAGAAAATTTATTTTTTGGGTGCTAAGATTCCCAATCCCATTGTTTTGAGCATTTCATGTTACTTCCTGCTAGCATTATTTTTTATTCGTGGTGAAGAAGCCATGCATTCCCCTATTCCTTTTGTTTCCCATGTTAGCATGTACCGATTGAACATGTGATAGCTGAGGGCACCACTATGTCCCTCTGGTCCTGAGGTTCACCCCTTTGACGCGGATTGTTAGTGCTGACACAGAGAAGCAAAGGAAAGATTTAAAAAAGAAAAAAGAGGGTGATGTATTGTTCTTCATTCATTTGGATCTTCTTCATACATAATTAAAAATGAGGGGCAGGCTGAGCAGTATAATTAAGCAAAGGTATTGAATCTGGGCCACAATATTGGTGGCTGAGTTCTCCCAGTTGCAGGCATAATTGTTTTGTGCATTAATGGATATGAAGAAGTGGTTTGCATTCGCAGGAAGGAGAAAAGGAGTTCTCCCGTGCTATTCTGGATGAGCGCATGAGGACAGCTGAAGGGTGGCACCGTAATGCTGCAGCTCGTGCACGATATACTAAACCAGCACAACCTATTACATGTGCTACTTTTGCACAAGATGTTTTGGAAGGCAGGGCAAACATTTCAGATGCTCATGAACATAAACACCAACCCCTGATATTTGGACCTGCGAGCCTCATAAATGGGAGTCTGACTAGCGAGAGGGATAGAATAGCAGCACAAGTGTTCCAACCAGGTTACAGGTACGCACCACTGCTGATATTTGTCTCATGTTGTTCTTTTTGTGAAACTATTAGAGGATCCTTGGATGTTGTCTTAGTCCTTAAATATTCATACTGTCTTTTTGTGTATATTCGTCCTGCTATGTACCTGAGGAGTGGTTTCCGTGTGAATTAAATCATTTTGTTTGCATGCATCAGGATGCCAACCATGAGCATTGAGGAAGCTGGCTTGAAGGAGATGCAGATGATGCAGAAGTTTCAAGAGAGAAATGCCAAGCTCATGGAAGAGGCTAACTCTGCATGGTACAAGGAGAGGAGACAGCCGGGGCCAGTTGAAGACGAGGACGAAGACGATGATGCTGCTCAGGAGAAAGCGAGGGCCTGGGATGACTGGAAAGATGACAATCCTCGCGGGGCAGGAAATAAGAAACTCACACCTTGCGGGTGATTGTGGGGGATCCGCTCTATGTTTCCTCTCTTGCTGGTGAAGCTTCTCCTGCATGTCTGAACGATACCTTTTCTTTTCTTTTTATTAAGTTTTTCAGACGAGAGAAACATCTTTGTAAATTATCACGGTTTCGGGTGAGATCGTTATTCTTTATGCCTTTCCAAGAGTTGTGTTCCTGGGTAGCATGATTTGGTACGAGCTTGTACCAAAGATTGTCAAACCTCCAGTTTGTGTCTTCACTCTCTCCTCGTGCGACCTTGCTTGCATGTCACACAGCCGGTTGGATTCTAGAGAACCACAATAGAGGGGGTAGAAAAAAGCAAAGACACTTGCATTTTATTTTAACGGGATAATTTCATAACGTCAACTAACAAACTTTTACATTACCATAAATTTAAAGTCTATAGACAAATAAACAATAGATTTCCTTGCTCGTCGTCATAATTATTCAGCTTGATACCCAGAAATGCGAGAACACCACAAGATCAACCAAAATCATGTCTCCAAGTACGCCCAACAACGGGCATCGTCCAGTCATCAGTGCCCATATGCTCGGGGCTGAAGCCAGCCATTCTCCTAGCCTGGCCATTCGGCGCGTTAACTTTAATCGGGCTTCTTGTTGCTTGGTAGGTCGCCGTCCCTCCGCCGGAGCTTGAGGAGTCACAGGCGCTTTCGGTGCTCTGTCCTTTCTTAGTTGAAGGGTTCCACTGAGGCCCTAGCGGACTCCGCTGCTTACCCTGGCCTTGAACCCTCAACTTGGCCTTGGCGGACTGAGTCGGGGCCATGTAGCTCGGGACGTTGTTTGAGCTCGACTGCCGTTGATGCCGGGCTGAGTATGGGCTACTATCACCAGATTCCCTACCGAGAAAGCCCAAGTTCATGTTCTCCGGGGTCATCATGTCCATCTCCACCGTCTTCTCGGACAAGTCGTCAGTCGCAGTCGTGGTGTTGGTGATGGTGGGAAGTGTCATATAAGGGTGGTCTGGCACCCCCAGTTGCTGGACTTGGTACGGCTGTGCCGCCATCCAACGCTCGAGCCAGTTCCATCCCCACTGTGCCTTTTCTCTTTCTTTAGCATAAAGGCCGTCGTCATTGTCGCTTGGTTCTGGTCGCATCAGTTGTTCTTGCTGCGGAAAAAAAGAGGGGCGAAAAAGTACGTTGAGGAACGGTAAAACCGTTGTCCCATACAAATGGGGATTACAATAAAGAACATCGAAGACAATGTGCCTCATTAGTATTTACAGAAGTAAGAAGATTAATCACTATGACCTTGGTCTTTAAATTACCATCAGCCGACCTACAGAAGCAGTTATAATGGAAAGAGCCACTAAGGACCATTGAGGAAGTGTAATTGTAATGTATAAGCACAGATATAATTAAGAGCTATATGGCCACTACGAACCTGGTAGCTAATGGCATAAGCAAGAGCTCGCTCCTTCTTTAGCACACCTTCACTTTTCCTGGAAGGATTCTCCTTGATCTTCTCGGAACTATGGCGCCGGCCGTCCCGGTCATCCGACGATGTCTCATGATACTTGCTCTTTGCGACGGGGCTATTATAAGGTTTAAGGCTCACCTCCATCGATGCTTGCCGTTCGCCATTGCCGCCATCATTGGCCATGTTATGCACGAGCTTGTCGTGGGAGAGCTGAAGCCGGGAGGCTCGGACCCTGGCCTGGACTCGGACCAAGGCTTGCATGCACCGCATGGTCATCTGGGCTTGCTTCCGCACGTTGTGGCCTCTTACTAGCGCTTGTAGTCTCACCAACCCCTTCAACGCTCGCAGTGCACGCCGTGCCTAATTACAATCACACATCCGTCCATATTCTAATCAAGATACGTGATTTTTCCTCGGTAAAAGTGGGATCGCGATTGAAAAGGGTAAAATCAAATTAACTTCCTGCTAATTGAAGGTCCATACAGATCTAATCCATACCGTGTACTTTTTCCTTTTGTGCACATAAATTAATTAGATTAGACGCTCACGAATCTATTCACTAATCACGCTATCGACCATATTTGACCACTTTAATTACCCGTTTGGGAGAGACAGATGCGTGAGATTAATCTTACTAGGTAGCCCCTATAATGGGACTGAATGAGTGTAGCGGCCCTCTCTTCCCTAGAATGCCGTCCGTAACCAGCCAATCTAACCACCTTCGCCGCCGCCTGAGCTGCTGCCACAGCGGCTTCTGCGGCAGCGGCAGTTGCCACCGCTACGGCAATTGCATGATTCCTATCCTCAGTCGCCGGGGTCGAAGTGGTGCTCCCGTCGTTGGTGACGTCTGGCGAGCTCTCGATTGGGAAATGCTCGACTGACACCACCTCTGGTGTGTCGTTCTGCCATTTCTCGACACTGCCATCTCTCTGCAAATAGAAAAATCATCGACACATAAAACTATATCGATCTGGACTTAATTTTACAGTTCAAATTAGTTCCAAAGAATGCGAGATTCATGGAGGGCAGATGGAGATCTAACGGAAGAAGCACATGAAAGATGGGAAAGGATGATTTCAGATGGGGTGGCTTTTAGGTGGCGTGACAACAACGCTTCATATCAAGGGGGACCATCGGAGATCTCATTCCCCCCGGACCTCAAAAGACAATGTCATGGTAGGTGATATGGTTAATGCTGCTTCTGCAAGATAGTCATTGATGATCTGAACTCCGGAAAAAAAGAAAAGAAAGGAAAAGAAAAAGGACGCCCACCAAAAAATAATTCTCCCTAGCACGAACTACTAAGTGGATCACGGGCAAATCGATTGGATTATTAAACGCCAAAATAGTTTATAATTGGGAGACATACTGTTTCAAAAGATACTAGGCTTCTGTTTTGTGGATCAATGGCCTGCTTCCAATATCCAAACAGTTTCATAGTCCGTGAAAATTCAAGGAGCTGTAGAATTTTCTTTAATCGTTTCGTGGCAGGAGTCATTGGCACGAATATGTTCGGAAAAACGTCAACTTATACACCACAAGATCGTAAGAAAATGACAGAAGTTCCTTCCGCACTTCCGACTATCATTTGCAGCTTGGGGCCGGTTTCGAAAACGAAAGCACAACCAATGATAATTCAAACGCAAAAAGGAGATTTTATGGTTTTCTTTGCTTGTCCACTGCGATAAATGAAACGGGGCATGATTAGTGATTAATGGAGGAAAATTAAGATTACCCTCTTCGCAGGCAACTCCTTGGGAGAAGAAGATCTGAAAACCTTCTTCACGGACGAGAACCAGCTGCTTCCTTTCTTTCCCATCTCCTACACCAGAAAGACCAATTCTTTGTTTTCTGTTATTTAGAGTACAGTTGTCTCATAACCATCATTGCATGAACAAAATTTGCGAGAACGTTCGAAAATCTGGTTAAATTCAAGCATTGCATGAACCCCTGAGAGTGAACAGCCCCATCAAGGACAACCGGACCAGTTTGCTCAAAAGCTCAAAAAGAGATGAACTTGGGACAATCCCATCTCAAATTCGACCAAAATGAAACATCTCTGCAATACCCAAATGCCGGTGGAAATTCACATGCTCCTGTCGACGAAGAAGATCGAGATGAAGACAGAAGAGAGAGCACACAAGAGAACGAGACACGCGCACCTGAGGTCGAGTGGCCTGATGTATTCAATCACGATCTCGCTAATTTTACATGCACTTGGACTGTCATTCTGATCCCAGGAACGCATGCAAAGCGACACATGTTCATCTAGATCTCTAGTAAAGCACAGAGAGAGAGAGAGAGAGAGAGAGAGAGAGAGAGAGAGAGAGAAGATGAAGAAGAACAAGAAGAAGAAGAAGAAGAAGAGGAAGAGGAAGTAAAAAGAACAAGGAAGGAATGTGAGAGCAGTAACTGCCGTCCCGCGCGCTCGCCGTCAGTATTTATCGGAGTCACGGGCGAGTGGGGCGCACCTGAACATAGTCGCGGGCCGAGGCCCAATGGGCCGCCGACACGTCACCCCACCTTCCTCCTTTCTTTGGGTGCTTTAAGTCATCTTAAAAAAAAAAACAAAACAAAACAAAGTAAAGTAAAGCAAAACAGATAAAAAAAAATCCGACAGAGGTTGCACTTTGAATGCGGACACCCAAATTGCTTTCCTCGAATGCAAATTTGGTACAATTATTCTCTTCCCACTAGTCGTTCTCTCTTGGTTTTATCTGCAATTTAGGATAGAAGGGCAAGACACACCATGCTTTTTGTCTTTTCTATTACCTCCTTGAATTATGCTTTATTTGTCTGTTCATTAATTTCTAGATCCCTTCTTTTTTTTTTTTCTGGTCAAGCAATTGAGGAGAGAAATTTACTCCTATATCTACTCCCCTACAGCGTAGCGAGCTCCTTTCTCTATGATTTGATCCTATAAAAAGGAAGTGAGAAAAAAAAGGCGGGGAAAGAAAGATAATCTTTCATTTGGAAACTCGTAATCATGCTTAAGCAGACGGATAATAATAACATTTCCATTGAGATATTGAAGCTATAACAGTTATTAGCATAACATAACAGTTTTTCGTTTTTCTTTTTCAGCGCAGCGAATTCACAAGAGAAAAGAGCGAAGGGATATTGCAAGTATGTTGAGTAAATTATAAAGACTTGCTAATGTCATCTTGATTCCTGCTGTTGGATTGAGTATAAGTGGAGTATAAGGCATCTTAATTTGATTAGCCTTGCACGTGCGAAATTCATAAGCATTTTTTCTTTTCTTTTGTATTGTACAATAGTAACGGTAAATGTACAGTGCAAAGTAATGTCAACAACGTATTTAATTAATTCAATAAATCTACAACTTTCCTCAGCTTTCTTTATATATACATACTCTATTTTCCACCCCTATAAAAAAAAAAACAAGTTTCCTATATAGGAATTCCCATTTTACTTCTCCCTGTCCCGAAGTCCATTTTGAAAGCACTACTTTTCTTTTGTTCACCTTCATATTTATCCTAAAATAGCTTCTAATTTGTTTAACAATGAAAAAGGGAACCTTTTTGAATTCATCAGTTTGCTGAGCTGTGAAGCTTGAATGCACATCCCCCGCACGGTTGCAACCTCTCTCGTGTATGGTTGAGGATCTTAAAAGTGAAAATGAAGAGATTATAAGTAAGTTAGCTGATGGCCCAATTGCTTTCATTCAAAGGGAAAAAGAGTAATAATTGAAGCAAAAAGAGGAGAGGGAAGGTTGTATTCATTAGGAAGGAGAGGAGTCTTAGTTCTGCAACTTACCCCCCCTTTTTGATTTGGATGGAGAGAGTTGGGTGACACTCCCCTCTCATCCGAACCATTTATTTGATTTTTGTTCTCTCTCTCTCTCTCTCTCTATGTTATTTGCTTTAAAGATCCACAGTTGCAACCATACTCGTTGGTCCTCGAATAGCATGTAAATGAATAGAGTATCTAATCTCTCTTCTGCCTAATCAATTGGAATTCAAATAGCGGAAGTAAAGTGATATCAATGCTCTTTTTTCTTGACTTTGGTAATTGATGATTGCCAATCCGATCCCCACCCTGAGAGACTCGGATTTAAATGGAGTCGATCGCGATGGTAAATTTTCCGCGATAATTCCCTTTTAAGTAGCTGGTTAATTATGGCGGTGTCATTAAATTGTGAAGACGGAACTTGAAATAATTACAATGAGACGACACCTCGGGAAGTTGTGAAAAGTTAATTAAACCTATTTGATATTGTGGAGCACAGACATTTTTCAGCCCATAATAAAAGGGGGAGCAGGGGATGAATGAGTGTTGGCCAACCACCTAAAATTGGAAATCTCAGCTACTAATCGTGATATGGCATTATGGCTCGTGATTGGACATCATCAACACCTTGACCAAGCCCAAAAAATTCCCAAATTCCTTTGATTTTCTTGCCAAATAGTCTCCACCCATCTCTTATTGCGAGCCGAAACCCTATTATTATAATCTATTCACATCCCGTGAACTCCCCATTTTCGGTCAACCCAACAAGCTTATCCTTGCTATTCAAAAGGCATACACCTAAATGAAATTAAGTGGAATGACAGGCTAGTACTAACACACTAGAGGATGTCCAATTATTTCAGCACGTATTTAATAAGTGGGAAAATATCACTTGAAACTTCAATCTATATCTTTTATAACATAAATGTCTTAAATATTTTTTTATTAAACCTTAAATTTACTCGTCGTAACATAGGTAATCCCTATTTTTTTCGTACTGCCAAAAAATCTAAGGTAGCCGTCACACTGATACAAGTTCATCATTCAGTCAAATGGAAAAATTTTGGGGTTTTAGTGACGCAAACAAAACGTGGGGTGCTTGTGTCGCGGTACGCATAGTTTGGAAATTTTTTTTTTTTGCGGTATTAAATGATATTTAGTGGGCTTTTTGGTCCTCGGAGTGAGCTGCACCTTTTGGGAAAATGGGCCTTTAGCCCAGGCCCCAACCCGAGGACAACCGGACTGGAGAAAACAAGAGAAAACTAACACTCCAGTTTTCTTTCTTTTTTTTTTGGTAAATACTAACACTCCAGTTTTCTTTCTCTTTCCCCATTTTCAACTTAAGTCACCCTACAAGTAAATACAAGTGATTTGATAATTAATTAATTAATTAATTAATTATGCTTAAGTAATAAATATAAAATGATCATAAATGTCTTCTCTGTCACACTTTTCCGCCTGTCATGTCACAGTGTTGTCCAAACAAATGATGATTATTAAAGCATCAGGCCAAAAAGCGTAAGAGGGCACAAAGAATGGTGGACCGTCCATCAGAATCCCCGCTGGCAACATCGACGGCCATCCACATCTCCCTGTCAGCGCAAAGACAGAGAGAGAAGCAAGAGCGAGAGAGAAAGAGGAGGAGGTCTGTTTAGAGAGAGATGTAAAGGAGCCAACGAAGAAAGGAACCTCCTTTGCTCTCGAGCACAGAGAGAGAGAGAGAGAGAGAGAGAGAGATTGTTTGGTGCTTTGGCGTCCATCCATTGTCGCCTCTCTTCTCCATTGTTTTCTTGCCTCTCTCCTACCCCTGGATTTTCCCGGAAAATTAAAAAAAATTTGCAGAGAAGAAAGAAGAAGAAAAAAAAGTAGAAGAAGAAGAAGAAGAAGAAGAAGAGCAGCCAAGACGAGGGGATCCTGAGTCTGTTTGAGATTGGTAGGAGGAAAAGAGTTGGTGGGTTTTTCGTGCATTCTGCTGTCGTTGGTGTCTTTGTTTTTCCCCTTTTTTTCTCCTTTATGAATGGATTTGGACAATATTGAGTGTGTCTCGATTGTGGATGGCGTGGACGAGAGCGAGATCCACAACCACCATCACCACCACCACCTCCACCTCCACCCGCCGCCGTTCTCGTCAGCGAAGCCCCTCAATGCGAGCCCGCCTTCGAACGGCATTCTGGGACCCGCCGCCGTCGCCCCGGCCACGAGCGTCCACGAATTGCTCGAGTGCCCCGTGTGCACCAATTCCATGTACCCGCCCATTCATCAGGTTTGATTACGCAGTTCCTGATAACCCTTGCTTTTTGAAGAGTCTCTTCGTGGTTGATGTCATTGCAATGTTCTTCGTTTCTGGGATGATGGTGTTGGCGAGCAATGCGATTTAGATGTCGGTTTCGGATTTGTTGGATTTCAGAAAAATCTGCGTTGCTTCGCATTTGTTTAGAGTAGATTGAGGTCTGATCGTGCCAAGCGTGGCGATTCAGAGAATTCCCTGTTGTACTTCAGGCAGATCTAGGTCTAAATCCTGCGATACTGATCGCAAGTATAGAATGTGATTGCTAGGTAGGGCTACATTATGGTGGGCAGGGCCAATTGGTGCTTTTTGGTTTTGGCTTTGTACAAAGTCTTAGGTCTCCTTATCTCAACTTTGAAAGGGAATCACTCAAAATTTCTTTTCAGTTGGGCTGCAAGTTTAGTCAAATGACTTTGAGAGAATTGTAGTGGAATAGGTATCTACATATTTCTGAGATTTGGTTGGAGTTAAGCTGGTGTCTTGTCACGTTAATTGACTCCTCCGAACCTGTA
This sequence comes from Melaleuca quinquenervia, assembly GCA_030064385.1. Classification (NCBI taxonomy): domain Eukaryota; kingdom Viridiplantae; phylum Streptophyta; class Magnoliopsida; order Myrtales; family Myrtaceae; genus Melaleuca; species Melaleuca quinquenervia. The sequence continues at coordinate 242,578 of CM057718.1, read as the reverse complement.
CTTTCCCTTAGAGTGGGACAGACTTGGTACCTCATTGTTCCCGATAGTATTGTTTCAATTCAGCCTTCACTTTTGGGTTTGTCGCTTGGTCATCATTGTTTGGATAATGTATTTCATACCTCCATATCACATGCATCTATAAGAGGCACAGGAGAGAAGGTCGAATGTTAATGCCTGATTGAAGGGCTTAAATTTGAACACAAGCCTTTGAAGACCAGACCAAGAAATTCGCTTCTCAGGCTCTGTTGGTTTTATCACGTATGAGCCAATCGTGCCTCTCCTAATTTTGAGGTTTTAAACTTGATGGTTATAAAAATTTTGTAGGTTTGAATAGGTATGACCAGATTAGTGATGCCATGTCGGCATGACATATTAATTTTCATTCTTTATTTTCGCTATTACAATCATTTCGTCAATTGGGTGCCACCAGATATACCATGAACTTTTGGTCTGTGTGTATGGGGAAGTGAGCCACTGAAGTTCGCAATAATCGAGGCTTTCGTGATGCAAAGGTACCATTGCAAAGTATTGAGAAGTTTAGTGCATCAGTTGTAGATTGTGCAATCGCATGAAGAGGCTTTACCCAAAGTCAAACAAAGGCACAGAGGAACTTGCTAAATTTTAGTTGTCATTGCCAGGTTCATTGGTGCATTGGCTGTTTTGATAAAGACTGGGGGGCCATTCCCAGTTACCTATATTTAATGTTAGTGATGCTTTGGTTGTTAGTGTAGATTAGTTGGCTGCATCTCCTGGATTTCGAATTTTGATCTGCAGAACTTTGTTTTTGGCAGTGCCATAATGGACATACCTTGTGCTCGACCTGTAAAACGAGGGTGCATAACCGTTGCCCTACCTGTAGACAAGAGCTTGGTGATATTAGGTGTTTAGCATTGGAGAAGGTGGCGGAGTCACTTGAGCTCCCCTGCAAGTATTATTCTTTGGGATGCCCAGGGATTTTTCCATACTACAGCAAACTCAAGCATGAGGCATTGTGCAATTTTAGGCCTTACAACTGCCCCTATGCTGGATCAGAGTGTTCTGTCGTTGGCGATATCCCATTTTTGGTCACACATCTGAGAGATGATCACAAGGTGGACATGCACACAGGATCCACATTTAATCATCGTTATGTTAAATCCAATCCTCGGGAAGTAGAAAATGCTACGTGGATGCTAACTGTGAGTTTCTCCTTCGCCCTATGATCTTTCGCTAGAGTTCATTTGTTTGCTAGGCTATACTATCTGGTTTTTTTCACTTAAGGAGGAGTGGCCTTCTTTTCCAATAACTGTGGAGTAAATGACTTATGTTGTGGTTTTCGCCAGTTGAGAAAGCTACAGTTTTGTTGTCGGTGTGGTTTCGCATAGCCATGAAAGCTATGTTGTAGAACAACTCTCCTTGTTTGTCATGAATATGGTGGTATTGCAAGCTCATTTGCATGTTGTATCTGAAGCATGTTGTTGAAACCTGTCAGAACATTGTACATTTGCTTGATAAATGATTCCGTGAGTATTCCGTCCGGAAGACTTTGTGTAATTTCTCCATAGTATCGTTGGGATTTTTTACTCAAGTATGTACATTGCATTGCTGTTTATCTGGTAAAAAATCTGTGTCTTTTGTCAGGTATTTCATTGTTTTGGTCAGTACTTCTGCCTCCATTTTGAGGCCTTCCAGCTAGGCATGGCCCCTGTTTACATGGCATTTCTCCGTTTCATGGGCGACGAGACTGAGGCTCGGAATTACAGCTACAGCCTGGAGGTTGGAGCGAACGGGCGGAAACTCATATGGGAGGGGACCCCACGAAGCATCCGTGATAGCCACCGGAAGGTCAGGGATAGTCATGATGGTCTTATAATCCAACGGAACATGGCGCTTTTCTTCTCGGGTGGGGATAGGAAGGAGCTGAAGCTAAGAGTGACGGGGCGAATATGGAAGGAGCAACAAAACCCAGAGACCGGAGTTTGCATACCGAATTTGTGTAGCTAAGACCGAAGTGATTTTCAATACAATTTTCCAAATTAGAATATTTTGGGAAAACTGCAGTCCTTGTACCTGTGAAAACTTCTGTTTATTGTAATGGTTATTGAAGTTTTGAGAAGTCTCTGATGTCTCTCCTGTTGTTTACTGGATGAAAAGCTTCTTGATCATCATCGTGTGACTAATAACATTAGGCTCTAGAGTTGTACTCCACATATTGCAAACTGAAGTCATCGGGGATTGTCTCCTCTATGTGATTTGCTGGCTCATGTGTATAGTATCGTTTGTTCTCGATACAAACATCTGTTGAAACAGTTTGGCAGAAATACTTTAATCCAAATTGGCGAAGTACTTTGCAACACACCGGCTATTTCTCTGCTTTAGAGATTAATTTCGTTGGTTCATTTTAGTGACGCATTCATTTCTCTAATTAGAAGTTTACTCAAGTATTTTTCAACAGGTCGATATTCTCCATAATATTAGAGAGTGAAGTGTTGGGTTTTTTAACCCGACAATGCGGATGATAATTATGTATTAGATATTGCCATCAATACATTTGCTTCTTTTATTATTAGGAGATTAGATTGGATCGTGTCTCGGGAGAGTAGCAATGTAGAATTCGGCCACTATCTCTTTATTAAAAAAAAAATCACAAAAGTGGCATGAATTCGGCGCTTCAAAAAGCTTGAGATCTCACTTTCAATATTTGCTCATCTCCTCTAGTTTTGGTCATGAGTTGTTCACTCTTCAGAGCTAGTGAGACAGGACCCACTTCAAAATTCTATGAATCAAATCATTTTAAGTGAAGAACACCGTCGGGATCGTCTATTGACTGTGCCAGTGCTTCAGTCAAAAGCAATGTTCCACAAAACAGACTGCCCCGTTTGACCTTGCATAGGCCCATCCACCCACTGGAAGCCAGCCATTTTCAGAAATTTAGGAAGCTGGCATGGGCCATCTCGTTTGCGTGACAGCTTAGCAAAGTGTCAATACAGAATACAAAAAGGAGTCTGGGAAGGCGTGCCGAGTTAAAGGTGAAGAAGAAGCAGAGGAAGAAGAATTCCCAAAGTCTGGACAAGACAACTGAATTGTAAAGTCTCGAGAGAGATCTGTGAGGTCACGCAATGCGAAAGCAACCCCTCGACAGCGTCCTAGATAAGTTCGGTCAGCTGATGCAAGACGAGGGTGATGTATTCGCTCAACAGTAGGCTCCAAATGCGCCATTGTCTGCACAGACAAAAGGCAATTGGTGATCTAGTCACCTCGCGGGGCACGAATATAAAAACGATACAAAGCTAAAGGCAAAGGAAAGAGAGAGGCGACGGGCGTGTTCGCGTGGCTCGGAAGCAGACAAATGGGAGGAGACCGTAGAGGAAAAACCATTGCCCCTCCTCCACAAAGCCGCTTTTTCAGTGGTGATTTTGACATTTACCGAGATCTTGAGGATTATGTACACCTTGCATGTATTGGTCAAACCTTGAGTGCTATGCTCACGTATTTTGCAACTCTATCCATTCTCTCGAAAAGTCGGTCATAAATAACCTTTCAAATCATGAATGGATCGATAAGTAAATTGATAACAATTACGAAAGATTTTTATTGATTTTTGTGTGTTGTGCTTACCTATTTTGCAACTGTACTCGTTCTCTCGAAAAGTTGTCATCACCGGCGAGTGTTTTTGACCTCGCCGGGGTCAGCTAATGCACATCGGGATGGATCTCGACCCCAAATGTTGACGGCAAGTCGCAGCGGAGTTCAAGCCCGAATTTAGGGTCAAGTTTGTTAATGAAAATGAATCGTATAGTGTTGAGATTGTTGAAAAGGAATAGCAATTGGGCAATGTTCTTTCAACAACAAAGTAAAGCAAACCAAACCAAAAATGCCCTTTTTCTGTATAAATGCTCGGGCGAATAGGCGGTGGTTCTAAGCTTAGCTTAGGTCCTTCCTCTTTCACAAAAGTGGAGTACCCCTTTGGGCCCAAATCATTTGTGAGACTCTCAAATGTATACTCATCGCCTTATTATCTCTTGTCCAATGCGGGGCTCTTCAACCTTCACTTCTCATTCACACGTCCAGCTTTGAGATCAATTCTCAGATTTGGGATTCGCCATTAAACTACTCAGGCACAAAACCACTTGGACAAGTCCCATCACTCTTCAAAAGCTTCACGGAGCTTTTATCTTCGGTCGGTCTTTAATGGAGCTTATTATTATAGTTTTGACGGTAAGAATGATTGAGAATTGAATATAATTCATAATGGAGCTCGACATGGTGGTTCAAATTGAGAATAATTCTTTTTCTTTAATAATGCGAATAAATTGTTTTCTTTTATTGGGGGGTCTTCATGACAAGTAAGTTGTAGATTTAGGTGATGGTCTCTCGTCATTCTAATTTATTTCTTTTCTCTCTCTCTCTTTGGTAGGGTCTTGTTCTTCCTCGGCCCACTACGCACAGCAACATTTCTCAGAGACAACTCCCAGAACTGTGCTGGAGCACCATGGACGAAGAAGAAGAAAAAAAAAGATGAGAAAAGGAAAGGCCAAAAATAAAGAAAGGACTATCTCTCGATGAAAATGTCCATAACCTTATCGACTGAAAAATCAAGTGCTAGTCAGCCCGTAAGTATTTTCCGATCGGAGGTCTCGGGTCCTTAGCCGGACGATGTCCACTTTGAGCCTATTTTTACGGAAAATTAATTCATCTCGAGTTCTTATTTAAAAACCTCATTTTATTATTCGATACATTAATTCATATCAATTAATAATAAATTAAAAGTTGGGGTCTATCCTCTCGATGTTACCGGCACGCTTCTATCTGGGGACATGCACACGCGAAGCTGACGTGTCGCGAAGGAGTTGATGGATATTGTGTCCGGGCGATGCTTTCCGGCCGATTCGGTTGCCCGCGCGTGACGTGACGTGACGTCATAATCGCCTTTTGCCGACGGCCGACCAAATCGAACACGTTCACAGAAGCGCATCCCATTTTTAGCTCTCGACTTAGAAAGAAAGGAAAAGAAAGAGCATCAGGTTGCGAGTTCGTGCGATGCTGACGTGGTCCAACTCGGCATGTTTACGATCCTTCTTTTTGGGTTCGACGTCGTTTTGGGGAGCCCAAGCCATCTTGGGCCCCGAGCCAAATCAGCGGGAATCGGGAACATAGAAAGCCGATACATTAAAATTGGGTCATCCAGCTCTAGGGGAAGAATTACATAATCAATTGTAAAACCTATTTCACGGACTTGAGTTTGATTATAGACCTTCGGTTGAACTAACATAGAACTAAACTTTCGGCATCGATTGCAATCGTGCCCTTCGAGCCGAGTGTCGCTTGAATGTTTGGACGTTTGGGTCCAGCCACGATCGGCAATGCCACGTGGACAACGAGAAGCATTTTTAACATCGATAATAATTTATACATAAATATTTTCATGAGATAGAAAAAGAAATCAATTCATTTATTTTTATAAACCGTATAAATAACCTTTTCAAAAAGTTATTTTAAAATTATTTATTTTTCGTGAAATAATCGGAGCATTAAAAAGCAAAAACAAAAAAGGGAAACACTTGAGGCGAGAAAACGATTGAGATCGAGCGAATCTTTGAAACTTTTGAGGGTTGCTAAGGACTTCATCGGACTTGAGGCCTAGGGGGGGGAGGTGAGATATGCTTGGCATAGCGGTGGGGGGTCATCACAGAGTCCGATGGCAGGCTCAAGCACGGATGATCCAGAGGCTGATGATGAATAGTAGGACGATTCGGACGCTGAAGATGATATGCTGAAAACAAGGGGGACAAATGAGGAAAAAAATCAGAAAAATGAAGGGCATAGTTTCATTATAACAGCCATACCAAATAGTCACGTCTATGTTATTTCGAGTTTTCTCACCATAAAAAAAAAAAAAAGAAAGAAAGAAAAAGTGACAGATGTTTGCAAAGGTTGAAATGGGTCCTAATTAATGAGTGCTTCGAGAAATTTTAGCTAAACAAGTTTGTGGGTATCTATAAAGATCCGAAACATCGTATGCACCTCATATGTGATCAGATCCGTGTGCCTGTGCCTAACTCGAGTAGTGTACAATTCATTGTTTTGCAAAAGGAACTTGGTAAAAAGGAGCACATTCTGTTTTATCTATTTGCAAGACATAAAAGTTGATCAACATAAATTTAAACAAATCGCGAACCTTTTTGTCTTGCACATCGGGATCGCCCTTCCCCCTTATGTTATAAACCAATGATGGAAACAGCTAAACGTCACCGCATTATAGCTAGATCTCTGCGATAAAAAAACCCCCACATGATTATCGAAAGTCGATAAAGGTTCTTATTAACGAGCGCTCAAAAGGAACTCAATTCCTGTATTATCACAACCCTCTTCCGCAAGTCAACACAAAGTCCAACTCTTGCGTATAATACTTCACACCGTAGAACGATGTCCAGTCTATCGTTCGAACTACATCGATGTCTAAACGCGACGATGGCCGAGCCCTCGATAGAGCCTGTATTGCAAAAATGAGCATGCAACTGGGCAGCTCTCTTCTAAGACGGTCGTATGTGAGGCATATATATGGTGTCTGATTCAAACCCAACTCTCTCCGAATGGGGCCCCAGATCTCGTACTCCCTTTACTTGAATTGCTTGAATTATGTCCTTAATTAATCTCGAAATTCACAGGTGTTTGCGATTGGATAGCTCGACAGAAAGAGAGAGAGAAAGGGAGGGAGGGAGGGAGACAAGATCTGCAATTATGCGAGGCAGGGACCCAAATGAATGTTTTATCTATACGAGGCAATGCAGCTCCAGCTCGTTTGGGGTTGATTCTGTGGGGTTCATGGATCTGATTGGCACTGCATGATTCGCATTCTTTAATGTTTAGCTTCCAAGCATTATTGATCTTAGTGGTATACCTGCGTGTGGTATCTCTTTCTCCTCTGTCCGGTATGAATTAAATTTCCTGGTTATTAAAAGAATTCATTAGTTCTTATGGACTGGTGGCACAAATTTCCATCCATTTTGCCCTGTCGGAAAGATCATCGAGCTTTCCGAAATGAATGGGAATCTGCACAAAATAAAAATAAACTTGCCTAGACTGAGCAATTCGATAGAGAACCGGTTCGGTTTCTAGTTCTTCAAAGCTAGAATCGAGTCAGTCGGTCGGTCCAAGCTGACTTACTTACATGTATTTTTTGCAATGAATTGGTACAACTTTTATATCTTACCTTAAGAATTTGATATTTTAAGCAAAAACAAAAAGTGAGCCAGCTTCCGGATTCCTAAACCAAGATTCCATAATCTTGGATCTGGGAGCCGCAAGGTGAATTCCTAGTTCTAGATCGAAAACTAGCCCTCCCACGAACCAATCAATCCTATATCACACGAGCATCGTCATAAAATACTTATTCATAAGTGAAATTCATCCTATTTGATTATGACATTGCATGACTATTAAGAGAACTTTTTATTAATAGAGCAAGGGCCATTGGTTAATGACCCTATGAGCAAGAGCCAACTAGAGTGGCCATGTCTCTAGGTCCTAGCCATTGGTTAATGACCCTTGCTGACCACAAGCCTTCGACTGTATGGCTTCTTGACCCTCGATGCTCTTTTTAAAAATATTTTCAATTTGCCCTTATTTTTATTTTAAATAAAATTTGTAAAATAATTATATTTTGACCAAAGTGACTTGGTTTTACTCCTATGTTTCATACTCTAGTTATGTCATTGTCACTAGGAGAGAAAATATGACAAAAAAAGAAGCACATCAGCATTTTCCTTTAAGTTCATAGAAGGACTTCGATTGCGTCAATTTAAAAAGTTATAAGATTTAATTGTACTTTCCACAAGTTTTAAGAATTAGTTGTGAATTCGCCACATATTTTAGGAATTCCTCTACACTTTGACTATTTGGAAATTTGATCTACCCCAAATTTTTTTGGGTTGTTACGAAATGGATAATTGATTTTCCCTCTTTTGTTGCGTAAGTGGTATGCTGCATGACTTATTTTCTTTTTCCTCATTCGAAAAGAAAAAGAGGTGAAAAAGAAAAAGAAAAAACGGAAGAAGAAGAAGAACGACAGCCCTCGCACGTAAGACCAACCGAGCAAGTTGTTGGATGGGCTGTCAAAATCCGCGTCCACTCGTAGTCCGAGATCACGTCCCGTTGCCTCGACTTTTCCTTCCCGTTCCGGGCCTCTACTTGCCCCGTCAATGATGAACGCACCAAAATTCAACCTCCTAAATTACTTTAAAAAACTAAATGACGCGATGGATCGTAATCACGGTGCTAAATAAGTAGAATCACACGCGACATCCAATGAAACCAACTTGATGAGCCGACTTTTGTAGACTCGATCTCATTCTTCTTTCGAAAATTTTCAAGAATCTAATTTGGGTCGTGCTCGGATTACGTTTGTTATCCTAAATTCTAGCCTTTCAATCTGATATTCATCACCTCGAAGAAAAATTCGTGTACCCTTCCCGCTGACGTGATTCTTTTAAGTCGCGGCAATTTTAGACTCCCAATCTATTTTTCTACGCCCTCGTTGTTAGATGTATAAATAGACATATTCTTAATGAATAGCCGCTTATGACTTTTAAGTCTGTGGTAATATATTAGGGAAGATTTTTAGCGCTCTTTGAATAATGACAGGCGTCAATTATTGACTTTTCAATGTCATTAAGAAAAGAAAGTAGTGCATGTGACCATAAAGTGTTGGTGGCGATATATATTTCTAAACATCTTTATTATTGTTTTTAGAATACATGTAAAGTCGCAAAATCGTATATAATTTTTTTTTTCAGAATAATAAGTTTCGCACATTTCGAAAAAATAAAACGAATAAAATGGAGGAGGAGAGCGTTGTGGGGACACTTGGACTCAAAGGAACGTGTCAAATCTCTCTCTCTCTCTCTCGTCTCTATAAATTAAGCCATCGATTGTCATCTGCCCCGGTTCATTGAAAGTGCCGGCCTTTCTTCATCGAGCTCGAGCGAAGCTTCCTCTCAAGCTCTTGCGTAGATCCACGGAGAGAGACGCGAAGCCCAGAACCCCCCTAGGATTTACACACAGGAGCCCCCGGAAGCTCGGAACCGCGCTCTCAGCTCAGGTGAGTTGGCCTATTTCTCGCGAGTTCATTCTTCTGGTACATTTCAGCGATCGTCGCTGAGTTTATCTGTTCCACGCCTCTTTCCCGTGTTTTTCCGCCGTGCGATCTCGATTGCCGGTGGGTATATTGTTTGGGGCTAGTTGTGCAAGTTAAATGGAACGTGGGCAGTTTTTCTTTTTCCTACTTCAAGAATGTGGACGAGGGGAATTTCTTTTCGTGGCTGGGGACCTCTTAGGTTCTCCCTGGATTGCTTGAGGTGGGAAATGATTTCATCTCTTGTTGCTTTCTTGGGACAAGATGATCGCTTGAATCATTTCTGGGTCCAACCTGATGGGAGGCCTTTGAACAGGAATTTTGCAACTTGCTATTTACTCCTCGTTCTCATTTTTAGAAAGATGGGCAAACAATACCAACTTCTTTTTTTAAAATTTTCTCACCAGTTATATCGGCATTTGTCTAGGTGGGCATTGAGTTATCAATATTTTTTTCCCTTTCTTCGTGTCTGGATCTTTCTGCAGCAGATTAATGTCAAGCAACAAATTTTCTTTGTATCGAGGATCCGGACGTCTTACATTGACTTGAATAAAAAACAAATGAACGGCTTGTATGGTTTGACGTGCCTCGCTGTGGTCCCTTCGGAGAAATGACAAAGTTTCTATAATTAATCTGGCATCTGTTTTATGGGAAAATCAGCTCGCGTTGCGTCTGCTACCGAACGTGAAAATTTCTCGGGTTGATCAATTCTCTATGCTTCTATATAATAATCTGGGTACTTTTCTGCTTCACCGTATGGTGATTTTATTATTTGACCTCGTTTGTTTGTTCTGTGTTGGCGTTATCATTTCTTGGTGAACCATTTTGTATTTAGTTCAGGGTGGTCCGATCTGCTCACGAATATCCTGCTAATTATTGTATTTAGTTCAGGGTGGTCCGATCTGCTCACGAATATCCTGCTAATTATTAAGTATATTGGTCTTTATCGCCCGCAAGAGTCTGAAATCTCCCACCTGTCGTTTTATTTATGCACTGGGTACAACAGAGTCATTGTTAAAATTTATTAACGGAGACAGTGATATTTTGTTTTATGTTCCCATACAATCTGTCGTCAAAAAAGAGATTCCTTAATTCCGCATAAAGTTTATTAATTTCTGTAAATGGTCTCAGCGGTCCCTGCATCTAATATTGTTTGCAGTCCGAATCTCTCATTTTGGCTATGGCATATGCTATTAAGGACAGGGCAGATGACGCCCATCACTTGAAAAGTTGATGTAACAAATCCTTTTAAGAGTATTACTTTATGCCCGTGCTCACACTTAGAAAATTACTTGATGTTTAGATGGGTTGACCATCTTATCTGTTATCGAGATACTATACTCATTTTCTTTCCTGCATTTAGCTTACATGTCACGTTCAGCCTGTTACTTGTAACTGGCGCCACTATTTTGCGTGGTGGTCTCAACCTTAGCTGTCTCTTTTAAATGATCTCAGTGTTTCTATGGACATGTTGTCTTTTTATTAATATAGAAATACAATTCGTGTATTAATTGGCTGTCTATAGTAGTGATGTACAGCCGGTCGCTCAAGTTTCATTCTTTCAGTTTGAAATTATCCGTATCCATTGCAATTACCTTGCATTAAGAGTTCGAGTTTGAGCTTTGTTACAGTTTGGTAATCAACTAAGAAATTGCGGAGGCATGCAATCGCTTTCTCTCCTTTTCCACTATTTATTTTTCTTTTCCCTGAGTAAGGCATGCGGTTTCATCTTTTTATGACTATATATGTACGTCCATGACTCTGCTTTGGATGTGATTATAGGTTTCTTGTCTTGTTTGGTTGATGCCTCGTTGTGGACAGTCCTCGTTTCTTCTTTGCTCATTAGGAGCACAGAGTTCACAGAAACAACTGATATGAAAGGCTTGATTTTTAAGTTCTGTTATACTTCCTTTTTGGAAACAGACTAAAGATATAGATATTGGAATTTGCAGGTGTTTCTTTGTCCAGTCTACAGCACAGTTGCCATACTTTTGATGGAATGATAGTACATGGGCTGCTTTTGCTCAAAAAGTGTTAAGCAGACACCTGGGTACGAGGAGCCTACTGTTCTGGCTGCTGAGACACCTTGTGAGTATTTATTTATATGGTAGAGTTATATGGCCGCAGCGGCTTGATAGTGAATACGCGTATTCATTTTGAGCATTACTTCAAGTTAGTACACAGCCTGAGTTGAATTTTCTTGATTCTCAATTCTTATTGTATCTTTAACATGGAACTTGATCTAGGTATTGGTATAGATGGATGAGGAAGACATCTTTAGATCACTGACCTAAGTACAGATTTCGAGATTCAAGTGTTGCCTGCCTTACTATTTTTAGACAATGAATAGCGCTTTCTTTCTGCCTCGTGGTATGGTCTCGTATTGGAAAGCTTGGTGGCTTTCTAATAGTTCATGGATTGGGTGGTGATGGTTTTTAATGTTCTTTGAATGTAACAGCCACTTTAAGGGATTCTACCCCTTAGGAAATATTGACTTTAGCCAGCATTCTTTTTTCTAAAGATACTATTAGTTCTTTTACTCGTTGATCCTCTTAGGTGGCACTATCTAATAAAGATTCACTTCTCTCTTTTCTTTTTCTTTTTTCGTTTTTTTACTCTTATATCAGTGCGTTCATTAGGTTGATGGCTTTATGTGACTTTGATTTTTTGCTTTCCAGTCACCGTCAGCGAAGTGGAGGCGTTGTATGAGCTCTTCAAGAAACTAAGCAGCTCAATTATTGATGACGGGCTTATTCACAAGGTGTGCTTTTGTATTTGAAATTGGGAGTGATGTAAATGTTGGTTGTAGTTTCTATCTCATTATTAGGTCCATTCAGTTATCTTGTGCACAAGGCTCTCATATTCATGCTTGCTAGAACTGGATGATTTATTTTCTTTATCACCACTTTTGCAGGAAGAGTTCAATCTTGCTCTTTTCAGGAACAGAAATAGAAGGAATCTCTTCGCCGACAGGGTCTGTATGCTGTCTCATTTATTTTCTTTTATAATTCTTCGAACTTAAGTTTGTATGTTGTTGGTGATGAAAATGATGTATCCCCTGAAATGAGTACAAAAAAAATGAATAGATGGCTAATGTTATACTATTAATATGTCATTTGCTGCATTTGAGTCAAGTGCAACTTTTTAGACAAAGCACGGTATGAAGTTGAAGCAGTTCGACTTGGTCTTGACTTCCTGCTTTTGATTTGTTAGACCTGGGGATATGTACGTGACATACATTTTCTATCTCTATCTAATTACATATACATTGTTGATATTATCCAGATTTTTGATCTATTTGATGTGAAGCGAAATGGTGTCATTGATTTCGGAGAATTTGTCAGATCTCTAGGCGTCTTTCACCCAAATGCACCAATAGAAGACAAGATTACATGTAAGAGGAGTTGTTTTTTCCCTCTTATTCTACTTTTAAATCTTATAGTTTCTTCACTTAACGTAGTTAGGTGAGTGTGCTTTGGCTAATTTCTGAGCATCTTTCTATCAGTTGCTTTCAGATTGTATGACTTGAGGCATACTGGGTACATCGAGCAAGAGGAGGTGAGTGCTGCTGCCTATAGTTCCAATACAAACAATTTATTTTCATTTTGTTTTGGTTTGAGGAGACTAAACGTGTCCAAATAGCTTTCTTCAATATACGCCGATATGTTTTAGCCTTCTGATGCCTCCAGTAGAAATGAGTATTTTCTATTTTACATCTCCCTGCTAATGTACTTTGTGATTGGCCTGGACAGTTGAAGGAGATGGTATTGGCACTTCTCCACGAGTCAGATCTGGTTCTTTCAGAGGATGTTGTTGAAACAATTGTGGATAAGGTGCTCATATTTCTTACATTTTTGTTTCTCTTCAAATAGAGAGAGGTCAAATGAAAAATTCTTGCTGATTTTCCATTCTTTGCAACAGACGTTCAGCGAAGCAGATGTGAAAGGTGATGGGAAGATTGACTGGGAAGAATGGAAGGAGTTTGTGTCCAAGAACCCTTCGCTGATCAGGAACATGACGCTACCATATTTGAAGTGCGTACTTATTGTACCAACTTAACTAAGTCTATATGAAATGCTTGGTTTTTGCGACTTTCTGCTGAATCCTGTCATCATAATGCATGAATTACATGTGGCATGGACTCACATTGCGAATTCCTTGTCATCCTAAGCACTTCTTTGTTAATGGTGAGGTCCCACTGATGCCTACTAACCTCTTCACTTGTTAAATTCTCATGTTGCAGTTTTAAAATTTTGGGTTGGGTTGGGTAATCGTACAATTGTTGGAATAATTCTTAGTGAGACATTTCTTGAATAGTTTCGCTTCTTTTTGCAGGGACATTACGCTGGCATTCCCGAGTTTTGTGCTTATTTCCGAGGTAGAAGATTCAGAGGTGTAAGCTTCAGATAATACCCACATGGTGATGCGAGATGTTAATCCATTAACAGCCATGAGTGAATGCAAGCAACATCAAACCACATCTGTCATCGGCACAAAAACAGCATACAACACGATGCGGACCAGCATGGTCACTGAATCATCCATCAATGAGTATTAGCCTGTGTCGATATCTCAGCCTTTCACGGATGAGGATGAGCTCTCCGGAGAAGTTATACATAGGATGTGAGGGTGTAAGTGATTCGTGTCATTTAAGTGCAGCTTTCTTGCCTTGTAATCTTAAGGAGCTTAATGGGGAAGTTTGCAAAAATAACAGTACGGTCGCGGTTAACTATATTCATACATCTGGAACTGGGCATGCTGGTTCGTTGATTCAGTCAGTGTTCAGTGTAGTTCGTGATGCCACTAGATGGCCATGTGGGTTCACTCTTTTAAGAGGTTAAGCACGGTGGTTATGACATATTAATTATTTTATCAATGCGATAAGCAAGTTTTCATAAACCTCTAAATAATCGAAAATTCATTGACGCAATTGGTGACCTTTCAACTGATAAGTAAAGCCCGAAATGTTAGCTTTTCCTAAGTTTGTTTCCATCATGCTCAGTATCTTGATACTGGAAATTAAGTATCTATCTTTTTGGCTAATGGTTATTCTCTTGTGAGTGATCATAACTTTTCATGATGATATTATATTAGTCATTTGATTATTAATAACTTTCACATGATTAGGAAGTATCTAAAATCGACGTAGTAAGCCTTTGAAGTGCTTTTTTTTTTCGGCAATGTTTGTAGTGCTTTTTTTTTTTTGGTAAGTATTTTTGTAGTGCTTTTTTCATCGCCGCCTCATTCAAGAAAAAAGAGCATATCCCGATGAGTAATCAATAATTTCCCCTAGCCATTAATAAGTTGCTGTGAAGAAATTTGACCTACAAAACAATACGAACTTTCAGTAACTTTCCATATCAGCCAGTCGGTTTCAAGGTAGGGGCCTCTGTCAAAATCTTGCCAGAAGAATAACTTGAACAAAATAGTAAGTACATTGGCATTTATCAGACTTTCCATAGCGGAAGGATGCGGTCATCTCAGCAGCTAGAAACTTCTCTACTTCTTGGAGTAAAAATCATTCCAAAGCTCAAATGGTGGACACCAGCTGCAACGAGCATTCTGCAGTTAGATGCAAAAGTCGTGTTATAGTCCGCTCGAGTTTAGATATTTTGTCGCGGTAGCTTGACTCAATTCGATGCGACGGATGCCTGTCAATTGTTAAGGGTTGAGCGAGGTTTCTCATCATCATAAACAGAGGACTGGTTGGGTTGGGTGATTGAATATTCCGATGTCTAGGCATATCGAATATGCCGGATGCTGCTTCTAATTTCCTCTTTCCGTGTCCCAAATTCTTGTTCTGCAAACACTTGAAAAACCACGAATTCGGGGGGGGCTATTGGAGGAATTCAACTACGAACCTACAGTGAATTTTTCTGGTCCATGAATCATTCGCGATGAAAATTTGTGGTTAGTCTCGCTACTAGGAGCCTTGCTGAAGGATGTTGATGGCTCGCGTTTTCGATAAAGTAATAAAAACCAAATAGAAACGACTAGCCGGCGGCTTGGATTCGAATAGAAATGACCCGGCTCGGGGTTGTGCATATGTCAAAGAGTTCAAACTTAATCGAGGCCAGAAAACAGAAGCAAGATAGTGGGTAAGTAGAAGTCTTGGTCTTGATCTGGTTCATCTGCAGATGGTTTTCATTCCATAAGACACGAAAATTCAGTCATCGACGTAAGTCCGGAACTCCGCGGGCCACAAGAAACATGCAATCTATCAGGACAGCTCCGGAAAGATGAGCGACCCACTTGACTTGAGCCGTGAAGAAAGTAAATGTCGGTGGCTTTAACCCATGTCCCAGCACGCCCCTGATGAATTCAATGCCCCATTGCCCCTGCGCTCCCCGGTCGGACGTGTACAAGATCATGTTCAAAACAGGCGGTGGGTCATCAGGAAAAACGTGGTTCCCAGCATTCATTTTTCCATCGCCACCGACAACTCCCGCGCTGCAGACCTCTCGTTTCCGAGGCAAAAGCAATCACACAACCCGACAAGATTCGTGCGAAGCTCAGGTCAAACTAGCGCCAGTGCTTTCTCTCTCCAATTCAATGTCGCCCACGAAAATCTCTTTGATGTATTGGATTTATTTATGATATGTATGTGGCGAAACGCGTCATACATCCAATCTAAGGGAGGCCCAGGATCATTGGTTTATTAGTCCCATAGGTTCTTGAACGGAATAGACCGCTAATCATGGCAGCAAGAAATGGGCAGCGACCTTATAACAATTATTATTAGTACAGCTTACAAAACAATACCCAAGAAAAAAAGAACAAAAATTTTCCAAACTATACCCATCATGTAACAGGGAAGAGTGAACCCACAATGTTTTTTTTTTCAATTTTTGTTTCTTTTATGAAAACGGTTGGTTAGACAGTTAGTCCGGCCAAGAATGCCACCCCGGTGGACGGCAACCAGGAGGATCCGAATATGAACTGCCCGACCGTGAATTTGCTGGCCTCCACCGGCGACGTGATGACCCGGTAGCCGGTCCAGTTGACCCGTTGCCCAATCGCACCGCCCGGCCCGTAGTTCATATATTCGCCGTAGTAGAGCGTGTCGAGTGCGAACGTTGTGTTCCACTCAAGCCAGCCCCGCGGGTGGATGTGGCTGCCAATGTAGGACATCATGTACACAGTCCTCGAGTAAAGCTTCCATGGCCGGCCGAGGTACGAGAGGAAGGTCCCGTTCGAGGCAGCGAGGTCGGGCGCAGGCAGGATCCGGCACGCGTGGATAGAGATGCCCGTGTTCTGGTTAGGGTCCTTGCGGTTCTGGGCCGTTATAGTGTTCTTCTGCATAAACATGGGCTTGCGGGCGTAGAGGCTGCAGTTCTGGAACACAACCGCTGCGTTCCCGAATATGAAGTCGACGGTCCCGTAGATGTCGCACTCCCGGAAGAATTGCCGGTTCGAGTGGACGTACAGGGTGTCTTGGTACCCGATGATGTTGCACCTGTAGACCACCGCGTGATCCGCCCCGACGCGAAGCGCCACGGCTTGGTGCTTGGCGGGCCCAGCCCAATTCTCAAACGTGATGTCCCGAGCGATGAACCCAGCTCCGGAAGCAGCTGCAGGAGCCATATCAAGTACCATCATTAAGCAATTCAAGGGAAATTAGAAAACTCATCATGCCAACACCCTCCTGTTCAAGTCATTGATGCATCTGGTTCATTACTCCTAGCCGACTCTGACGATGCGCATTCAAGTGAAGACAAGATCTAACGACGCTCGCAAGGAATCATGATCATGTCCCCACCTACACAAGAAGGTGGAGTCTCCTTCCTCGCAATCTTTTTCTCTATAGCTTCAGGTTCCAAGTTGGGGACCAACGACGTAACATCCACTCAAAAGACGAAGGAAAAAGAAAAAAAAAAGGAAGGAAGACTTCGCAATAATGACATTGATAATAAAAAGGTCGTGCAGTACAGGAAGATGGGGTGTGGCCTCCTCAGGTTGAAGATGAACGGGCGTGGGGACTGAGGATGGGGAAGGAAGAAACATTCTGATCTCCCCACCATCGAATCACACAAAAGCTTGGATCAGCTCAGTGGAAGTTGGGTCTGTAGATTTCTTTTTACAGTCCATGAATACATGATTACGTGCAGGTGAATTTTCAGCTTTAATGGAAATTTCTTGGATGTGGACAAAGCGATTTCAGGCGACGTCCAATCAGACAACGCCGAAAGAGAATAATATGACAAAAGCAATTTTGACCACTATCCTCGGCCTCGAACGACAGTCCTCGTGCGTTTTGCTTGCAGCACATGACCTCTGTACCTGTTCTCTTTGTTTCTGGGTTACTTTCCTAAATACCACCACCACCTTTAGATACACTTTCGATCTTATACCAATCTCTTTTTTGGTTCATAAAAAAAAATCTCAAAATTTCATTTCAGTCCTAAATCTGCCTAATGGTCCAAAAATCGACACTGATATTTTTGATATTATCAACATCAGGACAAGGTCAATGCAGATTCTAATAATGAACTTGTAACTTTTTTTAATGTCAATAACTAAGTCAACTAATGGTGATCTTTTCTTTTGGATGTATAGATAGATTTGAGATTATAATAAAAGTTGGAGATCTTTCATGAAACAAAAAAGGAAATTCGGAACAAGATCGGGACTGAATCTCAATATCGAAGTTTTTCGGGAAATTAGGCCATTCATTTCTGTTATCATCGTGACTATCGTTCGCTCCGCGGGCGGCTTATGAAAGTCGGATTTAAATACAGGGACAGAAACGAAAAAGGAGGAGGTTTCTTTTCTTTTCTTTGTTTTTTTTTTTTGGGTTCTTTTAAACTTACCGAAGGACGCGGTGTGGAATGTGGTCATGTTGTCGAAGACGCTCTTGCCGCCGGAAATGACGGTCTTGCCCCTCCCGTCCCCTATGAACATCAGGTTCGTCTTCTTCCTCCCCACCTTCAGATTGTCCTCCTCGTACCTGGATTTCCAGATCATCGCGAGACGGAAATGCGAGATTAGAGAACCACAATAACGAACTTGATCAAAGCAGAGCAAAGACAAATGGACAAAGCCGAGGCGGCGTTGTCCAGTATGCGTCCCAAAGTGAGTTCTCGAAAGCTGGTGATCTCCTTCAGCGGAAAGTCTAAAAAGCTAAACTCGGAAAGCGTCGAATTCTCGAGCGGAACTCTCGTAATCGCATGACCACAAAGTCAAAGAGGAGACTGCAGAATTACCAGACGGTGAGGTCAAGCGATCTCAGAGACCAGCTCAGAACCAAAACGTCCGACTCCAAGGTCAATATTTCAGGGAAACGTGACAGGTGAGCAATTTGTAGCACAGTGATTGAGCTACTCGCTGATTTCTCGTGCTCTCGAGTTAAAAAGCCAACCCCAATAACTATGTTTTCATCAAGAACAAAGTAAAAAGAGACTAACTGCAGTCCATAAGGGGCGGATTAGGAACCTTAGAAAATGCCCTACAGTTTGGAAGGAAATAAGATCTTGCTCGGAATTATTTATGAAAATAGGAGAAAAATCGATCGTATAAAAATACTAATGAATTTCTCCGAAACAACGTTACTTCGGGACGTGTAAAATATCGATTTTAATAATTCGAATACCTCGCAATGCGAACATATGGTTCTATGCACACGATATACATT
Source organism: Melaleuca quinquenervia (assembly GCA_030064385.1). NCBI lineage: Eukaryota > Viridiplantae > Streptophyta > Magnoliopsida > Myrtales > Myrtaceae > Melaleuca > Melaleuca quinquenervia. Next base: position 223,835 of record CM057718.1, on the reverse strand, counting down.
TTGAGATACTCACCACCCTCCCGTACACACTTTTAATAAACCTCGAGACATCTTGCCAGGAAAAAAAATACAATATTAATAAATATTAAATTGAGAAGAACATTGAGAGTGACAACTGAGAAGACTCGAACCCCAAAAAACATCCCTGAAAATGCTAAATAATAGTAGTAATAGGATTTCCGAAAAAGAGTAGCGCATCTTTTTTTTCCTTTTTTGGGGATTAACTTTAGTATTTACGTGCTCATGTAAGTAGGACGGCTAAAAATGAAAAGATAAGACTAAGGAAAAAAAGAGAGCTTATACTTGTACCTGCCAGCTCTTACGTAAATGATGAAGCGGCGGGTACCGTACTCCGGCGCCTTCTTTATGGCCTCCGAGATCGTCTTGCACGTCCCGTTCCCGTCTTTCGACACCGTCACGTCCGCCTGTATCGCCGTCACCGGCATTTGCAGCAACCTCCTCTCCTTTTTCCCCAGCCACCTCGGCATTTCGTCGCCGCCGTAGTTTCCCATCAACCTCCTCCTCCTCCTGTTCTCTATCGGCACGCCGTCGAAGTCCTCGCCGGACGTCGCCGAGAATATAGCCAGGCAGTTGCTAACCAGCTCCGACAGGTCCCTCAGCCTCTCCGCCATCAGCTCCTTCACTCCCCCGGACACGTTGGCGAACCCCTCCGTGCACGTGTCCTGGTTGGTCATCGCCCCGCTCAGCCACGTCACCACGTCCTACACGCGCAAAAGGGCTGTCAGGTTCTGACCCCGATAGAGACAAGGGAAACGAGAGTTCGCGGCCTTACCTGAGCAGACCCAGAAGAGGACTTTACCCCGCCGGGGGCGACGTAGTAGAGGGAGCGGCGGAGGGCGTCGACGGAGTCGTCGAGGAGCTCGAGGCAGTCGTCGAACGCCGATCTCACGCGCGGCTCCATCTGGAGGTGACCGATCGTCGATGACAAGTAGAGGGCCTTGCTGAACCGCTGCAGCGTGACGTTGAAGGAAATGTGGACGAGGTCCTGCTCGCTCGCGGCCCCGGCGCCGGGGAACGCCGCGAGCGCGTCGAGGCACAGGGCCGGGTACCGCGTCAGGCCGCACGTGCGGGAGATGGCGCTCGTGGGGGCGAGCTTCGGGCCGGACGGGCCGCCTGGGCGGAGCTTGAGGAGGAGGATGGTGGCGGAGGCGGTGGAGGCGAGGAGGAGGGCGAGGGAGAGGATGCCGAGGAGGACCAGGCGGAGGGTGCTGCGGCGGCGGCTGGAGGCGTCGGAGTTTTCGTGGCGGTCGGAGCCGCCGGTGTCGGAGGGTTGGAGCCTGCCGTAGTTCATTTCCTGTTTTCCTGTGGCGAGACAGTCAGAGAGAGAGGTTGGGGGGGGAGGGGGGATGGTGGGTTCCTTAATGATATGTGTGTGTTGGTTTAGTGGGGAGTGGGAGGCTGCAGATGGTACTTAAATGGTGGAGTCAAGTGGTGGCGGTGGTGGAGATGGCGGTGGAGGAGGAGGAGAAGAGGAAGGTGGTGGCCCTGGTGGGTAAAGGGTCTTCGTCGGGATGCATGAGCTGTCTCCGACTCAGTAGTCACTATTTGCTCTCTCTCTCTCTCTCTGCTCACTTCTACTTTGTAGCACTGAAGTCTAGACCAGTAAAGGCACGCAGTTTCGGACTTCTTTTTGCACTGCTACTCATTCATCAAAGTTATCCTTTCTATTTTCCTCCCTGGAGAATATGGAAAATGTTCCCGTGCATCATAACTTAAAACCATGACTCTAATCAAAGTCATCCACTTGGAGGGACCAGCCCGTTGAACTTACTTGCCGTGGTACTCGACCTAAATTATAAGTCTTTTCAGGACAGAAATCGAATTCAGGACCCTGGTATCCTATGTCGAAAGCATCGAATGGCCTTTCCTAATGGACCAACTCCGGAACCGCATGCATCGTGATTTGTCATGCAGTCAAAATCGTTTAGGCTACATTTGGTCGTCCAGATTTCTGAACGAGATAGGACTGGATAGGATAGGATAAGAAATCCCAAGATTTTTTCATATCCCATTCGATGTTTGGTGACCTTCGGATTTAAAGTCGGATTTCCTCATATCCTATCCAATGTGCTGTTTGGTGGACTACGGATTTAAAGTGGGATATTTTTGTATCTTATCAAATCTGTCGTTTGATTTACTGCAAAGTTAAATTAGGAACGATATAAAATCACGTTAACGAACTTTTTAACTTACAAAAAGTTCCAAATTCGCTCGGTCGAAGTTAAATTATGAACGATATAAAATTACGTTAACGCAGTTAAAATTAGGAACGATATAAAATCACGTTAACGAACTTTTTAACTTACTGAATTGGTTATTTCTAACAGATTTTTCGGATCTACGTTAATGACATCATTTTGCAATTTTTCGTGTTGATCTCATGTATTTGCTTCGGCTATTTTTTAAACGTTTAGAAGAGATAATATATAACCAACCAGCAGAAAAAAAAAATTACGTAACAACAATACAAACCAATAGTTACTAACCTCACATCCGTCGAAAATTCGTCACTTTTCGTAAGATAGAGAGAAAGAGAGGTAAAACATGATTATTTACCTTCAAAAATTCGCCAATTTCGTAAAATTGCGATATGAATCAAAGAGTTCTTAAGGAGAAGGATTCGATGTTGATGCTTTGGAAACGGAAGAGTGGAAGTCATCTATGGGTGAACGATGGAGAAAGAAAAAAGAAAAAAACCGTAGGGTTTTCTACTTCAGATAAGAGAAATACTATCCGATATTATCCCACCCCTCCCCTCGGATTTTTTTATCCGGACTATATCCCCTTTATATCCCACCTTATCCTATCATATGCAGCTACCAAACATAGGGTAGGATAAAACATATCATATCCTGATTTTTATCCGGTCGACCAAACGCAGCCTTAGGGTATATAAAAGTAGGACAATGTCTTTTATATTTCTTGCCAAAATTCAAAACGTTACTTAAATTTCGGTTTGCCTTGTTGATCGTGTTTTTGGAAATGCAAAGTAGTCCATTTGAAATGAGTAAGTTTGCTCACCAATGTACACCTTTTCAATATTCGGGACATCTTGAAAAGTGCAATTCTAATCTTTAGTTAGTTTGTCAACAAGACCCCCTAAATAGAAAAGGTTGAAAATGCACGCGAGATTCCGAGCGAAGGAAAATGAAAATCAAAAGCCAATTTAGATAGACCCTCGATCTGTACGGAATTCAAGTGGATTTTCGTGCGAAACTTTCGTAATCAACCGTTGCGATTAACTCAACCTAAATAAACTTCGAACCCAGACGAATATCACCCCCAAAATAAGATTGCTCATGCCACGTATATCACTACGATTTAAATTGCAAAATATCGTCATGTGTGAATCTTACAAAGATTGCTCGCGGACAGAATGCTAAAAGCGTAAAGAGAACTCCATGACCGGAATGCTCGTGGACGACCAAATAATTTCGCATGGATTGACTCTCGAGACACGACGTTGGACTTGGGGAAGTGCGGGATACGTTCCTGACCTCACATTCTCGGAAACAGATACTTTGATCTAAGATCAGAGGGATCTGCATATCTCCACCCCTCTAAAGTGTTGTCCCCTCAAGTAAGGGGAATTTCCCAACTCCTCTCTCCCTCCAAATTCTATTAGAGAATCCGGATCCCACATTCTCGTCTCAGTACTCTAACAAGCAAGAGTCCATGTGCACATCCGGAAAGTTCAACGATTGACAACGATGACCCTCGGTCCCTCACCAACCATACAATGTGGTCACCTACTATTATCCATTGACTGGATTAAATAAGTAATTTGCCTATTACCCATTGGAGAATATTGCCCATTGGTCACGACGGGCCTCCCAAATGGTATAAATTTATATAAACTGATGCACAAGGTAGATTACATGATCTAATACGTTATAATACTCAGATTCCCCGTGCTTAGCATAGGCAGATTTGGCATCACTTTGGACGAATTCCCTCTCTCCAATCATGATCATAGATCCCACGGAAAAGTTAATTTTTCCACTTTTTTTCCCTTTCAAAACGACATGGACTTTGAGGGCAAAATGGCCATTTCAGTTTCGGCCGCCACGCATATCGCCATGGCACAGTGCGCTAGAATGCACGCATACGTTACTTTAGACATGATGGAGGCTTAGATTGGTCGTTATCTAAATGCATTTTCGTATGCGCGCTCGCGTAGTCTTCACAATTTCTAGAGGGAAAGAGATGCGCATGACTTTATTGACAACATTACGTGCGTAACGGCGCAAATTGTCAATACTGCCCGCCCATCTCAACCGAAAACGACGCGACGAGAAACAAAAAAGCATTGAAGCAAAGTTATGTGCTTCGCTGGTGACTTTATCACTGAAAGTTTCGGCAAAGAAGGCTAGTAATACTTGAAGTAAGAATCATTCGGATACCGTCTAATGTAAGGTCTTCCAGAACTTTTATTCTGTCGGTAATGGCTTCACATCGGAAGGAGGAGGATCGTCTTCTACACATGTCGTTAGCGCAAAGCTTTTCTCGGCCCTGGGTCCATCGATCCATCCGGTCTCGACCACCTCATCGGGGACGAACTGTTCAGCGCCTTTGAATATTTGTCAAGATTAGTGCGGATTTCAAAAGGGAATGCCAAAAAGGAAAGACGAGAGCACCCGGATGACAGAAAGCCACCTCCCCACTTTCCCCCCGCATCTCGGATCAATCATCTTCTCGATCGAGACAATTCAAACTTTCAAAGCTCCTATCCAGGGATCCAAAGCTCCACGTTACTCGCTGGGATTTAATTCAATTGATTCGACCGTCGCTATTGATTAGCATTAACGACACCAGTCGTCGCTGACGATCCACAGTAACGGCAAGTCCCCACCCCATAATCATCCATTGAACAGGGGAAAACAGGGGAAAGATTAAAAAAAGAAAAGAAGAAGAAGACAAGACAGGAACTAATGTGGTGCGCTCGAATGGATGTGCTTATCCAATCCGAAGCCTCGCCACTTCAAACGGGGTGGATCATGATCTCGCCTTTGTTGACCACGGGGCGCCATATACTTATGGCCGTCACCGACACCTTTTAGCGGCACAGTGGTGTCGCCAGGGCACATTGACGACGAAACCTACGGAGTTCGAGACCGTGGGCTTCCCTATCGTACGCTGATTTTATGTCATCTTAGGAAACACTCGCGAATTAGAAGCTTACCCCTTTTTTAAACCTCTCGCGTGTACGTAAACACACTCGTCACTTCGAAGTTCCGACGAAAACACGAGCCGCAAAGAGCGTAAACCTCTTTTCTCCTGCTTCCCGGACATGGTTTTATATTTTTTCCTTGGGTTCAATCCTAAAGGGTACAGATCTCTGTACTGCAGATCCCCTGTTTTCAGAGAAAAGATGAATTGCATTCTCATCAGAAGTAAAGGTCTGTACCGATTCATCGCTCTCGCTATAACCAAACCCAGAACAAGAAGAGAGTGTCCGGGGTTACTACAATTCGGTGTCGAGAATTAAAGCTCACGGAGCCATGATGGAGGCTCTTTCTAGATCATTAAATTATGGCGTTGGTTGTTCGAAGAATTATTGGTTATGGTTCACCTCATCATCCCATCAATTATTTCTATAAACTGGGCCTCCAGATATCTCCAGTGTAACTATCGGAGACACTCGAAAAAGGGGAGAAACATCTCGGGATCATAGCGCCTCCATAATCGCTTTTATCGATTCCAATTCAGACCCATCCTAAAGCAAGCTAGACGTTTGGTGGATTCTGAAGGAGAAATCTTGCCAGCGTGAATCGACAAAGCCCTTTTCGGATAATCTCCCTCGGCCACTTGATTGTTCCTCATCGAAGTCCAAATTTACTTTTTGGGACGGGACGTGGTTTGTCGACGCTCCATACTTTCCTCCAGCGCCGTGTGAGGGGCAAGTTGACAGACTGGGTTGATGGCGAGGTGGCGAGTTCATCGAGGGAACCGATGAATAGAGGCCACGAACCGATGCAGCAAGGCACGTGCATGTCTTCCGTGGTGTTGGTGGTGGTGGGGAGGGGCACACATGGCCAATTTGGCCATGCCCCTATGCAAGATAACATGATCTTGTTGGGCAACTTATGTCGTCGCCGTCGTCGTCATCATCATTTCTCAGCTCTTTAATGTCTTGTTGCCTCAACTAACTAAGAATTATTCAGAGGACCATGAGATTGAGCTTGCGATTTAGTTAGCCTATCCCCAGAAAATTTTTAAATCGATCGTGATGGCTCATGATCACTCCAATTAAATATGTACCTAACCAAGCTTAGTTATGACCCTATTAGATGCTGCAGTTAACGCACTGATCTTCCAATTACCACATGATTGGAAGGAAGAATTAGGCTTTTCATTGGATTGGTTGGAATAGCCAAGGGCCAATGCTCAAAGTGAAGTGGATAGGCATTGGGGAAGAGGGCCACTACCTTTTCAAGTCCAAGCACCAGATCAGTTTCGATTAGCCATTGCCCTGATCTTCTCGAGCATCCTCTTGCTGATATCATGCTTTCTTCTTCATCACTCATCTTCTCCTTAAAAATAAAGAACAAAAAACTTAGGAACTTTAGAAGTTACAGAAAGCACTCATCTCGTGGGATTGCAATTATTCGATGTGGGCTCTTGTCTTTAGGACGATTGGAAGAGAAAGCAATAATAAACATACGGATGTGACGAAAGGGGCACCCTACGAAAGCACTGATCTTGATGTTTACATCATGGATTGCCCACTCACCAACTTAACATGATCACTAAATATGTTCTAGTCACATCCGAAGCATTGCCCGTGACTTGGGAAAATTCTCCATGTAGTAATAAATCTTTTGTTTTTATCAATTTAACTTTAAACCTTTGTCCGAAACTCCAATGCAATCATTTCAATCAATTTTTGTTGAACATTGCTAGCACGATAGTGTGCCAAGTAAGACAGCCTTAGTCATGTCGGCAATTTTAGGTGAAAAATTAACCAAAAAGGATTAAAGTGAAATTTTGCACAAAAGTTCCGAACTAAATTAATAAAAATGAAATATTTAGGACTTAATTGGTATCCACACAATATGCTTAGAATTGATCGGGTAACCTTCCCAATGATATAGATATTTTTTTTCCTTCTTTTTTCTAGTACTTAGTGATACGAGGGACTAGTTATCCAGTAGCAATGCTAGGTGTCGGACATCCAACGCTATCGTTGTACATAATTCACATATTCATGACACATTAAAGCCGACGTTGGCAAGTGTTGACATCCTTACCCGATCTACACTCTATGGAGGTCGATAGCTACTGGCAAAAATATGATTAGAGGCCCGCGGTTTATTTACTTTGTCAATTTTATTTTTTGTGAATTTAGGTCATTGATAACCCACCCACCCAAAAAAAAACGTTGGGTGAACATTGCAAGCAAAATCCAATGGGGGGATGCAAGCAACAATGATGATGAGGATGTTGTGTTCTGGTTGAAAATGTAAATCAAAGTACTCGACAACACTTATCTTTCACCGTACCCTAGTGCCCACGACATATAGGTTAGTACAATGTCGGTTTTCAATAGTCATTCATCTAATGTTCCTACCATTAATTCCTCATATCTTTTTTTTTTTTGGGGACCCTCTTTTCATAAGTTCATGATGTTTTGTTTTTCCACTAGCTCACGGTATCAAGGTGCTATGCCGAACTTTTCGCACGTAAATCGTATTTATGAAGTCATTGGGACTATGTTTAGTGGGGAAGGGAGAAGTTGTCACTCAAATATTATTAGACGAGCGAATTATCAAAACATCTTAATTCTATTATAATTGTATCAATTCGATCTTAAATTATTTTTTTATCAATGAAATCCTAAATATTTTATATTTGAGTCGATTTAATCATTCTCACCAATTTTGATTGAAAATCATTAATATAAATACTAACCATTCTATGTGACGCAGCCAACACTGTCGTAGATAATTTTCAATAATATATAAACATTTTTATATTTTTTTTCTCTTCTTTCTTCCTCTAACTAGTCGGTGGACCTTGATGATTGAGCAAATGCAAGGGCTAACAATGTCAACCCTATTGGCCTCTAACAAAGCTCACCCCCACTGACCATTAGCAAGGGCTACATGAGAGGTCGGCGAGGGCTTCTGGCTAGTTGCTAGGGTCCAATAATTGGTTGGAAGAAGGAGGAGAAGGAAACAACCAAGAAAAAAAAAATTCAAAAATTGTTAAAATATTATTAAAAATTGTTCACTCAATGCCAGTAGTCATTCGCATGAGCAATTTTTTTTTTGTCAAAAATTTAGTTGGACGAAATGTGTTGAATATATGTAAAACGTTTAAGACTCAACTGGATAAAAAATCATATATAATTGAATTGGTATAATTATAATATAATCATGACTTTTTTTTGGTAATTTTTCCGGCATTAGGTAAATAAGCAGCTTCCAATCCAATCAACCGAATTTGACAATGGACCCTAGATAGATAGGTGTGGTGTGTATACACAACGTAATCAGCAAATCGTCAGTTTTAATAGCTTAACAGCCACACAATTTGTACATACTCCGGGAAAGAAAAGTGAAGTCTTCTCCATTTGATTTTCCTCGAAAATGAAATAGGAAAAAAGAGAAGAAGAAAAACTCTTGGTGCACAACCTCTGGGAGGTTCTAATAATCAGTAGACAAGTCGAAGATCATGACATCGATATTGTCTGTGCTTCTTTTTTTGCCACCATGGTCGTGCCCTACATGGCAAGAAGAGGCGCCACACTGTAATGTCAATGCTCCCTTTCCATATCCACTTGGCAAATGAACGGCCGAAGAGCATCAATAAGGGACGTATTATCAGTCGGTTCAAGCGTCGCGTGAATCGAATTCAGTTCACCGCGTGCAGTGCTGTCGTGCCCACCCCAGGCTTCGATCACTTCTGCCGACACTGTTTCTGGGGCCCCAAAGAGATTCTCCACAAATTTTGGGCTTAGCCTAATTCATCCATCTCTGGGGGCTCTGATGTGCCTCAGTTTCAGCTAATTGCCCGAGCCCATTAACCCGAAAACGTCGCCCCAAGGCACAACTGTGCTGCTCAAGGGTCTTCCACGCTTGTTGCGATCGCCGGTTGATCCGGGGGCTTGGGCTTTTAGGAATACTGTCGAGATGTTTTCTCTTGGCCACCAGGGAGGCAATAAGTGATCCCTGAAGCCAAGTGGGCTGAGGTGATGTTGGTAAATGATAAAACACTTTTTTTTTTTTTGCACTTGATTTCCAGAGTTTTTCCTGGGTATACCAGATGGGTTTGTGAGAAGTAGATTAACGAGCAACTTGGTGAATATTTTCCTGTTTTGTCCGACTACCATGTTATATTTACTGAAAAGGTTAACGAAATCAGATCACAGGTTAGCACATGATAGTGGCTTAGGCTGAATCTGTGGTTGAAGGAAGATTGCTGAACAATGAGTACCGGGCTGCAAAAGATTGTAGAACAAAAACATGTCGGATGGCGTCTTTCCAGAGCTTTTGTTGCAGGCATTTCGCTCGCTACGTGCTTCATGCAACACGGACCGACATTTGGTACGATTATCCCAACATTTCTCAGCGCCGTGCACTCGTCTGAAATCTGGAGATTAGGTCAGATAGGTAATGAGATCCCCCGAAGGAAGGATGTCCACCGGTACTGATTCTGGATCCTTTGGAAGAGCATCAGTGGTCAGGTGAATGATGAATCAGGGAATGCCACATTGCCATACTTTCTATCTTCCCTGCTCCGATTGATTCCAACGTATCACGAAGCTCAGTAACTTATGTAACCCAAACATGCGTGATCCTCGGGGTTCACAAACAGGTGGGGAGCCCATGAAGTCAAAGCTTCAAATTTTCTCTTTCGCAGGAGGCTTATCTTTGGGGGATTGAAGTCGCCAAATCTTCAAAAGATATATTTTTATCCAGAGGAAGTATGTCCTCAATCTTTTGATTGAAGTTGGGTTACTGGGATGTCGTCCCTTTGAAATACTCCTCAAGACCAATACTCATCTTCAAGAAAAGAATGGTAATCCAGTGGATAAAAATTGTTATTAGCGGTTGGTGAGTGAGTTCGTTTATTTGTCTCAAACCTGACTTGATATTATTTTCGCCGTGAGTCTAGTGAGTTAGTTTATGCATGATTTATACTCTACTCATATAGACGATTTTTGGATCTTTCAGTATTTGAAGTCTACTTCCGAAAAAGGAAAACTTTTGTCCCTACATGATAGCTAGAAACTTGAAGCCTATACATATGCTAATTAGGCTGGATCTCCTAATTAAAAAAGTACTTTTGGGTATTATACTTTCTTAGGAGGGAATCTTGTAAGTCGGCGCAGCAAAAAGCAAAATTTAATTGCTCGATGCTTTATTGAAGAAGAGTGTCATGCGATAGCATAGGGAATTTGTGAGCGATTATGGCTTAAAGGATTACTTGAGAATCTAGGCGTATTAGTTCTTGTTTCTATGATGTTATATTGTGATAATAAGGATAACTTGGGATCATATTGACCTAACCAAACCTAACCAAGTTTTCAGTTCAATTTTTTTCTCTCAATAAAATGGCAACAAAGATGGTGGGATCCAAATCATCTACGACTATGCCATCTAAATGTAAATCGAAGAATCCTCCACCACGGTGGAGCAAGAGCTTGAGGTCCATGTTGTCCTCTTTCTCGGTCGTATTGCTGAACTCCTTTAACTAGTCGTCATTCCTACAAGAACCTCGGATCGCGAATTACCTTTCGAGGATCTACATCATGGGAATTTGGAGGTGAGATTGGGGAGGGCCCTGAATGCGTAAACATGTCCCTCTCGGGTGGATTGCCGGTGATGTCCCTATAATTTGTCCTAACTCCTAGACCCTCTTTGAAGATGGTCACCTGCATACAAAGCTAGAAGAACAAGATCTTCAATGAACGGGGATAGATCGATCAGAGTACCCTGCTTTTACCCCCTTAGAGGGAATAGTATTTGAAAGATATTGGAATTGCCGTTATTAACCTCGTCAAATTGGAATATATGAGACGTCAAGTGCTTTAATGGTGAGGCCCACTCTCTCACATTATCCAATGAAGGGTTTGGTGACAGCAACAAGGACAATCTTCGTAGTTTTGGGACAACAAACGAGGAAGAGAAAATGTAGTTGGATGGTAGAATAAGAGAGTTGCAATATCAAATGTGAGCGCTGAAGAAGAGGAAAAAGATACCATACGTACCATAATTTTTGCACGATGCTCAATCTAATGCCACATCTTTTAATAAAGCCTTCTCTTGCTTTTAAATTTTTGACATTTTAGCGTCCTTCTCCCAGAAGAGAGAAGTTTGTAGCTTAGACGGTGACTTGAGAACAGAGGAAACAGAGGACATGTAGGATCACTCGGCGAAGCTTCTTTCTGCTGCTCGCCACTCTTTCGGTCCTCATTTCCAGCATTTACGCAGGACACCAAGCTCATGACTGTCTGCAAAAGTGGCAATCTGCACGATGAATTAAAAATCTTTCTAAGCCAAACCACAAGCTCTAATGAAGAAAGACTTGCATATTTGGTTTCACTACGTATCACGGAGAAACTTGTGATGGTTGATTTGGAACGCCTAAAGAAAGCCGGCACTTAAGCCAAAAAACACATGCCATTTTGTGATTTTTTCACAAGTCATGTGCACGTTTGGCCAGTAGATCAGATTGCATATGCAGGTCAAAATTTTTAAAGAGAGAATGTGTAGGAACTAAGAAGGTCGCTAGCTGTTAGAAGACACTTCTGATGCTGATTGTATTTGGGAAACATAAAAAGTACTTGATATCTTTCATCGTATTCGGCCGCTAACAAATTAAGGTGAGCATTTGTCCTGCTCACTGAAATCACGCGTTACTTCCCATTCCTGCTTTTTGTCCTCACGAATAAATACTGACTTGTCGCAAGAAGAGATTAGGTGCCATTTAATCTAATAACGAATTTAGCAGCAATTTGGTGAAATTCAGCATGTTCTCTCCCACTGATATATGTCTCCAGTCTCCACAAGAAGCTGGGAACCATGTGAAGATCCCTTGCTAATACACACACAGTCTTTCCCATCACTTTGTAATGCTCCACTTTCAGTTTCTTTTTATGCTCAGGACTCTGTTCAAGGGAGGAGGTTGGTAGTGAAGAATAAAAGAAATGGACTATCATAGCCTTTCCTTATATAATAAATACAAATCACAGTTTAGCACATAACTCTAACATTTGGTTGAATACAGAGTGAGGGAAGAGAAATTGTTAAAGGATGATGTCACAACAGGATTCCATATGCATGGAGCTCAACGTTTCACAGTTGCAAAACAACTTTCTGGCCACGCCTTTGCTGAGTGTCTTGGAGGTTTCGATCATTTTGAAGTTACATCTCCTTTGGCAAGAATCCATACCAACATTCAGTACGATCATCCCACCACTGCTCAATGACGCGCCAGGTTAAAATCTGGAGATGGATGCAGATTGGTAGGAACACGGGTCGTAGGGAGGGTGTCAACTGATTCTGCTTCCAAATCCTTCCTGGCCAAGTTAATCAATGAATTTTGCATTGTGGTCATCTCTATTTTCTCTGCTCCGATCGATTCCATCAGTGTTCGAAGCTCAAAGTAACTTATGTAACCCGAACAGAGATCATCTTCAGGATTCACAAACAGGTTGGGTTCCCAAGAAGACAAGACTTCGAATTTGTCATTCATTAAAGGCTCTTTTTCGGGAGGGTTCGGAGTGGCAACGGTTGCAGCTTTGAGTAACCTTGCTAGGATCATTGTCTCTTAGGTTGTGGTACTTGATACGTTTCAGCAGCTCGGTCACGAACAGAGGATTGAATAGGTATGTCTCGAGAGGAAAATTCTTCGTGGCCATCTTCTTAACCTCGAGTACCAAGATGGCAGCACCGACAGCATGCCCTGACAAACAGCACACATTAGCTGCCCAGACCGAATGCTAGAGATGCTCCATCGCTTCTAAAGCAGACTTGAAGCTGGAGCACCTGTGAAGCATGTTCGAGACCCATGTTGCAACTAGCTTGGAATCGTGGATCGAAGTGGCCGAGTTAAGCATCACTTCTCCGAGGGTGACAACATAAGCCGGGGCATTTCTTTCCCAATGAAGCAAGAACGTTTAAACGGCACCAAAGATGGTGGAATGAACCTCATCTACAAAAGTGTGACATAAATTAAAATTGAAGAACTCCCACCATGCCGGAGCAAGAGCCTCGGATCCCTGCCCTCCTCTCTGGCAATCCCTTTCCATTACGTAAGCTCCATTAACTAAGCCCGCAATGACAGCTCTGTGGTGATATTCATCATCCCTATAAGATCCTCAAAAGCGCGAGACTGTTTCGACATCAGTTGATTGGAAATTTGGAGATGACGGCAGATCAGATGGACTTCATTACCAGTCAATGCGATTGAGATGTGATGGCCCTGAATGGCTAAAATCATGCATCCCGGTGTGTATTAGAACTGACGCCCTTGAGACAAGGAACTGTTTGTGGGAAAAAACGGTCACATGCAACAAAACTATATGATCTTCAATGAAAAGGAAACAAGACAACCAAGTACTGAGGCTTCACGTAAACAGTACCAGCGACATTTACTTTGCTTCTACATTAGTTATGTTTCTGTCACCAATGATGTGAATCCAGAGGCATAAGGTGTAACAATCTAAACTTCTCTCTACCTATCCTGACTGCTGATTTCTGAAGTCTGTACTATCTTCTAGTTCTCACCACATGTTCTCTTCCATGTTAAAGAGAGAGCAACCCAAATGCAATTAGACTTGTGCCGTTCAGAAGTTGGAATGTTTAAATGCGCATTACTAAGGAAGAGATAAATGGGCAGTACCCCCCGCACCTGCTCCAGGTAAAATGTAAAAGATGCGGAGAACCACTCTTAGGGGAATTCCTTCTGCAGCAATGCCACTTCTTCCTCCCTCTTTTCATGTATTTATGGAGGCCACAGGAGTTCATGACTGTCGGAGATTGAGAACTTGGCAATCTGCACAAAGCTAAAGACTTGTAAGTTAATGTGCACTGCACAAATCAGCCATGTGATGCATGGTGGACCTGACTATGCAGGAGAGCCGAATTCAATAGTCAACCAACACTAATTTCTTTGACAAGTCAAGGCCACGTTTGGCCAGTGAATCGGATAGCGGGCGCTGGTCCAAGTCAAAGTTCTCAAGTAAGTATACTGTATATCATTGTTAGCTCACAAGATCCAAACCTTGATGAATATTTCCCAACTAATTTGATTACCTTTCAACTTTAGGTGAATCAAAGTGGGGAGCTAAAGTAAATCCCGCTATTGCTTGCATCAGTTCCGATGTATTCTCACCTCTTGCGCAGCAGTAAGGATTCCTCTTTTTCCAATATTACAGTGATATTTACAGTGATATTGCTTGGTGTCGAGAGACTTTCATACCTTAAATTGTTAGTTAGTACTCTTTTTCCTGTTTCCAAGTGTGGACTAATTCATAAACCAAAAACCATGCAGTATTGCAGAAACTGCAATTATTCTAATCAAATTCGGCGCTCCATTCTTTCTGAACCGAGAACATCGTGGCTTGCACAGTAAGATCCCTGTACTCCCAAGATAATCATCCATTCAATATGTGATATATAGCCACAACGTCGGTCCAATGAATTCCCCCCTTTCCTTTTAATGCTACTTTGCAGAAGGTTTCCAGTTAGATATGATCCTTTCGCTAGCTAGAAACATTCCCCATGCTGGAGAGGCAAAAGGCAAGTTGGAGTCTACTCATAGATTTACCAGCTTGCAATTACGATACGGCACTCGCCGCTAAGGAAAAAAGGGAGCCATGGGTGAGCCTAATTAAGCCTACACCGACGAATCAGTCGCAATTATTACTACCCCGTCTCCACAAGTTAGGAACGGCTAAGACCAGCTACTACTTGGGCGCTAGGATACCCGTACAGCAGTAGTAACTAAATGTACCCTTACTGGGATAACAGTAGCGGTACATTAATGAGCTCATTAATTAGATTAATGCCCAGTAATGAAGGAACTCCCTCAATTGGCTGGTTCTGGGAATATAGCAAACTAGGTGGGCTTAACACTACGGGAAGCACCAGCTCCATTTAAGTTAGTGCAGGCTAATTTTTTGCTGAAAAGAGAGATTACTGGCGCCATTTGAAAGCAAGATGACGAAATCAGAGGAATCGGGGATGATGAGAATGAGAAAAGCCCACATTGCTCTTTCGCCCATCAAGATTGAGCAGGAGATGGGGAAGAAGGTGGATGAAGAGGAAGAAGATGAGCCATTGAGTCCGAAAGCCCGTCTGTTCCATGCACCCGGATTGAACTGCTGCGTCATATCAATGTTGGGTAGCCGAACGAAGCTGAACGTGGATGCCATCAAAGCCAGTTTAGAGCACCCGCCGCATCCTCACTTCTCCAACATCCTGGTAAATCAATATACAAATATGTAGTGATTGTCATGATGGTAATAATTTATATAGAACTGTCCATGAATCTAAAAGAATCAGCAAAGGAAGTTTTGGTTATATTCACGTATCAATTTAGTATCATCGGCTTATCGAACTAGCGTATTTTTCGACATTGGATTCTAAATTCTGCTTGTTCATTATATTCCTTTTCAATTAGCACAATCAAACGAACATTATCTCTCTAATTGCACAAACACGATGAAACGTGAACAAACATGATGATCAATGTCAACATGAAGAGAACTGTTGTGTTAGGTCATGGACGACAAAAAGCAAGGGGAGATGAAATGGCGAAAAACCAAGATTGACGTAGATAACCACGTAATCGTCCCGCATATAGACCCTGATGATATTGAATCTTCGGACAAGTTCGTGGAAGACTACGTTGCAAAACTCACAAACATCCCCATGGACCTGTCCAAGCCACTTTGGGAGGTCCACCTCCTCAATCTACCGACCTCCGATGCTGAGGCTGTCATCATCCTCCGCACTCATCACTCCATCGGCGACGGCACGTCTCTCATGTCCTATCTCTTTGCCAGCTCTCACCGGAAACCATCTCCACCTCATAAGTCGTCAATTAAGGATAAGAAAGAAAACAAGAAAGTTGGCTTTCGTGAAAGGATGGGGTTTTGGCAACGGTTCCTTGATACGGTGCGATCGAATTTAGGAATGATATGGAATACATTCTTCGGTGTTTGTTTGTGGCTGGCGACGGCACTGTTTCTGAGAGACACAAAGACGCCAATCAAAGGAGGCGTGAGGGTGGAGCTCCGCCCTCAGAGGTTTGTCCGGAGGACGTTCACTTTGGATGACATAAAGCTAGTGAAGAATGCCATGAACGTGGTACGTGCAAACTTACGTGCTTCTCTTTGTCTCAATTGCTAAATGCATCAATTCGGTCATGCAAGAATCTCATCCTCCTAAACCTTTTCCTTGCAAACTCGCTGGCAACATTTCGCGCTTTTCTGCTCATGGATGATGTACCCCAATCAGACCGTGAACGATGTTTTGCTGGGAATAACAGAAGCCGGTCTTTCTCACTATCTCAACAGAAGATATGGTTGGTCTATCTAGTTTTCCCCTTTTTTCTTTGACAATTTCGGTTGATGTTGAACATGCAACATTTGTTTAAAGATCTACTTCCACCATATTGGTGTATATTAATTTGGGTTGCTACCACTAAGTCCGGAAAACATATATTACACATTGTGCTTGCGCCCTACCTCTTTCAAGTTACTTCATGCATGCATCACAGGAGAGGACGATGAAGTTGTCAGTGCATCATCTAAGACGGACAACCTTCCCAAAGGTATACTTCTCAGGGCAACACATTACGTGAACTTAAGAGCACCACCCCCGGAATCAAAGGTACCACACGTCTCCTTGTGACGCGAAGATAAACATCATCACTGTAATGTCGATGAAATATTGTATGGTCCATAGACCATGCTGACAAACCCCATCTCTGTTTGGTCATTTCGACCTCTTACATCTTGGATGCTTGCAGAATTTTAAGCAAGCTTCAGCTCATACCGAAGATGAGGAGAAAATCAAGGTCGTCACAGGTACTAGGGTCGGGTATATCCTCCTCCCGTTCTCCATAGCCATGCGAAATGACCCCCTCGAATATATTTACAATGCAAAATCTACGGTGGACCGGAGGAAGTCGTCGCTCGAAGCTTCCTTCTCATTGTACATTACGGGTTTCCTCCTCAAATACTTTGGCTTTAAGGTACTATATGTTCCTAGCTAGAAAGAACAATGTGCACAAAACACAAAGAATTGCACGAAGTTTGAACTTCTGGTGACATGATTGGCAGGCATTAGCTGCACTGTACTACAGAATACTCTCGAACACGACGATGACATACACAAACATGGTCGGGTCGTTCGAAGAGGTGGATTATATTGGGCATCCCTTGACTTACCTCGCCTTCGGCACTTATGGTTACCCGCGCGTAAGCATAGATGATTGACAAGATCTTGGCATGATAGCTGAAACGCGTCTCTTCTTTTCTGCAAATATTTATTAGTTTATGCTTGACGATGCTGCTTCTTTTTGGTGTGTAGTCATTGTCCATTCACTTCATAAGCTACATCGAGAAGATGACGATGCTAATAGCGGTCGACGAGGGCGCTATTCCGGATCCTGGCCAGCTCTGCGATGATATCGGAGCGGCTCTTCAATCCGCGAAGGATGCAGTGATCCAAAGGGGGCTCGTCAACTAGTCACCACCAGATGTCATCTTTGCATTTTTGGAGAAGTTTCTTAGCAGAATCTCATCTTGTGTCGCTCATCTTGAAATTGAAGTTGTGACTTCCATTTTTTTTCCCACAAGTTAAGTACACATCCACATCCACGCGCCCAAGGGACGATGAGATTCGATGAAGAATTAAGGATGGCCCCTTTTTATCGATTCACGTATAATTTTATTTCTAGATAATACACATACATTCTGTGCGTATATGTATGTCAAAACATATATTTGGCTGCAGTTTTTCTATGTTACATTAATCCATCAAAATACATAATAAGAACGATCCGTTACTCTCTCATAAAGTAACCACCAATTCACAAATTTGATAAATAACCACTAGGCACTAGATCAAAGCTTGACTACACAATCACCCTTCTTCTTTAGAAAAATGATTTCTTCTTTTCATGAACGTGTATAGGCGAGCTTCAACTCTAGTATTTACTTGAAAAACTTACAAATCATTCTTTTGAACGATGTGAGAGTTCATCCTTGGAGCTAGCTATTGGCTTTTCACTCATTGGTTCACTACTAAACCAACCATATGCAAACATCTTACAATGTGTATCTAGGCGGGTTACCTTGAATCCTTACCTTGCACGAGATTTTGGGATTCATTTAATTTAGCCTACAAGGATTCTCTATGAAGGATCCGCCACTAGCCAAAGAAGCTAAGTAAGGCATGGGAGAACAATCTCACTTCCCACGCAATAAGAGACCTAGAGTTAAAGACTTCATCACACTAATTATTCAAAGTGATGCCCTTTCAGTATTTTAACTTGATTTATTGTTAACTAAATGTCTACATAGTCTTTTTACCAAATCGTCTCCTAAAGTTGAAGTTTGCTAGGTGTGCATGCCATGTTTTTTGGTGTTTGTTATGATCCTAAAAATGAAATCTAACCATTTTAAGTAGAGCAAGCAAATCGCGATGCCCAAAGCAATATAAAAAAATCACAACTAGTTTGTTGAAACATTAACGAACAATGATAAGTTAGAGTGCACTAAATAAACTAATACAAGTTGGTAAAAATTATAACATGGCCTTGATGTTAAGTTCCATCACAGCAACACCACGAGCAAAGTTCGAATTGAGTCCAATTTATTGCCTGAAAGATGAATCTACTAAAACTAAGCTATATTAGGGGTATTCATTGAAACCCCTAAACTAAATGGATGCTAGCTAAATGAAGCTAAGTTAAGTTTAGTGCTAAAACTTAGCATCTCTATTTCCAACCATTGTTAAGTTTTGGAACTTTTTAAAAATGAAATAGAATTTTTGAGTTTTTATTGTCCTATGAAAATAGGGACTCGGGCCGGGATATTGGGGCAGAACCGAACATGGGCCAAATTTCAAAAACGAATTAAGCCCAAAATCATACGGATCAATCCCAGCCCAGATTTACCTAGACCAACCAAACCCAAATTTATCAAGCCTAGTTAAGCCCAAGCTCATTAAACCTATTCAAGCCCAAAAGTTCATTCAACCTGAAAAAGCCCATCTTATTATTACTCTTTACCCTGGTCATCCCACTTCTTCCTCTTACAGACTTTTTCTTCCCGCAGATTTAAGCTCTCCTAAAACTGAACGTTAACTCCGAAAAGATGCACAGCACAGCTTAACCAATAATCAACGCTCTCAAACTTCAAATCAAGAATAATTTATACATCGCCGTTGATCACAAACGTCTGTCGCCGAACCTCGACTGCTGGTTGCATCCGGCGACTGGCCATCCAGTATTCACGATTACGAGAATGGGAAAACTGTTCGGGGCACGAATTGGGAGAGACGAACCGACGTGAATATCTCGTGAAATTGACCAGCGATCGCCAAGTCTAACCAGTGCTTCATCGATGAGTACCACTGCGATTTCTTAAGAACGTAAAGCAAGGACACGGAAAATTGGTATTCGGGTTTGGTCTTGATAATAAAGACCCGAAATAAGGATCGAATCTGAATAATAATGGACCAACTGGTAACGAGTAATCTATGTTAAGAAACTCGTCGGGTTGGAGTGGATCAGGAATCATCCGGTTGACATTTCTTAAAGGCATTTCATCAAACAATCGACGTGCACCGAAGGGACTAAGTCTGGATCGTGAAATTATTTTTCCGTCTAAAATCAGCATCAGGACTACAAAGCTGTCAGGAACCACCAAAACAGGATCTAGATTTCCAGTGATTTTCACACGGAGTACACGAACACGACTTGATCCTATATTTTGCCAGGAGGAAAAAGAAAAAAATAGAGAAATGAAATTACCTCTTCAATGGACGAAGACAGAGCTTCGATCGACGGCTGAATCGATGACAAGAGCCGTGGTTACAGCTGAGGGCCTACATCATAGCCGACGAATAAGCCTTGAATGGGGTCTTGCCATCTGGGACGCGAAAACAGGGGAAAACAGAGCTGATTCCCTGCACTTCCCGAAAACGATGATTGCCGACTACAGGCGACGAGCTACATAATACGACTGCGGAAATGGGCTTCTTTTGCTCTTCATGGGCTTCCAGGTTATTATTACTCATGAGCTAAGGTTTGCAATAAATGGGCTTATTCGGCCAGCAAGCTTGTGGGTTTAAATTGATGGGCTACAATTAAATGGGCCTAAGTCAAATGGAGAAGCTCTTTTCCCTATTAATATAACTTTGGAAATGGATTTTGAATATAATTCAAAATATAAGTTGTGTTTAATAAAAATTCATCAATAAAGTAACTTTGAGTTTAAGTGATGTTTGGTAAAAAAATTTGCAAAAGACTTTGACTGTGATGTTTTATTTAAGAAAATCAAATATCTTACCACCAACAAATTATATCCACTGCTAGCTATAAGTAGTCAAAGTAATACGAACTCGAGCGACCAATGTGTCGGGTAACCTAGGCAACTGTTGCTTGCCGTCTTGGGTGGCGTGACACAAGTGAGGCTTGAGGTCATGTGACCAAATTTAGGGTCATTGATGGGCCTAGATGATGGCGATGGGCTTATGTGATCTCAATATCATCGACCACTCAAAACCTCGAAAGGGGAGGGGGCAAATGTGAATAGAAAAAGTATAATGAGGGTAAGATATGAATTTTTTTTAAACTAACACTCCGCTTAAAGCTAAAAGAGCAAAGTTGGTTCAATTTTTAGCTTTCAACTTCCTAATACCAGTTTTCACTTAAAAACTCATTAAAAATAATTGACAAACACCTCAACATTTCTCAATTGGCTTTTAGGCTTCAAATAACTTTTTAAATGCCAAACCAAATGTACTTGTTGCTAGGCTCTCTTTCTTATTAATGCTATTTATGTGCTTGCTTGATTTAATCAAAATTCAAGTGTCAATAATTATGCACATGCGTGATTAGTTTTCAGTTCTCATATGATGTAATAAATCAATGATAGAATTCATAATTATAATTGGAGGGAGAATTAAATGGGACAAGAAGTTCAATTATTGAATTGTGAGAACAATCAAAAGATTTTAATCCAGAGTGAAATTAATCCCCGCTCTTATCGAGATTAATTTATTAACCAATCTATAAGAATTCATATCACAAAGCTTGTAGAATAATAACGTGGAGGTAGATTAGAACTAGAAGACGGAAAGTTGATGCGACTGCAATTTTCTCAGAAACTAATGCGGCGCTTCAGAAATTCAATAAAGTCGGGGGACTTCCCAGCAAAACCACAACCTTCTGGAGTTCTCCACGAAGACGAAAGCGATTCCGCGGTCAAAGCAGAGTCGTCGAAACCCCTTCAGCTTCTTGGCGCAAACCCTTTAAAAACCCCAAAAGTCATTTTACTCCAAGACGCCGTGCTGAGTGTGGTGATCCGATTCGCCGAGCAAGAAAAGAACAATCTCGACTCGATTTCTCCTATACCTCACTGTTCATGGCGATCATCTCCGACTATCAGGAGGAAGAAGAGAAGCCAGCGGCGACCAAGCCCTCGGCGGCCTCCTCCTCTTCTTCGGCGGTGGAGTTCACCGCGAGATTTGATCCGTCCAGCCCGCTGGGGTTCATTGAGAAGGTGTTCGAGTTCGTCGCCGAGCGGAGCGATTTCCTCGCTAAAGAGACGGCGGAGGAGGACGTAGCGGCGGCGGTGAGGGCGGCGAGGGAGAAGCAGAAGCAGAAGCAGAAGCAGGTTGAGAGGGAGAAGGAGATGGAGAGGGCCAAGGCTAAGGCTGCGGTGGCTAAGGAGGTAAAAGAAGAGAAGAAGGTGGAGGAGGTGGAGATGAAGGATGCGGAGGAAGAGAAGAATGAGAGAAGCGGGACGATAGGTAAGAGCTTTCATTTTTCTTGTGATTGTCGTAGTTTGTTGCTTTGCTACGTATGAGCGCGATGAGTGCCCTGTCGAGACGTTTCTGCTGTTAAGATATCTGGGAGAAGAGATTAGAAGTACAATGGTGGAAAGGTTTGCTTAGTGATCGCTCTTGATGTGACTCTTTCTCTTCCGCTCCAGTAAGGCTGTGATGCTGGTGTGATGCTTTCGTGGCCGTCGTCATCCTAGCTTTTATCTCGTTGGCTATTTAATAACGATGGGCAGGGGAACCGTTTCATTCTATTATGCTATAAGTTTCGCTCGAGTGGGGATATTCCTTGATGGATTTGTGCTTCTTTGATCAGCAATCAGAACACTCCAGAATAGTTAAATTACTCTCATGTTGATCTGTTTAAGCACACGTCAGCCTAGTAAAGTATTCTAGGCATCAAAGGTTTGCTGTAGGCTTCTTGCTTTTGGTTTCAGAGATGTCTTCTTATTGCTGTGTTTGAATCTTGCAGGTTGTCTTGCGTGTTCATGCTTGATTATTACGTATTGGATCTCCCTTTTTCCTTGGAAATTAGGAAAAGAAACTAATTTACAAGTGTAACCTGGTTTTTCTTTTCATATGAGCTGGAAAACTAGGAGATCTGATTATGGGGCAACTGTAATCATAGAATTTCTCGTTGTTTTGTGGAACTTCAGCATTGGTCATTGCCTTTCAGCATTTGGAAATTAGCAAACTATGAGGCCAAAAAATTTTAGGACTCATAATTTAAATTGTTAGAAACCAATTAAAACGTGCCAGCTTGACCACTTCATCATCAACATATAATGTGTTACCAAAAGGTATGACTTTAATTATCCCCATGCCCAAATTGTGAAGTAAGCCTGATTTTAGCTCTTGCATTGAGTGTGATTCAGATAACTTTAGCTGAGATGATCAATTAGGTTACAAAGTGTGCTTTGGAAGTGCAACTCTTTAAGAGACTGTCTTCTTATGATTCCTTGTACAAGTTGGATGCATATGTTTAAAAGACGTATTATGTATAAATACACCATGTTGCCTTCGTAGCTGCTCTGACATTGTTTCTGGTTGAACAGTGCCAAACAAAGGCAATGGCCTTGATCTTGAGAAGTATTCCTGGACTCAGACTCTGCAGGAGGTTACTGTCCATGTTCCAGTTCCCAAGGGTACTAAAGGGAGGTTTGTGGTGTGTGACATAAAGAAAAACCATTTGAAAGTTGGACTCAAGGGTCAATCTCCTGTCATAGAAGTGAGCGTGCTTAGTTTGAGTTTATTTAATCAGCATGCTTTATTTAGATAACTCTCTTGACCATGTCTGATTATTTGCAGGGGGAGCTTTTCCAGACTGTCAAGCCTGATGATTGTTACTGGAGTTTAGGTATGTAGTGGATTGAGTTGAGAATATCATAGGCCGCATGAATTTGAACATAAATAAGAACAATCTGCCTCCTGCTGTTAAGTTGATTGTATGATGAGTTATTTCCATGTCATGCGATCATCTGAATGTCGTGAATCTACAGAGGACCAGAGTGCAATCTCCATTCTCCTGACCAAGCACAATCAAATGGAGTGGTGGAAATCTTTGGTGAAGGGGGATCCTGAAATTGATACTCAGAAGGTAGAACCAGAGAATAGCAAATTATCTGACCTGGATCCAGAAACTCGACAGACGGTCGAAAAGATGATGGTAACTTGCCCTCTTTCTTGAGCTTCTCTGGGGTATTAACATAACAAATGCACATTGCATGTATTTCGTTGTGTGCATGAAGATGAGCAAATGCTGGTGGCCTTGGAGTATCCTTGCAAATGCAATGCTGACATTTTGATTTTGACTTGTCAGTTTGATCAGAGACAGAAGGCAATGGGTCTTCCTACCAGCGATGAGATGCAGAAACAGGAGATTCTAAAGAAGTTCATGGCAGAGGTGCAAATTGGTTGCTTTTCTTAAGAATGAGCGTTCTTGTATTTGTAAATTAACGTTGCTAATTTCTTGTCTCCGGCGAACTCTCTTGCAGCACCCAGAGATGGACTTCTCAAGGGCAAAGATCGCGTGATGGGCGGCGTTCGACTGCTTCTCCTCTGTAGCTTGATTATACTATGATCAAAGATGTGTGGCTTCTAACTT
Organism: Melaleuca quinquenervia; assembly: GCA_030064385.1. NCBI lineage: Eukaryota > Viridiplantae > Streptophyta > Magnoliopsida > Myrtales > Myrtaceae > Melaleuca > Melaleuca quinquenervia. The sequence continues at coordinate 199,679 of CM057718.1, read as the reverse complement.
CTCTAATCTCGAATGTTTGGATGGTTACTTTGGGCGCAGATGGCCGAGCTTGTTCAATTGTTTTTTTTGTGGTGTTAACAAGGGTTTGTGGTTTGTTTATTCCAAACTCCGTCTTCTTTCTGAGGAGTGATCTGCTCTTGGTTTACAATTTTCCTTCTTTCTGATGACTGCTGAAAGAGGTTGCTACTGTGAAAACACTAATGAAGAATCAGTCTCCGTTGATCACAGTGTAGACAGAATTGCAACATGGTCCTACCATACGGGTTATGGTGGGATGTACGATTGGGCCACTGGTTGGGATAAAGTGCAGTGTCTAGCCCAATAAGTATCCTCGATTTTGCCATGGCCATAGAGATCGTCCAGTGCCCTCATAGGGAAGAATGATAAAAAAAAATTGATATTACAGTTTTCAAACAGCTCTCTCGGTGTATCATAGCAAGCACTACATGGTCTGTCTAGTAACTATCTGGATCTGGTTCGCAGAGTGTTCCGGAGCACTGTCGGAGGAGATATTGTATTGCATGAGTTAGCAGGCGCGCTTCGAAGCTCAAATTGTTTGCAAATCGTGCAATGAAAGGGTTTTGACGTGTTTCGAGCTGAGTATACTTCCCAAATAGGAGCCAGGTGAAGCTGTGGGTAGAATGTGCTTGGAATATGCAGACTTGAATTAATGTTCAGCGTTCACCTACCAGCACTATGGCAGAACTTTTTTCTTAAAAAATAAAAAAAAGGGGGTTATCAGTTCCCCAGAATATTTCGTGGATTCTAATGGAAATACCTTTGAGAGTCCCAGTGGTGCATACGTCCTTCATACCTCTCCACAAGCTCTTGAATAGTCTCTTCCAACTTGGGAAATATTCCCTGCTCTCGGATCAACTATTGTTGTGGTCAGGAGGTGCCGGCAAAATTTCCAGGCGCTGTGTCCCAATCCTTTGATCCGGCACAAGCCCATGTTTTCTTGAACATACGGCTCATGTTCGAGTTGCCTTACTGATGGAACCCGAGTCTGTCATATAAAGAACAAAGCATAGAAAATTCATTATCAACAGATGAAATCATTCAAGACCAGCAATAAGACTAAATTACTTATGTATAATCCCCAAGTAGCCGGCCTAGAACTTATATACAGAAAGATGGAAGTAAAACTAAGCAAAGTCGGCTACGGTACTTTGGTTAGGGAAATGACAAATTATAAGTGCTGGTCCATCGATCCATAATTCTGCTTTATGCTAATTCACGTGCTATTCGACCCAAGCACGATGGAAGAGGGGCGGAGTGCGTGCGCTTGTCTTTTCAGTTTGTAGGTAAGCAATTCCTTGTCCCACCAGAATTTGTCACTTTCGGGAGTGCTCGACTCGGTTTGCATCGATGGAATCTGAGGATATTATCCTCTTTCTGTCGCTAAACCATGCTTTTGAACAAAAGAGGACGGGCCCTCTGTTACTTTAGTTCGTCCTGTGGGATGGAGGAATCAAGGTGCTGCTCTTTTTGCCTGGACTTCCACTGCAAACCCTCCTCGACCGCATGAGATTGTTTTGCCCCAGAAACAGCGAAGGGAATTTATCAAAAGATCATAAGGGAAACACGTCTACGCACCAGCGATCTTATTGAGTAATTCCTCTGATTTTTTCTCGATCAACCAGTGTGGTTTGTGCTGGCCAGAAAAGAATGATTTAGTAGAGTCCTGAACGCGTGAGTTAGACAAACAAGATCCGTAGATTGAGTGCACCGCTACATGGAGTGTGGAGGCAATTCTTGCTTTAACTCGTATTTATCAAAGTCGTGGGCTTGAAAGTACTCTTACATCCTAGTTTAAAGAAAATTCAACAAGTTAGGCAAAAATGCTCGATCGATTTGGTTCTTGTTCATCCCAAAACAACCCCTAAAAGAAATGATTCACAAATACACAATTGGGGCACCCGCCTGCACCATCCGAAAAGAATTCGCTAGCCCCACTCGTTTCTTTCCTCTGCTCAAAATAGCCACTTCTTCCGTTTTGAGGCAAATTCTCAAATGTAGTCAATTTTCCCTTTTTCTGCAAGATGGTTCCCCTTTGCAGCGCGCAAAGCATGGAGCCAAGTTGGAAACACTTTTGGCGAAAAGAAGGACCCGAACAGGGACAGGAAAAAGGCTATTCCCTGGGCAAGTTCGGAGCAACGTGGGGGCAGAAAGACGAAGGATGATTGGGTTCCGTTCCTCCTCCCCCACTACAGCTCGGTTGGGGGGGTCAACTTCACTCGCTCTTGATTGTGACTTCTTCCCAACTTGGGCAATTTTCTTCCCTTGGCATCGCTCTTTTGTCGTTTCCATTCCACCCCAAGAAATGTAACTTGGGAACAAAAAGTACCGCGCACTAGTAAAGTTATGTTAAAATCGCACGTTCATGATTCAATTTAAGTGTTAGACCAATTCGCAAGCCAAACATAGAATGCCGACAACTCTATGAAGAAATGATAAAAGATGGCGATGCACTTAGCAAAGGCCGAGTATTGGAGAAAGTTGAGAGTCCCCACGATGACCCTCGGTCGAGCCACTAATGTTTTCCACCATCAAAATGCTAATTCATCTAGTGAAGTGGAACCTCTAATGCTCTCTCACTTGAACAAGTTATTAGAATTTGTTAAAAAATTGAAGATTTTGATTATCAATAGATAAACAAAACTCATCTATAATCCAAATCGAACACGAAACATGTAACAGATTATATATTAATCTCCAGCCATTCATGAAATTCAATTTGAAAATTACATTCGCAGAGACTTAGACGATTGGTGAATGGGTATTTCCAATCGATTACCCTCTCAATGTCGACGGGGTATTCCTTAGATAATGAAATAATCTTGTTTAAACTTATCTATATTTTAATTTGCACTTTTTTTTCGACCATTAAAATAGTAATCTTATATTAGGTACTCACCACGGTCATCACGCATCACAATTTAATAGGCTAAATACAGTATCATGTTTTCGATCGGTGGGATGACACAAGTACCTTCAACAGGAAAGTCCAGAGAAAACGGCATTAGTCCCGTGCGTTTCGATGAGAGCGGGTCATTGCTATTCTTTTGTCGGCTTATGAAGTTCCCAAGACTTCTTGGTGGCTGCCAAGTGTCATGATTCTGTCTGAGCCGTCTGTAATGCAATTAGTGTCCCCTCGTGATGTGGCCTTGGGAAAATCGAACTTATTCGTATACAAAGACAGAGAATTCCCAGCGTTTTGTATGATAATAATAAAAAGATTCTATGGAGCTTCCCCTTATTACAAGGTCAATCTTGTCCCGTGAGCCGTCCCGAAGTGTTCATTTATCCCTTTATACTTACCCCAAAGAAGAAGAATCATTTGCTTTTCCCTCTTTCCTTTGGCTTGTTTATTTACAGAACGTCTGTTTTACGTTGAAATTCGATTTGAACTCTTTTTTTTTTCCCAATCGCTTTACAACCCAACTGGCCAAATATTCCTCCCATGACTTCTCTTTTCCAGCAGCGAAAGAAATCTATTTTGACAAAATTAATTTCCGATCGAAATATTCTTGAATTGCTTTTCTCTATTTTTGCGATTTTCCCGATTTGAATGCTCTTTTTCGTAAAAATGTCCTGGACACTCCTAAAGTGGCATTAAAGCAAGGATGCCACCCATAAAAGCAACCAATAGAATGGAGCCATTTTCAATAAGATTGCTAAAGAACCTTTCTCGAGAGTTCTTCTTCCGAATACCCAATGTACGAACAAAACTGTGTCGAAAAGTAACAAAAGAAAAAAAAAACAAAGAATCAGATAGGGAGGGCGATTGACATGAATTTTTTCTTTAAGGTAATGTTTTGAATCATTTTGGGTCGCCATAGGTCTTGTATAATCTAAAGCCAATCCTCTATGAATTAGATTTAGAATGGAACACCAGTCACAATGAAGAAATAAAACCATGAACTCGACTCAGTCTTTACAGTGACGGTTTACATTCATCATCATGAACATAAGCCTGCAACAAGAGAAGAATCTCTTGGGGCTCGATCATGTGCAACTGTAATTCCGTCTCCATCTTTGTTGATCGTCATAATTCACTTGTCAGACTTAAATTTGTTCCTTTGCTTTATGACTTTTGAGATGGAGAAAGGGACAAAAGAGATGCGGTTGAGACGCCTTAAAATAATGTACACTGGCGCTTGAATCCAAACAGCAAATTGTGGAGGAATAGCTCACCCCACCTCCAATGAGAATTTGAATAATCTCCTCCTTTCCGCCAATGTGGAAAGCAGAATCGTTCTTTCTTTCATCTCACTCTCGTATTTTATGTTTTCTTTTGCTTTTTCTGCATCGATCTCTTGAGCAAAAAGACCATTTGGGCTTGCATGTTTTTCAGATTGGCAAGGGAAAGAGGAGCCAGAAACGACATGCTTTCTCGAAGCAAGAGATTACATGGTGATGCTTCAAGCATTCACAGCTCTTACGACTTGTGTGCAAGACTGAAGCAATGGCTGGGCCTTATTAGATGGTGTCTTGCATTCGGCTGTAGGGGTCCACTCCTCTTGTAATTGTACGTTTGGATGTTGACATTCTTATGCCAATGCAAAAGAAATTGGTATATAAAGAGATCAGAAAAGAAAAGAAAAATAAGTATCAAGAATTGGCTGACCCGGATGGTCACTGCACCCAATATGTCCCCCTCAGTCCTCCCTCATCGCTGATGCATTAATCCGCACAACAAGTTGCAATAAAATGTCAGAAAGTTCAGAGGGACCCTGGGAGGCAATTGTTCAATGTCAAACAAAAAAAGGAAGTGTATGATGAGAGAGAGAGAGAGAGAGAGAGAGAGAGAGAGAGATAGAAGGGGGGACAGTCGCATCATTACTACTGTTCTTGTCCCTTTGCCCCTGTTTTGTCCACATCCTATAAAACCGTATTTTATACATCACCAAGTACCCACTATAAACCCATCGATCTCTAGTCATCATGGCATATTTTTAAGTCTGGTCCATTGCGGAGTTGCCGTCACTCACTCTGACACTACCCACAGCACATCAAGAAGAAGAAGAAGTCACTCCTTGATTGTTGGAACTGTGATCTTGTTTTAGTGTGCGACGGGAGAGAGAGAGAGAGAGAGAGAGAGAGAGAGAGAGAGAGAGAGAGAGAGAGAGAGAGAGAGAATGTATGCAGAAACTGGACTGTTGTTCCCTTGCTTCCAGAATTTCTACCCAGAGGTTCAGCAGCTTGAAGAGTTCTATAAAGCTCAGAACCCAGAGGTTCAGCCGCTTGAAGAGTTCTATAAAGCTCAGAAATCAACTTCTTCTCTGGTACTAATCTCTCTCGCTATGTCTATGAACATAAATTTCTTCATATTCTGGCCCTCTAATAGTGATTGTATCAGATGGGTTTCTCTTTCCTTTCCTCTCGAATCTGTTTCCATCGCCGGTTGTTGCACTAATGCCATCTTACTATAAGAGGTAGCGGTAGGGAGATTAAGGAACGAGAAGGTGTCTCCGGGTGATCTAATGATGTTGTTGATTTATATCTTAATTCTCATATGTGAATTTGTCAGAGGAGCCTTCATCGAAGAAGAAAACAGAGGAGATGGGTCGCTTTGCATGATTTCTTGATGATTTCTGGACACTGAACAAAGCAAAGAAGAACCACAGTTAATTTCTCCTGTATACCTTCACATGCCTCGCCCTAAACTCGAGACCAAGAACCTAATAGGCTAAGCTGATGTTTGCAAGCATAAAACTTAATTAATTCGACTTTTGAACTCAAAGAAATGGGACTGAGGCAACTCATTGGTCTTCCTAATTTCAGCGGCACATAACATAACTACTGGGAGTGAATTTAAGTAGAGAATTTGAAGCACGATAAAGACTCGTCTCAAGATGTTTTTTTAATTTTCTGATCTAGCAATTTCTGAATATACCTTGTGCGCTCTTTCTTGTCAATGAAAAACTGTTGATTTATGTTTACAGGAATAAAGGTTTATTGAAATTTTGGGATTTTAGAATCTTTTTACTCTCTATTAGTTGCATAGATAACCGAACAAATCAATATTGGGGTCCATAACACGATTAGGCTGCTGTATGGGATAGGCAGTATGTTAGGATCCTGTATAAGAATGTGGCTTACAGTTGATATCTACGAGTAATAGGCTTGCATATATCATGTTGTGGCTGCATGACAACTCCTAGTTTAGTACTACAGTTTGACTTGCTTATATGGTGGTTCAGTCAAAGTTAGAGGCTGCTAATTCCTGACTACTTGTGAGTAGTTAGCCTTCCATTACTTTGCATGTACTTTGTTGCTGCTGCGTACAGATTCCCATTTACGCTTTACTGTTAACTTATTTCTTTTCCTGACTCAATTTGTGACCTTAAGTTGTTTCTCATTCAAATGATCAGTATTTTTATTTTTTTTAAGTCCTTTGTCTATGATTTTTCATTCTGCTTGCTTAATTCCTTTAATGTCCATATCCTCCGAATGCTTTTCTGATTATATTCTTTTGATGCTCCTCATATGAAAATTGAATGCAGATCTCCACCATATCGGAATATGACCTCGGGGGGGCGGGGGATCTATTTAAAGCTCCAGAGCCAATAATCGAGGAGCCAATTGCGAGGCTCGATCCCATGACAGCGCCCATCTCAATGATCTCTGGCCCGGAAGATGTCATATCCTCTCAATGCCTCAAAGTTGGTGACATCGTACCACTTCAGGGCCAGCCGCTCCTGAGTGAGGTTTTCTATGAGTGTAAGAAGGATCTCTTAGCAAAAGGTGCCATTGGTGCCTCAATTCCCGAAATCCTGGAAATGAAAGTTCCTCTGATGAGTATCGATGAGAACCAATCCCAAGAGAACAACTTGCCTCCCCATGTATCATTCGCCAAATGTGTTAGCTCGGGAAGTCTGAGTTCCATGGGGATCATTGGACTGAAGCCAAATTTCCTTGATTTCACCGAGGTGGACTTTAAAGATGGAACGGTGTGTGGAATGCGGAGGGCATTTAGTGAAGGAGACATAAAGGTCAAGTTCGATTTTGTTGTAGTATCTATGAGCTTTTCTCAGTGGAATACCCTCATCTATTCCTTAGTTATTGAAGTACTGTGTAACTATTTTCACATCATACAACTTGATTATGCATTTCTATTTGGGCGAACTTGAAAATGTCTGCTCTCATCACAACAACTAGCATATTTTCTGTAATATAGAGAATAGACATTGAATGCTTCAAATAGTTTGAGATTCTCACTTCTCAGTATAGGTGGGTTGGCTTCACTCTTCCTGTCAACTGGTGTATCATCTTAGTAGAAGCATAGTGATCTCTGTTTATTTTCAGGCCTTTTATTTGTGCAGACAGGTAGACATTGTACCCAGCAACACAGATATTTCTCAGATTATCGTCGTCGCTGACATTATTTTATAGAGATCCTAGTTCCTTTCCTCAGCTTAGTTAACCTCCAGTTCAGTGAAGTCAAGTCAATATAATTTTTTTTAACTAATTGCATCTCAGAAGCTTAGGCTGCCAAATCTTATCAGTTATCTATCAGTAAGACTGCATTTTGTCTGATGCACTATGCAATTCTAGAACCTTTGAAAATGTCGCCTTTTATGGATGTTAAAAACACATGAGGCCTCGTCATTGACACTGGGGATCTTTATGACAGACTCTTGATGTTGGTAATGTGGGATTCCAATCTCCACTTCAGCAGTCGATACTTATTAGCAACTACACCTCTGAAGGACGCTGGGAAAAGCTTTCTAGATACAGAAACAAGAAAAGCAAGAGGAACTTTGGCAGGAAGATCAAGGTACTGTGTGGTTCTCAAGACTCCTTTTTGAACAACCTAGTGCTTTTCATGCCTGAGAAAAACGCGAAGACATCACTTCATTTTGTTTGGTACTTGTCCTTATTATTATCTGCTTTTCTGGAGACATGTTGAGACATATTCCGCATCGTCTTAGTGTTATCTGACTAGTCACTGTAATGTATTCTGTTTATTCCAAACCTTTGGGCAATCCAGTCACTGATCTTAAAATGGCATTCTACAGTATGCTTGCAGAAAAGCTCTCGCTGATAATCAACCAAGGATCCGAGGAAGATTTGCCAAGATGGAAGAGTCAGACATTTCCAAAGGGCAATAAATTTTAACGAGTCAGACTTAGAAGTTGCGACGACCTGAGATAGATAGATGAAATAACAGATCAAGCTCGGTGGCCACCCTCTCAGAGGCTGACTCAATTAAGGCTTGGAATGACTACTGGAGGATTTTAGATTTAATTTTTGTTAATTGCTATGACTTGTTAATAGACTGAAATGGCCTGGTTAGATTTGTACATGAACAGTGTGGAATAAAAGCTAAAGTCCAGAAGAATGTATTTGTCATATTTAATAATATCGATAAGAGCAGTGTTATTTGGTTTCGTCGGATTCTTCTGTAGCTGACCGTGCTGGTGCTCTATGCTCCGTGCTTTGGAGGGTTTGGCAACATCGGACTAAGTTTTCTGAAGTTCATCTGCATTAATGATCTTATAACATGGCTGTGCTTTCGATCGAATGCATGTCCCTCCTGATAGGGCCATAAGTTCCTCGAATGATTAGCGAAAGCTAATTTGACAGGATGTCGAGGAATATTGCAGCTGAAGTCATGAAAGAAATACAAACAAGTCGAGAATGTCCCGGTACTGTAATTGTGATTAACCCAAGGTGGCACCTAAACCTTCAAAGTGTGGGAATTAAATTGGCATTCATAGCTAACTTTTCTGACTCTGTTCCCAGATTAAGGAATGTCAGAACCATATATTAGCAAGTTCTAGGAACAAAAGCAGGGGAAGGGGAATGGGGACGAAATTGGAACTGTGACGTGATACCATTCCAAGGCTCGAGGAAAAATAAAGGACGAATTCTGAAAACTAGGTACCTGCTCCTCTGTTTGAGCCACATTTCTCGACGTTACTTTCAGTGAGTCTTTGCCATGTTCCTCGAAGACTCGATCTGAGTCAACTCCGCTACGTATTGTCCTTCTGTTCCAAGACAATAATATTGTTGCGTGAAATTTGACAGTGATAAAGCAATTTAAATTTTGCGCCTTTTTAAAGTTTGACGTCTCCTTATTTCAAAAGTCAAACCACAAACAACGCATAACTCTCAAAATCTTCTCAGCGGCATGACCGGTTTGCCTTTGGCTAAAGTAGTAATGTGACTTTAGTAGACTTAAAAGCCAATCCAACCATTACCTTCCTGCAAGTCGGATAAAAATGTAGAGATCAGTGACTGAATACTTATGAAATCCCCCATCTCTCTCTCTCTCTCTCTCTCTCTCTCTCTCTGGTGGTCGTCTCTTCTTCTCCTTGGCTACTCAACTGTTTGCCCGGTTGCTAACAGGATCAAATTGGCGCTCCGATGCTCATGTTGTTTGGTTGACAATAACGGTTTCAAGCGCAGAGCAGGGGTACGTCCTCCTCCGATGACACAAGCCGAACTCATTCTGATCACCACCCAACAGCACTTGTTGCTTTCAACGGGCAAGCACGGAGACCGGTTTACGTTGCCGCATGGCCGGAACCATTTCAGGGGCGTCCTCATACCAGAGGACGCGTCTTCGTCCTTTGTGCTCGCAGACACAAATTGCCTCGTATCAGGAAGCAAGCACAGATAGATGGGTTTGTGACGTATTTCGCATCGAGAACATTCTCCGCCTTGCCCGTGACCTTTTCTCTCGAAAGGCGCCAACGCGGCCGTACACCGATTCCTGCAACATCAGATGACTAGTTCTCCCATATATATATATATATATATATATACATATGTCCTTCATCAACCACCTACTTCCGCCCAAGTTGACCTTGACCCTCCTCTATTGGGTGAAAATTGTGAGACTTTGCTTCTTATAATCAAAAGCGGCCAATGATTAACCATGAAAATCGTCGTCGCCTCCGCAACTGTTCGAGGATCCCCACGACCGGTCGACCTCAAAATCGATCCCACGGTACGAAGGCTTATGATCCGGTGGTCCCCAATAGCCACAGTAGAAATCTTGCTTGCAAAAGCCCTTCCCTCCTCTTCTTCCGAGGTCTTGTCATGGCCAAACCCTCTTAAAACACTGCGTCTCTCTCTCTCTCTCTCTCTCTCTCTGTGCCTTCTTTATATCTATGATCCTAGTGTATGACCCTCAATAACAAGAAAGGACGAAACATTAAGCTTTGCTAATTGGCAACAAAATGACTAAGCTTTCATAAATTTCGGCTCGTCGCTTTCAGTGGACGATGCCATTGAAGCAAAAAGCCCAAGCTTTTTGACTCGGAGAGCGCCTCCCATTCCAAGTGAAAATAATATGTTAAAATAAGATAGAAAGAAGAAAAGAAGAAGAAGAAGAGACAGCCCACCTCGCGACTTAATACATTTGCTGAGGAAATGAAATCATACATATTCAGTAAACCCGTCTACGGCCATCATTTGCAGGGGGGAGGAAAAGATCGACTGAGTCTATCTAATAATCTAGTCCTGAGTTCGAAATCTTCGAATTACGTTGGAGCGTGCCATGGAAGATAATGAAACCACACGATCGCATCACTTCGTTCGTATCGAAACTCAGAGACCTCCTCTGTTCAAGTGCAACCCTCCACGAAGGAAAGTGGGAAGAGAATGTGCATGTAAATTCGACACTACCATTAATGAAGAAGTAAGACCCAACGTCCCCAATACCATTTCGGGAAAAAGAGAGAAAAAGATTTGAGGACCCACCAACGAACGCAACCGCCAAAACGGAGATAGCAACCTCGCGATATGAAGAGTCCGACCGCCGTGACCAGAGGTTGCAGCATCACCACCTGCCAACAAGAAACGCCGGAAAATGCCGCGATCTCTTGAAGAAGACCCAAAATCAACCCCCACCCACGAAGCGCCGAAAGATAAAACGCGAACGATAAGATCGACCTATCAAACGAATTGTACCACCGGGACTTCGTGCGTACTGCACCTCCAGCACGAGGACCCCTTCGTGGATTTCGGGGTTATCCATGAAAGAAACACATTCGAAAATTTTCAAAATCCTTGAGACGGAACATCGTACGGTCCGCGGGCGCTTCACATAGTCACGGTATGGGAACAGAGGAAAAAGGGAAATTCGCATTTTCGCTCTTGAACGAGAAGAGGCCGATCAAATGGGAATCCCAAGAGATTGCGCCCACGAGAGTTCCGACTCCTTCGGAACTTCCTCTGCTCGAACATCGGCACCAATTGGGAAACCCCCGACAATTCTCAGTCACCAACCTTTGACCTCTGCTAAAAAAGAAAAAGAAAGAAGGAAAAATAATTGAGATGTTGAAGCTAGCAATGGCGAAAGGAGCCAGTGAATTCAGGCAGCAGCAAAATTTGGATCGATCGGTCCGTCGTCCAAATATATAGTTGCCTGGGCTGAGGGAAAATTGCTCTAAGCAATCTCGCGTAATTCGCAAGTAAAAGCTCGAGCTGAGAGCCCATCGACTTCCTCTCTTCACCAACATTGTGCATTACTCTCTCTCTCTCTCTCTCTCTCTCGCGCACGAGATAACGCCGTCTCTCTCTCTTCTGTGTCAGCTCACTTTCTCTCTCTAAATTTTTTTTTCTTTCTCGAAAGATATTCGCAGGAGAAACTGCTATTTCCAACGAAGACCAGCCCTTTTTCCTTCACTCCAATTCTCGAAAACCAAATCGCCCGAGTGAGTGATCCCTCTATATTATCTATTTCCCGAGCCAAAAATCAATTTTGTTTTGCGCCCACCTCTCTCTCTCTCTCTCTCTCTCTGCTCTCAAGAAGCAGTTGGAATTGAAGCAGCTCCATCTCACAGATCCCTTGTTTGCTTTCGACCCTTCTGTTCTCAATCTGTGCTCTCTGCGGCATCTCCTGTTCCATCTGGGTCTCTCCCTTCCCTTTCCCTCTCTCTCGAAATCGCTCCGGGGGGCGATTCCCGGGTTTCCCCTGTTGTTATTTAAGTTCCTCCCCAGTCCGTCCGATTAGGGTTTTTGGCTTAGCTCGGGGGCTTCGGTTGCGATGCGGGAATTGAGGGCGAGCGTGGTGCATTGAGAATTGCGTGGGTCCCGATCGTTCCGTGGCCGGGCAAGATGATAATCAAACGCAAGTTGAAATCGCGAATGCCGAGGTTGAAGCGGAGGAAACCTGGAGACCCGGCTGCTGAGGGCAATGGCGATGGCGAGGCTGGGACGCGGAAGAGGAGTAAATTGGGCAACGGTTACTATCCCTTGAATCTTCTTGGCGAGGTGGCCGCAGGCGTTATCCCCGGTGTTCTTGGCGAGAAGCAATTCTCAGCTTCATGGTGCACGGAATTGTCTTGTTCCCCGGAAGAGGTCGAGTTGGAATCCCGGGCTCGAGATTTGGGGAGGGCAGCGAGCCGGGCGGTGGAGATTTCACGGCCCCCTCTGGTGAGGACCTCCAGAGGGAGAGTCCAGGTTTTGCCTTCTAGGTTCAATGACTCTGTTATTGATAACTGGAGGAAAGAGAGCACTACTAAGGGTGGATTATTAGACAGTGATTCTGAAGAGAACCCAATCGTCGAATGTAAAAAGCCGAAATTCAGTAACAAAGTGGCCAGAACGTTGAGTAATGGCTTGAAAAATAGGAGAAAAGAAAATAAAATTGGTCTCAGGTATGTCGGATATGGTACATTGTGTGGAGAAGCTGAGGAAGAAAGAGTTGGGCTTGGAGATATCGACATAAGGAAGTATTCAAGCTCCCGCAGTTCGTTGACATCTATACAGGACCACCTGGGTGAGTACAACGGATTCACTGGACAGGAGACTGACAAAAAGGAGAACTCGGTAGAATGGCATGAGGAAAGGAAAGATGGATTGTATGGGCCTGAGGACTTCTATTCAGGTGATATTGTGTGGGCAAAATCTGGGGAATTTGAGCCTTTTTGGCCTGCCATTGTCATTGATCCAATGACACAAGCTCCTGAACTGGTCTTGAGAGCTTGTATAGCTGACGCAGCTTGTGTGATGTTCTTTGGTTATGCAGGAAGTGAGGATCATAGGGTATGCACAAGAAGTACTTTCTTTACTTGTGCTAGTTTCTATCTATATAAGCATTAACTATTGTGAAAATGATTGACATCTGGTTCTGAATGTTTGAGTGTTCATAATCAGGATTTCGCATGGGTGAGACGAGGAAGGATTTTCCCATTTATGGACTTTGTGGACAGGTCTGTTCTTGGTGCTTCTTTTACTCAGATATTGGATCTTTAGTTCAAGGTTCAATAATCCTCAGCTCAAAGTGTGTTTTTTGCAGGTTTCAGGAGCAGCCTGAGTTGAATGACTGCAAACCCAGCGACTTCCAAATTGCAATGGAGGAGGCATTTTTAGCAGAAAATGGTTTTACAGAAAAGTTGACACATGACATTAATTTGGCTGCTGGAAATACGATGGCTCCTGATTTTGTTTGTAGAGGGATTGAGGAGGCTACTGGTTCAAATCAAGAACAAGAGTTTAACTCTCTTAACTTGGTGGGGTTCTCTAAGGCACCCCTTTCTTTATACATATGATTTCTATTCATTAGGGAATATTACTGACATATCAAATAGATCTATTACTCATCTCTTGGGATTCATTTTTAGTGCTAATAGCACTCGAGTCTAGTTGATAATTATGTGATCTCTGGCTTTTCCTGGGTTTGGTTGTCATGGAATCAGTTGGCCAGCAGATGTTCTTCCTTGCATGACAATGGAGTTGGGATAGATTCCTTTTTTTTTTTTTTTTTGTGTTGGGTGTTGCGGGGGGGGGGGGGACAAAAACTTGAGGGCGGGAGCCATCATCCATGCCTATCTTCCTCTTCCCTTGGCCAGTAGTATGATTGGGATAAATATATGTGATGGTGTTCATGATCATCCTTATGTGGTTGAACTTCCTCCTGCAGGATACATTTGGGACGAAGAAAGAACCACGGTGCTGTGAAGGCTGTGGATTTATCCTTCCAGTGAGAATGACAAAGAAAGAGAAAGATTCAACTCCTGGAGGGCAATCACTGTGCAGATTGTGTTCTAGGGTCTGTAAAATCCATTTTTCCAGTAATGCCGTTTGGCTTATTATTTCATATGATAGGTAGATATAAATCAATTATATGGCATTGAGGGGGATGCAAACCCTTATGCAGCATTTAAGACAGATAAAAAATGCTGAAATCAAACCTGAATTTTTTCTGTTTGCAGATGATAAAATCAAATCATTACTGCGGCATATGCAAGAAGATATGGAATCATTCGGACAGCGGGAGTTGGGTAAAGAGAACTGACCTTTTCTGGGATTTAATCTAATAAACTGATTTTTTTCTGTGAATCCTTCTTATAGTAAATTTTTTAATATTTTCATGGCATTAGGTACGTTGCGATGGCTGTAAAGTTTGGATTCATGCGGAGTGCGATAAAATCTCAAGTAACCGGTTTAAGGTACACTTACTATCATCTACATCAGTTCTGGTTGCATTGGCAAATGATCCAACCTCTGACTATTTTTTTTGTATTTTACTATTGTTGAAGGAGATGGGCGGGACTGATTATTATTGCCCTGCCTGTAGAGCGAAGTTCAATTTTGAATTATCTGATTCCGAAATGGGCCAACATGAAATACAGTAATCTCTCTCTCTCTCTCTCTCTCTCTCTGCCAGCTGTTTTTATTCGGAAATAAACCTTTGCACTTGTGGAAATTCCTTGCCTGTTGCTGAGTAAATACTAGATATACTGCTTTTATATATGTAACTTTTTAACTTTGTCTAGTTCTCACTTGCTAAACAGTTGTTCAACCTTTTGCCGCAGGACAAACAAGAGTAGTGGCCAGTTGGTGCTGCCTGACAAAGTTACAGTTGTTTGTGCTGGTGTTGAGGGTGTCTACTTTCCAAGCCTTCATTTGTAAGTTTAACTTATGGTGTCCTGCATCACTGCATATTCTTTCTATGGTCTCTGACTTTCTTCATTCATGTTACAGTCCTTAGAAATACACCAATTGGTTAATTCAATGAATTGCTTTTTAATTTCCTCCCGTTCTCATCTCAGAGTTATTTGCAAGTGTGGGCTTTGTGGAACAAAAAAACAAGCACTGAGTGACTGGGAACGACATACAAATTCCAAGTTAAGGAATTGGAGAACCAGCATAAGGGTGAAAGGTTCAATGTTGCCACTGGAGAAATGGGTTTGTGCTTAAGCCGAATTTTTGCATTACGCTACTTTATAACGTGTCAAACAAATTGGTGTTGTTTCTTGTGGTTTTTTTTTTTTGTCAATAGTCGACATGAAGCAATAGTTTTAATTACTAGACCATCACTTAGTCAGCAGTTGAGGCATACCTTTCTAGTAGTGCTAGTGGTGTCTGGTCTTAGATGTAACTCAAGGAGGAATCTCCTTGTAGCAATGCAACAGAATGAGGCACTTGTAGTACTTTCTTTAGAAGTGCAGAATTCTATGTCATTGGCCATGTTATACAATTGACAAGGAGCCTTTTCCTTGTCTGAACCCTCCATATCTGGTGAAGGCAAATGTCTGAATACAAGTGCACGAACAACCACTAATTTGGACATGAGTAAGTGGTTGGCACCTTCAAAGTAGAATATTATGTTGAATCTATTGCGATGACGAGGATAGTTAGCAGTGGCAAATCTGAGCATGAGGGAAGGAGAGGGCCATGTAGTTGTAGCCAGAACAACTCCTCTTACCCTAGTCTCAAGGCACTATAATCTGCGATTTATTTTTGTTGCTAGCCATTTTCAATGCAATTTTTCCCCTTCTTTTGCTGATCCTTGCTAAATCTTGAGTTGAAAGACAAGCAAAAACCATGAAGAGGGGGAAAAAGCTCCTTTACTACTTCGTGCCCTTGTGCACACATTTCAACATTCTAATTTTGCATAACCTCACGGATCTTTCTATGAATAAGTTTACCTTTTTTCTTTGACTCATTTTAGAATTTTTTTTATTGGTTTATAAAGACAAGTCACTGGGTTCCTTTATTCCTGAATCAGTGAGGCAGTTTCCCTATCTCTAACTGAGATGGACCATCTCTATATGAGTCTAAATCTGGGGCAGTCTCAATTTTTTAGAGAAATTTGAAAGCTGATAGTTTTTCCTAGTACTGTTACCTTTCTTAGGTTTCTGTTAGATATGTGCCCATGCTGAGTCAGAATTTGAAACCTTAATATAACTCGTTATCCATGATTGGTAATAGCATGGCCATTTACATGAAAGAAGTATATTGAAATCCTTTTTGGATTTGCAGATGCTGCAATTGGCTGAATACCATGAAAAAGCTCTAGTTTCTGGGAAGCCACCTAAACGGCCTCCAATGAAAGAAAGGAAACAGAAGCTGCTCACATTTTTACAAGGTTTGCTTACCCTTATAGCATGTACTCTTCTGATTGAAAGAGCCAATTCTTACTTGCCAGTCTTCATTGTTGGCACAGAGAGGTATGAACCAGTGTATGCTAAGTGGACAACTGAGCGATGTGCTGTCTGTAGATGGGTTGAAGATTGGGATTACAATAAAATTATTATCTGCAACAGGTAATCATCATGAAAATTTTGGTTAAATAATTCCCATCTCATTCTTGACATGCCATTTTTTTATTAAGATTATGCTCTAGAATTATAGGAGGAGCAGAGCATCTTGTACCCACCCTTAGATAGTGCACGTATGTAGGTTCTGAAAAAGTATTTTGCAGGATATGTTGTTCTGGGACTTAAGGATTAGCATGTTATTTTGGTCCAATGACCTGTTAATGCGTAATATTATTTTTTTTCCTTTACTTGCTTTTGGCACCTAGGTTATTCTGGAATCATAATTATGTCACTGTGTACTTATTAGATGTCAAATAGCGGTTCATCAAGAATGCTATGGGGCAAGAAATGTGCGAGATTTAACATCATGGGTATGCAAAGCTTGTGAAACACCTTTAATCAAGAGGGAATGCTGTCTTTGTCCTGTAAAAGGTACTTACTTTGGTGCTTTTTTTTATCTTTGTGGTATCTGGTTTGTTAGGGTAGTGGCATGATTTACCTTATCTAGAACTAATCTGGATAGGATAATTGAATTCTTATCTGCGCATATGAAAATCCCCTTATATATTTGTTTTGTCAAATATCTGGTGCTTTTGATTTACTCCTTGGATGTCATTTTATAGACGGTTTTCTAATGTTTTAAGCACTTTTGGGCCTCTGTACCTGTGCTACTTCTATTCAATTCATGTCTGAAAATATTTTAATAGAATGTGGTTGGGAAGAACTTGCTCAGTAGGTTTAGTTCCTGTCTCTTTATATTTACTTGAGCTTGATTGCTGAACCTTTTCTCTTTAGGTGGTGCACTGAAGCCAACTGATGTGGAGCCATTATGGGTTCATGTTACATGTGCATGGTTTCGACCTGAAGTTGCCTTTGCAAGTGATGAGAAGATGGAGCCTGCTATTGGGATCTTGAGCATTCCGTCAAATTCTTTTGTTAAGGTTAAAGCCTGTCTTGGAAATTGAATTCCCAGTTTTACTTTTTCTTTAACAAATTCAACTTGCTTCCCCATCTATGCCAAGAAAAAAGTCCTTATTCAGCTTCTTACTTTTTATGCATCGAGAGATGCTGACGCGTTTAAGCAATGTGAAGCTTTAGTTATCGACGGCATAACATTCTAAATTTAATATTTGCCTCAATGATAGAAACGTCAAGTATATTACATGTTTTATGATTGTAGTGTATGTTGATTTTACTTTAATTTTTCTTACCTTTACATCCTTAATTTTGTGTTTAGTCCTGTCTCGTATCATTTCTGCAATTATCGTTTACAACTCAGTGTGTTTGGCATTATTTCACTTGAATGTGTTGCTGAGAGTTAGTATGTGAATTCAACTTCAGATTTGCGTTATTTGTAAGCAAATTCATGGTTCCTGTACGCAATGCTGCAAATGCTCAACATATTACCATGCAATGTGTGCATCAAGGGCAGGGTATCGGATGGAGGTGAGTCGTCACAAACTTCAGAACTTGGGTAATTGTGTACTATATTTATTTTACTAAAGGTCCAATACTGTCGCTTGACAGTATAACTGGAGCTGACAATGTTAGTAGGTACTTTTGGGTTTGTATGTGTAATGTATCTTTCTGGTTTATCTTAGAAAAGAGATTGGGAACATAAATGTCTCTTCTTAAACTGTATTTTTATTTTTGTCTTTCAGTTGCATTGCTTGGAGAAAAATGGGAAACAGATCACAAGGATGATCTCTTACTGCGCTTATCACCGGTATGGACGGACTTCTGTGTTTTCATGATAGCGACAAACCCTACTTAACTCCACTGCCCCCCCCCCCAGCATATTGTTCTCTCCTTCTCATTGTTCTTTCCTTATTATTGGTTTTTTACCTCCTTTAATGGGTAGTCTTATATCTCTCGACAAGTATTTCAGCCCTCTCCATTGTCTCTCTCCTTTCCTCTGTGATTGCCTACTTATGGATAAGCACTCTTCATTCTCGCAAGTTCAGTCACCACACCAGCCATAGGGCACTGTAAATGTCTGCATTTTGTATTCAATTCACAAGTACGAGAATATGTTGTCTTTCCATAGAAAAGGAAAGCTTCAGCACCTGCCTCCTCCTCCAATTAGGAGAATGTGTTCTCCTTCTAGCCATATCTACCCAGAGAAAATCGAATCAGACTCATGGCTTTACAGTTCCTTTCAGTTAATTGCCTGGATCACCACGCACTGCCCTTGTCTTCGTAACTCATTATCACTGTTGGTTCTGACTTGATGATTTTTTCTTTTGGTTCAGGGCCCCAAATCCGGATACTGTTCTCATCATACAAACTCCTGCAGGAGTTTTCTCTGCTAAAAGCCTCATACAGAACAAAAGGAGGGGTGGTTCAAGGCTCATCTCATCTAGACCAGTGCTTAAAGATGTGCCAACGGTAGAAATCAGTGAACTGGATCCACTCTCTGCTGCAAGATGCCGCGTCTTTGGAAGATTGAAAAATAACCAGAAGGTTCATCTCACAACTTTCTTTATCTGTCTGATTGGTTTGTTGCATTCGTAACATGACAATGGTGATTTTGTACTTATCTTCCTTTGACTCTTCATCTTGCTAGAGATCTGAGGAAGAAGCTATTCCTCACAGAGTCAAAGGATCTTGCCATCATCCTCCAGCCATAATTGACAGTTTGAACAAATTTAGAGTAAATCCTTGTCCTTTTCTAGTTGCTTTTGTTTTTTAAATCTGCAAATCAAAAGTTGAGACGTGTGAAGCTCATGGTTAAAATTTTCTTTCATTTCATTTACAGGAAGTAGACGACCCCAATACATTTTCATCATTCCGTGAAAGACTACAACACTTGCAGGCAAATTCTCATCATTTCATGCTCTTTTCCTGCTTCGTTTTTTCGTTTGCCCTTGCTTTCTAATTCCACATTGTGGTACTGCTATGACTACAGAGAACTGAACATGATCGAGCTTGCTTTGGTAGATCTGGAATACATGGGTGGGGACTATTTGCAAGGAGGAATATCCAAGAAGGAGAGATGGTAAGTGCCATGCCGTTGGCTTTTTTATGCGCGCTTTCCTTGGGTGGACCTTGGGCATTGAGCATATTTTCATATGGCATAACAATAGTAAATTCGCATGAGACATTGTGTTGTAATGAGGAATGCTGGCTTATTTTCTTGGTGCACTCTGTCATATATTTGAGCTGACAACCTGGGACCTATGAATGGTGCATTCTCTGACCTATTTGATCTGGGAAATGCAGAGGGAAAAATGGGATATTTGCATTTAGTAATTGTTGGATTGACCATGTGATACAGATACTTCCATTTGCGCATTGTGAATATCATGTTGTTTTCTGTAGGTTATCGAATATCGAGGGGAGCAGGTGAGACGTAGCGTGGCAGATCTTAGGGAGGCAAAGTACCGACTGGAAGGGAAGGATTGTTATGTAAGTTTTTAAGCATTAGAGTGCAGAGATCTTTGTAACTCCGTCCCTGTTTTCTCAAGGAGATATGCTATTTCCAATTCATTTCCTCTTTCTTTCTCAAGAAATTGATTTGAGCTAATCCTGATTGCAGTTATTTAAGATCAGCGAAGAAGTAGTGGTGGATGCTACTGACAAAGGAAATATAGCGCGTCTCATCAACCATTCGGTAAGTTTCTCCAAATGTGGACCCTCATCTCTGTAACTCAAATGTTGCACTCTTCTCATGATCTCTTGGTTTCTCTGCCATGCAGTGTTTGCCCAATTGCTATGCACGAATCATGAGTGTAGGCCATGATGAGAGCAGGATAGTTCTTATTGCCAAGACCAATGTATCAGCTGGGGATGAACTAACGTATCTCTCTCTCTCTCTCTCTCTCTCTCTCTCTCTCTCTCTCTCTCTCTCTCTCTCTCATATATATGTATGTATGTATGTATGTATGTATCTCAATAATCTGTGGCGTTTGTGACAGGTACGATTACTTATTTGATCCTGATGAACCAGACGAATTCAAAGTCCCCTGCTTATGCAAATCTTCAAACTGCCGGCAATTCATGAATTAGGTCTGCACAGCAAAGTCAATTTGTTTCTCCACAAGGAGGCAAACTAACCCATCTTGCAAAACGAGTGACTTCTAGGTTTCATAGTTACGATTGTAATTCTTGTGAAAAGGAGTAGTTCAGAATCAAATCTGGTTCTTTTTGACAGTTGTTTTTTTTTTTCCCGGCTCAATAAAAAGTTGTTGATTCGTTGGGATGTTTTGTGTATATCTTTTCATACTCATATCTCATATTCCCTAATTTAATGCTGACCAAATTTTCTCGGGTTTCATGTGCATGTTTATGTTCAACGGATCATTTCAGGACAATACGAGATCTTTGTTGTTTCGTCTATATTCCAATTTCGACAGTTGCGTAGATTAATGAAAGTTCAAGGAAGCAATTGAAGTTGATCATAGCAGAGCTGAATCGAGGCTATATGCATGCGTGGGTATAGAATTTGCTCAAACTCTGCATCAGTTGTCTGCTAAATAACCACATGTAAATTATTGAATGCCAAATGAAAACATGCAAATCGAGTATGGTGTGGAGTCTTCCGTATGCTATACAAAGATCGAAGACGTTCGAGCTACTCAGGTATTGAACTATAAGGGTGGAAGTTCAGAAAACTCTTGCCTGCTTACGATGGATGAGGCGGGGCGCGTCCGCCTGATCTGCGAGGGGGAATGTGCTGATCTATGATGTCACACTGGAGCACGCAATCACGTTGCAGAATTTTCTACTTCTCGTGACAGATCATACTCGAAAAGAGGAAATGTCATTGACGCCAGCTGGAACGGCAAGACTCTGCACAGTGGGGACGCTGCATATCTCCCTTCCAACAAAAGCTCAGCATGATTATGAGCCCGGAAGTACTTGAGAAAGGAAAACACGGTTCTCAACATGTTGTCAAATGCCAGCTCAATTTACTCTCGACAAAAATGGATTGAAATCAGTGGGAATTCTAGGGGACACACATACTAGTCCTGGTTCTGAGCGGTATTGCTTTCTACGAAAATCGATTGCTTCCTTACTCTGAAGTTGAGCAACCGACGTCTTCAAAGTTGCTGCAGCCCGTTGCATCTCGACCGCATTCTTCTCTTGGTAGTCTGAACCTATCGACACATGACCAAACTTGAATCCTATCGAGTACATTTAGCCCGCCTTCCTCGACCACAGCTCTCCAGCCAGTCCTTAAGAGATAAATTAACGACAGTTCCCGTTCCTTTGTTCTGTCTTTACCTTGCTCATCTGTCGACTTTGCTTTCTTGGTTTCCATCTCACTGTCTTCATCATTGTCGTGCGCTGTTTTTGCTTTCTTGGCCCTCTTATTCCTGTTGTCTTTACCATCATCGTTATGCATCAGCTCTGCCTGCTTCGCATTGCTTTCACCCTTTTGTGCGTCTCCCAGACTGTTAAAGATCAGGTCATTCTCCAACGGTTCGGAAAAATTGATCTGACGGGTATTCCCGCTCTCGCATCCAACTTCCTCCTCTCTCTCTCCGAGGAAACCCATTTCTTCAAACTGGTTCTTGGGGAGCGAGAGGCGGCACGCATTCCTACTCAAATCCGAGGTTAGTATCACTTTTTGCATGATCAGTGCGACTCCTTCCCACCCAACCCGTTGATCTTGCCCCTGAACTCTCAAAGCTTGTCAGGTGGGGGGTTGAGAAGAGGTGGCACGTCTTTCTTGGAGAACCTCCTCCTCTGGTTTCTATTGCTGCTGCCCTCTCCAGCTTCCTTGTCCAGCCACCCGGATTTCCTCCTTGACCTGCCGCCAATGCTGCTGTGGCCGCACCTCTTGTCATCTTTTCCTAATCTCCGCTCCTCCTCCTTGCAGCCTTCAGATGCCACGCTTCCTCCATCGCCTAACAATATTCCCGCTATCCACTTCCTCAGACTGTCGTCGCTTGGATCATATCCTTCTTGGGGCTTTCTTGAACATCTTCCCTAACTACACTATTTCCCACTCTTCGACGAGAGCCTAAGGCCGCTTTTGTACCCCTCGTTCGTCGTTGGTTCACCTCCTGTCAACGCATGACTGCTCAAGGAATGCTCGATATTCCCCGTGCTTGCCCTGCGCGGCTCTGCCTACCAACCCAAGCATCTCGCCGAGTGGGAGTTGGTCCACGGAACAACCCTCGAAACCTTCAGAACAAAGCGGCCTCCTGCCCTCGTCCATTGGGAAACCGATCTCTTCTCAGTACGAACGGACAAAGAAGAAAGAAGTTCGCTCCTACGATCTCTTCTTGATTTTCTCACTCTCTTTCCAGAATAATGTAAGCGGATGCAGATGCACCCATAGAGTCTTTGGTGCGACCCCTATACATAGCAGTGGAGGACCCAACTAATAAACCCCAGCTTAACTCTGTCGCAAGAAGAAAGAAAAGAGAACCTAACGGGAATCACCTGAAAGATTGATCACGAATCTGGTAACCAAGAAACAACCGAACCGGCAGGGTTCGTCCAAAACTATGCCCATATAAAACGATTAAAGATATGAAAGTTGATATAATGCCGGAACTAATTATATAGTTCATTTCTGATGAGAGGCATATGTTTTTTTACGAGGACTACTGAAAGGTCAACCCCATATCAAGCACAAACAACCCCACCCGACTTCAGAACCGCAACCTTCCCACACTTGACGAATTGCCAGTCTCGTGCTGAACGTCCTGTTATGGGGACTGCCCTTCGTAGACGGGCCGCCGAATCCTAGAGGTGCTATTGACGACAGGCGAACCATTGTCGAAGCACGCCTTTAGGGACGGTTGCTGCGGCCCTCGGCCCTCTGTAGAAATCCCCGCGCCTGCCAGTTCCCCCTGTCACGTTTGGTGGCAAGTCTATAGATGCCGGCCAACAAGCCGCTGCTAATGGGCCATGGCATTAGCACGACCCATATACCACAACCGATGACACTAGGCTTTTGGACACCGTCTAATTCGTCTCTCGTTATAAGGATACCGACACAAATGATCCATAAATCTTAACCTAACGTGTAATGTGGCCTCTGAACTTTTTAGTTTATTTAATGTGATTTTTGAACTTTAAATCGATATGCAATGTCATCCCTAAACTTTTATTTTATTCAATATGATTTTTAATTTTTTTTTAAGTTAGTATTTTGATTACACAAAATACTAAAGGTTTTCATGTAACCCAAAAGCTCGATTGAATATGTATAAAAAAATTCATATACCATATTAAATGAATAGAAAGTCCATAGACAATATTACGCGTGGATTAAAACCCATGAATCATATTGAACAAATTAAAATTTTATGAATCATATTACACATGTTTATGGATCATTTGTTTCATTCCTTCCCTGTCATATTATTTTTAGTAGTTGATGCATTTTTTTTATATATAAGTAAGCATTAATATGGATCTTTGTTGTGAGCCTCCATCAAATATATATCGCACATTTCGTTTTGTGCCTTGGGAGAAATTATAAACGGTTTTCTAATGGTACGCTTAAAAAGTCTCCGAGGATGACAATAATATTATTTCTTTTCATAATATTAGCCGTCATCAAAATCCAATCTATGAAGGTTTTCGCAGACAAACGACACAATGAGCTGATGATATATCACGTAAATTGATAAGATGAGTAAAACAAAGAACGAGGTTTTGGCCAAGAAGAAGGAAGAATATCAGTCTTTCCTTTTTGCTGTACTCAGCGAGACTCTTCATCATTGAAAAGAGAACAAGCTCAGTGAAACTGAATGGATAAATCCTTATTACTAACTTGGGAGACCATACTTAAATCAATCAGGTGACTCCCCTAACTCCCTCCTGCTTGTTTTCCAGGTAGCACGATCAAGGCCAAGCGCAGCTCGTCGCGATCCAAGTCCGAGTCGACCCGAAACGACCAAATCTGGACGACGTCGTGAAGCCTGAGCTTGTTATCCCTTACAAACTGGGGCCAGCCGGTCCTCAAGATGTACATCAACGACGGTCTTGGCCCTTCGCCACCCTCCATTCCTCCTATTTTGCCCTTCTTCGACGGTCTGGCCTCCTCCTCCTCCTCCTTGCCGCCAGCAGGCCCAGCACAAAACTCTCCCGTCGCGCGCACCTCCAGAGACTCTCTCTTCTCGCCGTCACCGGCTGCCCTTCGACCTTTGGGTTTTTTGTGCATCACCCAGAGTCTCAACTTGAGAACCTTCTCTCCTAGGTTCTCTTCTGGAGAACGGTAGCAGAGCACCCTCACATCTTTGTCGACAAACGCGTCCAACAACTTCCTTTCGTCCTCCCTCAGGAATTCAGAGTCGATAATCTGATTCTTGGGGATCGACACACGACAAAGTTCGCCGCTCACGTCCGATCGGGTCAAGTGCTTCTGTATGACCAGTCGCACTTCTTTGCCGCCTAAAACCCTGGTGATATGATCCTTCAACTCTTGAGGCATGTCGGGTCGGTCATCGATGCCTTTCGCGCGCTTGTTATCGACTTTATTTTCGCTTTTCTTCCCAGGAACCTGCCCCTTCTTTCTCGACGACGACGGCATTCCTGCAAATCCCGACCCCTCAGCATCCCCCATTCCAGAGCATGCACATGCCTCTGAGTCCCACTCAGAATTTTCATCCCTCATCGAGCACTTCTCATTCACTTTCTTATTGCTTTTCTCTCTCCAACTGCACTTCTTTCTCGACAATGACGTTCCGGCGAAACCCAACCCCTCGGCTTCTTCTAATTCAGAGCATGCGCGCGTCTCCAAGTTCCACTCAGGATCATCATCCTTGTTCGAGCACCACTCGTTCGCTTCCTCATCGGCTTTCTTGCTACAACGGTGCTTCTTTCTCGCCAGTGACGACGATGGCAACATTCCCGCGAAACCCGGTTCGCTGGAGTCTTCTTGCTTGGTGGTTGCACAAGTCTCCAGTCCCCGCTCAGGATCATCATCATATTTACGTTTCCCAATACTCTTCCCACTAGCTTCGTTAGCAGTTTTCATCGATTCCTCATTCATCAGCGTCGTCTTTCCCTCCACTTCTCGTGATTCTTTCTCCTCTTTCTTGGCCTTGTTGCTCTGCAACTTCTTCTCCTTTCTATAATTCGTTCTAGCGACCATGCACACCTCCAACAATGCCCAGAATCGAAAGCATTCGTCAGAGACTCCTTCATTCTTGACGTTGTTGAGATCTTCCAGCCTAACTCCTGAATCCATCGTTAATTTCCCAGAGCTCTCGGGAGTCACCAGGACAACAATCTTTCCTCTATCGGCAATTACATCCAAAATAAAGCTGTCTCTCCATCTAAGGATATATTTGAAGGAAGAAATATCGGCTTTCAGGAAGTGGGATAGTTCAAACCGAGTTAAATTAGGAAACTAAGAATGCAATATTCGATTCTGACCGAATAGGAAATATTTGAGACCCGAAAGTAATTTGGCTCGGACTCGAACCAGGAGGACCAAGCAAAGCAAGTACCACCGTTTTTTTAATTTTTATTGATACGAATACGATTTGGAGAAGTGTAAAATAAGCGATATACGCAAGATGCTACCAAAGGAAATAATTTGACCAACCGTCGTGTAACTAAAGGAAAAAAAAAACTTGCTTTATTGCGCTTATTTCACAGAAATTTTCTGGTCATAAGAAAATGTTTTCCATGAAAATTATATTTAAGGTAATTAATTAGTTTTTAGTTGTTTGGTGATGTATGAAAACTTTTCGATGTTTAACTCAACACATCCCACGTAGCCAAGTTAAGACAATTATGTACACTTTTGAATGAAATTTAAGCGCGACTCCACGCATCGGGGTGCTCCAACCCTTCAAATCAACCAATCAACAATCGAACCCGACTCAAACAATGGCCAGGCTGAACACGAAAAACCTACTCCTTTCGAAATGAACCAAGGTGATCAACGAAATCCTAATAATACAATCGTGCACTAAAACTCCAAAGTCTAACAGCCAAGGGATTGATTCCGTCTATGCAATATTCTGGAGGCAACAATGCAATGCATTTAGGCTTTCTGTCAGACATGCCACCATTACAAAAAAAAAATTCCTCAAATCAGTGCGAACGCAAAAATAGAGTAAACATCTTTTTTGTTTTATTTTATTTTATTTGTCATGGTTAGTCTCCCTCAAAAAGTGCATGTGAAAGCTTACAATCTACAAAAAAGACAACAACTGAAATTTTCTTCATTAGGAATATCTCGGATATGCGCAAAAACTAAGCAAGGAACAGCCAAAACTAAAGACGAAAGCAGGTAAAGAAAAAGGTCAAGAGAAAAACATATTCAATTTGCCAAAAATCTTCTCTCTGGTGGCCCAGAGACAAGATTTCTTTTATTTCCTTGCTGACAGAGGAGAGAAACATGATAAGGAGAAGGCAGATAACTTTGAAACTAAAGCACATACAAATGCATGGATATAGAAAACGTCTAATGTGTACTTTCAGGAGAATGATGTATCCGACTTAAATTTACCAGGTGAGACTCATTTGACCCGGGCATTGATGCCTCTTGGGTACTGGAAGGACCATCAACAACTAAAGAATCGCCTACTTTATTAGCAAAATGCCCGGTTTCCCCAGAAACATTATCACTTGCAGTCTTGACCACCAACTTTCCACCACTGTCCTCAATGGGCAAAACAGCAGCAGCTTGTGAAGCATGATCACGCGATAAAATGTGATCTGCACGTACATCATCCAGATTCACCGACGTGTGTATCAAATCTCTCTTCTCCCCGGGAGATAATCCTATTGGATCTTCCCACAGATCACCCTGACCCTTTTGGACCTGTCCTGGTTTCTTGGAAGCAGAAACAAGGATATGTTCTGGCACATCCTTTCCAGTTTCCTCCCCCACAGCACTTAAAATTGCTTTTACTTCCATGCGATCAGCAGCCAAAGTTGGTGATTGTATCCTCTCATCAACTGGACAAGCTGGTTCTTCCTTCTCAGCCATGTGGCAGACTTGGTCTGGCTCTGTTACCTTATTCAGGGTAGTTGACAATACAAAATCAAGCAATCCCCCCTTAGACATGGCAATATCCCTAGTTTCTAGCCTCTCCTTTTTGTACAGATCCATTGCTTTCTGCAAGATAAAACAATTTCCGCATTCATGAATCATCACCGCACAAATCCTATCATATTCAATCCTACTAGTAATGAATGAAAAGTACTTTCTAGAACAAGAGTAATTTATTAAATAAGCAGTATGTGATCAAACCAACAACCAGCAACTGTCAAAAATAAGTACGTACATATATAAAAAAGCAATTCACATCTTCAACCATTCTACTCACCTGAAAAACAGAATCATCTATAGCAGGAAACAGCGAACTGCTCAATGAACCACCTGGCGCCTTTGGCTCCACTCGTTGGCGATTCTATGGCGCAAAAACCAAAAACAATTAAAAGGGCGCATATAAGATGCGTGGCTGTGCTTGGTTGTGCATGCACGTGAGAGAGCCTTTACCTTAAGAATGACACGTGTTACAGGGTCTTCGTCAGCAGTAGAAGTTAGCTCCCCATCCAATAAGTTCATGCAGCCCTGATACACCTCCGAATGAACAAGCTCTGCTGAAATGTCAAGCTTAGAAAGATAGAACCTGCCAATATTCATGCGCTTATTGCTTTCTGATAACTTGGAAGGATTGGCTTTGCTTTCACCAGCTATCTCTGTAGAAGACTTGGAGGTTTCTTTCTCCAAAGAAGCAACACCGGCCTTGATTTCAGCAGCTTTTGCCTGAATAACCTCACGGCTATCCTCACTATTGGGCTTTTGAGTTCCTTGCCCAGCAGAACCTTCATTCGCAGGAAAGAGCGATGGAGTGGACTCTTTATGGGACGTGGATGGCAAGTCCACATTAGCACCACCGGAATGCCCCTTCCACATGTCTACACCAGTTTCCCATCCTCGGCTATTCACGGGATGCCTACTATGATCCCAATCAGGTCCAGCATAAATCGGAGGTTCATTCCTCAAAGCACCACTGTTCACATCCCATCCATGCAAGCGAGGAGGACCAGATGCATCAATCATATTTGGCCATCCAAGTGGGCGCATATGGCCAGGAAATCTGTCCGTATCAGCCATCGGATAAGGAATTCCAGACTGATTAATATCCATAGGAGGTCTAACGCCAAATAATGGAGGAGAAGGAAAATGTGGCATCATTCCTTGGAAGTTTCCATGAGGTGGTCCATGTTGGAAAGGCATAAAACCATTTGGTACTGGAGAAGACCAATTTGGAACACTCCTCCAATTATTCACGGGTCCCCTCCCCAAGTTCAGATCCCCACTTCGCTTGTAACGGGCATTTAGGTTATTCCTGCCATCTTCTTCCAATCCCATGAATGTAGGGCTTTCCACTCCAGCCCTGAAAGGTGGTGGAGGTATTGAAGAGCTCCTCTGACCAGGTCTATTGTAGAAAGATGAATCAGCCTGAGAAGACTCATCTAATACTGGTTTGTCTGAAGGAATATCCCGAGTGAATCTCCCCTCACCGACAGACACATCTCTAGCATCAGCAGAAGCACGGCTACTTCGTCCTTGTTCTTCCACATCAAGACTTCTCCTAACACCAGTTCTATGCATGTGTCTACGCTCTAGACTGGGTGATGAAGGAGACCTTTCCACCAAGCCCATGGGCGATGCCTTGGAACTTGAAGATCTTTCACCAGACAACTCCACATAGTGACCATCATCCATTTTACTTGGCTTTTCCAGAGATCTGTATTTTGAAACTCTCTCCGTTGCTTTTAGCCGGCTATCCAATGGCAAATCCCTGTACTTTAGGTCATCTTGCCTAACATGCCTGAATTGAATGAAAAACAACACGTCACCATGAAAATCAACATCATTAGATATAAAAAGTTGCTTAAAAAGACAATAACTCAACAAGCAAACTTCCAAACCAAGTTGATAGCAAATAAGTAGCCTCAGTACCTATGTTCATCAGTGCCACCATGTGAACTTGAAGTCGGAGAGGCTCGGCGTCTACTGCTGTTCCCAGTGATTTCAGCATGGGCTTGACGAGATTGAGACCCAACTCTACCATCTGCCTCAACTTTACTTCCACTCAAAGATCTCTTTTCTGAGTCAGAATTATGAGCTTTACTACCTCGAAGTCTACTATCGCTATAATCATCGTGATCATCTGGAGATCTTTTCCTTCCTCTGCGATCCTTGTACTTAACACTCCTATCGTCGTGATGAGCAAGCTCAACCTCCCATTCACGGTCACGGTCACGGTCACGGTCTCGGTCTCGGTCGTGATCATGCTCCCAGTCCCGATCCCTCTCCTTATCCCGAGCAGGATTCCGATCACGTTCACCACTCCGAACCCGATCTCGATTTCGGTATCCATCCTGATCATGCTCCCTGTCCCTGTCCCTGTCCCTGTCCTGGTCCCTGTCATGGTCATGATCACGGGCAGAATCAATCTCATGCTCACGGAGTCCATCATGGGATTTAGATTTCTTCTGTCGAGCCTCAGTATTATCTCGATCATCCTTCAAGTACTTATCAGTGGATTTGCTTCCAGTGCGATCTTTTGCAGGAAACTCATCTTTCTTCTTTTCAACACGGGTCTTGCTATCCCTGTCAACCTCTTCCCGGTACCGATCCCTGTACTTATCATCCCTCTGCTTTTCATCTTTCCGCCTCACATCCTTCGCAGCATCCTCCACAGAAGAAGCATGCCTGTTCTTTCCATCGGCAATGTCATCTTGATACTTGCTCCAATCAGTAGAGTCATCTCTCCTCCTCTTACTTCGTCCTTCAGGAAGGTTTTCCATTAATGAGTTGGGATTTTGCACCGTTGCCTCTGCTTTTGACTCTGAAAGTAAGATAACAATAAGGTTAATACTTTCGTGGTACTTAATCAGATAATCACCTTGTTAAACACAACCAAATGATTAAATAACCTCTCAAGAAAGAGGACAAAATTGAAGGATGGAACACAAAATTTCACTAAAAGCCATGCAAGAGAAATGATGCAAGCTATACAGTTGCAAAGCACAATAGTTATAGCCAGATGAACCCAAAAATAGATACTCAGTCAACAATTATAATTAGTCTAGCATTAAATAATCAATCCTGGCCCCATACTTGGTCTTAGAAACTGCATATTGCCTGTGGATAACATGGAATTGTAACTATCTTTGTTAGCTCGGCTGAAACCAAAAACCGTCTTCATTGGCAAATCAAATTAATGCATATGCAAAAGCAATTGAATGAGTCGCCCAAAAAAACATTGAAAAATTTAGGTAGTAAAAAGAAATGGGAAGAAGAACTCCACACTTGTTTATACATTATAAATCGTAGTTACAAGAGTTCATAGTAATTGTATGGTCTTGCAGAAGTACCAGTAAATGGCAAAAGCAAAACAGCGTGTTTGACACCAAACTAAGGCTTAAAAATTCTAAGTTACCATCACAAGAGAATCAGACATAAAAATAAAGTGATTGCAATCTAGCATCCAAGTCACATAGTGTACTGTATCACAGAGGTACCAGTAAATGGCAAAAGCAAAAATGCATGCTTGACACCAAATAAGGCTTAAAAAATCTAAGTTACTGTAAAAGAGAATCGGACTAAAGAATAAATTGCTTGAAATCCAACATCCAAGACACATAGACTAATGCACAACATTTAAAAGGTCATGGCAAATTCAGCCGAACCTTGCAAGCAAATACATGTAAAGTGGGAAGAGGACAGGGAGGAGTAGAAGATCCAAGCTCTACAAATCCATAATAAAGCAGATGAGACCTGATCATGGTTGCAAGCGTAATCTTACAACAAACAGTCTATTGGGATGAGGTATCATCATAAGTAGATCATTAGTGATCTAGAAGGTTAATATCCCATGATAAATGTCAAAAGGATATTCTAAAAGGGCCAGGAAAAGAATTCTAACACCCTACTGCACATAAACCACAGAAAAAAGCTAATAAAAGAGCCACGAGACCAGAAAATAATTTGGGAACTTTAATATGCACAAGACAACTTATATGCCTTCAGGGTTTGGCATTCTAAACCATCAAGATGCTCTCCGATGTGAGCAGGACATTCGACAATGAGCTTTTACACTATGCATTCAAGCAATTTGTGCTACAATTAACCTTGGGCAGCATCTATGTCAACTAGATTCAACAAGCGAAAGATTAGATTTACAACAGACAGAACCCCACAAAGCAGCAAGGTTATGAAAGGAAGAAGCATAATTATACATAAGATGACAAATTGGAGAATCTAAATCACAAATTCGATCCTCTAGGAAGATTGTAAAAGTAAATCAATAAGATCATGAAAACAAGGCAAGAGAAAGCAAACTAGACTCCTACACACACACACACAGAGGGGCTGGAGGGAGGGAGGGAGGGAGGGAGGACCTCTCCGACGTCGCTTAGAAATTAAGAAGTTCTTCATATCGTGAATCCTTCTCTACGCCCACTGTGTTAACAAGAGAATATAAATCCCAGAAGACTCCACATCAAAGGTACTTATTCTGCTTATTGGTGACGTGGAAGTTGCCCCCTCAGGTAAACAAATCCAACTTCCCCGAAAAATGTATGACAGCCAACCTTGAATCAAATAATGTAAAGATACAGCCTCTCACCCAATGTACAATTTACTAGAAAGACACTCATCTTTCCTCAATTGAGCTCCAATATAAGTACAGTGGTAAATCATTGACCCATTGCTTGAATGCGAGAAAGGAAATTCAAGCAAATTATTTTGGCAAGTATATTAATTCCAATCAAATTTGACAAAGTGGGATGTTACACGCCAGCAATTCAATCCTTTCAGCCATTAAAAGTAAAATATCTAATCTAACAACCTAAATAGCAAAGATGTTGCAGAATTGACTTCAGAGGAAGTTGAATCCAAAGATTTAGATTGTCTTCACTTTCCAATTTCCAGTCAGCAGAAGAAAACAATTACACGCTATATCATGATTTGAGCATCACACAGGACCTATTGCACTGTCATGAATGTTGGGCCCTGGAATATCTTAAATCAGGAGGCTCGAAAAAAGGGGTAATCAATGTCCTCTCCTACTCAAGAAGACAAACAAGAAGAAGAGAATGGCGAAAACACCACACTTACAAATTCAAGCTGCAAACCTTTACAGAAGAAGTAGCACTACAAAAACCATCCCCAATGGCTTTTCTAAAGACAGTTTTTCATTGTGCTCCCCCAGTCAAAATTTTCCCCAACAAAATGTAAAGAGACTGGTCTGCTATTATTATTCAGATAGAACTGAAATACCAGAAACGAGTGCATGTCACACTAAGGGACCTGTCATATTCACTCTATAAAATCGTTTTTCAGAAAAAATAAAGTAATTTTTATTTTTCCATAGGAAGAGGAAAGTTGGAAGGATCAGATCCAGATAAATTATTAAAGCAGGTCTACCAGTAGCACTAGATTCAGAATTGAGCACTAGCAGCAGAATAATATCTTGAGAAAACGAAAATTAAATATCAAACGCTTAAGCCTTTGAGCAGTCACTTGACAAGGAGACTTATCCTGGCTAGCAGATGTCGTTGTCTACAATTATTCTTTCTTCCTTAGTTCTCCCGATTCTCCACTTTTCAGGGAAAGTGCGTGCGTGCGTGTGTGTGTGTGGAAAAGGAGAAAGATCAAAGACAAAATATGCAAGCAAAAGCCCTCAAGTACTATAAATCTCAGATCAAAGCTGAAATCTTCAATAATGCACTGTCAAATTAAATTTAATATGGTATTGACATCGGCCATCAAAGCCTCCAGAAAGCAGTATCCGACCCCAGAAGGCATAGATAGAACCCCTTGAGCCAATAACAAACTGTTTATACATCAACTATAGCCAACACAAAATTCAAACTGAAAGGGCAGTGGCATCTGGGGACTTTTCATAGTTTTACCAACAAACATCTAAGGACCTAGACAAACAAACGAGCACCATTACAATCTGAGGCTTTTTACTAAGAAGAACTTTTTCACTTAAAAATTCAACTATTAACCAGCTCCCAGAAACACTTCCCAAAAACACTTCTACACTGTAACACTAAGCAAATCAGCACACGATTCAACAATCGTATGTTTATAACAAAATGAATCTCAGCATATATTTGACAAATGCTTGCTATGATCCCTGCATTTTGGCCAAACAAAGACTTACTAATTTACGAGGAATAAGTTACCTTACCGATAGTAATTTCACGCTTAGAGCTCCTTCCTTCCTCGTTATCACCCGACTTTTCTCCTTTGGCTTCTCTCCCTCTCCTTTCGCTCTCTCTCCCCTCCTTCCGACTCGTTTCCCTGTGCTTCTCGCTCTTAGCACCACTCCTCTTCATCTCCTCAATCTCATCATCCCTTCTCCTACTCTTCGATTCGCTCGCCCCCTTGGCCTTCTTCAAGTTGTCACCAGCTCTTTCATCCACTTCATCGCCGCCACTCCACCTATCACTCGCTCCATCGACCACCTTCTCCCTCCTTCTCTTTGAAGAACCATACTCATCCAAGTATTCTCCATTCCCGGAACCATACAGCTCCTTACCATCCTTCGAATCAACCTTCCGCTTCTCGCTGGGGCCCGAGTCCTTCGGAAACCTAGCATTGCCCTCCTCGTTCGCCCTCCGCTCCTTCAAGCTCGAGTCGTCCTCCGAGTCCGAATAATCCCTCGTGCTGTGCTTGTTCGACTTGTGGCGCGAACTCCTCGGCATCTTGTAGTCGATGGAAACCCTAAACCTAACCGAAAATCCTCAAACGACACTCGGACACAGAAAACTAAGATCCGCCCCTAACAAAACAAAAACACAAAAAGAAAAAAACCCTACTTCCTCAAATTGCTTCAACAAAACTTCCGCCGGAACTGAATAATTGACTACCTCAGCCGTCCTGAACTAAATTTAAGCAAGTCGAATCACGGACGGAGCAAAACCAAGGAATCAAAAGTCGTGCAGTGGGAACAGGAGATCGGGAACTCGAGCAAATGTGACAAAAACCTAACCGGAAGGACGGAGTACGGTGACCGGTGAACGGGACAGATCGTCGGAGATTGGGGATAACCAGGGACGAAATTACAAGACAACGATCGCGAGGGAGCTCAGCACGGTTGTTTTAGGGATTAAAAGTCGAAGCAGCATGGGCCAGAGATTGAGAGAGAGAGAGAGAGATGATGCGCCTGTTCCGAGACTTGAGAGAGAGGGTTGAAGAGAGGCGTGGTATTTTCGGTAATTTGTCGTTTATCTTAAGGATATTGGGAGCTCGACGTGAAATTTTTCCCTTTTTTCTTTTTTTTTTCATTCTTAAAATAAATAAATAATCAATAAGAGGGGGAAATGAAAAGACCTAGAAAGACTTTGGGGGCGGGGCCGGGGCCGGGGTTGAGCCGCCGGGACGGTCGATCGCAGTCCCGCGGTTCGACGGTGATGATTTGAGATTGCTGCCGAGGTGGAACGTCCAGTTAGATCTGGACAAGTGGATGGCGTGCTGACATTGGTGAAACCTCACTGGAGTCGCGCATTGTAAGATTAGGGGGGAGACCTAATACGGTACGAGGATGATACTCTCTTTTCGTGTTATGTTTTGAATTTGAATACGAAGAGACGGTTGGTCATACATTCCGTTTTGGCCCAATTTGGAATTTTTTGAAAAAAGAAAAAAATAGAATTAATCTCTGGGAGTATAGTGAATAGTGGTCAAGCAAAAAAATACATATTATTAAGTCAAGCGCAAGCGTGATTTTATTTCGTGTGTGTGTGAATCAATTTAGGATGCGAAAATATAACAAGTTGCAAAACCTCATTTCGAAGGATGAGTTTGCGGCAACTCGATCTTATTGTGTTAATCTCTATCACTCGTAATAATTGTGATTTATTGATGATTTGAAAAACGAAGCAAAAAAAAAAATTAGCACTTCATGTGTATAATTTCTTTTTTCTTTCAACAATAAAAGGATCGCTTACTTGGACAAATTATGATGGCTAATTTATTGTAAACTTTGCTGTCGTGACAATATGGCTTCAGGTTATAATGACCGTGAACAAAACCGCCGATTTGACGTGGAATTACTTTCTTAGAGTGCATAAATCACGTTTGTTTTAGTTCTCATAATAATTTAAAGACTACAAGTACATACACGTATTGAATCACCTTCAAAACCTTTTTTTACTTCTTTTTTAATAGAAAATATACATTATCGACATTAGAAACTTGTTCACAAACGTTGGACTAGAGCGTTCATTTCAATCCATCACCGATTAGAGCTGAGCATAATAGATTGTCCAACTCAGAAACCACTCAGACTGGTTGGGTTGGTCAAGTTCTTCAAAGTTTTAGTCTAGTCCACGGTTCAAAAAATGAAACCGGTTCCCGGGCAATCCAATGTCTAATTCCCAATTCCTGAGAGGGCAAGACCGAACCAAACTACCCTCCCTTTCTCTTATTTATCTCTCTCGTTTACTTTCCTCCCTTCCTAGGCCCTTTCCATACCCTCATTGGCCTCCTCCTTTCTTCATGCTCTCTCTCTCTCTCTCTCTCTCTCTCTCTCTCTCTCTCTCTCTCTCTAAGTTGTTGTCTTGCTCAGTAATTTTTTTGCTGTAATTTGTTCCTAGAATTTTGCTATAATTTTCTAATTGCCAATATTTATATGTGAACTTGTTCATAAATGGAAATGTGGCTGGAGGTGTTGGTCAAGTGTTCAAGAACAGATTTGATCGTGACTTGTTCCCTTTAACGAAGGACCGCCATGAAGGGGTCATTGTGGAGAATATGGAGAACTTGTCATTTTTTAGTTTCTTTCTTAGGTTTCATAACATTGCGCAATTTGTCGTTTCTCGATCCTAGTTTTATTGTATCAACCATGAACCAAACTAGACTGATTAATCTGGTATGGCCCGATCTTAGGATTAGTTGGTCTGGTCCTCAGTCCTAAAAATCAAGAATCAGTCCCATTGGTCCAATTTCAAGTGAGAACCGGATTGCCTGGGAAACCGATCACCATTAACACCAATACGCACTCCCACTTTGTTTTCTAATTCGCAACACTTTCATAGTGAGTGAGTGATTGGATAAATTAAATTTGTGTTTTAAAGCAAAGAAAATATGTGTTTGTTTTTTACTATGTACTTAAATTAATTCTAGTGGAAATCATATATTTCAGTTTTCATGGTGATTTTTTTATCGTGACTTGGCATTCTCGTTTAAATAATATTAATTAAGAAATCCAGATTATAGTCCTTTTCCCTCAGAATTATATTAATTAAGCTCCATTCATTTCGCGGAAAATATTATTCCGAAAACAGAGCCTATTTCAGAGAGTTTTCTTTTTCAAGCATCCCA
This sequence comes from Melaleuca quinquenervia, assembly GCA_030064385.1. Lineage (NCBI taxonomy): Eukaryota > Viridiplantae > Streptophyta > Magnoliopsida > Myrtales > Myrtaceae > Melaleuca > Melaleuca quinquenervia. The sequence continues at coordinate 162,896 of CM057718.1, read as the reverse complement.
AGAAAGAATCTTTCCACTTCAATGTTTATCTAACGAAACATCGCAATAAAGCATATAAAAAATTTAATGACTATGTCCTATAAAAATAGAGGAAATTGGAAAAAAAAATCACATTTATCACTTTTTGTGGGTAGGATGGAAGTAGGAAATTGTAATCGCTACAGAAAATATCGAAATGGCAATAAACGTCGTGAAAATGCTATTAAGCTAGACAATGCCGTAAACGAGATCGCAAGAAGCCATGTTTTTCATTCTAGCTTAGCCGTGAGGGTTTATTCGGAAAAAGAAAATATTAACCTTTTCGAAAATCATTTGGAAAAATTTATGATGCCGTGTTTTTAATTTTCCTACTTATTTTTTTTCAAAAAAGTGAATTTTATTACTGCGGTCATGCTAATTTACATTTCTATCTTACAAAAAAAAAATATTTACAACTATTTGAACTCCAATCCTGGAATCGATGGCTAAGATTTTCACACATGTTTACGGCAAAACAATCCGATTGTAAAGATCGACATAAAAGCAATATTGCATGTGTGAGATTAAGCAAATTTCGTTTGCATTTGAGAATGTGAGCCCATTTTATCTCATTTTAGCTATTAGATTATGGACATCTAATGTGGGGCCATTAATATTTGAGATGAAATGGGCTCGTACAATGATTAGAGTTGCTGAAATTGATTATAAATGTAATACTTAATGTATATTAATGATGTGTTTGGTTCAACTTTGCAAATAGGCTTTGGGGGAAAATGGGCTTTTGGGAAAATGCAATGACTGTTTGGTAAAATTCTACTTTGAAAATCAATTTTGAGAGAAATATTATTTGGTAGAAAACACATTTGAATAGCTCATTTGAGTAATTAATTTGTATTTTTTGACTTTAAAAAGCAATTTTGAGAGAAATGCTGTTTGGTAGAAAATACATTTGAAAAACTCATTTGAGTAATTAATTTATGCTTTTTGATTTTGATTTGTCAAAAAATTAAAAAATTATGTTTGGAACTTTCTTAATTTTATAACATTAAAAGACACTACCGTAGTTGGTTTGTGCATTGTACTTCTCGCAAAAGGTGCATGTTTGAATTCCAGCGACGTCGCTAGGTGACTTAATTATTGATGTGAGTGGTGGCTAACTTGCATTGGCCAGAAATATAGGCACCCGATTCCTTAGCGCTTGCCAAAAGCGAAGGGGCCCAAGTGGAGTCCTCAGTCACAAAAAAATAATATTAAAAGACATAATATAATAAATTTATTTAACAATAAAATTTATTTATAGCTAAATAATTCAATCTAAAATTATTACTTTCATTATAACATAAATGTAGCAGCATATATCCTGACAAAAAAAATCATTATCCATAAAAATTACAAATATCATCAAATATTTACTAAATTTATAGCTATTTGATGACGTAAACATACCATGCCAAATGTTACATCATCATTGGAAACACTAGAGTTCTCATTTACATCAGTCAAATCCATGGCATATAAATTGGGATATGTGCATCATTCACGACATTTCTTCGTATATAATTATGCATAGTAATTGCCACTACCACAATTTTCACTTACTTTTCGTATGGATAACTTGGTATACTCTTGAAAATCTTCCATTTTTTTTCAGTATGGCAAAAAGCTGAAAGGTCAAAAATGCAAATTTCCTCCCTTTTGTCATAAGAAAATAATGTGATCACAATGAAAGATTTAATAGATTCAGACAGATAAGAACATCTATCCCCATATTGTGCACATGAACCATCTAACCTGAAATTGTGTTCCTACTGGTTAACAATGACCAGAAATGAGATAATCCGGTTGACCATTCTTGAGATTTGAAAGGGAAAAGATCAATATTCTCCAAAGCATAGGCCTGAAAGAATATTGTTTCTTGCGCATACCACACTGCCAAGGATTCGTTGTATATAGCCCAATAAATCGTACTTTTTAGATGGCAATGTTTTGGCTATCCAGTTTGAGCAGATAAGTTATGCTATAATTCAAGTTGACCACAAGTTTCACAGCTGTACTACGGCACAAAGACATGACCACCTATGCTACATCCCCACATCAGACTACTGACTATTTTCTAATGGTCACTGTATGCAGAACCAACTCCCACGTAAAATTAATAGTTAAGATCCTTTATTAGCAATAATTTGAGTTTATCCCATCGTAGGTAGCGCAATATGTAGTCTCTCTTTTCCTTTTACTGTATAAGCAATAATACTTAATGTATATTTAATGAGCTCCAATACATATGGGTTAGACGAAATTTGAAAATTGGGTTATGTTGGTTTAGATTAATAAAGCCCAATTGAGTATCGGTTTTAACCGTTGAAAGTACTTATATTTCATGACGATGTTAACCTCAGAAGTATTATTTTGAAGACAATTTAAAGTACTCTCTCATTACTATTTAGATATGAATTTGATTGATTTATTTCCTTTTGACGGATTAATCAATCGATGATGCAATAACTTGGAAAGTATGTTGTTGTGTGAAACGTAAGTTGTGCTTTCGTCCACTTATTATATCACGATCACTCATACCAAAGCCCGAGCAAGTTTACTGATTTTGGTTGGACTTTTGCACGGCCTCATCCGTAGCTTGAGCCCGAACTCCTTCACCAACTTGATGAATCCACGGAGCTACCTATTATAGAAAAATTGCAATGGTACAAGTCAAGTAGGATATGAGTAGCTAAGTTTATATTACAAAAAAATTGGTCCAGTGGATTAAATGAATCAATTTGCATTGAATTATTTTTTATTTGATCCAAATATGACCAACTAGTTTGACTGTATAACGCTGATGTGCATAATTTTATTACTTTGATATGGAAATATTAAAACGGATCATAGAGTTGTGGGACAATTGATATTTAAGTCATAAACATTTTGCAATTTTGTTTGTTCCCAAATAAAACCTAAACATTTTTTCAACATTGCCGATTAAGTTATTTCGACGGAGTTTGGCTGGAAAATGCTTATGTGACGACGACGTGGCAAAACGACATCATTTTGGGCATAAAAATTCAATTTCTCCTCTTACTATCGAAGAAAAGCCCCAAAATCTTTCATTCAAGAACCCTAAATTCGCTTATTAAAGAACCCTAAATTTGCTTCCCCCAAATTCGTTTTTCTTGCCTCCAAACCGGCCCCAAACCACCAAAGAAGAACCGAAGAAGAATTGAAGAAGAACAAAATTTGTTCTCCCCCCCCAAACCACCGAAGAAGAACCCTAGCCAAATTCGCCCCCCTTCTTCTTCATTCTTCATTCTTGCCAAGAGAACCACTACTGCTGCTGCGCGAAGAAAGAACCAGGGCGCAAAGAGAAGAGAACCAGCTGCTGCTTCTACGGTTCTTCAGTTTGGGGAGGCCAATTTTGGGTTGTTTTGGGCAAGCACAAATTTGGGGGCTATGGTTCGGATTTTGGGGCTGGTTTGGAGGCAAGAATAACGAATTTGGGGGCTGGATTCGATGATTTGGGGCCAAGAAGGGGGCAAGCGAACATATGGGTCTTGAAGAAGCGAATTTGGGGCTTTTTTTTTCTTCAGTGGTCAATAGCAAGAAGAGAAAACGAATTTTTAAGCCCAAAACAACGTCGTTCTTGCCACAATGTTGTCGGCAACGGCTAATCACGTCACGTCATCACTACGTAGGTATTTTCCTGTCAAAATCCATTGGAATGACTTAAACAATAAAGTTGCAAAAGGTTTATAACTTATTTGGAAAAAAATTATGATTAAATCGGTAAAATTGCAAAAGGTTTAAGACTTAAATGACAATTCTCCCACCAAATTCTCATCCATCTAGATTGAGTTGTTGTATGAATTAAATTATATCCACTGCATGAGTTCATAAGTGGGTTTGAACATAATATGGATATTATATGGGTCAGAAATGGAATTTTGGCTTATTTAGACTTAAGTGTAATTCTACGAATTTATCTTCGTTCTCTCTTATCCTTGCGGGATCTCATGCTGACCTGCTTCGCACTTTCGCCTTAGCTTAGGCATGTGTTCTTTTAAATTGGATTAAATATATAAGTATTTTAACAATATCAGTAAAGTCAAGTATGGCCATTAGATTTACATTACATATTAAATTTATTAAAACAAGGTAAAGTGATGTATTTGGATAGCATCATTCTCGATCCGATTCAATCATGATTCAGTCCACTCATTTGATGGGTGTAGGATTTCGATCGGATACAATATGCCTTTTGTATGGTTTTCTAAAAGCCCAATGGACCCTAAATTCCACAGCCAAATGCTATTTTTAGGCTTAATTTTACATTTTACTTTCATTAAATTTCTCATATTCTCATTTTATCTTTACTATTTTGTGATTTGTGGTTGGTTGCCGACACTAAATTCATGCCTCACTAACATGCTTAGGCACATCGGCAACTGTAGGCCAAGGTTGCCTAGCCAAGACCGCCCCTTGGTGAGGACAGCCTAGGATTGCATGGTCCCAAACTTCATCGCCAAGGGTTGCATGAACTTGGCAAGGGGGCACCTACGATCATGCGACCTCAGCTGATGGCCATCAACACCCTAAAGCCCTTCACCAGCAACGAAGGGTTCAACTTTTCTAAATGCAGATATTGAATAATTATAGTCAAAAACCTTTGCAAAAATTGTTCTACTTAATATTACTTATAGTTTGTTTTGTAATGAAATTTTTATAGAACATAATTTGCATTTCCTTAGAGGGCTTTGAATTTCAGCATTTGCACTGTACACAAAACTTTTTTCCATAATTCTACTAAACCCACCCAAAATCATACCAAATTGCATCTACTAATCACAGTGGAATCGCAAACTAAGGACATGCAAGATAACCATTCTATTTCTGTTACAGAATAATTTTTCTATTCCTAAAATATATTTGGAACATAAATTTATTTGGTAAAATAATTTCATTTTTCTATTTCTGAAATAAATTTTTAGTCCAAAAAGTTTGGAAAATAAATAGTTTTTCTTCTCTATTTATGAAATATAAACGAAAATAGTTTTTCCTTTTTTTCTCTATCTATTTATTTTTCTTCTACTCTCCTCCAATCTGCTAGAGCTCACCATGCGTTGTTGGCTATCAACCATCACTGACTGCTATTTGTTGTCAACACCCCTCACCTTCGATCATCGCTTGCTGTGGTGAGCCACTAGTCGCCACCATCACCGCCATCAATCACTACTCATCAACCATTGCTGAGCACCACATGTCTCCGCCTTTGACCACCCATGACCCCCCTATCTCAATTAGTCACCACTTACCGTTGCCACCTCTTGCTAGCCATCAACCACCACCGCCGATCACCATCCTTTATAACTATCAATTACAGATCATCGCATTTCGTTGCGATCACCATCTGTCACTAATCGCATGTTAAAGAAATAAAAATATAAATTTTTGTGTAGATATCAAATAAATTTTTGTTTTGAAAATAAAAATTTTAAGTCATTATCAAATGTGTCTCTTTATTTAAAAACTCGTTTTGGAAATAGACTTAGGAAAAATTAGAAATCTATTTTTAGAATAGAACGGTTATCACGTCTTAAAGAGAGACGGAAACGAGGACTAGGGGAAGCGATGACGTGGCGCGTCACGTGTGAAACGGCGTGAAACCTCAGGCGTTCCGGCGAGATATTTGGAGAGGCGGACGAAGGCGTGAGCCGAGCCTATGGCGACTTCTCTCGTACCGTACTCCCCCACGCAACTCTCACGTTCTACTCTCTCTCTCTCTCTCTCTCTCTCTCTCTCTCTCTTCATAAACTCCCCTGCAAGCTCAGTTCCCGCCTCGCTCGACTCAACGATCTCCGTCGCGCCATCTTCTTCTCCGGTGAGTTCCTCTGGAAAGTTTTCCAGAATCGCATCGTTTCTCTGGCGAAGATTCCGTTCGTTGGCTTTTCTTGTCGGTTTTGTCCGGCTCTCTCGGTGGAAGAAATCGTCGCGGAATCGGCTGGCGATTCCCCGTTTGATAGTCGAGTTTATGTTATTGCCGTTTCGTTGCCCGATGGGCGCTTGTTTTAGCTCGTCGGAACGCTTCCGAGCCTCTTGATAGTTTGAATATGGTGGGCTCGATAGTTGAATTTTCCCTTTTTTCGACTGTTTCATTGCTGGTGTTGAGGCGGACCGTGATCTCTCGTTACTGGCCAAGCTAGCGAGCCGGTTGTTCTGGCTCAATTTTCAGATTCTTCGTCTCTTGGCATATGTAAATTTCATTTGCTGACTTCGATAAGCCAGTCGATGGAATTTGTGGGCAGTTTCACTGGAAGGTTAACAATCCTACTTACTGCGGGGAGCTCACCGGTTTTATTCTTTCTCGAGAGGGAGTTGAGGAGGAAAAATTAAACGGTCGAACATCGAAGTCGATAGACGTGGATGACAGCTTTAAAGTGTGCTGCGTCCGCTAATTCCTATCATGTTTCCGCTTCTACATATATATTTGGAATTTCGGAGCAAGAAGTTTTTGCTGAAGGATGACTTCCTCTCTGGTGTTTTCTTCTTTAGGTAATCAGTCCATGGCATTATGCGGCACCAGTATGTCTTGGGGTATGGAAAGCATAGATGCCACACGTCTGAGGGGAAGCTTGTTGGCTTTTCGTGTTAAACCTTCATCTGCATATTATGGTGGACCTTCATTGTACACACTGCCGAGGCAATGTCGGATAATATGCTTCTCTACATCAAGGAGATCTTCAAACCCTGTGGAATCAAAAGGTGTTGCTGAGAGTTCCTGTTCAGTTTCTGTGGATGAAGAATTGGATCATGTTAAAAGATTTAAGATGTCTGACTTTAAGGTTCTCGATTGCGTCAGCATTGGCCTTGGCGGACGGGTATGAACATTTTCGTATGTCTTGCTATATTACATGTTTCTTTGAAGTTCTAGGTTAATTCTGTCCTAAGTACTTGAAGGTCTGTCCAGGCAGATGAGGTGGTATTTGAAGCCATAGTAAATGATCCCAAGAGGTGAGGTGCCTTTGCTTTGTCTGGAGGGAGGGAGTTTGTTTTAGTCTATTTAGGATAAACGGCGAATTAATGCCTGTCATATGGGATAAATTGCAGCCCTCTGTATGATACAAGAGTTGTTCTTCGACGGCTCATCTCTTCTCAAGCTAAACGTCGTGGAAAACGAGCTATTCAGGTTGGTGAACTGATACTTGAACTGAATAAATCGTTTAGCATATGATGATTCACGGTGAACTTCCAATTGAGATCTGATGGTAGGTACTGAAGAAGCTGGTGCGTCGTAAAATCATGTACTATTCTTATTCAATGCAAGTTCATGGTTACATCTCATCTCACAGCAGCCGTGGCTTACTCACGCTGGTCCATGGGGTAAGCTTCTCTGTCGTTTGACCACCTATTCAGCTAATTGCAATGCAATACATACCTGAATTTACCATTGGATTTTTACATTTTTACTTTGGTGCAAGAGAAACTTTGCCTTAAGATTTCATCCGCTCGAGGAACTATGCCAGTTCCAAATCAGATAAATAATCAGCTCCATTGAATTGATAGGACTCAGTATATGCTGAATTTCAAACAACACAAAGCTAAATTCGAGGCATTTCTTCTTCTTCCAGTATCATGGCAGTTTTTCGCTGAGACATTGGCTTCAACAAGCTGACTGGCTCCCAACACTAGAGGCCACTCTTGCATTGGATGAGGAGTCCGTTAAAAGGGTAGGAGATGATACAATTGGAGGATCAGCAGTCACCCGGAAATTGAGGCTTATTCGCATGTTAATGAGGGATCTTTTGATTGGTGTACGTCCAACTACTTCTAAAGAAACTCTATCCAATGCTTAATTAGCTCAGGGATGATGAATGACTACTACATATATGTCAGGTGAATTACTTGCATAGTCATGGCCTAGCTCATACAGAACTGCGACTTGAGAATGTGCACCTTAGCCCGGTGGATAGACATATCAAAGTAAGCAGAGTTATCTGTCCAAATCTGGCTCTTTTTCTTTCTATTTTCGAGGTTCTCTTTTCTGATAGATAGAGATAGAATCTCAACTGCAAATCAATAGGAGTCATTCTTCAGTAAGAGAATACAAGCTATAACTTTCTGTTAACATTACGGATTCCTGAAAACATTTTGGGGCTTTGCGTTTCTCACAATCATGCAAAGAATGTTATAGTCAAATGTGACTCCATAAGAGTCATTTCGCTACCAATGCCATCATCCTTGTGCTGATGAAGACATTACTGCTTAGATTTGATTGCTGAGCCGGAACATGGTCAATGATGATGCCATGCAAATATTGTGTGGTCTGAGTTATCATTTTCTTATCATCAGAGAATTTTATTGGTGAAGAATGGGGTCACCTGACTTTCTAATCATGTCTGCTATTACCATGTCAATGTCCCTCAAATTTTGGTCAGGTGGATAGTTGTGGGTAGTGTTAAGCTTATACTGTATCTTTGTCAGGTTGGCATACTGGGAAATGCTGCAGACTTTTATGAGGAGGGCCCAATTATTTTAACAATGGATAGCAGCCTGGATAGACGACAGATGATGATTGCATTTGACATGAGGTATGGATGGAAGAAAGCAACTAAGCTTGATCTCATTTTCTTTTTATATTCATAGGAGATGCTGAGAAGCTGATACCATTCTACATGAATCGCACAGGTGCGTTGGGTTCATGATGGCAAAAATGGTGGTGCGGGAACTCATGGATCCATTAATCTTTGCAAAATTCAAATCGTTCTTTGCAAAGGTATTATACATAGAATCTCATCAAGTTTCATTCTTCGGTATAAATGGCATTAAATCATGAGTCCTGACTTAATTTTATGCAACCGGCTTATACAAAATCATGTTCTGATTATTTCACCTCAAGATATTGATGCTCTGTAATTTAGCAGCAGATTTATGAGTCACTTAGATATTAATTCGGAAGCAATGAGAGAAAATATAGAGAAATTTACAGCAGTTCAGCTCTTCCCTCCCTCATAGTGCACAAGCGCAGTTTTGGAGATTTTCTGATATTTTCAAACGGAAAAAAGTCAAATAATCTACCTAACCTGTATTCTTCACCTAAAGGCACCACATCACCAATATGTTTGGCCAAAAGAAGACTGTAAAAGAAAAGGAGAAACGTACCTTAACAGTGCTTGCGAAATACCTTACAAACTATCAAAAGGAAATACAGTTATTAGGCTGAAAATCCTAGAACTAGTTCTTCAATTCATTTTTTTCTCCTCTTTCTTTTTTGGTTCCCCGTCCCCCCGTGGGGTTTGGGGGGGGGGGGGGGGGTGTTTGCTTTTCTCATGCATGATAATAGCCACAAGATCTTCAGGTTACTCTCTGGGTCATCGTTGTAAATGGTTCAATGTACTGTATTACCTACTTGATCTTTTAATGACAAGCCAGATCCACCAGCATGGTGAATTTGTTCATTTCTGGACCTTTACAACTTCTGATAATTCCCTTTTTTTTTGCTAGTACAGGGGAATGACCCCTCATGTCTGCGTGAATTTTTGCTGCAAGTCCTAGACAGGAACTCATCATCTGGTAATTGCGGACTTCAAGTAGGTGTCTCTGGAATTTGAAGGATTTCTTTGACTAATTCTTGTAGGTTCATTATTAATCTGCCTTCTCGTGTTTAGATACTTGATCGGAATTGGGGTGCAGGATGGAATCTCTTGTCTCTACTGCTTGCAACCAGACCATCCAGAAGAATTAGGTAATATAAATTCTGTGGAATCATTGACAGATGTTTTGTAATCGTGCTTCATTGACTGATTTTCGCCCTAAGATCTTGTTAATTATTCTTAATAGATAAATGTTTTGCTTTCCAATTCATTGATGACACATAAGATGCGAAAGAGATTGTACAGGAAACTGAACAGTTGTCTCTACTGGCTACTTAACTAGTGCCCTGGTGGGTCAATCTTTGATGAATTACATATGTGAACTACTTGCTAAGTGTAAAATGCCTCAAGCCTTAAGCTGCTTCTTGTCTCATAATTAGCTTGTTGATGTGGTGAGACCCTGGAGGAAAATCTCACCAACGATAAATTTACCTTGTCTCCATCATAATTTTCTAGACGAACTTGTGTATATAAATGCTGCATATCATGTGTTATTTAATCACCACTCTCTTTATGATGTCAGTTGTTTGGAGGCCCTGAGACACCCGTTTCTGTGTGGACCAAGATGGCGAGTCATGCCATCAATGAATATAATCAGATGGGGTCTTGGTTCGACTGCTGTAAGAATCACAGAGGAGTATATCTATGGTCAGCGTCAGGTGGTTGAAGTTCTTTTATCTCAGTGGCATGCTTATTGTCATCTTTTATATTTTTTTCTGGGTCCTTGTTCTCATCTTATTCATCTCGGGCAAAATTTTTGTTCCTAAGGCCTAGGCAATAATGAGCAAATTTCATTTATGCTGATATAAAGTAAATGGACTCGTTCAATCTGAACGGTCCTTAGTAGAAAAGCCTTGTTACAAAGGATAGATGGTACAATTTTTCCCCCTTTTCGATTTTCCAAAAGCCTGTGATATTGATGTTGCGCTAACTTCTAGTTCTCCTTTACTTTGTTTAGCGTGGTAGGCTGGCCCACTTTATTGAATTAATGGAGATGTTGAATCCTCACACAAAGCTGAAGGTAACTCTGCTCTACTTTCTCCCCTCACTCTCTCCTTCTTTGGCTTCTTTGTAAATGCTTAGCATGAAAGCTTTAGCTACGTTTCTGTGTAAACACAAAAATACCACTTTATTTGGCAAGAGATGAATGCTCCAGCAATTGTAACCTACAAATACTCGACAATAGACTTTGGTATTCGGAAATCTATTAGTCTTTACCCCTTCAAACTGCTTTAGTTACTGATAAGTAAGACCTCCGGAGAATCCACGTAAAAGTAGCCAATGTCATCTCACCCCCAAGCCAAAGATTCAGCATCTAAAGTTCACGTCTCCTTTTACTGGACCTACGTGTACCGTTAAATGGCTTCAATGGAGAAAAGAAGTAAATGACATTGATTATAGTTAAATATAAACCAGTTCTCTGGGGCTCCTGCAGTAATCGTAACTATTTTTTCCCCCTTATTGAGTCTTAATTTAACTGAAGCTCATTCTATAATGTTGTTCAACAATGAGCAGAATTGGCTGGAATTACTGCCAGGAAAATGGCGTCTCTTGTATTACACTGGAAGACATATAGGACTGACTCTCCGTCAACCTCCTCTCCGGGTGCTCATAGGAAATGTGCACCTTGTCATCTCAAGACTGTCCGAGCCAAGCACTAATGTTTTAATGACATCTGAGATTAGCTTTTCAGCCTTGATCGGCCGGGATTGGCCCCATGACAAGAGCGGTGTAGCTGGACAGTTGCAAGTGAACTCTGTTTTCACTTTGAAAGCCGGTAAACAACTCTATCTGAAGGAGGAAAATAGCGAGGGCTATTTTTCACTTGGTCAGTCAACCGACCGGGATGCTCTGTTCCAGAAACTTGCCGGTGGAAGATGGGGAAGAGCTATTCCTTATAAGGAGTTCCCTTCGAGCCTTCCCGTGGCCACGTTCATCTCCAATGACATCGAGATCTTGCTCAACCTTGATCGGCCATTGAATCAGGAGGTTGATAGTGCCAAGAAAGTGCTTCAAGAAGTCAGGACCCAGATCCCTCCTGAAATGTTTGACTTGTCGAAACTCGTGTGCGGTACATATGTTGACTCCAGGCTTCTAGTGCTTCGGAGTGTCAACGGGGCAGCCTTGTTGTTCACGCGGTCTTGCGTGGATGAAAATCCAAGGTGACAAGGTTTCTTCTTTCCAGCCAGAGTCTGTAACGGTTCAGTACATACATTGGTACAGGATTCTTTTGGTCCTCCGTGCCATACGGCATACTCATCCTCTGGCAAGAAATGTTCATTACGTGACTGGATGGTTAAACGAGCTTCCCTTCTCAAGATGCCCGAGATCGTGCAATTTGGCACGGTCTATCCCCGTGATGTTGTCCATCATGCACCTCGGATGCGATGGGTGCTTGCAAAGCAAATCATCATGCAGAAGATTAAACTTTCCTTAGAATTTCCTCTCCCGCGCCAAATTTTCAGACAAAGACGCTTTTTAACTTTCAATATATAATTCCGTCGATACCGTTATATACAGCCATGTCAGCATGCTTTCTGAAGTCGCATCGCATCGAGTAGCATTTTGGGCTACGGTGAGCATAACTATCTCTCTCTCTCTCTCCCTCCCTGCCCGCCCGCCCGCCCGCTCGGGGGTGGGGGGATTTTTTTTTTTTTAAAGGAGCAATTGACCCACGACACCGATGAATAAAGCAGGGGAAGTGCGAGAAGTTTGGCATTACACGGTAGCAATTAGAATAGAACAGGAGCAAGCCCCTAAAACGAAAAATAGTCTCGAGTGCTATCGAACTCCAAAAACTAATATGTTATGTCGTAGATGTCCCTCCAAAGCACATGAGAATCAGACTATTCCTTACTACAATTACAAGAAGCTGGAAGGCTACTGGGATCAGGTGCTTTAGATGAGACCCTGACGCTGAAGATCGGTGTAGGTCTTCTTGTTATAGATGTTGCCTTCCTTGTCTTCGTATTCTTCCTCCAGATCCGGGCGCCACTTGTTCAATCCTTGCCTCTCCTGTATTCTCTCCCATAGTTCTTGTGCTTCCTGCACGATGGTGGAAGCTCCATTCAGTCAAAATTTTGGTTAATGCTATAATGCGTTTTCCAAGATCACCGGAATTAGTCATTTTTGAGTTTATACCGATGCATTTTCCAGGATCACCGTCTGACAACTACGAGTACAGGTCACAAGACAAAAGCCAAATGTGGATTATCTATGGTGCTAGGATGGGATGCATATTCAATCCAGTTCATTCATAGTCAACGTATTCTCGGACACTTCATACCAACTACTCTACAGCTTCTATTGGACAAAAACGGCATCTACATCAGCACATTTCGAGATCTTCTTTTACAGGAACAGAAAACCACTAAGCTCATCCTGATCAGCACCAAATGATTTCCATGGACTTGATTGTTTGCTAGTTAGAAACCAAGATGTTCTTGTGATAAGTTCAGTCAAAGACAGGGTTGAAGAGAGGGTTATACCTGGATGGACGTAATCTCGTTGAAGTTCTTTGTATTTGGAATACCAAGACAGCGCATGCCATGCTGATGGCGCCATTCCTTAAAATGCCGCTCAAAAGCCCTCCGTCCCCAGTAACTGTGGTTGCCACATATCTCGCATTTGAATTCCTGAGAAATACATAGTTGTCAGACACAACCTCAATAGAGAAAATATATCATGGCTTCTGGATTTCATTCTTCCTCTCCTTTATGACCTGCAGTACCGTTGCAAAATCACAATCCACCATCTCAAGGCAGCGGGCAAGGTTTATTTTACCGTGCCCAGGCAGAAAGTAAAGAGGAGTGCCTCCAATTCATAAAAGCCAATAGATTTTGGGAATCAGTGTGCACTAGTTGAAAATTGGAAAAGTTAAGGACCGTACAACATCCGCCATTTTAACTGCAGATCGGAGGAGGAATCAAAGGCGGAAAGAAGAGATAAAAGTAAGGTGAGAGCTATGGATTACTACATTCAAAATCAAGGCATACCTGACCAAGACCATGAAGCTTATAGAGCCAGTAAGGTATAGGTTTCCCATCCCAACCCATTGGCAATTTGAGGGGATTATATATCTGTTGCTCTTCATCATCACTCTCAGTGTCAGCTTGTGTCTCTTCCTGCACACCATTCCCAATATATCAAGCTATAGCAAACAATGACTAAAATAGACCAGAACTCAAGTAACTTATCAACTCCTAACAACTCCTGATCAACGTCACAAAATGTGAACAAACCCCTCACTAAAACGAAATTAAAGACTTCTAAGAACATGCTCCATTCTGAGCACACAGCACGTGTTCTAAGCTAAAGGCGCTTTTACTGGAATTATAGTACTGAGATCCATCCCACGCAACTTAGTCTTCACCAGTTTCAATTGCTATCTCAAAATATTTCCTGAAGCCAATCAAAAAATTGGCTGTTACCAGGCAGTTTACCCAGTCACTGCTCCAGTAGCATGAGGAAAGAGGGAGTAACCTGCCAACATGCATTGGTACAAATAGAATAACCAGCTTCATGGGAGAAAAGCTTAATCAAGCTTAGGACGGCAATGACTAATGTGGCCACAGCATGACATCATACACCGCTAACATTAATACAAACAGTGTTTGTTCCAAAGGCCTTCATGGTGCTGCAATATCTATCATAAACTGGAGATCATAAAGAATTTCGAAAGTCTAAAAAGATGTATGTTAAGCACCTCCTCACGTTCTGCTTCCATTTCCTCATACGTCAGAGCTTGCTTTTTCTCGACATTTTCTTTTGTTCGAGTAATTGTCTGCAGAATCCAAAGAACATCAACACAGAAATGTCAAGGCGAGAAATTAAGAGGCCAAGCTTTCCTCTCTACTTCTCTTTCTGGATTTTTTGGGATATGTGGGAGGGAACAGTCATACATTTCCTCACATTCAAATATGGACACTCATGCACCTATATCTGGTTGTGAGCACATGATCATGTATGCATAAGTTAAGCATTTAATATGAGCGAAAAATTAACATAAGAAATGTGCGCCATCCACACATTGTAATCACAAATAAAACTGAGCCATCTCCATGCATGAGCAAGTTCCAATATATTTCTGAAAATTAATTGGTGGGAAAATTTCAAAGGTTCATCACTCACCTCCTCAAGCAGTGAGCAGAGTTTTTTCAGTTTAGCCTCCATCAAAGCAATATCTTTCCCATTATCTGTTTGTTGGACAGCCATTGCTACACCATTCTGCTCTGACCCACGAGAACCTTTTACAAAATGCTTTTTGTCCAACTTATCAAGAGATGTATGCTGCACACAACAAACATTAGAAATATTAATCAAGCTGTCAAAATATAGGAAATTTGAACAGACTCGCTCTAGGAGTATTATATATCGTAACTTAGGATTAGCATATATTAAGCTATCAACTGCATGCAAACCAATCATGAGGGCAGAGTCACCACAAAGAATGAACATTAATGATTAGCAACACATTCTTGACCAACATGACAGTAGCCATGATCCATCCTCAGTATGATGGGGCAACCTACAGTTGAAAGCTTTGCCAACTCAATCCATACAGAAGCAGAATTTCTTTCTCAAAACCAGCACAAAATCTCTAGAGAAACTGTCAGCAAATTCTTATGTGAATTTTATTCGGCTTGGAGCAGAATTAAAACTAATTTGCTATAAGTATCAGTATTTTTTTGGCTTTTGGTCAAAGTTATTAGATACTGGTTTCTTCTATCGTTTTTCTTTTGTTCTGTGTGAGTAGTGCAGATAGAAAGAATTGCCTAAAAGCAAAAATAATTATTACACAATAAAGCCACCAAAGATATGAGTATTAAGGAATAAGAACATCAAAAGCATGCACAAGCACACTTGATACACCCATAAAAGCCTAAATTTATGTATCTTGCTGCACATGAGAAATTTATGTATCTTGCTGCACATGAGCACCTTACCTTTGTAAGGAATAGTCTCTCTGCACGCTGCTGAACTGTGCCACCTGATTTTAATCCTAAAGCTGCCAATGCCTGCCAAATCACAATTAACCATCAAATAATGTGAAGTAGAGTTTGAATTTATCAGCCAAAAAAACACAGCATAAGAGCTTTACTAGTCCAATGTATAAGCGTAGCAATGGAAAAAATTAAAAAAGCTGCTCAAGCTCCAAATATGTGAACATTTCCAATACTAGCCATAGAAAAAGGCCAGAGTAATAGGCGAGATTTACAAGAATTTAACGATTTCATTTTCAACTAAGCCAACAAGACAGACAGACAGCTCCAACAAGGCACTATCTAGCTCAGAGCGCAGTCAGGATGACAGACCCCTGGGCCTGGGTTCTATACTTGCCTTTATCCAAATTGGGATACAACTTGCCTTCAGCCCAGGCTTAGGGTCACCTATCAAAAGAAAAATAAACAAATAAATAGATAGACAGGTTTGACTACCACACTGTAATTTATATAGATTAATTTGTTTAAAGTGTTAAGAGAATGAAAATTTATACCAGCTATCTTACATGAAAAATCTGCTAAAAGAAGCTGTCACTTTAGACAGATCCAACCACATGATATGTTAGATGATAGAGATTATAGCAGTTGCAGGCAATCCTAAGCTCTTGGTAAAAAAAAAATTCAAGTTTTTCCTCTGGTAAAAGAACTTTCAAGTAGAGTATCACTAGAAATAATGCCGAGAACAAATATACATCCATTTAAGAAGCAACAAACTAGCAATTTGTCATAGCTATTAATAACACAGGATGGAAGGGAAAATGCCATTGCCCATATGACCTGTCTTGCAAAAGTTGCCAGCTCTAAACAACCAAACTACTACAAAGCCACAAATGACAATCATACCTTTTACCACTGAGCTTGTGACTCTGATAAACCACACATGCAAATTAACTGCTTATGGCACCAAGATAACAGACTAGAAAAATAAAACATAAAAACAACCAACCACAAAAAAGCTGTAGCAATTATAACTAAAACTAAAAGATAGGAATCAATATATATTACCTCCTTTAACTTCTCAGAACCAACTTCCATCAATTCCTCAACAGAGCTATAATAGTCCAGGTCAATCACCGTATTCTGCAATACAGTATGTCCATTTTCTTGACCCCCATTCTCCCACCCTTCAACTTTGTTATCTGCCCATTCTTCTTCAAAGTCGCCCTCAACCTGCCAAATTGCATCAATAACTTAAATTTAACAAGCAGATGAAAAAGACAGTCACCATTTTGCAAGGATGGCAATTTATGGTCAACGAATTCCCATATCACTACATTTTGACACCACATGGTTCATTCTATTTGAAAACCGAGCAACTGTAGATTTGAACCTAAAGGATCGCCCAAGAAATCTAATTGAAACTGCAGCACAATTATTCCATTGACAGAACTTGCAAAATATAGGTAATAAACTACCATGATGACTCAGAAAACGAAATTAGGCATATGAAGAACCGGACCTTTGCAAATATCCTATCCAGATCTTGCAGAGGCTCTGTTCGCTGAAAAAAATATACAAGGTATTCCAGAAGATTTTCCAGATATTCTTTATACTGCCTGCACCAGCCACACAGACAAGATAGGCATCAATTACGACATGAGAACAAAAGAACTATTCGATCTCCTACCAAACTTTCGATTAAAAAGATAATTAAAATTTACCTTGTTAATTTCAATTTCATAGCAATCCTCTCTGGTTGAGAGAAAACATTAAGATAAGCAGAGTACTCAATGGGCTCCCCGAATTTGGAGTTGATGTACTGATAGTACAATTCATGCATATCCAGGTATCGGCCAAAAGCTTCCTGAGGCAATAAGAAATATGTTAGCTGAAGGAAAGTACATAGCCACAATCCTGCACCTTCAAGCAAGTGCAAAATTTCAGTTCAGAAAATTTTCCTTCATACACGTTAAAGCAAAATCTTGTCTTCCGATTTAACATATCTATTAAAGATCAAAGAAGCCTTGAAAAAACCAAAATCATTGCAAACTGGATGCTAGACAATTTAATTTGCTAAAGGATTGTACAAGCTCTCCATCAACTTGCAACAGAGAGAAAAGAATGGAAAGGAAAAGAGGATGCAATATGTCATGAGAGTTTTTGTTTTTTTTTTTGTAAGAGGTCCATCCTAGACGAAGAGAGAGGACAAACAAAAAAAAAAGCAAATTTGAAAACACTGTGGAGGCAATAAAGCATGCATTCCATCCGATTCAAACTAAAAGATGACATGGCCCGATAACTCATAACTAAAACAAGCATTGCTGAGGAGGAGGCTAAGACACACCTCCCCGCTGAACTCAATTTGAGGTTCCTCCTTCAGAAGCGCCTCATACTCCTCATTGGCATCAACAACACGTGCGGCTGGGTGCTTTCTATGGTACTCACGTATCTGAAACGGATGATAAAGCTTATCAGTACCACTGAAAGGTACCTAGACAAAGCAGACCCTAATCCTTGGCGAAAACTATTCCAAGAACTTCAGAAATTTGTAATGACAGACATTTAAGTGCGAGACAATCTCCCTTATCGCAAATTACAAAGTGAAAATTAGGGATCCATATCGCATTAAATATGCAAATACTCGAGGGAACAGATTACCTCTTTCAGCCTATCATAAAAAGCACTAAAGACATTCGTTCCTGTGGCAGTCTGGCCTCCCAAAGCCGCAATCTCGTCTTTCCTAGCGCTGTCCTTATCTTCATATATATCAATCTAAAACAAAAATTGCAGAAGAGAAACATTGAGCTCGAAGTGAACTCGAAACCAGAATTAGCACACCAGAAGGCACAATCGACAATAGCAAGAGTGACCATTCTCGCCGCCAAATCGAGAACTCACCAGTTTTTCAGTGGTGGCAGTGATGGTGTCGATCATTTGGCGAACGCGGTGACTCTGGAAGAGCCGGTCCCTGTTGCTCGGCGGCTCGTTCTGGAGGTCTTTGACGATGAGGCGCTCGAGCCGCTCCACCTCCTCGTGGGCCGCGCGCGTCACCTCCAGCAACGTCGACGACATCCTCTCCGGCGCCTTGGTTGAGCTGATGCAGAGAGAACTGCGCTCTCTTCCGATCGGGATTTCTGGGGGGTTTAGGGTTTCGAACGATGGCGGAGAGAGCAGCAGAGGCAAGGCCACGCTCGCGGCAGTGAAAGATATCGAAGGACGTCAAAACAAAACGACGATACAAACGTGGTCGTTTCGCCCCATCTGTAAATTCTTCAGTTTTTTTTGGAATTATTCACGCCGGAAAAGCAAGAGGAAATTGGCTATTCCAATTATATAATGCACCAATTGAGGTTTAACTTCCATTGATCGTCGTTTATGCATTATCTTTGTTAGCGAACCTTACTAGTCTTACAAAATTCTAATATTCTATACCTTTAGCTAGTGTAATAAATTCACATATTATCGGGAACTCTCGTAATTCAACGTAAAAAGATGCGTTTATTTCACCGAATATAAATAATTTAAAAAAATATTTTTACTAAAATATTTATATATTAGTTATTGTAAATTATTATTATTTTTAATTTACTAATTGTATGAAGCGATTATTTTTAAGAACCATATATATCGTATAATTTATTTTTAGTCAAATAAATGCACCATCTTATATCGAATATCCATGAGATCAAGGATATCATGGAAGGAGCTCCTTCAAATTAGGGGTGTGCATGGTCCGGGTTGGGCCGGTCCCGTGCTCAACCCGAGGATCGACCCGCACAGTGTCGGTCCTCAATTTTTGGGACCGTAGACCGACCCGTCAAGCTTGGGACTGAGGACCGGACCGACCCTATCGGTCCAGTCCGGTCCCAAGGTCAACCCGGGACCGCTAAAATTTTCGCAAAAGTATCGCAAAATATCCTATATCAATTAAATGCAAAAAATTGTAGACCTTAATAGTTACAAATATTGATCAATTCATAATGCTCCCCATAAAGAAACTTACACGCCGTACACATTTCCAAAATAGAGGTAAAAATTATGAGGCATAATGCTTGCTCTAAAAAGACTCATCAACATAAATGCACTCTCCCCACCGAATACAGTAGGCATCTCATTCATGGTTTGAGAGGTATTTGCTTGACTTAGTAGTACTCCAAAAGCAAAATCACGAATTATGAAGTAAGCACCGCATACACATAGGAGTCTGGCATTGCAGTTCTCATGAGGAAAAAAACTTAAAGCAAAAGAGCGTTGTTCAAGAAGCAATTCACTAGAACCAAAGACTCAGAAAATGAAACTGTTCAAGAAGCAATTCAAGAAATATAAAAAATGAATAATCAAACTAAACTCAACCGATAAACGCCAAGATAGAAGAAAAAGTAAAAGAGTAACTACATAAAGCAAGCATCATGTAAATCAGTAGAATTATGTGTGCATCACTTGCAAAAAATTTACGATCTACTAGTCTTGAGCTCGTAATTTCTAATCTTGAACCAAAAACTACTAAACTTAAAATTTTTTCAACACACTATACACTGATTTTATTAAGATAATTAGAAGTAGCGAGCGATGTTCACCGCCAAAAGACATTCTAAAGAGAAAAAATAGATCAACTTGGAAATAATGAATTGAACAATGAAGTAAAGGAGGTGGAAATGGAATGGGCTTATTAAAAAAATGTTAATATTAAATATTTATATATAATATATAGTCGGGTTGGTCCGGGTTGGACCAACCCGACCTCCTAGGACCGAGGACCAACCCATACAGTACCGGGTTAAGGATTTTAGGACCGAGGACCAACCCGTTCGACTCAAAAACCCGACCAGGACCGGCCGAGTTGGGCCAGTCCAGGGTCGGTCCAGGGTCAACCCTGGACCGCTGCTCACCCCTACTTCAAATGTTGTTCATCCAATGTATTTGTATCGTGAGAAATAAAAGTTTTTGAAAAATAATCACTTGTATCCCTTCTATAAATTATGAACGGAATCTTTTTCATCATTTGTTTAAATGTAGATCATCATTAAAAACTATTTTTATTAACTAATTAATTTAAGTTATATAAATGATCATTAAAAAAATGACTCGTTTGTGTCGAAACAAAATATTTTTGCATGAATAAAATTGGTAAAAGAAATGGAGAAGATGTATTTTGGCTTATGACATATCTTACTGGTTTTTATGCATGCGCTACATCTCTGTGTGATTATTTTTCATTCTTTATGCAGCGTTATAAGCTTCTAATAAAAATTCACAATGGTTATTGCTTGGAGAATTATAATCTTGACATTGTTTTCGTTTTTTTACCACCATACTAATTTTTATCTGGAAATAATCATTAATTTCTTTTTTTTTGTTATTTATTCAGCACAGAAAGGATGAGATGGCTAATGCACTATAAGTGTGATTAAATAACCTCACCAAGCACACTTTCTTGATAGCAAGTGGACAGTTAATTTCATTGTTTTACCATTTTGTCCTTTTGCTTTGGTCATTTTACCTTCTACTTCTTCTTTTCTCTCTGCTCTACAATTAAAGCAAATAACTATGCAAGGGTGAGAAACACAAAAGAGAGAAGACGATGCTTTTAATTTAAACACATAGACAATGCTTATGCACATAATAGATTCTTTAAAAGTACTTTTATTTTACAAAGTAAGATATTTTTCACTTTAGAAATTTTTGAAATAGCTCTAGATATTGCTACTTCTATTTTTATAAAGGATTTTAGGAGGTTAACAATGAACAAAGATCAAAATACGAAACTGGAAAAAAAAAACCCTAGCAAATCTAGACTAAAGAAGTATTTTGCGTAAAAAGAAATTTAGCAACAAGAGAAATTTAAGATTGATAATTTGTGCAACGTATTGTATGAATTTTTATCAATCGTAAGAGATATCTAAATTAGTAAATTTACACAATGTCATTATCTCTAAACACAATCGTTTTTATAAAAATTCATTGTAGACGCTTTGCTTTTAAGGACTAAACCTTTCATTCATTATTTCAGGTTGGACTTAAACTTCTTTTGGTAAATAAGATTTTTAGAAGCTAATCAAGAAAGAAGCTTTTAGAAAAAATTTCCCTTTACAAAATGGTGATCATAAAAATCCACCCTTTAGGCAAATTCATTTAATTTTTGAATCACTCTTTACCATTTTCATTTACAGAGTCTCTCCCTTGGCTCTTCGTCTCGGTGGCCAAACCATCTCTACTTCCGACTCTTCAAAGGAGCTTCTGCTTATGTGAAGTGCGAATCTGAAGCCGCAAGCTCCGAAGCTTCGAGCACGATGTGGAAGCTGAACCAGTCATTGTTCGGTGGGGAAGAAGGGGGCCAAGATGAACTCTTAGCTGAAGATTCGGATGGAGTCTGTTCTCTCTCGCCTATGCAGGTCAAGTTCGCTTTTTTCTTCCATCTTTCGACCGATTCCACGCAAACCCATGTCTTGTATGATCTCCCCCGTTGATGTTGTTCCTGGGTTTTCTCTTTTTCCGGGGTGGTGGTTGAGCAGAGAGTCTACGCCTTTGCGGCGTGCCTTCTCGTCGGCCTCGTATGTATGTTCCTGGTAAGATCACGCACCGCCTCAGTGGATTCTATTCAACTGCTCATTGCTGCGTATCGAAATTCTCGTGCTTTCTTGGGGGTTTTGAGTTTGGTATCTTGCAAGTCTGCATTCCATTTTGCCACAACGCTTGCTGCTTTTCTGCTTTCTGATGATCCGTCGAATAATCATGTTGCGCCATTATCTTTTTCTTGCTTGAAAATGAAAACATTGATAACGAGAATGTTTTTTTTTTTGTGAACCATCCATGGCGATATATAATTCCGATTGTGATCTTTTTCCGCCTTTGGAGTTTTCCTATTTACTGAAACTTGGAACTGCAACACTAAGATTCATTTGCTTTGACTTCACTTCCTCGCAGTCATTGATTGTGTTTGCGAAGCCTATCAAATTCGCAGTTGTTTTCACCTGCGGCAACCTTTTGGCCGTTGGCAGGTAAGTGACATCGGTCATTGAACAAAAAAATAATGTCTTAGCTCCATATACCTATTTCTAATAAATGGAATGGTGCTTTGGGCCGCCAAGGTTATGCCCGACTTTTTATTCGTCAATTTGCCTCATTCAGCTTGTAATAGAAAGCTCATTTTTATCCTCTCTCTGGTGCCTTCCCTGTGATGTGTCCCAAAGCTTGTCTGTCATTCTAAAAAATAGATCGAGATCATCTCTTGTTATCTGTATAAATCGTCCATCTTTTCTTAGAAATGCAAGAGTTTAAGCCTCCAACAATAGTCATCAACAGTAGGTGCTGTAGACGTTGAACATAATACTCACCACTTAAACTATTGTTTCGCCATGTTACCTCTTTAGACAACGAGCAAATGTTACTGCTATCGGTCTGCCTGCGTGTGATTAGAATTATCTATGTATCTCTGGAAATTGCCCCATAGAATAAGTTGTCATTCCAGATTGTGATTTCTTTTTTTTTTTTCCCGTTTGGCAGCACAGTCTTCCTTATTGGAGCTGCACAACAAATGAGGATGATGTTTGACTCAACTCGAGTCATTGCAACTGCCATTTACCTTGGATGTGTCGTTCTGGCTCTTGTCTGCGCTCTTTGGGTGAGTATTTGATCCTGTTAAGATGTTTTTCTCATAGCAAACATAGCGCAAGAGACACTGAAATGGATTCTTTGAGCTTCAAAGTTTTCTTTAATCTACTTTTGCTCCTATAGATTTTTTCCTGCTATTGGCATATTTTCTTATGTGACTCTGCTTTGAAAATTATTCCTTCCTCGGATGCAGTATCTATCTGGCTATGTGGTATGCTTAACTTGGTTCTCCATGTGATTATCACTTGTAATTTGCTTGGATCTTGACTGCGTTGAAAACTTTTTTAAAGCTCAGCATTCCCATGTTGAATCTTTCGATGTAATTGTTGGAAATAGAGTTTGATACGGATCATTCTCATGAAGCTTGCTGTTTATCCTTTCCCGACACTGCCCTTCAACATACAAGATCGGTACCGCTCACGAGGACTTTTGTGGATGGTCGAAACCAATCACTTCTATATGGTCCTGTAGCCTTCAGCGTCTAGTGATCTTGTCTATTTAGGCTCTGACGGTGCCCTTCACTGATTTGTATTCTAGCGTGTGCAATGATCTTTATGGGATTCCAGACTTGAGGCAAATATTTGCATATATCATGTTAAGGTGGAGGCAGTTAGTCATATTCTCACAAAATGTCCTCATTTTTTCATGACCCTAATTTGCAGATACATAGCAAGGTTTTGACCATCATAGCAATCATTTGTGAGATCTGCGCCCTTATCTGGTAAGTCTGTTATTTGCTTTTGTCAATTTGCTTGCTCTATCTACGCCTTGGCAATTCTCTTGTTGTGACGCTTTGGCTCATGACTGAGTTACTGGCGATGAAAGAACATTATGTTTGGCTTTTTTGTGTGTAGCTTGTATCATTATTTAGCTCAGGAGCTAAAGCAACTACTTTATTTGCTATATTTCAGGTACAGCTTAAGCTACGTTCCTTTTGCCCGAAGAATGGTTTCCGATTTAATGGTTAGGTTTTGTGACACTGAGTTGTAGGGGAAGTTCCTTCTCTATTGGTTTATTATTTTATTCCTCGGGGTTCCAGGTGTTTGGTCATTTGGCTTGCTTTTCCTAAGCCTGTGATTGATGACCGGCAAATTCTCGTATTCGTTTCTTCATTGAACTGTTTGCGCTTTGGTTTCCTGAATCTATTTTGCACTTGGGTTTGGGTCCCAAAAACTTTTGTAAGCTCATTTTTGTCGAACTTTGTTGGGCCAAGGGTTGGTAATGGTTACCATACAGTACATTTCCGTAAGAAGAAACATTAGTCCACCAACGCAAGCGAAGAACAAGTAAATTCCAGATACAATATCCGTCTGCTCGCGTCAAATTGATGGGTTGGAGATAAAAGAAAAGAAAAGGACGACTCTCCAAGGTTTATTGTCCATAATAACTGCGAAAGAGACTCAAGCATGGAATTCGTTTTTTCTACCACTCGCCTCGATCCTTCACGAATCTTTGTAGTCAAGGAAGATGACGAATTCCAACAAACGTCCTTGTTCTAGGACGAGGACAAGGAAAATAGAGACGGTGACCTTTTGAAGTATCGAATTACAAGCAGCCAGCTGTGCTGAGAAAACAATGAATTCAACTGGCTGGAGCTGTGTCCGATATACATTCTTCGGATAGCATCTCGTGAAATGAAGACAACACAGAAAACGGGAGCCTTAAATGTTCGGCTGGCCAATAATGGGTAAATACTAGGTTTCAGCCTGGAAGCACCAGTCATCTGATGTTGTTTGGGCTTGTGGTGGGCCTTGAACCTTGCGATGTGATCCGCCATTTTTCAGCACCTCTAATTCGAGCTGATTTGAAAGATGATGGTCTGGGGGACAACGGAGTGAACAGTTACAAAGCCTACTCGTGTTGAACAAAGTCCATTTCCGCAATTCTGTTTTTAAAGATTTTTCTTGGGTAACCTCTTCTTGGTGTGAATTAGCGTATGCAGATTGCAGGGCCAAATTATCCCCAAGTCCAAAGCATCCCAATTAGATAGGGTTTCATCGTGAACTCTTGTCCAAATCTCAACCACAATTTCGATCCGAAACTTCTTTGGTACAAGATCCCTTCAGATTCTTGGATCTTCTTTGTGCCAACTACCTCCACCAAGAATCTCTCCAATTGCATGCAGATGGTGAAGGACTTCTTCAGAGAACATATAAGGAGGAGTGCTTATTGTAAGCAGGTGTGTTAGGTAATGGAAAGACATGCCCTCTTGCTCGTAGCCCTCTCCTACAATCCAGAAGTGGCCCCTGTTTGACACGAGTTCGCACCAACAACCCATGTGAAGTTGATGCACAACTACCTCAGTCTAGTCCTACTGTTTTTCACCTACTTCATCATACCCAAAATGCTCCTCAGCCACCAACCAGACACTTGTTTGCTAAGGTTGATTTAGTTGTCATTGCCAATTTCATCTACCGCGACTTTGTCGTACATAATAAGATTCTGGCTTTACGATCGTATCCACTCGGGACCACTGGCATGAACTATGCTAGGATTGCAACTGAGTTCCCCAGATTCTCTTTTGTCGCCTTTGCTTTTGCCAATTGAAGAGGTCGATGGCTCATGAAATTCGCACGCGACGTAATTCTCTGGCATCTTGACTTATAGCATGAAAGAACGACACGATAAATTAGAGGTTGAACTTTTGCTTTTTTTAAAGGCGAAAGTTATCATCGGGCGTGTAATTCCCACATACACAGTGAAATTGGAGCCACGTGAATCTGGTGCTGAGGGCTAATTAATAAAAAAAATTGATGGTTCTGGGTTCTTTCCAAAATGACTTTAAAAAGATGATGCTGATGCAGCAACCTTCACCACAAGATTCAACGAGTTAACGAGTCTTTTCTAGCAAAAGGATTTTGCCTTTTGAAAGGCACTACAGACCTGTTGGGACCCTGTCATTCTGGTTTCAAGGAAGCATCACTCAACACTTGCAGAATTGAGTTCACACACACAACACAGCTTTGCTAGATTCCACCCACTTTTCGTCACCTCAACATCAGATCCGTAAAGAAAATTGTAAAGACGGCTTGTTTTGGTGGAAGGAAACCTCCAGGCTCTCTCTCTCTCTCTCTCTCTCTCTCTCTCTCTCTCTCTCTCTCTCTCGTTCGTAATGTCTCAATCCCTTGGTGATGGATGTAATATCACCACAACGCCAAATGGTCCTTTTTTAATCCATACGTCTCTTTGTTTTTTTCATAACAACTATGTGGGAAGTTAAAATAGCAAAAGTTCGGTTTTGACTGACAATGAATAGAAAGCTTCCCATCAAGGGAACGGGAACCGAAACTTCACGGAAACATGCTGGCAATGGGAAAGCAAATAGCCAAAATGGATCTTGGGGTTGGTGGGGGTGGAAGTCATCTTCTCGTGGTAGTGTTGTTTCTCTTTCATAAGAGGCCGATAAGAAAGAAACCCTATTTTATTGCTGAGATGAACGAGCAGTCACATTCCCATACCCAATCATATGCCAAACAACCCAAATATGCTGCGTATCATCAACTACCACCGACTGACCCTAAATCTACACACTGGATTCGCACACTAACTACATCTGCTCCAGAAGATTAGCTATCCATATACAATCAAACTGCTTGCCTTTTGATCATCAGAAACTCTGTTCTATATTGGTATCGGCAGCCGCTTACATGAGTCTTTCGTGAAGATAATGAGTGGGAAGCTTCATAGGTAAATCAAAAAAAGTTTCAAATGCTGAAATGCTTCTGAGTTGGGCAGGAGTTCTTGCCAAGCAGCGTCACCAAAGATCGCGCCTTTTCTCAACATGGTGAATCACGAGCCGCGAGACTTTTTGACTCCTGCGGCGGGGCGTGCTTGGCACAATTGGCGGTCAGCCAGTGCTTTTGATGAAAGAGCATTAGTGGAATCTGCAGAATTAGCTACATGAGACAAACGTGCTTATGGGTCCCTCGAATTGTTTGATGAAGTGATGATCGGAACCAACTTTTGCAGATATTCTATATGAATGTCTCCGGTAAATGTGAAACATGAATTCATGAAGCTGATCATGATCACGAGGGATATGGAACACAAGGGAAATGGATCATTGACCGCTAGTTAGGGTGATTGGATATGGATCCCAGCCATCCGATCTGAATGAGATGGTTAGGAGAAAAAAATAATTTTTCAAAAGAAAATTAATTTTTTTAAATAAGGGCTGTACGACGTGAGATTAACATTGGATCGCCCCACCATGTCAGGGGATCCGGATCCAATCACGAGTATGCACATACATGAGCTGTACATTTTGATCAAGAGAAGATGATTGAAGGGATATATGCATGTAAACAACGAGTACACTGCCTTTGAAATTTTAGTACTCCGTATAGATTCCGACAAGAGGAGCACCAAATGCATAAAAATATTTTCTTGAAACTTCTGTTCCTTGAAAAAAAAAAAAAGAAGAAGAAGCACAAAAAAAAGGGAACTATATAGAATGTATGCAACGACCTTTTGTTTATGGCCAAATTGATCTATGTTCCGTAACTTGTTGATCACATGCTCCTTTCTTGTTCTTGCATACGGAATTCATTAATTCAACATGATTACATGAATTATGGAGGTCACATTGCTCTATGCACTTTTAACGAAGAGGTATGGAAACAGATCTAATCTTATCAAATAACTCTATTTTGGGGAGATCAATAAAAGGAAATCCAAGTCCAAGTATATCAACATGTCTAATTGGACCCATATTCACTTAAAGTTAAAAAAAAAACTAATAAATACTACATCAATTATGATACGATAGCAGCTCTAAACTACACCATATATGCGATGTATACCTAACATCTCTCTAAATTGCGCTCTAGTGTAAATTGGGAACCTCCTCCTCCTACTTAGGTACCTTTTACATCAATATATTTCTGAATCTCCGCCTAGTTGTGTGTGAGGACTGCAACAACCAAAATGCTCCTCTTCATCCTTAATATCATTTTTTTATACCATAATGCCTATCTTCACCAGTAAACTCTTCTGCCAGTTCGAAGGTTATATATATAATTACATTGCTCGAATATTATTTCATTAAACATTCATCAAACATCAGTCCACATTGGGTGCCAAGGAACTAATCATAAAAGCCCGAATCCTCCACCTAGTGATGAGCATACATGTGATTTGATTCACTTTCAATCAGAAACTTAAATGAATTGTGAATGGTCGATCAGAATCAATGGCCTCCCGCCTCGTTTAAATTATTCAATCTCTCTCAGTTTTCTTTTTCGCAGCTGAAGTTTGTGCTGGAGAAGTGGAAAGGACAAATCTTTGTCGGCCATTCTGCCTTTTTGGCTGATGGAGAATCTACTTGCCAATGATTGAGACGCATTTGCGTGACAGGTGTCGCCTCTCTTCAAGAAAAGCGCACGCACTGAGGCATACGATTTGCATACTTCCCCTCCTCGGAGGTTTCGCAGAGAAGAGAGGAGTGATTTACAACACAGCTAGCGCCTCATTCGACTGAATGAATTGGAGGGGTAAATGAAAAAGTATCGGGAGCTCCCTTCAAAATCCTCGCGAATGAATCGGCAAATCGACCCTCATTTTTTATTTTTCGATCAATTTCAAGGGAGAGAATTTCACGACGGCTCGATAAACTCGAAACCGACCCCAAGCGACCAAACTCATGTCGGGCTACCAACCCACAGGTTGAATCGTGTTCGACTTTAGTTTTACACATTGCTGATTATTTAATTCGGGCACCCATCAACAATAATAATGATTTTCCGCAAATGGGGCATGGGGAAGCCATGACGATGGAATTGGCTCTTGAGTGCCTGGACTTGGCCTTTAGAATCTTTGAAGGAGTAACATTTGCTTTCCCTTTGCAACGCACATGCCAAGGGCACGGCCTCCTTGACCAACCAAACGGCCAATCCCTCCCTTTTCTTTATTCCTAGCTTGAATACAAAAAATACAAAGGAGAAACCACCACCCCCCCCCCCCCCTCCCTTAAAAAAAGAATAACAAAGGCCAACTTGCCATTACGTATCTCCCTAATAAATTAATGGATTTTTTTTGGGTGGCGTAAGTAATTCGCATGAAAGTTTTGATTTGCACAATTTGTCTTTATAATTGCATGTGACCCGTTTATCTAAATTCGAGAAATGCGATTTCGAAATAAAATAGGCGTTAGAACGCGGATACAATTTAAGCAGTCCTATGTATATTAAAAAATGCTAGTAAAACAACGTCTTTTACCGAGTATCGTGATGGATTTTTTCATCGAGTATTTTAAAGAAAGTCGGTGTTTTAATACACGTCTCGCTTGTTTTTTTTTTATGTCGAATTTGAACTTGTCGCGTCGCTTTGTAAGTGGACATTAGTAAAAAAGAAGAAGAAGGAGAATTAATATACTTGATGTTCTCGTCATAGTTTGAAATTTGTACACGTTGGATGGGATGGGATTAAGTGGACATTGGTAAAAAAGAAATAGTATATTTAGTATCCTCATCGTAGTTTGAAATTTATACACGTTGGATGGGATGGGATGGATTACCAAGTTGCCAATTCGACTCTTTGTTATATTTGTTATGTGTTTTGCCAATTTGACTCTTTGTTATATCTGGCGGTGTTAGAGTATCCGATCTTGCCGCCCATGACCTCACATGAACCGCCGCAAAGACACCGCCGCACGTCCGTCGCATCATGACGTGCAGACCTCAGACAGGCACGCTTCGTGATTCTCCTGTCTCCAGAGAGGAAAAATAAAAAAGAGTTAAAAGTCTGATTCTTATTTAATTAATACCGACGTAATTCATATTAATACTCGATCGAGCTGCTTCAAGAAGCCGCATACATCTTGGCTTCTCCGTCCCTCTCTCTGTTCGTATCGATTTTCATGGCGTCACTCACAAAAACAAAACCACTTGTTTGCGTGCGTCGGATCTCATCTTCAATCAAATCATGTGTCCCGAGGTTGAAAAAAGAAATAATAAAAATTAGCAAAATATTAAAGTTACCGTGCTACTTTGAGATTGCATCAACGGACACATTAGATTTTTACGATAATTAAATACGATCCGTCGTAAGCATGTTAGATCATCATCGAATGAGACAATCAAGTGGCACAAAACACGATAAGGAATCACGTCAGTCTTTTGTTGCGAAAAGTATAAAGCCGAATTAATAAATGTCCATGCTTATTAGGCAGGCATGAATCCTCGAGCTCTACACGGTATGAGAAATGTTGAGGTAGTCCCATCGGAAAAGCTTAGAATAGACGATGTCTATTTTCTTAATGAACAATACCAAAAGCAGAGCTCATGAAAGAAACAGGCTGTGTCTCCATTACTCGAGTGGTCCCAAATTTCAAGCTTTGGTCCCTGGACCACAACCTAGGTTCAAGCGGCTCCTTTCGAAAACCCGCTTTCGTAAGGACCACTATATAAACCGTCAATCGAAACCTCATGATACAAAGATTATCTATACTCAATGCTGTCGAGGATTGAATATTTTGACGATATTCTTAGTGGTTTCGAAGAGCTAAAGTGCATAATCATATCTTGTGGATGAGTTATATGCTTTCTCACTTGGACTTTCCTAGCATGGGATCGGACCTCAAGTGCTGCTTCCTTTTCACTCATCGGATTTCACATGTCTTTCTAATCCGGCTTGTATGTAAGCACACGTTTTCCATTTACCTATCAATTTTTTTTCTTTTTTTGGGATTTACCTTTCCAACACGAAGTGCAGTCAGATGATACTATATGTGTATGGTGAAATGGGCTGATTGAGGATTGAAGTTATGTGCCACTGAATTCGCTCGGTTGACTCCACGTGTATGACACCGGGGGCGCGTGCCCCTTCACATCACTTCAGCCAAATAAATAAAGGGATGACCCAAATTTTACTCACGTCGAATGAGCTGTTCATTGGATTGCCCCTTGATTCATTAGAAGACCAAAGATGGATTCCAAAAGTAACAGCTAAGCTCTTCATTAGATACTGAAGAGAGAGAGAGAGAGAGAGAGAGAGAGAGAGAGAGAGAGAGAGAGACCATGCATCCAAATAAAAATGGACCTTAAAATGAATGTTCAAACAAAAGATATATATTAATTATGATAATGGGTTCAAACTTGACTAGATGACTATTGTCCATTCGCAAAAAACAAGTTTTTCTTGGCCACTTTTCCTTTGTTTGACTTTTTTTTTATGGGGAAAAAGAAGAAGAAGAAGTAGAAAGCAAATAAAAAACATATGAAGGACGGAAATGCCCTCGATCAGCCGATGAGGTGAGGCTCTTATTTGAAATCGATATGCCCATTTTCAATCGTCATTTGAAATAAAATTAGCTTTAAGTTCTTATCTGAAAAAATTATGGTTTGAAACAAATTTCATTTTAGACCTCCATCTATAAAAAAAAAAAAAAAAAGAGCACGTCACGTCCTCGTTTGAAAGTTTCTCCTTTTGTTTTCCTTCGACTAATTTTTGTTCATAAAAAATGAAAAGGATGGGCTTCTCCAGATATGAAGATCCCGAGTCAAAGATTCATCTCTTCTCCAATAATTTCTCTCTTTATTCTATTATATTTTTCCCCTTCGGGCTGGCACAAATTCATTTTTATTCTGATAATTCAATTCTGGTTATGGTGATCTTCCTTTGTCGCTTGGTCCACTACAGATAAAACAAAATCAGTTGAAAATTTCTGTACATGCATCTCCCCCCTTTTTTCCATAATTTTTTATATTAGAGTAGCTGCATTTTTTAACGGAAAACGTCAGTAAGGCCAACCGAAAAATGGGTAGGATGTCATCGTCGCCGGTATACATACATAAATGCAGACAGCAAGCAACTTCTGCGAAGGCGACGCGCTCGGGACGAATTGCATATTCTCTTGTCAATGTCATTAAGAATAAAAAAAACCCGACGATGTCCACGGCAATTTAAAGAGCAAAAAGAAAAAAAAGACAAAAACACATTAGAGAGGAAAATTCTGGGAAAATAAGGAACCCGCGAAAATAATCCTAGCCTTCGAAATTAGGTGACGCGTCGCCTCGCCTTTATATAGATTTATTGGAAGTGGAATAGATTTAAAAGAATTAGAGGAAAGGTGAATTCCACTCGCTACGATTAGGACAACAAATCATAAAGTAATAGCCTAAAATTACCATCAACTCGTCGGCTAAGCAAAGTTGCTTCATCAACTGTACTATAGTTTATGACAAAAAAAAAAAAACTACACTATAGTTTTGTCCACAAGCGTTGACTCGTTAGGCTCATCGTTTTGCGAGGGACATCTCTCTCTCTCGTCACGTGAGTGACTGGTATTCGTGATTTCAGCTGAAATGGGACTACAAATTTGGATCGTGACTAGTACAATAATTCTTACGTGAAGTAGCGATGCTCATATGGTGTTACATTGATCAATGTTCCACGTATCTAAATAAAGAGAGAAGATTGTCTAAAAAATTCTAAATCCATTATATTTTTGTCGATTCAGTTTTAAATCTTTTAATTATGATTAAATCCTTAAAATGTTTTGTATCTTGCTAATTGAGTTTATTGAGTTAATGCTAATTGGAAATCCTAAACATGGATGTGAGTAGTTCGACACTGGCATGGACTCTTTAATAATATTTTAATATTTTTTGCAAGCGATCTATTTATTATCTCTCTCAACCCTGATTAGTGAGGTGCCGACTGTAGGCCTGGGCTAGCAACCCACGTTTAGACGAGGTGAGGGGCGTGGTGGCCTTGATCTAGATCTTGGCGAGGGCTTTTGTGCCTCGCTGGCCAACAGGCGAGCGCCAATGGCCAGCAAGGGTGAAGAGGGCCTCTTTCCTAGCCGACGAGTGTCACTAGCCCTTGCTTGTGGCCAACAAACTCAAGGGTCAAGGTAGTAAAAAATAAAATAAAATAATCGAAAGTATATTAAAAATTATTTTACATAAGCACCGACTATGCAACATTGGACGGCCACATCAATGTTAGCAAAATTTAGTCGAAATTGGTTGGATAAATTCAATTAACAAAAATATACGATAAGGTTTGGTACTTAATTGTCAAAAGCGTAATGGCATTTTTTGGACAATCTTCCCAAATAAAGCCACGTGCGAAAGATGTGATCGAGCTAGCCAGCCGAGCAGGTGTTAGGAGCATGTCCCAATCATTCCTATGGGTTGTTCGTTGACGTGCCAAAGCAAAGCAACGAGTTCTTACTTGGGTACGCTGCCAAGTTAAGCTAAGTGGGAAACGGAACGAAACTGTCAACTGAAGTAATATGCTCGAGAAGAGACCTTTTCTTTTTTTCTCTTTTTGGTAGAGAAGTTTATTCTTCGTAATTGGCATCGAGATTGATACGTGAAAGTTAGGTTTTGTAACCGATGGATGAAATTGATTCAACAAATCAATGGAATCAAGTTATAATAGGCGAATGCTTTGTGCTCAAACAGGCAATAAATTTCCGTGGCTAATGGTTGAAGGAGAACGTTGGTGATGGGAAATCAATAATATGGTAAAGAGAGGAGCAAGAGAATCTGGGATTGTTGCTATAAAAGAACGCTAAAGGAATAATTTGGGGGATCTTGCTCCCCAAGAAAATAGGAACGATGGATCGAAAAGCTCTGCTCCTTGTTCACGACTGCGAAGTTCCACCGTCCTTTGTTGGTGTCCTGATACTTTCCCAGGAAATGCTGGTCTCAATCAGTTATTCCTTTATTTGTTCTTTTTTTTGGGAAACCCAAAGCTTAACTTTAACGCCGTAAATAATACACGTGGAGATATCTCATTCTCGGTATAATGCCTAGCAAAGATTTGTACTCAGGCGGCGAGAGTATTTTACATCAAATAGCTTTTTCATCCGATAATATAATTTCCTTTTTATATATTAACGAGCAATATCTTTATGAAACTTTTACATAATATCGACGGGATTTTCCCTTGCGAAGTTTCGCATGGCTCTTCGTACCTCAATTTTAGGTCCAGCCTAAATTTATTTGTGAGGAGAAGTTCAAGGATATCGGAACCTGAGCATTTAAATTCTCCGATTATTTGGATCTCGTAATTAGAGATGGAGGGTGCCGTACACTCCATCATTTGAGATCTACGTGAAGCGAACGATTTTGCGTTACGCATTCCTTTTACAGTGAAAACTCGATGGCCATTTCGCCCTCACGTGTCGATTAAATTATTCGTCATAGTTTAATTAATTATTACAGTCCTTGGTGACGAAGAGCGGACATCGCCTAGCTTTAAGTAATGGTTAACGAGGGTGTCGAGGTGCTGTTTAACGAGATCGGTCTTTTAAGTATTATTTCCCCGGCTGGATTTGCTCCACGCCGGCAATTATTTCGGAGGAGCGGCAGCCGGGTCCACAAAGAAACTTAACCAGAGGTGGAGCAACACGTAGAACTCAAAGATAGAGCCAAGCTATTGTCCTTATTTGTAGAGGTCATTTCGTGGGCTCAAAGCCGCCTTTTTAAAGATAATATTGGATTTTCCTCATTTTGCAGATTCTTTTCCATCGGATATTTATATTTTCCTGTAGCAAGTTCTGAAGTTGGTTCTACAGTTTAACAGGTTGTGTTTCTATTCTTAATTCAACGGTTTTTGTAAACCGTTGTCTCATTTCTTGTTAGAATTCATTTACCACAATTCATATTTAGACATATAAAAAATATGAATTATAAAAAAAAAGTTTCAATCACGGATATCGTTAATAAATGAAGTTAATACTAGTGATTTCGGATTATTACTCACCATCGAATACCATAGAATACCGCATGATTGCATGAAAATATAGATCAAGAAAAATATAAAGACTTATTTTTTAAGTCCTGAGTTTCACAATCTAGTATTTAGGTAGTCCAAGTAACTTATCCATCGTAACAGGTTTCTCAAATTTTTCAAATTATGAACCTATCCTGGATACCTTGAATAAAACCAGACCGATCTTTATCGACTCGATTCTTAGGTTCTCGGTTGTACCCCGAAACCATGTTCACCCCTAATGCAAGCCACTAAAGCTTGGTCCATCCGCACCGACACCACAAACATGAAATGGAGGAAGCCCTTGGCTGTTCCTGAGCGGAGGAAGATGTCCCGTCATATAGCCAAAATATAGGGTGTCATCTAGGATGTGGTCTCAAGCGATACACGACGGCACGCAATATCAAGGTGCCCAATTAATTTACCTCTTGGTGCCATTGCGAAAGTAAGAGTAGCAAAGCGATACATGATATTGCACGAACATATCATCTGATATCAGTCGGGACCCAAGAAAGGGATTCTGCTAAAAAGTTCGTTTTGAGCGTTAGGTAACTTACTATGCAAGAAAACACATTAGGTAACTTAGTAAAAAGTTCGATGCTTGTTCTCATAATCCATACAGCTATTTCGAAATTAGATATATATTTTTCGAATGAATTACGTTTGTGATAATTATCTCAATAGCACTCCATCATAGGGCCCCGACAAAAATAACACGTGTTATGCCTTCCTGGGCTGATTATGGAAGTCATTATCCATCTCGAATTATTGCCAGCATGATGAATTATCAACTTCAATTTTGCTCCCCCCACGGAGAGTGAAGATTCAAGCTGAGAGCTGGTGGAGCCATCCGACGATCTCTTATTATGAGGAGAAAATCCGAAGTGACGCTCTTTGTTTTTGTCTCGTTCGACGCATGCTTTGGGGAACATGAATAGACCCACGTAGAGGGACATCTTTCCGTGTCGTCCAAGTCGTATGATGTGCGCCCAGACGAGCCAAGTGGGTGTCCGATTTCCATTTTGGCTCGAATACGAAAAAGTACGTACATGACTCGACCCTTCCCCCGAAACTTTCTTGGCAAAATACTATCTTGTCCCCGTTATTATTTAGGGTGAATGGCACCTCTGAATCCATGTTCTTTCTCTCTTTCTCCTCAAGAAAATATCGCGACCGGTGTATTTTCTCTCTTTGTAAATTCGAGTCACTCGAAATGTGGACATAATTGTACACATCGAACATGTAAACTTCAATTGAAGCCCGCTCTTTTTGTCTTGCCTGGTGCTTGTCCCTTTTGCCAAGGATGAAGATCATCAAGTCGACGGCCAGATAAATATAGTTTTGGATTTGACGGCGACATGATGAGGAATGAAGAAGATGACGATGCTTATTTCTATCTTTAGGATAATTTTACAAATAGTTCGCGAGTTTTAATATGAAGAGTAAGGTGATATTTAAATTTTTAATTTTTTGAGTGTAATTCTTAAATTTTTAGTATATATTCGATTTAGTAATCAAACTATATGAACACGCTCGATGTTGCCCATGTATTGATTCAAGTTCAAAGATAATATTGAGTATTATTGCACATTTAGTTACGGTTCGAAGATTTAAAATTGAATAAATTAAGAGTTTGAAAGTAACGCCATAAGTTAAATGTTGGATATGATTTGGGAGATATTTTGGTCATTTTCGCCTGATCTTTGCCCCTTGTTTCCATCGAAGGGACTGGGCTCAAGTACGACCTCATTAATGGAATTGCTGAAATGTCCAATTTCCACTCTTGACTTGGACCCCGCCTTCATCTGAGTCTGGGGCCCACAACGTCTCCAGCTTGGGGATGACTGCAAGAGCAGATTCTTAACCGCGGGAAGGACACCTAACCCGCCCCCCCCCCCGGCCCGGGGGCGGGTGGGGTAGGTGTCGGCCAACGAGTGCCAGCCTTCTTCAATCCCGAGGTCACCGACAGTGAGTTTAGCAGCTCTTTTATAGCGGGGCGGCTTTTCCGGACGTTTCGTTCTCGCAGGAAAAACTGAGCGTCCCGCCTGCGTGCTTGTTGACTTTCTGATAACCCAGTGTCCTTATGACCAAAGATACTCCTGCCCTGCCCTGGGCTTTAACCGCGTACCTAATTTGCAAATTTTGGGGGATTAGTTTGAAAAATAAAAGAAGATAACCGCAATATCGACGAGTTCCGATCCGTTTGTCTCCCCATGTTGGAAAACCATATTCGAGTGATGCTGATATTATAGTTCAAGTATCGATCGCGATCCAATCCATTTAATCCCGTCCGACGTCATTCTATCCGATTAAATATAACATCATCCATTAATTCAAAATTTAATTTTTTTACCTCATCTTGATTCGAAAGACCACATGAATAGTGGAAAATGCAAACACCGATAATGGGATCACGGAAACCAACTGGCACGCTCCCGTATCCTAAGCAAAAATTGGGGGGGGGGGGGGGGCAAAAAAGCCCAACTTCGCGCCGTCATCTCTTCACTTTGACCACAGATTAGCAGAGAATCCATGGGCAAGGCCGCTGTTAGTGGTAGAACCTTCCCAAAGACGTCCCCCTCGTCCTCCGTTTTTCCCAACCGTCAATCCGTCCAAGTCACCGTAACTCTCCCCTCATTGCCGCCGTCCCGAAAGGCCAAAACCGCCACCTCCGTTTAATAAATCTATTTTCCCGGAAGGCGACCGGAACGAGGAGACTTGCCATGTGGCAAAGACTGTCCATATCCGACGCTCCACCGGCGATCAACTAATAAAAATCAGCAGATGGGCTGCCTCTCTTTCCGTTGGCCGCATATCAGCCGCCGGCACCCAAAGAGACATCGCGTCCGCAGGTGGCCGCGTATGGGGCATATAATTATAAGACTAATGCGCATTATTGGTGCCCCCTCCCCGCTGCCGTCATCCATTCCGTCACTAACTAAAAAGTCCGTCAACTCTAATCGCGCACGAGCGCCCCGTATTTTTACCATAATGCCCCCCACTAAGCACGTAGCAACATTTTATCTTTTTTCCTTTTTTTTTTCCCTTCTTTTCCCCCCCTTCTTTTGGGTGGGGGTGGCGTGATCTGTCTTACTTTCTGCTGTTAAGGTGCGTCAAGTTATGGGATGTTTGATTCGATCGGGCAAGCGTGATTAGGCCGGAAAAGTCCACGACTTTGTTTTCTCGTTTGCTAGAAAAGTCAATGAGGACGACATGCAAGCAGCCATGGCCGCAGACTCTCCCCCATGATACGAAGAAAAAAGGAACCCGAGCTAGGTTGAATGGCGAAGTAAAACGACGTTCCGGAAATTGTTATGCGATGATTCGAGAGGATTTTCGATGAAATGTTAACGGAAGTAACTATGGATCTAGATATAGATTGTAATTCAAATTTTTTGACAAAAGGTGTCCCTATCAAAAGTTTGAAAATTTTAATGGTGCCGAACCTCAAAAAGAGTCGTTATCGGATAAGTTATTGATGTCACGTGAATAAAACTGGATATGCAATTTTATAGAGAATTCGTTTTGCGAGGATCGACCCTAATTAGGGAGCAACAACATTGGATTCGCTGCTTCGCATTTAATCCAAGGAGCGGGTCAAACCGTTATCTAATGGTCAAATTGGGAAATTTAATTAACCCGGATAGGCTGAGGAAACAAACTGAGAATCAGATTTGGCACTTGAATTACCGATGTACACACGCGTCGGCTTTATTAACCGAAACCCAATAAAGCCAATTAAAATGGAAAAATGAATTACGCCCCTCGGCGGTGGTCATTACCAAGAAAAGCGGGTGCTTACTGGATAATCAATTAATTAAATTACCTAAGTTAAGCTAAGCCCAGTTGTCATAGATGGAAACAAAGCTCGATCTCCTTCACAATGAAGTTAAAAAAAAAAAACATATATTTTTTACCTTTTTTGTACGAATTGGACTTAACCGGAAACAGAGATATCGCGGTGGCTCGGAGCCGAGGCTAATCCCAAATCGGGACTTTTAATTAGGCCTTCTTGGACGGTTACAGCCGAGGCTTTGAATTTTGGCGAATAAAACAAGAGTCGACGTTTGCTTTTATCTATCGAATTTCCTTTTTTTAAGGAATTTTGTTGCCTGTGAATTACCGGGCGATGGCCAAAAGGAAGAAAACAAAGAAGGAGAAAGGGGAAGGGCCCGGTCAGAGCCAGCCACGAGCGGCTGTCGCGTGCCGCATCGGCCCCTCCAAAACGTGGCGGCCGGTCGAGGTCTGAGCTGTCATTTCGCCCGGGAAAGGCTAACAGGGCAGCGCTGAGGTGGACAGGGTAAAATTTCACCTGGTGGGACCTGCCCACCCAGTCCCTCCCTCCCTCTATCTGCAAAGGTTTCTCTCTCTCTCTCTCTCTCTCTCAATCTCGTTTTTTTTTTTTTTGTTTGAAGGGGGAGAAGGTCTTCTTTTTCAGTTCGAAAAGGAGGTAGCTTCTTCTATAAATTGAGTGATCTCGCCAAGCCTATCTCTCCCCCCGCCTATCGCTCCTGCTCCGCCTTTCTCCCAGCCCTTCGATCTTCTTCATTCTCTCTCTCGCTCTCGCTTTAAGTCATTAATCTATTCTTTTTCTGCAACTCTCTCTGTCGGCCCGCCTGTTCTCTCGCTCTGTCTGCGTGTCTGCATTTAGTGGGAATATATATTTAGCTCTGGTGCAGAGGGAATCGGTGGTTAACCCCATTTCTATTTTGCCCCGGAGTATCTCTGGTCTCGAAGAATCCGCTCGGCCAACGAAAGCCCGTACAGGGGTCATAATTCGCGAATTCTTATTTAGTGGTTGGCCTTCTCGTTCAATTCGTCCTTTTTTTTTTGATTAGTTACGAGCATTGTTGCGCCGAGACAGCTCGCGTGTTTCGACCTCGGATAGGGGAATCCCAGGGCGGCTTTTCTTTTACTCCCGAGTCCAAATCCACCCGTTTCTTCGTTCCCCTTGTTGGGCATTTTTTTGGCGTGAAAACGGAGGCCTAGGTGGAGCGGGTGAGAAAGAAGCGGACTTGAAGTGAGTTGAATCGGCCCTCGTTCGGTACACGCATCGGTAGATCTCTATTCCGGACTTCGTTTTTCGCTGGATTGGAAGTGGGTTTGTCGTCGATTTGTTACCAATTCCTCCCCTGATCTCGCTTGGATTTCATGCTGGTGACATCAGCTTAATCCCCGTTTTATCCTTGTGAAAGAAAGTCCTCATCTTTACCTCTCATACGTAGCGCGAAGCTAATCGAATACAAGTTTCTTCGTTGTTTCGATAATGTCGTCCGCTTCGTCGAGTTCGCTCCTTCAGCCGAAAACGCGAGCTCATGCCCTGCCCACTTCGCTCGCGAGGCCTTCCATTACGCCTCAGTTGAGCGTGCCTCGTCCGAGGAACAGAGAGAAGGCGAGGCGATGCTCTGTTTCCGACAAGTCAACGGGCGGTCTGGAGAAGAATTTCTTCGGGCCTCGGCTCCAGGAGACCGGATCCGAGAGGCTCCGCGCCTTGGCGTCTGATGGATCGGGTCGGCTATCGAAGCTCCGCCTCCTTGTTCGGTCCGCATTGTCCGCGGTCCCGGAGAAGCCTCTTGGCCTTTATGACCCGAAGTTCGACAAGGACTCTTGTGGAGTCGGCTTTGTTGCCGAGTTGTCTGGTGAAAGCAGCCGCAAGACGGTGAGTGATTTGTTCATTCATTTGCACATGCTTTATTCACGCACGACTCGTTTTGTTTGCTCCCATGTCCGATTCGACGCTACTTTTTTGATTGGCGCTCGTGTTAATTTTGTAAGTGCATTTGCCATGGGCTTGGTTCCCAGTTTACTTGGAGGAATCATCACCTCGTGTTTGATCTGATTAATTTTGTGGATGTAGATGTTACTTTGGGCTTCGTAAGCTGTTTGATGGGTGCGTAAATGGTTTATGTCTTCGTCTGTAGGTGACGGATGCTTTAGAGATGCTTATTCGTATGGCGCACCGCGGTGCTTGCGGCTGTGAAACTAATACTGGCGACGGAGCTGGAATTCTTGTTGCGCTTCCGCATGAGTTCTACCAGCAAGTATGTCCCTTTCCTTTATATTTACTCCTTATGTTGCGTATCATACGAGACGAAAACAAAATAAGGAAACCTTTCACTGGCGATAATTGTAGTAATTCCAAAAATAAAATCAAAAAGGAAATATTCTTGCTTTGTAATTTTATGCCGTTTTTTTTTTCTGTTTCATTGGCATACCATTTTTGTTCAAGGTATCGAACATTTCTGCGGTTCTACTTTTGTTTCAGTGTCTTTCTAGTTCCTTGCTCGTACATTGATCATTGCTTGATTGCCTTCCCTCAGGTTGTCAGGGAGAATGGATTTGAATTACCTCCTCCAGGCGAGTATGCTGTAGGCATGTTGTTTCTGCCAACGTCTGAGACTCGAAGGGAGCAAAGTAAAAGAGTATTCCAAAAGGTAGTCTCGAGGCTAGTTCTCTCTCTTTCTCCCCCCCCCCCCCCCCCCCCCCCCCCCCTCTTCCCTATCTCT
The DNA here is from genome assembly GCA_030064385.1 of Melaleuca quinquenervia. NCBI lineage: Eukaryota > Viridiplantae > Streptophyta > Magnoliopsida > Myrtales > Myrtaceae > Melaleuca > Melaleuca quinquenervia. Next base: position 121,493 of record CM057718.1, on the reverse strand, counting down.
GCCTCCAGTGGTCACTAAGCTAATCCACACACCAAAATTGCATCATGTCTTGAGCCTAGTTGAATTGTTTGCATCTTTTGCTTTGTCTTCAAGTCTGATGTAGTTGTGTGGCGGTTTATCTCATGAAGGTTGCAGAGTCTCTTGGGCACATGGTCATAGGTTGGAGATCTGTGCCAACTGATAATTCAGGGCTCGGCAAGTCAGCTTTGGAGACGGAACCTGTAATTGAACAAGTATTCCTTACGCCTAGTTCCAGGTCACAAGTTGATCTGGAGCGACAGGTACTTGCTTTTTATCTCAATAGATTATCTCTCGAGTCAGAGGTGGGAGTCCATGATTTCTTTTTATTTGTCATTCATGGTGATGAGTTCCTTATAAAGGGAATTCCTAGGTCTCTTGGTCATTGGGTTGGGATTTTGAAAAGAGTCAATGCTGTATGTGGAACAAGAAAGGAGAAACGTTTATGTGCTAATTAGTCATATTAACTTACTATTCCTTGCTTAATCTTCATCCATCTGAAGATCGTGCAGTTTTTCAATGTCTACGGATTTTGTTGTCCATCCTTAGATTTTAGTTTTGCAGAAATTAACTTTTGACTTATGTATTTTTATCGACTAATGCACTTCTCCCTGTTTTTACTAGATGTACATACTCAGGAGGGTCTCAATGGTTGCTATTCGAGCGGCCTTGAATCTCCAACATGGCAGTGCTAGGGACTTCTACATATGTTCTCTTTCCTCAAGGTTTGTTTGTGTATTCGATCGAATCGGATCACATCAGTTCAGTACTTCTTCCCACTTGATATCTCTTCCATTTGTTTATTTAAATTTGCAGAACTGTTGTCTACAAGGGTCAGCTGAAACCTGTTCAGTTGAAAGATTACTACTATGCAGATCTTGGCGATGAAAGGTTCACGAGCTACATGGCCCTGGTAAATATATTGACCTTTTACTTTCTTCTCTCTCCACTAACTCCATACTTCAACAAACAGCATGGAACGTGTGACTGACGGGATGCAAGGTTGAGGAATGACTCCTGAAGCCTTGAGGTTTGAATGATCCCTTAAGTTCTTCGACTCCCTTGATACTGTATACACTGGGCGAGTTGGTAAGAAACCTCGTTGTCTAGTAAATCATGTTTACTGAAACCTGGTGCAGAGCGTTAGGTTCAGTCTTTAAGGGTGAGTTGACCTATTTAGTGGAGGGATGTGTTCAGTCAGACTGCCATAGGTCCCCAGTATTCTCATACTTTCATCCGTGTCACAGTTCCATGTTTGCGAACTTCGTTCCAGATTTCCCCTCTTGAATAATGCAATTGCGGTGGAATGACTGTACTGACTGCTGTATTGGTGCAGATACACTCCCGCTTCTCGACAAACACATTCCCAAGTTGGGATCGTGCACAACCAATGCGAATCTTAGGGCATAATGGGGAGATTAATACGCTCAGAGGCAATGTGAACTGGTAATTTCTGATAATGAGCTTGCTGAGTGTGATTATTTGCTATTATTTTCTCCTCCTCCTACAAGGATCATGATGGAATAAGAGCCAAAAATAATAAAACCTAGGATGTGACAGTACTTGATGTATCTCGCCTTTTTTCAAATCTGCTGCTTTCTACTCTTGCGGTATATAAGATCTCCAGATCTAGTTTAAGAAGAATCCAATGTTAAATTCTGGTGTAAATGTACAGGTTTTGCTTCACTACTTTTACCTTGTTAATTATATGAATGATGGGGTTGTGGCTGACTGTAAGAAATAGACTAATCTTATACCTGCAATGGGAATAAAACGTTGAGCAGATGGTCTTTGTCTTTCTCTACATGGACCTTTCGTAATGTCTCTGTTGCCTTGTCTTTTTGTGTTAACACTGTGTGACCCTCTTTCTTCTTCTTAGGATGAAAGCACGTGAGGGTCTCTTAAAATGCAAGGAGCTTGGTCTATCAAAGAATGAGTTGAAGAAGCTTCTACCAATTGTAGATGCCAGTTCTTCTGATTCGGGTGGGCATCTGTTATGTTTTATCATATGTGCTCATTGCTAGTGGTACCACCTATTTGCATGGTTCATTTGGAGTTAGCATCTTTACAGACGTAAACTTGTAAGATCTGATGGCGTAACTTAAGAAAACTTCTGTCTTTTAGGAGCTTTTGATGGTGTTCTTGAGCTTCTAGTTCGAGCTGGCAGAAGTCTTCCTGAAGCTGTGATGATGATGATCCCTGAAGCATGGCAAAATGACAAGAACATGGATCCTCAAAGAAAGGCTTTGTATGAATACTTCTCAGCTCTTATGGAGCCATGGGATGGGCCTGCTCTGATTTCATGTAATAATTTGTTGCATTACAGTACCATTTCAACCATATTCTTGTGCTGTTTACTTATCTGCAGAATCGCTTGCAGTTACTGATGGCCGCTACCTTGGAGCAACATTGGATCGCAATGGCCTACGTCCTGGTCGTTTCTACATCACTCATAGTGGAAGAGTAATTATGGCAAGTGAAGTTGGTGTAGTTGACATTCCTGCCGAAGATGTGTCTAGGAAAGGAAGGTTGAACCCTGGGATGATGCTTTTGGTAGATTTTGAGAAGCATATTGTTGTAGATGATGAAGCCTTGAAGCAACAATATTCTATGGCAAGGCCTTATGGAGACTGGCTTAGTAGGCAAAAGATTGAACTGAAGGACATAGTCGACTCTGTTCCTGAATCTAAAAGGAATGCTCCAGCCATTTCTGGGGTCGTGGCAGTAAGTCTAAGTTTGACTAATATCCCTTGTTTCTCGTTATGTGGGATTCTCATATTGTTTTATGTCTATCAGGCATCTGCTGATGATGACAACATGGAAAATATGGGAATTCATGGTTTAGTGGCCCCTTTGAAAGCTTTTGGGTACACAATCTCTCTAGATACTAACTTCTGAACATTCTCTTTGGTCTTCTTCTTGTTCTGAAGCTTTCACTTTTGCAGTTACACAGTTGAAGCTTTAGAAATGTTGCTGCTGCCTATGGCAAAAGACAGTACGGAGGCCCTTGGATCAATGGGAAATGATACGCCTTTGGCTGTCATGTCTGATAGAGACAAGCTCACATTTGAGTACTTCAAGCAAATGTTTGCTCAAGTGACAAACCCTCCTATTGATCCAATCAGAGAGAAGATAGTAACTTCAATGGAATGCATGATTGGGCCCGAAGGCGATCTTACGGAGACCACCGAGCAACAGTGCCATCGCCTCTCGCTAAAAGGTCCTCTTTTGTCCATTCAAGAAATGGAAGCTGTTAAAAAGATGAATTACATAGGTTGGCAAAGCAAAATTATTGACATAACTTACTCCAAGAGACGTGGTAGAAAGGGACTGGAGGAAACCTTGGATAGGATCTGTGCAGAAGCAAGTAAAGCTATCAAGGAGGGCTATAAGACTCTTGTGCTGTCTGATAGAGGTAATTTTGTTGTTGAACTGGATCTAATTTCTCTTAAAGGAACTAGTATATAAGATGGAGTTTACCTACCTTTTCTTTCGATGCAGCCTTCTCCCCTGAGCGTGTTGCTGTAAGCTCTCTCTTGGCTGTGGGTGCTGTTCATCACCACCTTGTAAAAAAACTTGAGCGCACTCAAGTGGGGTTGGTTATTGAATCTGCCGAGCCACGTGAGGTGCACCATTTCTGTACACTTGTTGGGTTCGGTGCCGATGCTATATGCCCGTATCTGGCAATAGAGGCAATTTGGAGATTGCAGGTTGATGGAAAAATTCCACCCAAAGCAAACGGTGAATTTCTTTCCAAGGATGAGCTAGTCAAGAAATATTTCAAAGCAAGCAACTATGGAATGATGAAGGTTCTTGCAAAAATGGGGATTTCGACTTTGGCCTCCTATAAGGGTGCTCAGATTTTTGAAGCTTTGGGTCTTTCATCAGAAGTTATTGAGAAGTGCTTTGCTGGAACTCCAAGCAGGGTGGAGGGTGCGACATTTGAGATGCTTGCCCAAGATGCGCTTGATTTGCATGAGTTGGCATTTCCTAATCGTGTCTTCCCTCCAGGTAGTGCAGAAGCTGTTGCACTGCCTAACCCTGGGAATTACCACTGGAGGAAGGGTGGTGAGATTCACCTGAACGACCCTCTTGCTATGGCGAAGCTTCAAGAAGCTGCCAGAAGTAATAGTGTGGCTGCATATAAGGAGTACTCGAGGCGCATCCAGGAATTGAACAAAAGCTGCAATTTGCGCGGTCTGTTGAAATTTAGGGAAGGGGCAGTCAAAGTCCCTTTGGATGAAGTTGAACCGGCTAGTGAGATTGTTAAGCGGTTCTGCACTGGTGCTATGAGCTATGGATCAATTTCACTTGAGGCACATACTGCGCTGGCCATGGCAATGAACAGAATTGGAGGCAAGTCAAACACAGGTATAATTTAATTTAATTTTTCTTGAATAATATTTGAACTAGCTTACTTTGTCTCTTAGATGTGCGAAGCACAACATATCTAAACTCATTAAGAAAAAAAAGTCCGTGATACCATATCGTGGTTGTGTTCCGTTGCATGTGCTCAGATTTAGGATTATTTACATCATCTGCGATTCTGACTGCTGCAGTTTCTTACATGTTAAGAGTTTTACTGCTTGTGACATGTTATAACTTTATGTTTTCTGTTGAAGGTGAGGGAGGAGAGCAACCGTCTCGCATGGAGCCTCTTCCAGATGGCTCTATGAATCCAAAGAGGAGTGCCATCAAGCAGGTTGCTAGTGGGAGATTTGGGGTTTCAAGTTACTACCTTACTAATGCTGATGAGCTGCAGATAAAAATGGCTCAGGTATATGTTGTTTTATCATGAAAGATGCAGAATCCTCGTCTGTGGTTACCTTTGATTATCATACTGTTGGCCCTGTGTTCCTGTTGGAACAGAGCTTCCCTTTGTTCATTCATTTATGTTCATGGCAGATGATGCTGTGTCAGCAAAGCACCACGCGGTGTCTTTGCTTTAATTGATATCCACATGTGGCATTTGGTGAGGCTAAAATGTGCTAAACATACTTCATTTGAAATGGATTTATTTGATTTTGACTTCACTTGTGTTTTAATGCAGGGGGCCAAGCCTGGTGAGGGAGGTGAGCTCCCTGGCTACAAGGTAATAGGAGATATTGCAGTGACCCGGAATTCTACTGCTGGTGTTGGACTGATTAGTCCACCTCCACATCATGATATCTATTCAATTGAAGACCTTGCCCAATTAATTCATGATCTTAAGGTAAACTTATATGCCCTTTCATCTCCGTTGTCCAATGTCTAGTTCCTGGCTCATGCAAACTAATCGTTCTTCATCTTTGTTTGCTATTATAGAATTCCAATCCTGCAGCTCGAATCAGTGTGAAGCTAGTGTCTGAAGCTGGAGTTGGAGTAATAGCAAGTGGTGTAGTGAAAGGGCATGCCGACCACGTTTTGATATCGGGGCATGATGGAGGAACGGGGGCTGCAAGATGGACAGGTATAAAAAATGCAGGGCTTCCATGGGAACTTGGTTTGGCTGAGACGCATCAAACCTTGGTTGCGAATGACCTGCGTGGTCGAACAATTCTTCAGACTGATGGCCAGCTGAAGACTGGAAGAGATGTTGCCATTGCCACACTTCTTGGAGCTGAGGAATTTGGGTTTAGCACCGCTCCTCTCATAACACTTGGCTGCATCATGATGAGAAAGTGCCACAAGAACACCTGCCCTGTTGGCATTGCTACTCAAGATCCCGTTCTCCGCGAGAAATTTGCTGGTGAACCTGAACATGTCATTAACTTTTTCTTCATGTTGGCTGAGGAGGTTAGGGAAATCATGTCTCAGCTGGGATTTCGGACTATGAATGAGATGGTTGGTCGTTCTGATATGCTTGAGGTTGACAGAGAAGTAACCAAGAACAATGAAAAGCTGGACAACATTGACCTCTCCTTGCTCCTCAGACCTGCAGCTGAGATAAGGCCTGACGCTGCACAGTATTGTGTCCAGAAGCAGGACCATGGCTTGGATATGGCTTTGGACCAGGAACTCATTTCGCTGTCCAACGCGGCTTTGGAAAAAAGTCTCCCTGTCTATATTGAAATGCCTATTTGCAATGTGAATCGTGCTGTTGGAACAATGCTCAGCCATGAGGTGACTAAACGCTATCGCATGGGTGGACTACCTGCAGATACCATCCACATCAAACTCAGTGGAAGTGCTGGCCAGAGTTTTGGAGCTTTTCTCTGCCCTGGCATCACACTGGAGCTAGAAGGTGACAGTAATGATTATGTTGGCAAAGGATTATCAGGCGGAAAAATTGTGGTTTATCCTCCAAAGGGAAGTGTATTTGATCCGAAAGAGAATATTGTGATTGGAAATGTGGCTCTTTATGGGGCCACAAGTGGGGAGGCATACTTCAATGGAATGGCTGCAGAAAGATTCTGTGTGCGCAATTCTGGGGCAAGAGCTGTAGTAGAAGGGGTTGGTGATCATGGATGCGAGTACATGACTGGTGGGATGGTTGTTGTGCTTGGAAAAACTGGCAGGAATTTTGCTGCTGGTATGAGTGGTGGCATTGCATTTGTTCTAGATGTGGATGGTAAATTCCAGTCACGTTGCAATCTTGAGTTGGTAGATCTTGATAAAGTTGAGAAAGAGGAGGATATTATGACCCTCAGAATGATGATTCAGCAACACCAGCGTCACACAAACAGTCAATTGGCAAAAGAGGTGTTAGTAGACTTTGAGAGTCTTCTGCCTAAGTTTATCAAGGTATTCCCCAGGGATTACAAGCGTGTTCTTGCAGAAATGAAAGCAGGAGAAGCTTCCAAAAATGCACAGAAAAATATGGAGGTGGAACAGGAGCAAGATGAGGGAGAGCTGATGGGGAAAAATGCTTTCGAAGAGCTTAAGAAGATGGCAGCCGCATCAACCAATGCCAAAGCCAGCGAGGTGTGTATCTGATGAACGAGATTTGTTTTTGAACCCCTGGTGCTCTCTTCAAACATTATGTTTTGAGTTATAATTTTAATGCTTGATGTCAATCCTTGACACTGAAAGAAGAATAAAAGATAAGCCTAACCAGGTCAACAATGCTTGTCTTAATGATCATTCATGTGTGACACTAAGCCGCTGTCATACCTAAATTTTTTTCAATGTGTGTCTAGAATGCCCCAGCTTATGTGATAGTTGTATGAGTGTTAAAAATTTGGAAAATCTGATATTTGGATTTAGTTTTTTCTCCTCCCGAGTTTGTGCTCTGCTTGTTAATTTTGTGTGTGCGCATCTTGTGTGCTGGCGCAAATGTGTCATAGAGAGCTGATATCTTGATGCACATGACATGAATATATTGTTCTTAACTTTTGGATAAATTTTCAAAGTTGAAATTTTGCCACTTGCTTCCTTTAGGGTAGTTTCGGCCAAGTTTTGTGGCAAGTGTAACCTTTCTTTATGTGCTTTATGTGGGGGTAGACTGATATCAAAGATTCAGCTGGTAACCATTCTCTGATGAGATGTGTGACGTAAACTTTTGGTTTTTAAAGGTGGTAGAATCTGTTGAGGCTCCCAAGAGGCCTACGCGAGTTTCTGATGCCATTAAGCATAGAGGATTTATTGCTTATGAGCGCGAAGGTGTTCAATATAGGGACCCTAATGTTCGGATGAATGATTGGAAGGAAGTCATGGAGGAGTCCAAACCAGGTCCCATGTTAAAAACTCAGTCCGCTCGGTGCATGGACTGTGGCACTCCTTTCTGCCATCAGGTGAAGAGTTGTTGTGATCTTATTTTATCATTTTGTATGTGTATGTATGAATGTATATGTATGCATGTTTGTACTTACTCTGGATGGATTTTATCTAATATCTGTTCCTGTGACTTTACTATGCAGGAAAACTCTGGATGCCCTCTGGGAAACAAAATACCGGAGTTCAATGAGCTAGTATATCAAAATAGGTGGCGTGAAGCACTAGATCGACTGTTGGAGACGAATAATTTCCCTGAGTTTACAGGCCGCGTGTGTCCTGCACCCTGTGAAGGCTCTTGTGTTCTTGGTATCATTGAGAATCCTGTTTCCATCAAGAATATTGAATGCTCCATCATAGACAAGGCCTTTGAGGAGGGGTGGATGGTGCCCCGACCACCCCTGAAGAGAACAGGGTATGCCGTCTCTTCATTCAAAAACATTAAACGGTCAATTATATCTGTGCTTTGTCTTGGAGAATATGATTGGCAGGCCTTGCCTGAAAATCTCTGTCAAGGCTGTCTATTATATTCCCTAGAGGTCTTTCTTTTCTTCAGTGTTCCTGTTCAAGTTAAATTCTTCCATTCCTTCATTCGTAATGCTTAAGAATGAGCCTGGTTTTCCAAGAAGTCTTTTGGCTTAAACCAATCAGATTTCAGGGTTGGTCGTGACAAAAGATGTTGCTTATTCTAAAGTTGATATCATCATTTTCTTTATACTATCAGGAAAAAAGTTGCAATTGTGGGAAGTGGACCGGCTGGAATGGCTGCTGCCGACCAGCTGAACAGGATGGGCCATTCAGTGACAGTGTATGAGCGTTCTGATCGAATTGGGGGCCTGATGATGTATGGTGTGCCAAACATGAAGGCTGACAAAGTGGATGTAGTTCAACGGCGAGTAAACCTGATGGCTCAGGAAGGTGTCAACTTTGTGGTGAATGCCAATGTTGGGAAGGATTCATCGTACTCTGTTGAGAGGCTCCAAAAGGAAAATGATGCTATTGTTTTGGCTGTTGGTGCCACAAAACCAAGGTAAGTTTGTTGTATCTTTAACTTTGGGGACACATGGGAGGAGTTTTTGCACCATCTTCTGGTTGATGAGAAAGGCGATACTTATGCCTGTGGATTGAATATTTCCTTGTGCAGGGACCTTCCTGTACCAGGACGCGAACTGTCAGGTGTCCATTTTGCCATGGAGTTCCTTCATGCAAACACAAAGAGCTTGCTTGACAGTGAACTCGAGGATGGTAACTACATATCTGCAAAGGGAAAGAAGGTAGTGGTCATTGGTGGAGGTGACACCGGCACAGATTGCATTGGAACATCAATCAGGCATGGCTGCAGTAGCATTGTAAACTTGGAGCTGCTTTCTAAGCCGCCGGAGCGTAGGGCTCCAGGCAACCCTTGGCCACAGGTACAAATACTTCATAACCTTCTCTATTGACAATCACAGGATTGCTCTTGCTTATTGCATTATCGTCTAATTTACAGCATCCGCATTGTCATTTTGCTCACAGTTCTTTTTCTCTGTTCAATGCTGTTTGCAGTGGCCTCGTGTCTTCCGTGTTGATTATGGCCACCAGGAAGCTGCAGCTAAGTTTGGGAAGGACCCAAGGTCTTATGAGGTGCTAACAAAGCGGTTTATTGGTGATGGAAATGGGGTTGTTAAAGGGCTCGAAGTAGTGCGTGTTAGGTGGGAGAAGGATGCTAATGGGAAGTTTCAGTTCAATGAAATCGAGGGATCTGAGGAAACAATCGAGGCTGATCTGGTTTTACTAGCCATGGGATTCCTTGGTCCAGAACCGGTTAGTATTCGAACCTTCTCTCCTATCTCTCAAGTCATTTGAATAGTGGTAAGAATGAATTTGGCCTGGGGAGGTCAAATTTGCGTTTAAGTTGTTTTTCTTCCAGTGGTAAAATTAACTTGGTCGTTCAGTGTACGTGCTTGAGTAAATTTGATGGGCATGTGGGTCTATAGAGACTCACTACTGCCCTTGGGAAACTCACTTAATATGGAAAAGATGAATTGGTTAAAAATGAAGAATATGAAGATACCTTTGACCCACCCGTGAGATTAGGTGCATGCAGCTAATGGTGGGTGAATGTAGATGTATTCCTCTTTTCTTTACAGTTGGTTGACAGCATTTGTGCCTGTCGTTTTTGCTATTTTTCCCTTTCCAGACTGTTGCAGACAAGTTAGGTCTAGAGAGAGACGGTAGGTCAAACTACAAGGCTGATTATGGCCGGTTCACTACCAGTGTGGATGGGGTTTTTGCTGCTGGAGATTGTCGACGAGGTCAGTCTCTGGTGGTGTGGGCCATTTCCGAGGGAAGGCAAGCGGCTGAGCAGGTCAATAGATACCTCACGACAAAAGAGGAGGACCTCACCGTCGACCCCGAGAACCAGGAGGACTTAACCTCACAGCAACAAGACATCAACAAGTGGCAGGAAGGTAGCGGCAAATTCACTGTGGTGACATAGAGATGCACAGGTTCTGGCGTCGTGCGCGGTGGAGGCAAGAGGTGAAGCGAGCTTTTCATGGATAATGCATGGACCCTCTGCTTAGTTCATGCTGGAGATCCAAAACGTTAATATAAGGCCCGAAAGGAGGAAGGTGGAGACTGGCAGGCTGAATGTGATAAAGTGATATGCTGGCTGAGGCCTTATTAGTCTTGGTCTTAGGTTAGGTTTGAAAGTTTTTGATTGTTACGAAGAATAAAATGTACAGTTTTCGTGGTCGACGGACAAGGTCATATAGGGGTAGGGGGGGAGGATGCGTCATATTTCATTTAAGCAGTCGATGCTCTTTGCTATTTTCTTCTTTTGTGTTTTTGCCCTTTTCTTTGTCCAGAGCCGGTAGCTTTCTTCTTTCATTCGAGATGGGGCTGTGCATTTCGTTGTCTTATGAGGGATGGAACGTAATGTGAGTCCTCCTTGCCTATAAAATGAGAAAGCTGCGGTAAATCTTTATATGCAAAACTGCAATGGGAAATATTTCAATTTTATTGAGCAGAATTGTCCTTATGGTTTCCATGGTCACTTCTTATCTTTGCAATGAAGTTTGTCAACGCAGCACAAATCTGTGAATCACGCGCAAATCTCCAACGATTCGATTTTCATAAAATCATGAGGGGTGTACCGTGGAGCTGGATGCGGTATGAAAATTCAAACTCTTGGTTGGAGGCTATGTAAGAAGTCAATGATCTCGTCCGAGATTTATATGCAAAATCAACCAGCCATTTTTGGGTACATCGTAGCAGAATCGAACTGCCAATTTCCGAGGTCGCCCGGGATGGGATGGGATGGACTCTAACCATGTCCACGTCGCCGACACGTGGACCGCGAAACGTCGCTGCGCTGAGAGATGAACGACGAGTCGTGGCACGTCCCCCCGCGTATTTTCTCTTCTCTTCTCCTCGGAAGACACTTTCCTCCCCACAGAAAAGTCTCGTCTGGCTTCTCCCTCCTGGATCGCGATGGCCATCAATCTGTGCCGCCGATTCTCCTCCCTCGCGGATCTCTCCGCTCCGAAACTGGATCTCGCTCGCGCCGGATCCGAGTCGCTGGCCCGCTCCGTCGTCGGCCCGGCGATCCGGCTTTTCGGCTCGTCGACCGAGCAGCCCCGGGGGAACCCTATCGACGAGAAGAGGCAGACGACGACCCTGCAGAACAACGCGGCGAAGGAGATCCGGCAGCTGGGAGAAGAGGAGGAACCCCGAGGAGAAGAAGAAGAGGGAGACGACGAGGACGGGCACGTGAACAAAGAGACGGGCGAGATCGGCGGCCCGAGGGGCCCCGAACCGACCCGCTACGGCGATTGGGAGCGAAACGGTCGCTGCTCCGATTTCTGAGACACCCCTTTTCCGGTAGCGTGAAGTGATTCCTTGTGTGCTTTTTTTTATATATATTATATAAACCCGGCGTTTTATGATCATGGATTCGTGTTGTGAGTTATCTCGTCGAAAGCCCGAGCTCTCCCGTTCGTTCTCTTCAACATGTTTTTTGCGCACTACTTGTGATCGAACTGCGATGCACGAACAAAATGGGGACGGGGGAGCGCAGAAGTTACGTAAATAGGGAAGGGCTTCACTGCTTCTTCTTTACGACTCTTGTTGAACGGAAGCTCAAAGTCATCCTGCCAATCTCTCTCTCTCTGTCTCTCTGTCTTTTCATACCCATTTGACAGCAGTATTTCATGACTTTGCGGGTGATCTCCTTCGGTCTGACCAACGAGGAACATAAAAAAGAGAAAGATGTCTTTCCACGCAATTGCAGCCGGCCAGGGCTGCCCACTTGGATCATCAAACGTGGGTCCATCTTTAGAGAGCCGGCGGCAACACTTATTGAACGACTCTGGATCTTCAGTGCTTTCGAGTCGACTAGGTCGTGCAGCATTTATCTCAATTCAAATGATGGGCAAATTTGAACAACGCATCTGTTCATTGATTTGACCTATCTACATTATATCTGCCCGGTCAAACTTCCTCCCGAAATATCGGACGCGGGGCGGGTGCAACTGTCTGACCTGACCTTCTGGCCATGTCTCTCTCTTTGAGTTGAGAGAACGGGGAATCTACCATCTTCCTTCCCCGGTGAAATGACGGTGTGGGCTCTGTTGAAGAAGCTCGACAGATGCAGACCATGCGTGTCGTGGCGTGGTCGCTGCTCGCGAATTCACCATGCGCGGCATAGCTTCATATGGCGAATGACTCTCAAATGCGTGTGGGTTAAATTAGTGCGTTTCTTGGAATTGGTCAGAACGGAGCGACTTTCGAAGAATCCCCCACCACTCTCCTTGCAGACTGATGGCTCCAGCTCCACCACGTCGATCCCTCTCTCGCGAAGCGATGCGGCCAGCGAAATATGCGCAGAAGAAGTCAATCGAGATGCACAGAGGGGAATCCAAAGTCATCCCAGTTGCCTTATCAATACGATTTGACCGCCTAAAATTATGTCTTGAACCAGTAATGGATCACTGTTAAACAAATCAAACCGGAAGAACTTCATTCCATTCAATTCTGTTGGTGCGTATATCTGCACAAGTGGAATATTAAAGTGAATCTAGCCAATAATGGACGATTTCAATAATGGACGATAAATGATGATGAACTCTTCAACCTGCTATTGATTAAAACCCTTATTCTTTAATCTACATATTCCCACTGTCGCTCTTCCTTGAAGTGTTCCAAGTCAGAGGTCGCTAAACACTATACATCAGGTATTCCAGTGCCATTTATTTAAAGGAAAAAAAGGTACATCGACGGTCGTTATGGTTGGTTGCATGAAACTTGCATTCTGAAATGCACAAAAGAAGAAGAAGCAGAAGCTCCATAGGCTTTTTGTTTTCCCTCCCTCTTTCTTTTAACACAGGTCATCGGCTCGACTAATCTCCACAAAATAGGCACAAATGACACCATCCGTAAAGTACCAAAATGAAAAGGAAGAAATACTGAAAGTCTCAAGAGTTCAGCAAGCGTATAGAAGCATTTTAAATGAGCGAATCATATTTAACGTTCAATTGGAATTATGCCACCACATATCATTCGGCTTATCGATATATTTTTGTACGTTACTTATCAGGCGTTATTCAAGCTGCACAAGTAGTTGTCGTGTCGTCTTTTTTAAGGATATTTATGCAGCGATTCATCGAGTAATCTGAGAAGGCAATTTCAAGCCCCATGTTTTGCGATGACCCTATTTGATTCAACGGGCTGGTCGAGCCCCGGAACAAGACTTCTTCATCCAATAATGCTAAATTTTGCATCGACCATGACTGGTTCTTCAATCTAACACTACTTCACAGGATCCAGCCTGACGTCATGTTGTGAAGTCTACCATTGACCATGACCCTTTTAGAAATTTATTATAGTACCCCCCTTTATGCAAATTTTGTACAGATATATAATACCTCTCCATCACTCCTTACTAGTTAAACAAAAAATAGTACGAACTCCATTATCTTTCAGGCTTGTCACCTACTTTCTGAAGCTTTCACTTCTCCAAATACAATGAAAATCCTCACACCTTTTGTTTCCTTATTATTCTTCTTATTATTATGCACAGAAGTGAGAGCTGAGACCTGCACCGCCGCCTTCTGCCGCCGTAACGAGCCCATGATCCGTTTCCCCTTCCGGATCAGAACTCAGCAGCCTGAATCTTGTGGGTACCGGGGCTTCGACCTGTTTTGCGATGGAATGAACCAAACCATACTAGAGGTGCCCAATTCAGGCCAATTCACCGTCCAAGGCATAGACTATGTTGAGCAAGAGATATGGGTGAATGACCCCGAGGCTTGCCTCCCCAAGAAGCTTCTCTCCCTCAACCTCTCTGGCTCGCCTTTTGCCAGTGTCTATTCCCAGGACTTCACCTTCTTTAACTGCTCCTCCAGCTACATCGAGTATGGCCTGAACCCGATTGCCTGCCTCAGCGGCTCCAACTACACGATCTTCGCGACCTCCTCACCTGCCGTCCTGAGCACCCTCTCCTCCTCATGCGCGCTTGTGAAGACCATCCCAGTCCCGGTTGAATGGCCGTTCTATGAGCAGGTCATCTCCTCAGACCTCAGCAACGATCTTCGTCTCCGGTGGGGGGTTCCGCGGTGCGGAAGGTGTGCGGTTCGGGGCGGGAGATGCGGGCTTAAGGGCAACTCCACTACTGAGATTGAGTGCACCAATATTCCCCAGCGTGGTAAGAAGGATCCTTCTGTTTAGTCTACACAAACTTCTTTTTTGTGCATGTGCACGTGAGGGAGTATATTCATCCATCTCGCATAGTGTCCTGGTCACGCGAGCATTAAGTAATACAGCACATTCCTAACATACTAGACTCCCTGAATTAGGGGAAGATAATCAAGTAACCTCGTTCCAACAAGTATCTGGCAACGTACATAACACTTTATGGATAAAAGGAAGAATTTAGGTTTGTGTAGTGAAGAGGTCTGTTCAGGTTCTTTGATTTCAGTCTCTCCAATATCTCTCTGCAGTTTTGGCCCAACAAAAAGAAGAATATCTCTGTCAGCAGGGACGAAGTACTTCTATATTGGATTAATACTGTTCTTATAACAATCAACTACAAGGGATCATTTCAGGTCTTGCAGAAAAAAAACAAAGTAAGTCTACACAAAACGTGAATTTTCGGGAGTCAAGAAACGTCGAAGCAGATGTTGGGTCCATCTCGTCATTTTCTTGATAATTCCGCATTTTAATACTAGAGTTGACTTGATCATAGTACAAGATCTATGATGCATAAACCCGCGACTTTAAACTTCTTGTCCAGATCAGGGGAGAACAAAAGATCCTGTATCGGTACAAAAGAGAGTTCACAGTCTGCCATTTAACCAGTAATGCATTGCGCACCGTCCAAATAAAATGCTCAGGTGCTCGAATGTAAATGGTGTCTTATTCTTTAAGACCTAGCATCATATTGGCAAGCAACACTACACAAATAGGCGGAATAAGCCAGGTCTTCCATCAAGTTAATAAGGTAGACTTAATCCAGTACATAAGAATTGATAGAGATATCGGTCCGATGATAATATTTTGACAACATTAGTTGCCTTTTCTGCAATCCAGCATGTAGAGAATTTTTTGAGTTATTGAGAAGTTACACAAACTTTTTAGAATTCATTAATCACGAAACGATACGACACCGCTAATGTCATCATTCAAATTCCGTAATGAGTGTTAATCATCACCATGAGAATTAACCATGATTTTTTTTTTGGGTGTTATAATGATAATGATGAGGAGAGCAATATCAACGGTGGTGCCACCTTAATTAAAGTCAATGTAGCTCATCTAACGTTGGCTTTGAAGCCGTCTCTTTTGTGATCCTTTCATGATTACAATGGGTCAAGATTTCTTTTCTGCTTTTGTTACTTTTCGGTCTCGTGAGGGGTGTGAATGGAATGGAGCAACTCTTGATCAGGATAAGCGTTGACTGAAGTAAACAGAAAGAGCCAAAGTGGACCATTGAAAAGATGCAAAATCCCTCTTGGCTTTTGCTTTCCAAGTGGCTTCCTCTCATGCCGTAACTTTAGGTTTCGGCCTGGGGTTGACTTTGACATTGGCTTGTTCGATTTCGTTCGGACCAACTTTAGGTCTTTTGTACAGAAACAGCTAGGCCGACCTGCAATGCACTTGATTGGAAAGAGGGTTGTGGTATATATGAACGAAGACCAAATGCCCATTTTGTCATTTAATATCCTTCGTGTATGCGCATCCACAAAGTTGCATATGATATGGGATTGGCATATTGCGGACATATCTCATCTGTTCGACTAAGTGTATCATCTTGAACTTAAGACATAATTGGCTGACATACTTTCAGGGATTCCTAGGGGCGCCCGCTATGCAGTCATTGTTGGGGTTGGGGTACCGGTGATTCTGTTCCTCCTGGGCTTACTCTGCTTCCTCTTCGGCAGAGTGCAGTTCTATGCGAGAGGACACCGCCCGGTCATCGGGGAATTCGGCACAGCGATTGCACCGCATTCCGCCCTTGTTTCCGGCCTCGAGGGAACGGTCATTGAATCTTACCCTAAAATCGTACTAGGAGAGAGTAAGCGCCTTCCGAAGCCTGATGACAGCACTTGTCCGATATGCCTCTCAGACTATCAGTCCAAAGAGACCCTCAAGACCATACCACAATGCAACCATTGCTTCCATGCGGATTGTATCGATGAGTGGCTCCGCATGAATGCTACTTGCCCAGTTTGCCGGAACTCCCCGCCCCGGTCATGACAGGGTGCTTCATGTTGTGTTCCTGTTTCTCTGGTACCTGAATTATTATTATTTTTTTAATGAAATTAGAAGTCTTTTAGCTGAACGAGCTCAAAAGTGCCAGAAAAACCAGAGAAAGTAGTTCTGCTTGGCTTGAACTGAAAGGAAATGACCAAGAGTTCGAACAAATGTACAATGATGAGATGAATGTCTTATAGTTTTTTCTCAAAGGACGCAAGTAGACGGTTCCAAACCATAAAGTTGATCGGTTACAGTACATACCAGTAACCAAATTCATCAGCTGATTGCCAATTCTTGGTAAGAATTGCCTCTGTTACCGAAGCCCGTGTGCCACCCTAACTGATGCAATCTCTTTCAAGGAGCTTCGAGCTGACGTCATCTCAAATTGTGATTGAATCGACCTCAAGAACATAGCCTTTTTACTCTTCTGCCGCTTCTGCAAATACGCTGTCTTTGATTTATTATCTATTTTAGAACTTATCGTCCTCATGACAAAGGGCCATATTCCCCGCCTGTAGTACTCTCGTTCCTTCTTAAATTGCCGAATCTAGATATTTTCAACTCCCCAAGCAGACAAAAGCCCCAATTCTTGTCCCAAAAACCAATTGCTGCTACATTTCCCCATATTCAGGACATCAAATGCACACCAGAACGAACTGCATCTGCGTTTAGCAATCAAACCCAATTACATACTATCTTCCAAACTTCAAATAAGTACAAGGATTCTTGTATCACACAACTACTAGCCTAGTAAGAAATAGAAGAGGAAAGGAATTCCTCTATACATTTTATATCTGATACAACAGGTAAGGAGTGGGAGCGCATCAATGTTTTTCAGGCTATTTCACGGTAGAGAGTTCCTACATTTAACGTATGCCTTCTCGATCGCAGATTTATTTATCTTTCAACCGTTTGACCTCCATTTCAGTCGAGGAGAGATGACGTATTACATCAAAGGGCACTCAAACTTATTCTGCAATAACTTCTAGATCCGGGTTCCAGAATCTTCCCCGCATGGTCGCGGCATCCCCTGAACCAGAGGAAACAAAAGGATTTTTCGGCATGATGGGGCACTCATCTCCCTCCAACATCTGAACCACCACTTTCATGGGAGGCCGATCAGCCGGGTACCAGTGAATGCACCAGAGCCCAACGATTGCCAGTTTCCTGGCAATCTTATGGTCACCATCCTCTCGGATTCGTATTTCAAGCTCTTCACCCTTATTCAGATGGTTATAGACCCACTGCGGGAAGTACATCTGGCTCATGTCCTTTGCGTTCACGTCCACGTTTTTCCTCCCCCCCACCATTTCGAGCAGCAGCATGCCGAAGCTGTACACGTCTGACTTAGAGGACACGCTTCCAAAGTTCCTGGAGAAGACTTCCGGGGCGATGTAGCCCATGGTACCTCTGGCCGCAGTCATGGACACCGCACTTTGCTCCTTGGAACATAACTTTGCCAGACCGAAATCTGCAATCTTAGGGGTGAAGCTGTCATCCAGCAAGATATTGTGCGGCTTGATGTCGAAATGGAGGATCCTATGATCACACCCCTGGTGAAGATACTCTATGCCTTTGGCTACTCCGAGAGCGATGTCGTGGAGCCTCTCCCAACTAAGGGAAGAGTCAAGAGCGTCTTCGCCAGGAAATATGAACTTCTCCAGAGACTCGTTCGGCAGGAACTCGTACACCAAGGCTCTTCGGAATCCATCAGCACAGAAACCGACCATCCGAACCACATTAACGTGATGAATCCTTCCCATCGTGCCCACTTCGTTGATGAACTCCTCACCTTTTCCAAATGAATTGTCCAGCATCTTCACAGCGACGAAAATCTCATCCGAAAGCTTTCCTTTATAGACCGTTCCATAAGCCCCCTGGCCTAGTTTCTCCCCGAAGTCATTGGTTATCCTCTTGATGTCGTTGTAGGAGTAACGGGTCGGCTTGAGGGCCTCATAGTCATGCAAGAAGGTCTCAATCTTGAGTCGGAATGCTTTATCTCTTCTTTTTTCGTTGAGGACATAGCCGAGTGTAATCAATACAGCAAGAACGCCAAAAGAGCCCACAACTTCCCCCGCGATTTGTCCTGATCTATCTGCAGAATCGGAGAATTTAGAACTTAAGCTTCCACAAAGTTTGTGTTAATGATCATATAACTAGAAGCAAACCCCACAAAACTAGCTGTATCAGCTTTGCTCGACACCGTGAGCGACCCTCGTTTCAGGACATCAGATAATTTCCGTGATTATTGGCTATCAGGATCCGGATAATGACACATATGCTCCCTGAATGCATGTACACCCCGAACTTTCAACTTGTTCAATGTGATTCGTGAACTACATATTCGAACCGGTCACTAGACCGCTACATGAACATGTTCAACATTCTTATTCAATTAATTTGAGTTCAAAGATACTATTGAAAATTTTTTACCGTTTAGGAATTATTTTGAACATGTATAAAAAATTGAAAAATTATGGACCATATTGCATATTGGGTCAAAATTTGCGGACCGCATTGAATAATTTGAAAACGCATTACAAAAGATAAAAGTACGTCCATTCGACGGAACGGCTTACATAAAAGTGATCTTAGTTTCGCATAAGCCCTATTTCTTGTGTAGAAACTCTGATTCTTTTTCCTCCGCGCTCCATGGATCTTATCTTTACAAAGATAAACTCGATGAATTTCAACAACCGTAAGTCAAAAAGCAACTTTGCGATGTCCATCACCAGGAGTTTAAAAGCTTTGGAATGAGAGGCCTAAATAAAAGAACTAGAGCATCGACAATCACTTAAACTAACCAAGTGAAATGACAGGGAGTCAAGCAAAGTCCTATGAAACATAAAAGGTTTCGGAACCGATAAAAGCATGCTCCCTCCACTAGGATTTAGAGCAATACCTTTATGTCGTGTACGAGGTCCGGTGCAGCAGGTGTGGATCCCGTTCCATCGACACTCCTCATTTTGCTTTATACACTGCTCGCAGCCCGGCTCGTCCCAGTACAATGGAACCTCGTCCATCATGCTGTCGATCTGCATAGGAAGCAAGTCGACGCTTCCGCTCTTCCTCTCGCAGGACACCAGCGGCCAGTCTCCGACGTAGCTAGTGGACCCGACGGCGTAGACATAGTACGATCCTGGCCGGCTCTGGCAACCCACCTGGGTCATGCTCTTCCTCTCGGGCGGCGGGCACTTGAACAGGGTATAGTTGTAGAGCCCGTCCGAGTACGATTCTTTCTGCACCCTTGGGTAGAAGAGGCGAGAGAGATTGACGTTCGCCAGCAGCAAGGGAAGGCACCCATTGGGGTCCTGCACGAGGACCGACCGGTTGTCGTAGCTGATGGACTTGACGATGAGCGATGGTTGGTTGTGTGGGAGGGAAAGCAGAGTGTTCCCATCCTTGTCGCAGGACACAACAAAGTCCCGATGATATCTGCAGTTGGGAGGTTGGCCTTCGAACCAGAACGGGAAATGGATAGGCGGCCCGCGGGGGCACGGTTGGGGGGTGCAAGGGTCAGGGGAAGGGCAAGGGTCAGGGGAAGGGACAGCGAGGGGGGGAGTCCCATCGGCGAAGCAGAGGAAGAAGAGGAAGAGAGAGGGAATAGAAGAGAGCATGGAGGATGTGTTGGGGTTGATGGATCAGAGGCGATATGCGATGCTCTGCGGTTTACTGATGATGGGTCGACTGGTTGGTTGATAGACAGGCGGATATGAAGACGACATGAACCTCCTTCCTCGGCTTGTCTAAAATCAAGGAGTGGACTTGGACTTGGACTTTTCAAAGTCCTCGTTGTTTGTTTGTCTTGTTTTTATTTCTGACCGTCCGATTAAAATCGGCCGGCCAGATCCAATTCCAGTGCATGGAACCTCACTTGGACTCTGGAAGCAACTTCCTCCCTTCTTTCCTCGCTTTGACCATTCCTTGGGTAGACTCTCTTTTTCTTCATTCGGGCACGACTTTTGTTTTCCCAAGGAAAAGGAAAAAAAAAAAGGGATTAAGCCATAAGAAGAAGCGTATTCGCGGGGCGTTGATGGATTGTTTCTAAAGCTCAATTGAGAATTCTCCATGAGCCAAGCCGAAGCCGGGCCTCTGATCACGCATCACCAAGCGTCGTGCTCGGCGTGACACAGAATGCAGTGGTTGGTGTTGCGATCGAGCCATTAACGCAGGAGTTAAAAAGGGGAAAACTGCCCCTACGATTCCCCCTACATGTGGGAGTGGATTGAATGCGCGATACGAAGGCCTGATTTCGTGCATCATCAAGTATGACTGTTTCAGTGGTCGGAATATGAGAGAAATCTAACAAAGTTCAGACAAGTCCTCACAAAATCAAATGTATGGCATTTGGATTCGTATTGATATTCCCTCTTTGTGTTTTTTGGCTCTCGCGCATGACATTCAACTCAAAACTCAAACGGTTACTCGTCCGCAGCCCTCCTTTTTTTAAGCAGCGTCCAAGATTGAGATCTGGGCTTGTTTTATTTCCCCTTTTCTCCGACAATTTAAGAAAAATGAGGAGAGAACATAAAACGGAAAGAAAATCGTAGATGTCCGAGAATGATTTCCAAATCCTCTCAGTGAAGTTGGTGTCCAGCAAGATCTGTTCCTTTTCGGCCAAAGACTAAACTCATTTCAATCTTGCATTGTCCATCTGAGTTAATGTTGAAAAGACCTCTGAATTTGAGATGAGAAAGTTACAATGAAATTTCTCAGAAGCACTCGAATGTCAATATATTGAAAAATATTGATTTACGCGCCTATTAATAGTCATGTTGACGAATAGCTCCCGCTGTGGTCATATAAACTTTATTGGCATACATTTCTTTCCATTTTTTTGTCAGCATAAAATCAAAAGATAACATTAGATTAACACAAGTGCCAATCCAAAATAACAATCCGTGATAGCAAACCACAACATAATTGTGATAAAATTAAACAAAAAGAGTTTAAAACAACAAAAGCCTTGAAGATTTGAAATTTTGTATTTGATGGGAAGGGTTGATCACGATCTAGAACGAGAGGGGTTGGATTCTGAAGGTCGAGAACCTGGTTCTTCACAGCCAAACACCAAAAATGGATTCACGCCTGCACGAACGACATGGTAGCGTTCAAGATTTAGCATAGATTCTTCAATTAGCTTCATATGTGGAGACATCGGTATGAGAAGTTTTGGGTCTGCGACAATTGATAATAATTGTGTAGAACGATATATATTTCAGTGGGAAATGGTTGTGAGAACCATGTGATCGTTTGGCTCTTTTGAAATCTGAAATACCAGAAAAGGTTCTGTGAACAAAATCAGGGCTAACATCAATCGGTACAAACTCCAAGTGTTTGACCCCAATAATTTCAGCAACGTCTGAAGCATGAACGTTGTATGCCTCATCATGACGGTGAATTAGATGGTATACCGAGAGAAGAATGACCGATCTGAGTATAAATATGCTGCAAGGACAGGATCGGTTTTGCAAGTGAGAGCACTGAAGCTTTGCAGAGAAAGTTCAGCAAAGTAACGTTGAATATGGACTCCAAAGTTAATCAACAGTACGATCACCAATCGCTCCTCTGTGCAATAGTAAACTGAAACGTTCTAAATATTTCTTCAATCTAAACAACATTCCTTTTAAACTGCTTACAAGCAACAAAAGACATCCAAAATTTTCCCGAAATTATTGAACGGATTTTCACCATTATCCTCCCTTCTTCCATCATCAGCGTAATAAGGATTAAGATCCCGCCTTGGACGATTCACCAACTTTCTCCTTTCCATTTCTCGACGCAAAACTGTTCGTTTCTTCAATTCTTCCGGTCTCGGTCATAGCAAGTAGAGTTCTAAGCGGACTAGCAAGAACCATAACGAGGGCAGCCTCAACAGTCGCGTGTTCAGATTGTGAATTTTGTTTCGTCTCTCCACTTCATCGCCACATGTCAGTTTGCCATTGGATTCAGTAAAGAACTGCATACCATGTCAGCCTACGATGCGGTGTATCCGCAGCCAATCATGAGGAATCGCCCCATATGCGGTACAAGCAATTACTGGCGCTGTTGCAACGTAATAAGTCCATTCTTGAGCACATGGCACAGCAGCTATGGGTGCGGTAGGCTTAAGTTCTTCATCTTTTTCAGCAGCGACGTCCGTGGACATCACCAATTTGCTGTCAGCATATCTTTTTCCGGCTATTTCTGTTAGGGTCATCCGATCAAGCGCTGAGCAGCGGCTTGTCCGAGAGAGGAAACCAAAAAACGGATGTGGGATCGACAACCCATATGAATGAATCTCCTTCCTCGGCGTGTCTAAATCAAAAGGAGACGACTCTGACATGTCTTTTTTCCACAGTCCGTCGTTGTCCGTCTGCAGCTCCCGCCCTAAGGCGCTACCATTGCTGATGCGAGAGTGCATGGAACTTTACCGGGTCAAGCTCGAAGTCGCGAAGCAAGTTCCCCTCTTTTTCTTCATCCGACCTTCCTTGGGCTCCGCTGATCGACTCGAACCAGTGTTCTCCTTTCCTTTTCTGACTGGCAATGAGTCGTGGAGAAAGAGGGTTTTGGTCGATTCAAACAAACCCTTTTCGAGTTCAAACGAGATCTCTCGCCAGCCCTTAGTAAGCCCCAATCATGTTCGTGATCGAGTGTTGGCGGCTATGTGTTCGAGCTATCAACACGAGATTTAGGAGAGGAGACAAAAAAGAACAATCCCGTTTCGAGTCCCGAGTAGACGCGTGCATGAGGGGATTAAACGTACGTTCTCGCATCGTCGAGAAGGACATGCGTTGTCTCGGCAACCGGGATATAAAAAAGTTACTTTAAAGTTCAGATGAACCTCTTGAATCAAGTGTTCTTGAGCTCGAGAGCTGAGTCCCTTCCACACTTGAGTTGCTTTAAACTGGACCCTCTCAAATTAAAAAGATGGGCTTTCGGTTTGTAGCAATGTTTGAATCTAATCTACATAGAAATAGAGGAAAAATTATTTTTTTTTGGTAAATATCAGAGGAAAAATTATTCAAAAGTACTAAATTTATAGTAATTGTATCAATTGAATAAAAAATTTTCCAGTTTTTTTTTATCGATTAAGTTTTCAACCATTTGTACCAACATAGTTTGTTCGATCAATTTTGATCGAAAATTAATGACATAGGCGTTCACCGTCATATGTGGTGAACAAAATTATTAATAATTAAATATATTTTATAATTTTTACTTTTCCTTCCTTTTTTTCTGTTGAATCATGGCCGGCAAGAGTCGTCAGAGTTCACCGGCCTTGTTTGGATTCTATCAATGTAATAAAAAACCATCAAACATATTCTTCATTCCTTCTCTAACCATCTTTTCTTCACTTCAGTTTCTTCATTTCTCCTCTTTTGAAACTAACTAAATGTGTGATATCTCAAGTTCCGGCCATTTCGGATACGAGAGGCCATATGGAGTGATAAGTCAACACCCAGCCCCAAGTGATCTCCAACTTGTATGGTTAATGAGAACTCCTGCATGGGCTGGGCTAGGTTGTTACATATGGTATCAAAAGAGGACAACCTCCAACAAACGTGTAATTCGTGGAAGGACTGGGCTAGTAGGATTACATGGTCATCCCGATTCACGGGGCTTCAACTGGGAAGGATGTCTTTCCAAAGAGGAA
Source organism: Melaleuca quinquenervia (assembly GCA_030064385.1). Taxonomy (NCBI): domain Eukaryota; kingdom Viridiplantae; phylum Streptophyta; class Magnoliopsida; order Myrtales; family Myrtaceae; genus Melaleuca; species Melaleuca quinquenervia. Next base: position 97,411 of record CM057718.1, on the reverse strand, counting down.
GAATGGACCATCCAAATTGCACGGCGTCCTGTTTATCATCCATCCAAGGAGAAGTTTGAGAATATTATTCAAGATATGGAATTAGCATTTTCAGGATTTTGAGAAGATGGCAAACAATATTTTTCCACGGAGGTATCAAATTGTCGGATGTCTTCCGCCCCCATGCATGGAAAAATGAATTATGGTAAGAAATCGCTTGTGCAAAGACGGAAACTGTCGAAAACTCGTGATGTTGACGGGAGTGCCTTCTCATCTTTTGACACCGATCCACTCGGAAGTAATAAATGGATCTTGAAGGTCATCCTTTTCATTTTCTGGTTTCCGTACGTCCAACAACTTTGTCCATGTGAAAAGCAAATAGCAACCAAATTAAAGGTGGTGGTAAAACTCCCCACGGCATCGGTACCGCGTGGCTGATATCAGCGGTGAATACGGGAGCATTCGCAAGATCGTACATATGAAGCACTCGGTTGAGGAGAGGTAATCATAGAGGAATTGATGGATTCTCCCATATTTACCAGCACATGGACTTTGTATTATGACTGTTGACCCGATGTATCAGAGTTGTAGTATTCCGGAAGAAATTTGCTTAGGAGTTTTTTTTTTTTCTTTTTCAAAGGGGACAATAGTGGGGCAGGACGATAAATATGTTTCTTCAAAAGAGTGCTTGAGGATCACTATATATTGATAAATGCCACCAATAGAAAAGCTCTCCATCAATCTCGGGACAAACTATTACAAATGGAGAATATCGATCTCATAAGCCCTTGTGGCACTATCCAAAAAATCCCGAGCATTTGGCAACTAATGTACATGCTCAATTTCAAGGAGAAAGAAGCTTTCCACAGATTTGCAGTGAAGCCACCATCCATTGGCGCTTCAAGTTCAATCGTCGGAATCGATCGAGATCATTGAAGAGGAACTTTCCAACAACGTCTATCAAAACCATAGAAAACAAGAAGAAGACAACGACGAATTCCTTAACCGCCTTCCCAAAACCTACGCGTCGTTTCATATTACCGACTTGGCGAGATGACCCAGTTACTTCCACGACGCTGAAGGTCCTGGCAACCGAATCAAGGGTTACATTATGGGAAAAGTTGAAGGACAGGGTGAATCTTGGCGTGATACGTAACTGCTGTCGCTCCAGAGTAGTGGAGGCCACAGGTGGCCAACAAACCAGTGAATCTGCTGGAAGATAATAATGACAAGATTGATGAGTCTTACGTTGTTGATCTGTTTGTGCGAGCATCAAACACTCCAGCCATGAAGATGTATGAAAAGATTGGATACGTAATTTATACAAGGATGCTAGGTTGTTATTCTGGTGAAGAAGATGCTTTAGATATGAGAAAAGCATTATCTCGGGATGTCAAGAAGAAGTCCATCGCTCCCCTCAAACGGCCAGTAACTCCTGATGAGTACGACTAGAGGCGTCCATCTACTTGCGGACGAGGATGATCATTAGTATTCTACCTCTCTGGATGATTGCAGGATAAATCTAAGTAGGGCTTACGAGGTGATAATATTTGACGTCGACTGTATCCCTTCAACTGATATGCAGGCGAGGGGGCGTGCTTGGCGTATTGGTCAGACACGGGTTGTAACGGTACAAAGATTGATTCTTGAGGAGTAGAGGGAGTCAAATCTGTAGGGAGAATAACATGGTCTGGGGCTCCGAGGGTGGAGCGTGATTCTACTGTTGAAGCAATGAATGAAATTGTGGAAGTTTAGGGAGGCGTTGATAAGGTCTTCCAACTTGGACAACCGCCAAGTAAAATTTCGTCAACCGCCAAGAGAGAGAGAGACTGCAGAGTGCAGACAGAGGGAGAGGGAAAGCAAAGCAAAATTTCGTCACTGCTTCTTCCTCACAGTTCGCCTCTTCATTCTTGCTGTTTCTTTATAGATTTCTTGGCAAAGGCTATTTCTTAGCCATAACTGTTATTAACCACAGGCAAGATCTCTCTCTCTCTCTCTCTCTCTCTCTCTCTCTCTCTCTCTCTCTCTCTCCATCTGTCTTCAGAAGTTGTTTGCTTTTCCCTCAAATGAGCTGGTGATAGATTCTTTGATTGCTTCCTTGATGTGATTTCGAGCCCTAGCTCTCTTCTTGCTTGGTTTAAATGATGTGGGTACGGACAAAAATCGACGCTTGAGTCCTTCCGCGTCAGAAAAATTGAAGTTACACTTTTTTTTTTGTATCGAATATATTGAAATGGGTACGCTGCTAAATGCTGTGCATGTGAAAAAGGAAAGGAAAAAGAAAGTGATTTTCACTCGACCGAGCAGAGTATGACTGTTTGGATTTGAATTTGATGCTGTCGGTGTTCTCATTTTAAATGTGTGACTTTGATCACGCCGTGCTTGGGGATTTTTAATAGAATTGGAAGTGATTCTTAATGGGTTTTATGTCCTTACTTGAAAAGGGCGCTTGTGTTGTTTAGTGTTGATTATCGTAAATCTTCTCGATGTTAATTGGCGTAAAAAATATTCTTCCTTATCTGCTTGAAATCGAGACCTGACGCGCCAATTATTCTGTATTGTTATTTCAATCTACTCTTTCCTGATTTATAGCAAAAGTGGCAAAAATTTCTTGTTTGTTAGCTGGATTTGCTCTTGGTAGAATATTCTGCTTGGAGTTGCTCACTTTGTAGTTCTTTTAAGTTCTCCCCAACAGGGTAGTCGCTTCATTGTCTCGTTGCTTCGCCTGAGTAGCTTACTATCTGGTACTATTGTTTGAACTTGGCGATCAGGATGTGTTGTACAAGCGCTGTATTTTGCAATCTTGTGAATGATCGATTTGATATATTCGTTGTGTGTAATACATGGCCCTTCAGAACTTTTCCATTCACTGGCCTTATAATTCTAATTGTATGTTTGTTATCTATCGCCAGATGTAAATGGATCCTGTAATCTAAAGCAGCTTGTATGTCTCTGGCTGTTTCTGTACAAGTGATGCCTGAGCGGTTGTATTTCAAAGATTCTCTGATTTCTGACTATTTGGTGGTACATTCAGAGACTGGAGCCAGAGAAGAAAAGGATTATATACGGAGGGAGGCGCAGAAAGAGGTTTGGAATGCCTGAAGACTATGGATGGGAGGGAGAGTAATGGGAATGGTTCAGAGAAGGTGATCCCTTCTTGTTGCTTAAAGGCTAGGGCCTCCGCCCCTGAGCTTGATGCGAAATGCCACTCCACTGTTGTTTCAGGGTGGTTTTCGGAGTTCAAAACTTTTGCCGGTCTGTTTGTTGACTCTCACCGTTTGTACCTTTGATGTTTTAGTCCAATGCTCAGGTTTTAGATTATTTGATTATTAGGTCTTCTCTGTTGGACCAACATCTGATTATCAGGTCAATTAAGAATTTTATAAAATATATTGTACATGGGGTTTTGGGGGCATAAGCCAAGTAGGAGTTTATATTGACACTTCTCCGATTTTGATCTCTGCAGCAAATGAAGCTGGCAAATAGGTTTACTTCAACAACCCAATGTGGCCAGGTGCTATTGGTCTCTGTCCTTATAATTTGCAAGATTTATCTCCTACTGTTATTCTTTTCCTGATGGCGAATTGTTGACTCGTGGAGAGTCTCTCAACCACGAGCATTTTAGAGATTGAGGATCTGCAGCATTATATCAAGGAGTAGGGGACTTTGATTGTTATTTTTGTATATATAGCACAGTTGAGGTCATCTCAAATTGTGACTCGAAAACATACCTTTTTACTCTGCTGCCGCTTCTGCAAATACTCTGTCTTTGATTTATTATCTACTTTAGAACTTATCGTCCTCATGACAAGGGCCATATTCCCTACTTGTAGTACTCTCGTTCCTTCTTAAATTGTCGAATCTAGATATTTTCAACTCCCCAAGAAGACAAAAAGCCCAATTCTTGTCCCAAAAACCAACTGCTGCTACATTTCCCCATAATCAGGACATCAAATGCACACCAGAACTAACTGCATCTGCGCTTGGCAATCAAACCCAATTACTTACTATCTTCCAAACTTCAAATAAGTACAAGGATTTTTGTATTACACAATTACTAGCCTAGTAAGAAATAGAAGAGGAAAGGGATTCCTCTATACATATTGGATCTGATACAACAGGTAAGGAGTGGTAGCGCATCAACGTTTTTCAGGCTAATTCACGGTAGAGAGTTCCTACATTTAACGTATGCCTTCTCGATCGCAGATTTATTTATCTTTCAACCGTTTGACCTCCATTTCAGTCGAGGAGAGATGACGTATTACATCAAAGGGCACTCAAACTTATTCTGCAATAACTTCTAGATCCGGGTTCCAGAATCTTCCCCGCATGGTCGCAGCATCCCCTGAACCAGAGGAAACAAAAGGATTTTTCGGCATGATGGGGCACTCATCTCCCTCCAACATCTGAACCACCACTTTCATGGGAGGCCGATCAGCTGGGTACCAGTGAATGCACCAGAGCCCAACGATTGCCAGTTTCCTGGCAATCTTATGGTCACCGTCCTCTCGGATTCGTATTTCAAGCTCTTCACCCTTATTCAGATGGTTATAGACCCACTGCGGGAAGTACATCTGGCTCATGTCCTTTGCGTTCACGTCCACGTTTTTCCTCCCTCCGACCATTTCGAGCAGCAGCATTCCGAAGCTGTACACGTCTGACTTAGAGGACACGCTTCCAAAGTTCCTGGAGAAGACTTCCGGGGCGATGTAGCCCATGGTACCTCTGGCCGCAGTCATGGACACCGCACTTTGCTCCTTGGAACATAACTTTGCCAGACCGAAATCTGCAATCTTAGGAGTGAAGCTGTCATCCAGCAAGATATTGTGCGGCTTGATGTCGAAATGGAGGATCCTATGATCACACCCCTGGTGAAGATACTCTATGCCTTTGGCTACTCCGAGAGCGATGTCGTGGAGCCTCTCCCAACTAAGGGAAGAGTCAAGAGCGTCTTCGCCAGGAAATATGAACTTCTCCAGAGACTCGTTCGGCAGGAACTCGTACACCAAGGCTCTTCGGAATCCATCAGCACAGAAACCGACCATCCGAACCACATTAACGTGATGAATCCTTCCCATCGTGCCCACTTCGTTGATGAACTCCTCACCTTTTCCAAATGAATTGTCCAGCATCTTCACAGCGACGAAAATCTCATCCGAAAGCTTTCCTTTATAGACCGTTCCATAAGCCCCCTGGCCTAGTTTCTCCCCGAAGTCATTGGTTATCCTCTTGATGTCGTTGTAGGAGTAACGGGTCGGCTTGAGGGCCTCATAGTCATGCAAGAAGGTCTCAATCTTGAGTCGGAATGCTTTATCTCTTCTTTTTTCGTTGAGGACATAGCCGAGTGCAATCAATCCAGCAAGAACGGCAAAAGAGCCCATAACTTCCCCCACGATTTTTCTTGATATACCTGCAGAATCGGAGAATTTAGAACTTAAGCTTCCACAAAGTTTGTGTTAATGATCATATAACTAGAAGCAAACCCCTCAAAACTAGATGTATCAGCTTTACTTGACACCGTGAGCGATCGTCGTTTCAGGACATCAAATAATTTTCCATAATTCTTTCCATAATTTTTGGCTATCGGGATCCGGATAATGACACAGATGCTTCCTAAATACATGTACTCCCTGGCCTTTCAATTTGTTCAATGTGGTTTGTCAGCTTCCTATTCAAACCGGTCACTGGACGGTTGCATAAAAATATGTTAAATATTCTTATTCAATTAATTTGAGTTCAAGGATCCTATTGAAAATATTTTACAATTCGGGAATTAATTTGAATATGTACAAAAAATTCTAGAACAAATTGAAAATTTACGGACTGTATTACACGTTGGGTCAAAATTCATGAACCACGTTGAACAACTTGAAAACGCAATAGAATAAAAGTGCATCCATTCACATAAAAGTGATCTTAGTTTCGCAGAGACCCTATTTCTTGTGTAGAAACTCTGATTCTTTTTCCCCTGCGCTCCATGGATCTTATCTTTACAAAAGATAAACTTGATGAATTTCAACAAGCGTAAGTCAAAAAGCAACTTTGCGATGTCCATCGCCAGGAGTTTAAAAGCTTTGGAATGAGAGGCCTAAATAAAAGAACTAGAGCATCGACAATCACTTAAACTACCAAGCGAAAATGCAGGGAGTCAAGCAAAGTCCCATGAAACATAAAAGGTTTCGTAACAGATAAACGCATGCTCCCTCGACTAGGATTTAGAGCAATACCTTTATGTCCTCTAGGATGCCTGGTGCAGTAGGTGTGGCTCCCGTTCCATAGACACTCCGCATTTTGCTTTATACACTGCTCGCAGCCCGGCTCGTCCCAGGACAAATGAACCTTGTCCATCATGCTGTCGATCTGCATAGGAAGCAAGTCGACGCTTCCGCTCCTCCTCTCGCAGGACACCAGCGGCGAGTCTCCGACGTAGCTTTCGGACTCGACGGCGTATACATAGTACGATCCGGGCTGGCTCTGGCAACTCACCCGGGTCATGCTCTTCCTCTCGGGCGGCGGGCACTTGAACAGGGTATAGTTGTAGAGCCCGTCCGAGTACGATTCTTTTTGCACCCTTTGGTAGGAGAGGCGAGAGAGACTGAGGTTCGCCAGCAGCAAGGGAAGGCACCCTTTGGGGTCCTGCACGAGGACCGACTGGTTGTCGTAGAGGATGGACTTGACGAAGAGCGATCGTTGGGTGTGTGGGAGGGAAAGCAGAGTGTTCCCATCCTTGTCGCAGGACAGGCCGAAGTCCCGATGATATCTGCAGTTGGGAGGTTGGCCTTCGAGCCAGAACGGGAATCGGATCGGCGGCCCGTGGGGGGAGCAGTGTTTGAGGGGGCAAGGGTCAGGGGAAGGGACAGCGAGGTCGGCAGTCCCATCTGCGAAGCAGAGGAATAAGAGGAAGAGGGAGGGAATAGAAGAGAGCATGGAGGATGTGTTGGGGTTGATGGATCAGAGGCGATATGCGATGCTCTGCGGTTTACTGATGATGGGTCGACTGGTTGGTTGATAGACAGGCGGATATGAAGACGACATGAACCTCCTTCCTCGGCTTGTCTAAATCAAGGAGTGGACTTGGACTTGGACTTTTCAAAGTCCTCGTTGTTTGTTTGTCTTGTTTTTATTTCTAACCGTCCGATTAAAATCGGCCGGCCAGATCCAATTCCAGTGCATGGAACCTCACTTGGACTCTGGAAGCAACTTCCTCCCTTCTTTCCTCGCTTTGACCATTCCTTGGGTAGACTCTCTTTTTCTTCATTCGGGCACGACTTTTGTTTTCCCAAGGAAAAGGAAAAAAAAAAAGGGATTAAGCCATAAGAAGAAGCGTATTCGCGGGGCGTTGATGGATTGTTTCTAAAGCTCAATTGAGAATTCTCCATGAGCCAAGCCGAAGCCGGGCCTCTGATCACGCATCACCAAGCGTCGTGCTCGGCGTGACACAGAATGCAGTGGTTGGTGTTGCGATCGAGCCATTAACGCAGGAGTAAAAAAGGGGAAAACTGCCCCTACGATTCCCCCGACATGTGGGAGTGGATTGAATGCGCAATACGAAGGCCTAATTTCGTGCATCATCAAGTATGACTGTTTCAGTAGTCGGAATATGAGAGAAGTCTTATAAAGTTCAGACAAGTCCTCACAAAATCAAATGTATGGCATTTGGATTCGTATTGATATTCCCTCTTTGTGTTTTTGGCTCTCACGCATGACATTCAACTCAAAACTAAAAGGGTTACTCGTCCACGGCCTTCCTTTTTCTAAACAGCGTCCAAGATTGAGATCTGGGTTTGTTTTATTTCCCCTTTTCTCCGACAATTTAAGAAAAATGAGGAGAGAACATAAAACGGAAAGAAAATCGTAGATGTCCGAGAATGATTTCCAAATCCTCTCAGCGAATTTGGTGTCCAACAAGATATGTTCCTTTTCAGCCAAAGACTAGTTTCACTCATTACAATCTTGCATTGTCCGTCTGAGTTAATGTTGAAAGGACCTCTGAATTTGAGATGAGAAAGTTACATTGAAATTTCCGAGGAGCACTCGAATGTCAATATATTGAAAAATATCGATTAACGCGCCTATTAATAGTCATGTTGACGAAAAGCTCCCGCTCTGGTCATACAAACTTTATTGGCATACATTCCTTTCTATTTTTTTTTGTCAGCATAAAATCAAAAGATAACATTAGATTAACACAATTGCCAATCCAAAATAACAATCCGTGATAGCAAACCGCAACATAGTTGTGATAAAATTAAACAAAAAGAGTTTAAAACATAAAAAATTCTTGAAGATTTGAAATTTTGTATTTGATGGGAAGGGTTGATCACGATCTAGAACGAGAGGGGTCGGATTCTGAAGGTTGAGAACTTGGTTCTTCACAGCCAAACAACAAAAATGGATTCACGCCTGCACGAACGACATGGTAGCATTCAAGATTTAGCATAGATTCTTCAATTAGCTTCATATGTGGAGACATCGGTATGAGAAGTTTTGGGTCTGCGACAATTGATAATAATTGTGTAGAACGATATATATTTCAGTGGGAAATGGTTGTGAGAACCATGTGATCGTTTGGCTCTTTTAAAATCTGAAATACCAGAAAAGGTTCTGTCAACAAAATCAGGGCTAACATCAATCGGTACAAACTCCAAGTGTTTGACCCCAATAATTTCAGCAACGTCTGAAGCATGAACGTTGTATGCCTCATCATGACGGTGAATTAGATGGTATACCGAGAGAAGAATGACCGATCTGAGTATAAATATGCTGCAAGGACAGGATCGGTTTTGCAAGTGAGAGCACTGAAGCTTTGCAGAGAAAGTTGAGCAAAGTAACGTTGAATATGGACTCCAAAGTTAATCAACAGTACGATGACTAATCACTCCTCTGTGCAATAGTAAACTGAAACGTTCTAAATATTTCTTCAATCTAAACAACCTTCCTTTTAAACTGCCTCCAGCAACAAAAGACATCCAAAATTTTCCCGAAATTATTGAACGGAATTTCATCATTATCCTCCCTTCTTCCATCATCAGCGTAATAAGGATTAAGATCCCGCCTTGGACGATTCACCAACTTTCTCCTTTCCCTTTCTCGACGCAAAACTGTTCGTTTCTTCAATTCTTCCGGTCTCGGTCATAGCAAGTAGAGTTCTAAGCGGACTAGCAAGAACCATAACGAGGGCAGCCTCAACAGTCGCGTGTTCAGATTGTGAATTTTGTTTCGTCTGTCCACTTCATCGCCACATGCCAGTTTGCCATTGGATTCAGCAAAGAACTGCATACCATGTCAGCCTACGATGCGGTGTATCCGCAGCCAATCATTAGGAATCGCCCCATATGCGGTACAAGCAATTACTGGCGCTGTTGCAACGTAATAAGTCCATTCTTGAGCACATGGCACTGCAGCTATGGGTGCGGTAGGCTCAAGTTCTTCATCTTTTTCAGCAGCTATGTCCGTGGGCATCACCAATTTGCTGTCAGCATATCTTTTTCCGGCTATTTCTGTTAGGGTCATGTCCAAATCTCCGATCAAGCGCTGAGCAGCGGCTTGTCCGAGAGAGGAAACCAAAAAACGGATGTTGGATCGACAACCCATATGAATGAATCTCCTTCCTCGGCGTGTCTAAATCAAAAGGAGACGACTCTGACATGTCTTTTTTCCACAGTCCGTCGTTGTCCGTTTGCGCCTCCCGCCCTAACGCGCTACCATTGCTGATGCGAGAGTGCATGGAACTTTACCGGGTCAAGCTCGAAGTCGCGAAGCAAGTTCCCCTCTTTTTCTTCATCCGACCATCCTTGGGCTCCGCTGATCGAGTCGAACCAGTGTCCTCCTTTCCTTTTCTAACTGGCAATGAGTCGTGGAGAAAGAGGTTTTTGGTCGATTCAAACAAACCCTTTTCGAGTTCAAACGAGATCTCTCGCCAGCCCTTAGTAAGCCCCAATCATGTTCGTGATCGAGTGTTGGCGGCGATGTGTTCGAGCTATCAACACGAGATTTAGGAGAGGAGACAAAAAAGAACAACCCCGTTTCGAGTCCCGAGTAGACGCGTGCATGAGGGGATTAAACGTACGTTCTCGCATCATCGAGAAGGACATGCGTTGTCTCGGCAACCGCGGTATAAAAAAGTTACTTTAAAGTTCAGATGAACCTCTTGAATCAAGTGTTCTTGAGCTCGAGAGCTGAGTCCCTTCCACATTTGAGTTGCTTTAAACTGGAGCCTCTCAAATTAAAAAGATGGGCTTTTGGTTTGTACCAATGTTTGAATCTAATCTACATAGAATCAGAGAAAAAATCATTCAAAAAAGTACTAAATCTATCGTAATTGTATCAATTGAATAACAAATTTTCCATTTTTTTTTCTCGATTCAGTTTTCAACCATTTGTACCAACATAGTTTGTTCGACCAATTTTGATTGAAAATTAATGACACAGGCGTTGACCGTCTTATGTGGTGGACAAAATTATTAATAATTAAATATATTTTATAATTTTTACTTTTCCTACCTTTTTTTTCTGTTGAATCATGGCCGGCAAGAGTCGTCAGAGTTCACCGGCCTTGTTTGGATTCTATCAATGTAATATAAAACCATCAAACATATTCTTCATTCCTTCTCTAACCATCTTTTCTTCACTTCAGTTTCTTCATTTCTCCTCTTTTGAAACTAACTAAATGTGTGATATCTCAAGTTCCGGCCATTTCGGATACGAGAGGCCATATTGAGTGATAAGTCAACACCCAGCCCCAAGTGATCTCCAACTTGTATGGTTAATCAGAACTCCTGCATGGGATGGGCTAGGTTGTTACATATGGTATCAAAATAGGACAACCTCCAACAAATGTGTAATTCGTGGAAGGACTGGGCTAGTAGGATTACATGGTCATCCCGATTCACGGGGCTTCAACTGGGAAGGATGTCTTTCCAAAGCGGAAGAATGGACCATCCAAATTCCACGGCGTCCTGTTTATCATCCATCCAAGGAGAAGTTTGAGAATATTATTCAAGATATGGAATTAGCCTTTTCAGGATTTTGAGAAGATGGCAAACAATATTTTTCCACGGAGGTATCAAATTGTCGGATGTCTTCCGCCCCCATGCATGGAAAAATAGTGGGGCAGGACGATAAATATGTTTCTTCAAAAGAGTGCTTGAGGATCACTATATATTGATAAATGCCACCAATAGAAAAGCTCTCCATCTATCTCAGGACAAACTATTACAAATGGAGAATATCGATCTCATAAGCCCTTGTGGCACAATCCAAAAAATCCCGAGCATTTGGCAACTAATGTACATGCTCAATTTCAAGGAGAAAGAAGCTTTCCCCAGATTTGCAGTGAAGCCACCATCCATTGGCGCTTCAAGTTCAATCGTCGGAATCGATCGAGATCATTGAAGAGGAACTTTCCAACAACGTCTATCAAAACCATGGAGTACAAGAAGAAGACAACGACGAATTCCTTAACCGCCTTCCCAAAACCTACGCGTCGTTTCATATTACCGACTTGGCGAGATGACCCAGTTACTTCCACGACGCTGAAGGTCCTGGCAACCGAATCAAGGGTTACATTATGGGAAAAGTTGAAGGACAGGGTGAATCTTGGCGTGATACGTAACTGCTGTCGCTCCAGAGTAGTGGAGGCCACAGGTGGCCAACAAACCAGTGAATCTGCTGGAAGATAATAATGACAAGATTGATGAGTCTTACGTTGTTGATCTGTTTGTGCGAGCATCAAACACTCCAGCCATGAAGATGTATGAAAAGATTGGATACGTAATTTATACAAGGATGCTAGGTTGTTATTCTGGTGAAGAAGATGCTTTAGATATGAGAAAAGCATTATCTCGGGATGTCGAGAAGAAGTCCATCGCTCCCCTCAAACGGCCAGTAACTCCTGATGAGTACGACTAGAGGCGTCCATCTACTTGCGGACGAGGATGATCATTAGTATTCTACCTCTCTGGATGATTGCAGGATAAATCTAAGTAGGGCTTACGAGGTGATAATATTTGACGTCGACTGTACCCCTTCAACTGATATGCAAGGAGGGGGCGTGCTTGGCGTATTAGTCAGACACGGGTTGTAACGGTACAAAGATTGATTCTTGAGGAGTAGAGGGAGTCAAATCTTTAGGGAGAATAACATGGTCTGTGGCTCCGAGGGTGGAGCGTGATTCTACTGTTGAAGCAATGAATGAAATTGTGGAAGTTTAGGGAGGCGTTGATAAGGTCTTCCAACTTGGACAACCGCCAAGTAAAATTTCGTCAACCGCCAAGAGAGAGAGAGACTGCAGAGTGCAGACAGAGGGAGAGGGAAAGCAAAGCAAAATTTCGTCACTGCTTCTTCCTCACAGTTCGCCTCTTCATTCTTGCTGTTTCTTTATAGATTTCTTGGCAAAGCCTATTTCTTAGCCATAACTGTGGGTACGGACAAAAATCGACGCTTGAGTCCTTCCGCGTCAGAAAAATTGAAGTTACACTTTTTTTTTTTTGTATCGAATATATTGAAATGGGTACGCTGCTAAATGCTGTGCATGTGAAAAAGGAAAGGAAAAAGAAAGTGATTTTCACTCGACCGAGCAGAGTATGACTGTTTGGATTTGAATTTGATGCTGTCGGTGTTCTCATTTTAAATGTGTGACTTTGATCACGCCGTGCTTGGGGATTTTTAATAGAATTGGAAGTGATTCTTAATGGGTTTTATGTCCTTACTTGAAAAGGGCGCTTGTGTTGTTTAGTGTTGATTATCGTAAATCTTCTCGATGTTAATTGGCGTAAAAAATATTCTTCCTTATCTGCTTGAAATCGAGACCTGACGCGCCAATTATTCTGTATTGTTATTTCAATCTACTCTTTCCTGATTTATAGCAAAAGTGGCAAAAATTTCTTGTTTGTTAGCTGGATTTGCTCTTGGTAGACTATTCTGCTTGGAGTTGCTCACTTTGTAGTTCTTTCAAGTTCTCCCCAACAGGGTAGTCGCTTCATTTTCTGGTGGCTTCGCCTGAGTAGCTTACTATCTGGTACTATTGTTTGAACTTGGCGATCAGGATGTGTTGTACAAGCGCTGTATTTTGCAATCTTGTGAATGATCGATTTGATATATTCGTTGTGTGTAATACATGGGCCTTCAGAACTTTTCCATTCACTGGCCTTATAATTCTAATTGTATGTTTGTTATCTATCGCCAGATGTAAATGGATCCTGTAATCTAAAGCCGCTTGTGTGTCTGTGGCTGTTTCTGTACAAGTGATACCTGGGCTGTTGTATTTTAAAGATTCTCCGATTTCTGACTATTTGGTGGTACATTCAGAGACTGGAGCCAGAGAAGAAAAGGATTATATACGGAGGGAGGCGCAGAAAGAGGTTTGGAATGCCTGAAGACTATGGATGGGAGGGAGAGTAATGGGAATGGTTCAGAGAAGGTGATCCCTTCTTGTTGCTTAAAGGCTAGGGCCTCCGCCCCTGAGCTTGATGCGAAATGCCACTCCACTGTTGTTTCAGGGTGGTTTTCGGAGTTCAAAACTTTTGCCGGTCTGTTTGTTGACTCTCACCGTTTGTACCTTTGATGTTTTAGTCCAATGCTCAGGTTTTAGATTATTTGATTATTAGGTCTTCTCTGTTGGACCAACATCTGATTATCAGGTCAATTAAGAATTTTATAAAATATATTGTACATGGGGTTTTGGGGGCATAAGCCAAGTAGGAGTTTATATCGACACTTCTCCGATTTTGATCTCTGCAGCAAATGAAGCTGGCAAAGAGGTTTACTTCAACAACCCAATGTGGCCAGGTGCTATTGGTCTCTGTCCTTATAATTTGCAAGATTTATCTCCTACCGTTATTCTTTTCCTGATGGCGAATTGTTGACTCGTGGAGAGTCTCTCAACCACGAGCATTTTAGAGATTGAGGATCTGCAGCATTATATCAAGGAGTAGGGGACTTTGATTGTTATTTTTGTATATATAGCACAGTTGAGGTCATCTCAAATTGTGACTCGAAAACATACCTTTTTACTCTGCTGCCGCTTCTGCAAATACTCTGTCTTTGATTTATTATCTATTTTAGAACTTATCGTCCTCATGACAAGGGCCATATTTAGGGGTGTGCATGGTCCGGGTTGGGCCGGTCCCGTGCTCAACCCGAGGACCGACCCGCACAGTGTCGGTCCTCAATTTTTAGGACCGTGGACCGACCCGTCAAGCTTGGGACCGAGGACCGGACCGACCCTATCGGTCCGGTCCGGTCCCAGGGTCAACCCGGGACCGCAAAATTTTTCGCATAAGTATCGCGAAATGCCCGATATCAACTAAATGCAAAAGCTTTAGACCTAAAGACAATATCATAAAAATTAAATTCAAAAACGAGTTGATAGAGGGGTTAGGGATTCAATCTCTCCTACTTTTGATATTGTCTAAGTATGATGAGATGTGAACTATTGCAATCTATCGAAAAAAGCTTGTAATAGAATCTCACGTGTACAACCCATTGGACAAAAAAAATTTGATCTCAACAGAGACTGGACAGGACACAGTATCTTGGCTACCTTCTAAAGAGGAGCATAATCATGACGGGCGAGCGGTGGCCGTCGGTCGAGGCGAGCGGTGGCCATTGGGTCGAGGCGAGCTGTGGCCGTCGATTGAGCAGGTGAGTGGGCGTCGTCGATCGAGCGGGCGGGCGTCAGTCGAGGCGAGCGATGGCCGTTGGGTCGAGCAGGCGAGCGAGCAAGCGGTGGCCGTTGGTTGGGCAAGCCGCTGCGAGCGAGCGACGGGAGCTGCGACCGAGCGACAAGAGCTGCGGAGAAGGGAGGATGAGCGACGACAAGCCGGCAGCGACGGTGAGCCGATGGTGAGCCACTGAGCCGGCAGCAATTCCGGAGGCGGTCGAGCATCTTCCAGATGTGGTCTTCAAGAAAAGAAATTAAGGCAATAATGAATGAATACTTCAAGGCCGTGACTCCTGTCCTTTTACGCTTATGCAGTCGCACGCTCAAGCAAGCACAACTCAAAAAGTCAAAAGCAAGGCAAGCAAGACAAAAGGGCCGCGTTAGGTGGACTGGACTGGAGGGCCATGTGTGTTTTGCTTTTGTGTTGGGCGATTTTGGGCTGTGGGTGTGGCCCATTGGCCCATGGATTTGGGTTTTGAAAATAATAAATTAAGGGAGGTGAATGAAATGGGCTTATAAAAAATAATTAATATTTACTATATATATAATGCCGGGTTGGTCCGGGTTGGACCAACCCGACCTCCTAGGACCGAGGACCAACCCGTACAGTACCGGGTTAGGGATTTTAGGACCGAGGACCGACCCGTTCGACTCAAAAACCCGACCAGGACCGGCCGGGTTGGGCCGGTCCAGGGCCGGTCCAGGGTCGACCCTGGACCGCTGCACACCCCTAGCCATATTCCCTACTTGTAGTACTCTCGTTCCTTCTTAAATTGTCGAATCTAGATATTTTCAACTCCCCAAGAAGACAAAAAGCCCAATTCTTGTCCCAAAAACCAATTGCTGCTACATTTCCCCATATTCAGGACATCAAATGCACACCAGAACTAACTGCATCTGCGCTTGGCAATCAAACCCAATTACTTACTATCTTCCAGACTTCAAATATGTACAAGGATTTTTGTATTACACAATTACTAGCCTAATAAGAAATAGAAGAGGAAAGGAATTCCTCTATACGTATTGGATCTGATAGAACAGGTAAGGAGTGGTAGCGCATCAACGTTTTTCAGGCTATTTCACGGTAGAGAGTTCCTACATTTAACGTATGCCTTCTCGATCTCCGATTTATTTATCTTTCAACTGTTTGACCTCCATTTCAGGCGAGGAGAGATGACGTATTACATCAAAGGGCACTCAAACTTATTCTGCAATAACTTCTAGATCCGGGTTCCAGAATCTTCCCCGCATGGTCGCAGCATCCCCTGAACCAGAGGAAACAAAAGGATTTTTCGGCATGATGGGGCACTCATCTCCTTCCAGCATCTGAACCACCACTTTCATGGGAGGCCGATCAGCCGGGTACCAGTGAATGCACCAGAGCCCAACGATTGCCAGTTTCCTGGCAATCTTATGGTCACCATCCTCTCGGATTCGTATTTCAAGCTCTTCACCCTTATTCAGATGGTTAAAGACCCACTGCGGGAAGTACATCTGGCTCATGTCCTTTGCGTTCACGTCCACGTTTTTCCTCCCCCCCACCATTTCGAGCAGCAGCATGCCGAAGCTGTACACGTCTGACTTAGAGGACACGCTTCCAAAGTTCCTGGAGAAGACTTCCGGGGCGATGTAGCCCATGGTACCTCTGGCCGCAGTCATGGACACCGCACTTTGCTCCTTGGAACATAACTTTGCCAGACCGAAATCTGCAATCTTAGGGGTGAAGCTGTCATCCAGCAAGATATTGTGCGGCTTGATGTCGAAATGGAGGATCCTATGATCACACCCCTGGTGAAGATACTCTATGCCTTTGGCTACTCCGAGAGCGATGTCGTGGAGCCTCTCCCAACTAAGGGAAGAGTCAAGAGCGTCTTCGCCAGGAAATATGAACTTCTCCAGAGACTCGTTCGGCAGGAACTCGTACACCAAGGCTCTTCGGAATCCATCAGCACAGAAACCGACCATCCGAACCACATTAACGTGATGAATCCTTCCCATCGTGCCCACTTCGTTGATGAACTCCTCACCTTTTCCAAATGAATTGTCCAGCATCTTCACAGCGACGAAAATCTCATCCGAAAGCTTTCCTTTATAGACCGTTCCATAAGCCCCCTGGCCTAGTTTCTCCCCGAAGTCATTGGTTATCCTCTTGATGTCGTTGTAGGAGTAACGGGTCGGCTTGAGGGCCTCATAGTCATGCAAGAAGGTCTCAATCTTGAGTCGGAATGCTTTATCTCTTCTTTTTTCGTTGAGGACATAGCCGAGTGTAATCAATGCAGCAAGAACGACAAAAGAGCCCACAACTTCCCCCGCGATTTGTCCTGATCTATCTGCAGAATCGGAGAATTAAGAACTTAAGCTTCCGCAAAGTTTGTGTTAATGATCATATAACTAGAAGCAAACCCCTCAAAACTAGCTGTATCAGCTTTGCTTGACACCGTGAGCGACCCTCGTTTCAGGACATCAGATAATTTCCGTGATTATTGGCTATCAGGATCCGAATAATGACACATATGCTCCCTGAATGCATGTACACCCCGAACTTTCAACTTGTTCAATGTGATTCGTGAATTACATATTCGAACCGGTCACTGGACGGCTACATAAAAATATGTTCAATATTCTTATTCAATTAATTTGAGTTCAAGGATCCTATTGAAAATTTTTTACCGTTCAGGAATTATTTTGAACACGTATAAAAAGTTCTAGAACAAATTGAAAATTTATGGGCTGTATTGCACATTGAGTCAAATTTACAGACCACGTTGAATAACATGAAAGTGCATCCATTCACATAAAAGTGATCTTAGTTTCGCAGAGGCCCTATTTCTTGTGTAGAAACTCTGATTCTTTTTCCTCTGCTCTCCATGGATCTTATCTTTACAAAAGATAAACTTGATGAATTTCAACAACCGTAAGTCAAAAAGCAACTTTGCGATGTCCATCACCAGGAGTTTAAAAGCTTTGGAATGAGAGGCCTAAATAAAAGAACTAGAGCAACGACAAGCACTTAAACTAGCCAAGTGAAATGACAGGGAGTCAAGCAAAGTCCTATGAACATAAAAGGTTTCGAAACAGATAAACGCATGCTCCCTCCACTAGGATTTAGAGCAATACCTTTCTGTCCTGTAGGAGGCCCGGTGCAGCAGGTGTGGCTCCCGTTCCATCGACACTCCTCATTTTGCTTCGTGCACTTCTCGCAGCCCAGCTCGTCCCAGTACAATCGAACCTCGTGCATCATTTCCTCGATCGGCATAGGAAGCAAGTCGATGCTTCCGCTCCTCCTCTCGCAGGACACCAGCGGCCAGTCTCCGATGTAGCTTTCGGACCGGACGGCGTAGACATTGTACGACCCTGGCCGGTTCTGGCAACCCACCGGGGTCATGCTGTTCCTCTCGGGCGGCGGGCACTTGAACAGGGTATAGTTGTAGAGCCCGTACGGGTACGATTCTTTCTGCACCCTTGGGTAGGAGAGGCGAGAGAGTCTGAGGTTCGCCAGCAGCAAGGGAAGGCAGCGTTTGGGGTCCTGCACGAGGACCGACCGGTTGTCGTAGCTGATGGACTTGACGATGAGCGATTGTTGGTTGTGTGGGAGGGAAAGCAGAGTTTTACCATCCTTGTCGCAGGACACGACGAAGTTCCGATGATATCTGCAGTTGGGAGGTTGGCGGCCTTCGAGCCAGAACGGGAATCGGATCTGCGGCCCGTCGGAGGAGCAGTGTTTGGGGGGGCAAACGTCAGAGCAAGGGACAGCGAGAGCGGCAGTCCCATCGGCGAAGCAGAGGAATAAGAGGAAGAGGGAGGGAATAGAAGAGAGCATGGAGGATGTTTTGGGGTTAATGGATCAGAGGCGATATGCGATGCTCTGCGGTTTACTGATGATGGGTCGACTGGCTGGTTGATAGACAGGCGGATATGAAGACGACATGAACCTCCTTCCTCGGCTTGTCTAAAATCAAGGAGTGGACTTGGACTTGGACTTTTCAAAGTCCTCGTTGTTTGTTTGTTTTGTTTTTATTTCTAACCGTCCGATTAAAATCGGCCGGCCAGATCCAATTCCAGTGCATGGAACCTCACTTGGACTCTCGAAGCAACTTCCTCCCTTCTTTCCTCGCTTGACCGTTCCTTAGGCGGACTCTGCCCATCGAGCGAGGATACCCACCGGCCGCTCTAAAAAGTAATGGCCGGTTCCCGATTTCATATAAATAGAACTAAGAATTTTCGATCTAATCCCCAATACCGGGATGAAATCGTCCCCCCGAACTGGGCGGGAACTGGACCACCCAATCCAGTCTAATCCGGTGCCCAATTCCAAATGATAGGGAACCGGTCGGTTCAATTTCCGATTCCAAATAGAGGAACCAGGAACCGATCACCCTTATGCATTAGATAGTTTGGGACCAATGGTAGTGGTCACTATGGGGGGCCACTTGGCAGGTGGGGCATAACTTTTATTCTTGCCCATCGAGCTCGACCCACGTTTTCTTTTTCTTCATCAGGCACGACTTTTGTTTTCCCAAGGAAAAGAAAAAAAAATGGGAGGGGGATGGCGGATTAAGCCTTAAGAAGACCCGTATTCGAGGGGCGTCGATGGATTGTTTCTAAGCTCAATTGAGAATTCTCAATGAGCCAAGCCGAAGCCGGGCCTCTGATCACATCACCAAGCGCGTCGTGCCCGGCGTGACGCAGAATGCAGTGGTTGGTGTTGTGATCCAGCCATTAACGGAGGAGTTAAAAAGGGGAAAACTGCCCTTACGATTCCCCCGACATGTGGGAGTGGATTGAATACGCGATACGAAGGCCTGATTTCGTGCATCATCAAGTATGACTGTTTCAGTGGTCGGAATATGAGAGAAGTCTAATAAAGTTCAGACAAGTCCTCACAAAATCAAATGTATGGCATTTGGATTCGTATTGATATTCCCTCTTTGTGTTTTTGGCTCTCACGCATGACATTCAACTCAAAACTAAAAGGGTTGCTCGTCCACAGCCCTCCTTTGAATCTGGGTTTGTTTTATTTCCCCTTTTTTCCGACAAGTTAGGAAAAATGAGGAGAGAACATAAAAGGGAAAGAAAATCGTAGATGTCCGAGAATGATTTCCAAATCCTCTCAGCGAAGTGGGTGTCCAGCAAAATCTGACAATCCGCTCCTTTTCGGCGAAAGACTAGCTTCGCTCATTCCAATTTTGCATTCTCCATCTGAATTAATATTGAAAGGACCTCCAAATTTGATATGAAAGTTATATTGAAATTTCTCAAGAGCACTCGAATGTTAATATATTGAAAAATACCGATTTGCGCGCATATTAAAAGTCATGCTGACAAATAGCTCCTGCTCTAGGCATATAAACTCCATCGGGATGCCTTTATTTCCATTTTTTGTCAGCATAAAATCAAAAGATAACATTAGATTAACACAATTGCCAATCCAAATAGCAAACCATAATATAGTTGTAATAAAATTAAACAAAAAGAGTTTAAAACAACAAAAGCCTTGAAGATTTGAAATTTTATTTTTGATGGCAAGGGTTGATCAGGGTCTAGAACGAGAGGGGTCAGATTCTGAAGGTTAAGAACTTGGTTCTTCACAGCCAAACAGCAAAAATGGATTCATAGCCAAACAGCAAAAATGGATTCATGGCTGCACGAGCGACATGGTAGCATTCCAGATTTAGCATAGATTCTTCAATTAGCTTCATATGTGGAGACATCAATATGAGAAAAAATTTTGGGTCTGAGACATAAATAATAATTGTGTAGAACAATATATATTTCAGAGGGAAATATATATTGTGTAGACATCAATATATATTTTGGATCGACAACCCATATGAACGAATCTCCTTCCTCGGCCTGTCTAAATCAAAAGGAGACGACTCTGACCTGGCTTTTTTCCACGGCCCTTCGTTGTCCGTTTGCGCCTGCCGCCCTAACGCGATTCCATTGCTGATGCGAGGGCGCATGGAACTTTACCGGGTCAAGCTCGAAGTCGCGAAGCAAGTTCCCTTCTTTTTCTTCATCCGACCATCCTTGGGCTCCCCTGATCGAGTCGAACCAGTGTTCTCCTCTCCCTTTCTGATTGGCGATGAGTCGTAGGAGGAAAAGGGTTTTGGTCGATTCAAACAAACCCTTTTCGAGTTCAAACGAGATCTCTCGCCAGTCCTTAGTAAGCCAAATTATGTTCGTGATCGAGTGTTGGCGATGTGTTCGAGCTATTAACGCGAGATTTAGGAGAGGAGACAAAAAAGGAACAATCCCGCTTCGAGTCCCAAGTAGACGCGTGAACGAGGGGATTAAATGTACGTTCTCGCATCATCGAGTAGGACGTGCGTTGTCTCGGCAACCGCGGTATAAATAAGTCAACTTTGAACTTCAGATGAACCTCTAGCCTTGAATCAAGTGTTCTTGAGTTCGAGCTGAGTCCCTTCCACGCTCGAGTTGCTTAAACTAGAGCCTCTCAAATAAAATAGATGGGCCTTTGGTTTGTACCAATGTTTGAATCTAATCTACATAGAATCAGAGGAAAAATTATTCAGAAGTACTAAATCTATCGTAATTGTTTTCGATTGAATCAGAAATTTTCTGCTTTTTTTGTCAATTGAGTTTTCAACCATTTGTAGGGGTGAGCATGAATGACTACCCAATCTAGAACTAGACCGAATCGGCCGGGTTACTTCTAATCCGGTCCACAATTCCAAAAAATGGAACCGGTTCTCGAGTGATCTGGTTCCCAGTTCCTAAGTGGAACCGGACCACCCGGACCAGACGGGAAGAACCGCCCACCTCTAGTACTTTTACTTGACTTCGACTTCAAAGACAGAGCTCACTCAGCGATTTTCTTTCCTCCAGTCTCTTTCCTCTCCTCTGTCCCACCCACCTAGCGGTTTTCCCACCCAGCTATTTTTCTTTCCTCCGTCTCTTTCCAATTGCCAAGCCGCAAGCCCTAATCTTCTCTCCGTCTCTTTTACCAAGCACGACGTCTCTTTCTTCCAGAATCTGGGGTCCAGACTGTGTGGTTGTGTGGGAGTCTAGTCCATCTATGCATGGGAACTCGTCATCTTTATCAACAAGAAGTTGCTGGAGATTCACTGGTTCATCTTTAATCGTGTTGGTTACATTTATTCTTCGATCCCAGCCCCATTGGATTGCTCGAGAATGGGTAGTCCTAAATTTTGTCGGTTCGGTTCCTGGTCATAAAAATTGGGAGCTGGTCTCGTCGGTCTGATTCTCGGTTTTGGGAGAGAATCGGACCGCTTTAAGAACCGATCACCCCTAACCATTTGTACCAACATAGTCTGTCCGACCAATTTTGATCGAAAATTAATGACATAGACGTTAACCGTCTTATGTGTGAACAATATTATTAATAATTAAATATATTTTATAATTTTTTAATAATATTTATTTTTCCTTTTTTTTTCCCTTGAATCATGGCTGGCAAGAGTCACTAGAGTTTAGCGGCCTTGTTTGGATTCTATCAATGGAATAAAACACAATCAAACATATTCTTCATTCCTTCTCTAACCATCTTTTCTTCACTTCAGTTTCTTCATTTCTCCTCTTTTGAAACTAACTAAATGTGTGATGTCTCAAGTTCCATTTCGGATACGAGAGGCCATGTTCAGTGATTTGTAAGTCAACACCCGGCCCCCAATTGATCTCCAACTTGTATGGTTAATCAGAAATTCCTGCATGGGCTAGGCTAGGTTTTTAGATATAGTACGTCAAAATAGGAACACCTCCTATAAATATGTAATTCGTGGAAGGACTAGGCTAGTACTTGATTTGATGAGAGTAGGGGGTGACTGCCGAGGCAAGAGGACTTGGACAAGATTCAAACTCCCGGAGTGCTTTTGGCATTACTAAAAGAACAGGAAATGGATCACCTGATCTAGTTGCTTTCCAAATCAGGTGATATTTTCCCTGTAGACGTTCGATCTGTATTTTTCCTAAAAAAAGCAAAAAGGGGTGAGCCCCCCTATTAAAGTGGGGCCCACCCCACTCTCTAAAAATCCAAAAGAACATGTTATCCTCGATGGGATAGGGTTGCAAAGCCCTTGTCAGTTACTAGCCAAGGGTTGCAGCCCTCGCCTCGCCTCTCTTAGATATGGGCAAAGACTTTACGACCACAGGCTAAGGCAACCTTACTTGTGGCTATGCCTACCAAACCATTGTGAGGCACGGCCGTGTGTGGGACTACCTTGCCAAAATTTGAGCGAAGCTAGCCTTGCCAATTCCTCACTGACCACTAGCCTCACCTAATAGCCAGTGAGCTCCAATGACTCTAGCTAGCCATAGTGGGGAAAAAAGGAAAAAAAAAAATGAAGGAAAAGAAAATGAAAGGAAAAAATAAAAGAAAATTACTAACAATTCAAAAAATTACTAAAAATCATAGAAAACATGTGAACTTCGGCCATTGTGATTCGAGGAGAAAATTCTGGAAAGCTTCACCCAAATTTCACACTCCTATGGGCTCAGTCTGGCTTAAAATTATTCAATATAATTCATACACCATTGCTAGTCCGATACTAATGTGAAGTAGATGTTACTGGGATATTATTATTATTATTATTATTATTTGCAAAAACTATATGCTATGCATAAGCGTAAGTAAACTTATATGTTATGCAATGTAAATATAAATTTTTTTTATGAACCAAATAATTAATACCTTAAATGGCTTGTCAAAATTTGAGTGTCAATAATACTAATCAAGAACTAAGTGTCACATGATTATGCAAATCTCGTTGCAACCACCTCCAAAATATTGTACTATTGGTGTATGTTGGTCAAGGATTACTTGTTACAGGTGACATGAATTTCATGGAAGCCACCTCTGGGACTATGTGGTTAAGAACTAAGTGATACATGGTGATGTGAATGTGATGAGAGCCGCCTTTAAAGTCATGTATTTATTGATATGTATTTCGCTAAAACTAAGTGTTATATGATGATACAAGTTTTGTGGGAGCGTGAGTTGGATATGGGCATATGAGACTAGTCAATGGAATGTACCACTAATGTATGGTTTGTTGGAGATTAATAAATGGGTTTAACCATTAATTTTTTATTTGTGATTGTGAATTTAGAGAGTATTTTTGTATTTCACTATTCACTCACGTTGATCGTACTTTTATTGATCATTATGACAATATATGAACAAAATCTCCATCAGGAAAAGGTATAAATCATTTTGGATATTGTACATATATTATATATTGGATAGGGATTATTTTATTATCTAATATTGCTTTATTAATAAGGATAAGTACATCATAATTTTTAAAATTTATCATGAAAGTGCGATTGAGTCCTACAATCTTTAAAAATTGCAATCAAATCAAGTCATGCCATTAGTATTGTCTAAAATGACACACGAAAAATACCGACTTAGCTTTTTTTTCATGATTAATTTATTTCTCTCCTATGTGGAATTAAGGTTAACTAAAGTAATAGAACAATGGCATTTTCATTGAATTCCTAATTTTTACCCTAGAGCGAATTGCATTTGTGCTAGGAGGTTAAATCGATTACTTAATAAATTGCAAACTTCTAGTTAGTACATAGATTCTAGTAGACTAGTATTGCATACTAACCAGATATAATACTCTGTTTAATTGACCGGTTAAAAATGATAAGATATGTTTTATCCTATCTCGTGTTTGGTAGTTGTTTAGGTTATGATAAGGTCGGATATAGACCGGATAAAAAAATTCAAGAGGGAGAGTATACTAAGGCATGATGTGATTTTTTTTATTTGAAATACAAAATCCCACGTTTTCTTTTTCTTTCTCCGTCGTTCACCCACATACTACTCCAACTCCTCTGTTGGGTTCAGGTCATAGAGTCGGACAAGGTTTCCCAACACGTTTCGAAGTTTCTTTTTTCGAATTAAAAAATAATAAATGATAAAAATAATAATACCTAAAATTCAAATTTTTATTTTTATTAAAAAAAGTCTAGGTGTTTGACCACAATTTATTTCATATAGTATTAATTCTATAAGTCTTGAACCAATTTTTTATTTTTTATTTTGAATAAACATTTTTAGTTTAACATAAAAAATGAGAAAACACTTATAAAGTTTTAAACTCAATTGAATAAACTTTTATCGAAAGTATCGACGTCAAAGCTTTTTTCTCAATAGCTCTCCAATTCATATAGAAATTTTACGAAAATGACGAACTGTAATGTACTTTATATGTGAATTGTTCAAAAATCGTTTATTAACGTGATTAATTGTCATTGTATCCTTGTGACAGCTAGAAAAAAAATGAATGAACTTTGAATTTTATGCTTTGTTCTAATTGTGAGTTTATTTGATTTAGTATTGGACTTGTAAGAGAGAAAAAGAATTCATGTTTCAAAGTGAATATATTGAAATTGAGGTTATGCCAAAAACGTTTGGTGTTGAAAGGGGTAACCAAAAAATTATTTTAAAGAAACGGAAAAAAACGATGCGTAATCATAAAACTCGATGAGAATATGTTAAATCCGTAGTTCACCAAACAGTAAATTAATAAGATACGAGAATATCCGATTTTATATCCGAAATTTACCAAACAGTGGATGAGATATGAAGAAATCCATGCATTTATTATCATATCCTATTTAGTTCTATTCCGTTTAGAAATCCAGACAACCAAACGCAGCTTAAGAGGGAAGGAAGTCCTCTGTGCATAATTGGATCTATCACGGTGAGTACGTAATGGGAGGGCATCAATGGTTTTCAGGCTATTTCAGAGTGGGGAAAGTTGCAACATTGAACTTACGGCTTGGCGATCGCATATCTACCTATCTTTCGACTGTTTGACTACCATTTCAGTTGAGGAGAGATGAGTTAGATGACATATTTGCCAAAGGGCACTCAATCTTATTAAGTGATAACTTTTATGATCCGTGTTGCAGAGTCTTCCCCGAATAGTCGCAGCATCCCCAGAACCGGAGGAAACGAAAGGAATTTCTTGGCATGACGGGGCACTCTTCTCCCTCCCGTATCTGAACCACCCCTTTCATGAGAGGCCGAGCTGCCAGGCACCAGTCAATGCACCAGAGCCCTATGATTGCCAGTTTCCCGGCAATCTTACGGTTGCCGTCCTCGCGGATTCGTATTTCCAGCTTTTCACCCTTATTCAGTATTTGAGCTTCTGCTGAAGTCCATGTGAATGATAAATTTACTAGAAGAAAAACCCTCAAAGCAGCTTCATTTAACGCCATAAGCGACCTTCATTGCAGGGCATCAGACCATTTGTAAAGTACCAGGTAGCCAGGATTCAGGAACTCCTCCACTTTAAAGTACAAACGCATCATGTGAAAAAAGATTAACTGTGGAAATGAATCCATTCGCAGAAGTATACATTTAGAAGTAATCCTAGCTCTGCGGAAGCACAATTTCCCATGTAAAAACTATAGTTCTTCCTCTGTGCTCCATGGATCTTGCCATTACGAAAAAGGAACTCGATGAATTTCAACAGCCATAAGTCAAGAGGCAAGTGTGCTATGAGTTTGAAAACTTCGGATTGAATGGCCTAAATAAAAGAGCTCAAGAATTACTAATAATTTAAACTAAGGAAATGAAATAACATGGAGTCGAGTAAAGTCTCATAAAACAGAAAAAGTTTGGAACCGACAAAGGCAGGCGCCTTCGACTCGGATTAAAGCAATACCCTTGTATGCTCTATGAGGCACAGTACAGCCGATCTCGCTCACTGGCAACGCAAATTTTTCTTTGTAGACTTCTCACAGTACGACTTGTCCCAGACCAAACGAACCTCGCCCATCATGTTCTTCATCTGCATCGGAAGCAAGTCTACCCTCTCATTCCTCTCGCAGGGCGCCAGTAATCATCGGATTTGACGGCGTATACATTGAACAACCCGGGCTGGCTTTGGCAACCCGCCCGGGTCATGCTGTTACTCTTGGGCGGCAGGCACTTGAACAGGGTGCAGGTGTAGCTGCAGGCCCGGCGATCATAAGGGTCGTTGTAAGCCCTTTGGAAGGAGAAGCGAGAGCGGTTGAGATTCCCCAGCAGCGGGGGGAGGCACCCTTTGGGGTCCTGCAGGAGGATAGAACGGTTCGCGTAGTCGATGGACTTGAGGAAGAGAGGCTGTGGGGTGTATGGGAGGGAGAGCAGAGTGTTCCCATGCTTGTCGCAGGACACGTCGAAGTCCCGATGATAGCTCCGGGTTGGGAGGTTGGCCTTCTTTCTGGAACAAAAATTGGATCGGCTTCCCGGGGCAAGAGCACCCACTACAAAAAAAACGCCAATTAGCTACGACTTTTGCCACAACATTTCTGAGAAAAGTCGTCGCCAAAAACATTTAGTGACGACATTAGCGACCACCCCAAGGTCGTAGGTAATAACGCGTCGCTAAAATAATGCGACGCGGAAAAATTACATCGTCTCTAATTTGCGACAAACTAGCGACAACACATACTCATAGCCAAATAGCTACGACTTTTGCCGTCTCTGAATTCGTCCCCCATTGGCGACAACCAAAAAGTCATATCTAATTAGCCATTCCAGTAAAGTCGTCGAAAATTAGCGACGACAACAGGAAAACCGTCGCCAAAATCGGCAGCATGATTTTTGGAGCCAATGCTGCACTACTGTTCAATATAGCGACGACTATTGACGCTTGTCGTTAATTGTCGACAACAGCGTACATGTCGTCGATAACTGGTCGTCAGCAATTTGCGACGCCAAAAATTTGTTCGTCGCTGTCTGGCTACAAGAAACTTGGTTGTTGGCAATTTGCGACTACCACACAGTCGATAATTAACGACGACCTTGATGTCGTCGCCAATTATCAACGACGACATCAAGAAAGTAGTCGCTAATTAGCCACCCCCTAAAAGCCGTCGTAAATTGGCGACGCCAAAAATGTGTTGTCGCGAATATCCACAGAAAGCTTTTTAGCGATTGCTCTACTGTATTGTGTTCATTTTAGTGACGACCATACAAGTGGGTTGCTGTTTAGCGACGTTATAGCTCTTGGTAGTCGACGATTAGCGACTACTTTTTTTGTTGTCACTAATTTACGACGACATTTTTTTTTTGTCACTAATTTACGACGACATTTTTTTGTTGTCGATAATGACCGACGACGTTATTTTGGTCGTCGCTAATTAGAGACGAGATTGTCATTGGTAGTCGCTAAAACGCCCAGAATGTTCAAAAGCAAAAACTGACACATTGAGTTCCATACAATCGCCCTAATAACAGTGAATCAGACACAACAAACAGTCCAAGGAACCAAAATATCGACATTTCATTTCATAATGAAACCATATTTACACCAATGCACGTCCTTTTGCATTTACACCGAACATATGTACAATGAAAAGTACGCATCTCAACCAAAGAGTTGGACAAAACAGCTCAGTCAAAAGCTCAAAACAGCCCAACATCAACTATCCCAAAATGTACTAATCAGAACAAGCATGCTATCACCTACTATGTGTCTCCTCCTAGGTATCTTCATCATCATCTTCAGCATCAGGGGTTTCTTCATCTCCAAGGCCTTCATCACCTGCGGGTGTAGGTGCAGCTGGAGGTGCACGTGCCGGTGGAATATGATGGGGAGGTTGCGCCGCCCGTTGAGCCGCTTGCATCTCATCTAATCGTCGTATTACCTCAGCAAAACCTAGTTGCAGATTTTTTATTTCATTGTCCTTCTGGGCGAGCTGTTCTTTCAACTCTGCAACTTCTGAGGCCGAAGCCGCATCCTGTCGACTCCATCTCGAACCATTTCCTCTCGATGAGGATGCGCCGAGGGCCTTTGCAGTGTCCCTTCCCATATGTCCGAATCCAAAAATCTTCCCGTGTCTCACCCCACCCGATGCCTCCAGCCATAATTTGGTCTGTTCAATTGGCGACGGTTCAGGCGTCGCCATCTCATTGTGCTAACCCCCTTCTTCCACAACACCGCTTGTTGTGGCCACCATAAGTTCATCGAACTTTTCCTGCATATTTCATATATGTAAATATACGTTATAAACTACACAGTACCCCCACCAATGAGAAGAACAGTGCAAAACATCCAAGACAGTAGGTAGTTTTCACAAGTTTACATGCCTTGATGGCTCGAGCTCTATCACTGACATATGTGTTGTCCTTCTTCTTGAATGTGCGTTCAAAGGTCTGGGAGAATGTCGGTTCCTTCCCCAATTCCTTCGCCTATCCATAAGAACATACCATACTATATTATCAATTGCATTAAAAAATTCAGCATAGTTATTGTCAAAACGTGCAAAAAAACTTACCAATCTTCTTTTGTGCTCCCCGATGTTGATCGACCCGCCTGCATAGGTCGCTGTCCCAGTTTGTCTTGAGCTTGAAGCTCGGTTTTTCTTATTCCTTTCACTTGCTTGCTTATGCTCTTCCGTTGCCCAAATATTCAAGATGTCTGCCCAATTGTCGGTTGAAATCCAAAGCGGCCTTTTCTGCCTTGTTTTTGCTTTATTCATCACATTTCGCATGTGATCTCCGGCCTTCTTATCAAATATCTTTCTAATCACCCGCTCTTGACCCTCAGCCCACCAAAACTTCCGCTGCAATAGCAAAACAAAATGAGGGACATTTTGGTCACTAGCTACACAACCACATCAGCCAATTCAAACCAATTCTACTCCCTATCAAACCAGGACATCCGAATCTGCCAACTTACCGAGAAGTCACCCCACCACACTTTCTTCGCACTCTCCGGCGCGCTGGAATATGTAATGTATGGCCCTCTCCAAGCCATGTTGATAATTTCATTCAACTCACGCACAACATGCGTGGCATTGACGAACCTGCATTCCATAAGAACATACAACAATGCAAACTATGTTTAGTCATGTTTTTAGATATTAAACATTAATACCAACAATCTATTAAGAGTAAAGGGTACTTACGACTCTCCCTCTGGTTCGATCAACTTCCGTCCTTGATCATCGAGCACCCAATCCGGTTCAGCTACAGCTGTGTCTTGTCCCGCAGTAGAAGGTTGTGCTACATTTGGCGCTTCTGTTCGTCTTTGGTATACTTGGCTAATGTGTGGGTCGATCGACAATGCGGTCGATTCCGGTGGCAACGTCTCGGACCCAGACAGTGCAGCTGGCTCAGCAACATCTCCTTGCTGTTCGGGCTGCAAGTTTCTATTCGCTGGGGAAGCATCCATCTCATCTGCAGCCTGGGTTGGGGACGGGGATGACGCCGCATCCGGGGTTTCATAGTCAAACAGCCGCACCCCATGGATAGGCCTGCGTCCTCCCCGTCCACCCCGTTTACCTCCACGTGGATACTGCCATACAAAAAAAAAATTGTATGCAGGTTAGACCCTGCCTACGAATTAACCGAGTTGCATCAACAAATGAAAGTTACTTACCATGGCGTTCGTGCAATCAACGCTAGCTTTGGCTGAGGCTTCCTAACTTTTTACCGATTCGTCGCTACTCAATGAAATGGCCGAGACAACCTCTGCAAACACAGTGGTTAAGTATTGCTCAACGTGCACTGAAACCATCACACACAGCTTATTTGCATAATAAATAGTTGGAGTTAACAATACAGCTTATAAGGGGGTGGATAGGTTATTTTAAAAACTTCAACAATGGTTTCTAACAACCATACAATAGCATAAGTGACACATGAATTAGAGATTTGAGCTTAAAACATAGTTTCTAGCATATTTCGGAGTTTTGTCTTGCTCCATTACAAACATTTTTGCAAGTAAGATACAAATGTCTTATAACAATGGTTCAATCTGCCCATTTGAACACGCTTGGACAAGCAAGGAAAGTGTTGGTGCATCAATTCAGCATGTAACTGGCATATGGTGTTTTTTTATCCATCCATTCGTGGGAAACCTCAAATAGCTACTGGTATCATCATCATTTGAACTAACTATTCCAAGCAAACCCTCATTCTGTACACATTACACGATTCCTGAGCCCTAGTCACGATAAATTATCGAAATCTGCCCTTCCACCGACCCCTAATCAACAAAATCGTCCCACCGCAGCAACCCTAACCTTAGTCGCACAATTTCTAAACCCTAAATCATCCAATTGCTTAGCCTAATCAGCATACCGACCCCTAATCGCGCCCTCCACCAACCCTAATCACCAATTGAACCCTAATCCGCAAACCCTAACCCTAAATCCCAATTTCGAGAAACCCTAAGCCTAAACCCTAATCGAACCAAATTAGGAACACCTAACCTGAGCCCTGTTCGGCGTGGACCTCCGGTGGTGAAGCTTGAGGCGTCTCTACGACGGAGGAGGACTGGTCGGCGACCGGTCGGCGTGGCTGGCGTGGCTCGGCCTGGCTCGGCGACGACGGGGAAGGCCGCGACAGATTGGTCGCCTTTTGCTACTGCAAACCCTAGCAGACGAACACTTAACGGGAGAAAAGCTCGGGAAAAAACAGTCGTTCTCGTATATGACCTAACGGATTAGCGACGCAAATAAACTTAATCGTCGCTAATTAACGACGACCACACACGTGTGTCGCACATTAGCGACGCCCACCAGGTCAGTTGTCTCTAATTACCGACAACACCCACAATACGTAGTCTCTATTTTGCGACTCAAAATAGCGACAACACAAGAAGTCATCTCTAATTACCGACAACAAAAGAATTCCCGTTGCACATTATCGACGACATGATATACCGTAGTCGCTAATATGGAGATACTGTAATTTAGCGACCAAGCGTTTGTGCAGTCGCTATATAGCTACTACTTATGGTCACTAATTGGCCACGAAAATGATCCGTCGTCACCACACGTCCACATAAATAGGATTAGGGTTTGCATTTCTTCCTAAGGGTTTAGGATGTAGCGACGCCATGGACAGTGTAGTCGCTATTTGGAGACTACACCGAAAATATTGTGGCAATTCAGCGACCAGAATGTAATGTCGTCGCTAAATGTCGTTATATTAACCATTACCTTTGCGGCTCTAGGGTTGTGTTTTGTTCTGATATAGCGACGCCCACAATAATGTTGTCGCAATATAGCGACTACAGGGTAACGTGTGGTCGCAATATAACGACTACCATATAAAGTTGTTGCTAACTACCGGATATAATTTGTGGCTTTAGGGTATTATATTTTTATCATATGGCGACAACCACGGTATGGTGTCGCAATATAGCGACTACAGTCTTGATTGTTGTCGCAATACAGCGGATAAGGGTTATATATATTTTATAGCGACGACCAATGGAGTGATAGCGGATAAGGGTTAAATGGCGACTACATACTATGTCGTCGCAATATAACGACTACTTTTTATAGTCGTCCCTATATACCGATATAGTGAAAAGTTAGGTATGCGGCGCTAGGTTTATTTTTTTTTGTATATAGCGACGACAAGTGTCGTGTAGTCGCAGTATAGCGACTGCCGTCTAGTATGTTGTCACAATATAACGACTACTACAATTTGTTGTCGCTAATTGCCGATGTAAATGACTTAGGGTTGCCGGCAAATATCTTTGAAGTTTTGGTTATGGCGACAACGATTACCTTGTAGTCGCTACTTAGCGACTAGATGTTGTCGATGATTCACGACAACTGTCCTTTGTCGTCGTCATTTTGCGACTAATTATATGTTTGTCGCTAATTACCGACTACATTAGATTTTTGTCTCTAATTAGTGACGGTATCACTGATGGCATCGCTAATTGGCAACGGTTTTGTTGTAGCTGAAGTGATAGCTGATTTGAGACGACTTTTTTGTTGCCCGTCGCTAATTTGGAGGATGGCTTTTATAGCCCGATTACTAATTAGTACCTACACCGTTCATCCTAATATGACAATTCATACAATTTAACTACAATAACGAATACAAACAGCAACTCAATACATCGGACTACAGTATATATCATTAATCACTACTACATTAATTATATAGTGAGTGTCAAATATATTCGCCATCGTCTTGTCCATCATCTTGTTCCTCATCTTCGTCATCCTCTGCACCTTGACTGTCATTGTCGTCCTGATAATCGTCCGAGTCCTCAGTGTCATATTCATCAGTCTGAAATTCATCCTCTTCATCAGTGTCATGAACATTAGCTTCACGAAGTTCACTTGCATCAACATCTAACATTGCTCCATTTGGATCTCTTAAAGATGAAACGTCATATTCCTCAGCGTCAAATGTCTGTTCAACGAGCTCTTGCTGATATGCCGTATCTGTCCAGTGGTCTTCGATTTTGCTTCGTGCTTTTATTTTACAAACGGCCCACCAATCAGATTTGCCCCTACTTAAACTGGGATATGGTGCATAATATACTTGAATTGCTTGTTGTGCCAAAATAAATGGTTCATACTTCATATACCTTTTCTTGTGATTAATTTCAACCAAATTAAATTTCGAATGCACCCTCATTCCTTTGACGGGATCGAACCACGTACACTTAAATAACACAATGCGCAAGACTGGTCCATGGTACTCTATCTCTACGATTTCATCCAATACTCCGTAGAAATCATTTATTAAGCTGGAACCAGACTGTACACACACACCACTATTAATTGTAGACTTTCCCATTCCATATCCTTCAGTTTGAAAATTGTACCCGTTTATGAAATATGCTGGCCAAGTCCTTGATCTTGACTTTGGACCCAATGAAAGATGATATATTAAGCCTTGCTCCTCGACGAGATCAGGATTATTGTCCACCTAATGGCATGTACACATAAGGTTATAACTGCAAATAAGTAATTAATTTAAATATCAACTTATTTAAAACACTTGAAGCAGAGAAAGCATGAAAAACTTACATAATTTTTTAACCATGCCGCAAAATGTTGATTGCACATATTGTCGAACTCGTCAGGCGGTATTCCAAGCATTGACGTACGAAACATCCTGTGAGCGTCATGTACAAAAAAAAAATTCCTGTGATATCGCCATATATATATATATATATATATATATATTAACAGTATTATTTGCATAATGCTCTACGTTAGGCGACCCAATTTAGTACACTTACTCGAAGTATGGCTCCACATCTGGACAATTCAATAAAATGTATGTATGTGCTGCATGCCATTCCTCGCCTGTTAGGTACCGCAACTTACATATGCCGTTTGGTCGACCAAGATAATTAAAAATTGATACTGGAGTGCAATTCTTGTCCATGGGCCCCTCATCGTTCCGTCCTGGTCTCCGCCTCTTGCACTGTACGTGTGGCTCAAAGTAGTATGATACAAATGTACTAACTTCTTCCATAAGGTAGGCCCTACATATTGAAGCCTCCACACGTGCCTTATTCTTAATTTTTTTCTTTAAGTGAAACAGGAACCTACAATGAGAAACAAGAAGTTTGTTCAGACATTACATAATCAAACAATGCATTGAGAAAATCAAAATAGCAAAAGTAATACCTTTCAAATGGGTACATCCATCGGAATTGTACGGGACCTGCAACTTTTGCCTCGTAAGGCAAATGAACTAATAAATGCTCCATTGAATCAAAAAACGAGGGAGGAAATATCCGTTCCAAGTTGCAAATGATAATTGGAATATCTCTCTCTAGCTTCTCAATGTGTGATGTCCTCAACATTGTTGAGCAAATATCATGAAAGAAATTGCTCAACTCGGTGAGGGAGCCCCAGACAAAGTTGGGTAGTAATTCTTTTGTCGCAATTGGAAGAAGTCGCTGCATAAATATGTGACAATCATGACTCTTCAAGCCCGACAACTTACATGCATTCAAGTCAACACATCTCCCGATATTGGAAGCATACCCATCAGGAAAGCGCAATGATTTGCACCATTGACACAATACACGTCTCTGCTCCTTCGACAATGTGTAGATCGCTTTTGGCTTAGGTCCACTACTGCCTGTACCAACGTCTAGTGTTGGTCGATAACAAATATCTCTCATATCTTTTCTTGCATTGAGATTGTCTTTTGTTTTACCGGGGACATCCATCAACGTATTGATGACATTATCGAAAACATTCTTCTCAATGTGCATGACGTCAAGGTTATGATGAATGAGATGGGTCTTCCAATATGGCAAATCCCAGAATAAACTGCGTTTAGTCCACTTATGCGTACTGCCGTACGCGTAAGTGCTGCCGTGTGGGTATTCAACAACAGTTTGAAAAGGTTGAACTCGCTCCCAAAGTTCATAACCCGTGAACCTTAACGGTGGAGGAGTGTTGTCAATTCTATTCTTTACGAACTCTTTCTTGTTCTTTCTGAATGGATGATGCATCGGCAGAAATTGTCTGTGGCAATCGAAATAGCATGCCTTTTTGCTATGTTTTAATCTGAAAGATTTTGTCCTCTCCATGCATATTGGACAACCTAACAACCCGGCTG
Organism: Melaleuca quinquenervia; assembly: GCA_030064385.1. NCBI lineage: Eukaryota > Viridiplantae > Streptophyta > Magnoliopsida > Myrtales > Myrtaceae > Melaleuca > Melaleuca quinquenervia. The sequence continues at coordinate 62,438 of CM057718.1, read as the reverse complement.
TGCTCCAACCCGATAACATTCCATAAGCTGGGAAGTCATTTATCGTCCAAAGGAGAGCAGCTTTCAGCACGAATGTTTGATCAGCGCAAACGTCATATGTTGGAACACCCACGTTCCATAGCAATTGTAACTCTTCAATCAATGGTTGCATGTAAACATCAATCATCTTCTTCGGATTACTCGGACCAGGCACGATCAATGTCAAAAACATGTAAGGTGTCTTCATGCACATACCGGGTGGAAGATTGTATGGGGTTACGATGACTGGCCAACAGGAATACTTCTTTCCTGATTTTCCAAATGGGGCGAAGCCATCAGAACATAGACCTAGTCGGATGTTTCGAGGCTCAATACTAAACTCAGGGTATGTTCGATCAAAATGTTTCCATGCATGTGCGTCAGAAGGATGACACATTACGTCCTCTTCTGTTTGATGATTTGCATGCCAAGTCATGTATTCTGCAGTGGCTTGAGACGCATACAGCCGTTGCAATCTGGGGATTAATGGCAAATAAAATATTTCCTTCACTGGTCTACGTTTTGTTTTATGACAACGCCTCATTTGAACCTTGTATCTAGGTTCACTGCAGAATTTACAAAATTCTGCAGTGTCATCTTCTTTCCAATATAACATACAACCATTAATACATACGTCAAAACGCTTAACTGGAAGACCTAAGTTATGAACAAGCTTCTTCATATCATAAAAATCACGAGGCATGATGTTATCAGGCGGCAATATTTCCCGAATTAACTCAACCAAAGAGTTGAAGCAGTTCTCTGACAAATTATGCTCCGCTTTAATATTTAGAAGTCTAGCCGTGACGGATAACTTAGTGTGGTTCTGACAACCTGCCCATAATGGTTCATCTGCTGCGCTCAACACTTCACGAAACTGGTTACACACATTTTCATCAAATGCAGTATCACCCATTCCCGCAAACTGTGATGTATGACTACAACCACCGTGTTCGTGTGTGCTTGCACGGCTCGATTCCCAAGCTGGATAATTATGAGCAGCTGCATCAACCACCATACGTTGGTATGTGTTCATTTCCGCATTATTGCTACATTCTTCCAAAGATTGATATTGGTGAGTTTGGCGATATTCCTCATCTGACATAAATGGTTCACCATGACAAGTCCAATTGTAGTAATTCGGAGTAAAGCCGAATCTGCAAAGATGCTCCCCAACTATATTAACCTCTTGAAATCTACAATTACTGCACTTTCTGCACGGACACCTCATCGTACTTACGTCCATGAACTCAACATTTGAAGTAGCAAACTCCATGAACATCTCCAAACCAGCACGAAACTCATCGGTTAATCCTCCACGCCTAGGTAAGTTCTTATTATACATCCAAGACCTGTCTCTATCCATTATGTCTGTATTGAAATAAAAGGTACACACTTTCACATTTATCACATGAACTAATAGTATTATTCAGACAAAACCTAACAGTATTATATTAATTAAACGAAAACGAAACTAATTTTTGTATGTAATATTTTAAAAGAACCACATTGTTTTGCACACGAAGGCGGCCTATCCGCATTCCCTTTTGCAAACCATTTCGAACGCTAAGGTAATATTTCTCATTTTTCAATCAAATAATCGCCATTGTGGGTACACAACTACTCAGATCTGGACGAAGCCGAGCTGTTAGCACCATTACATAACAAGGAAATTAATAAAAGATGACGATACAACTTGCTAAATCACAAAACCTTAGATCCGACGAACACAGCCATACCCACACAACTTGAACATATACACAAAAGATTTTACAACACAATGACTAATGAAATACATGTATGTATGTACTTAACAATGATGAATAATGAAAAAATCAACTAACCTTACTTAGGGTTTTTTTGCAGCTTCTTCACTGGGGAGAGGGCGCCGCTCGAGAGACACACAGAATGAGAAGGTGCGAGCCCTAGATTCTATTTATACGCGTATATTAGCGACGACATACAACTGTCGTCGCTAAAGTAGTAGACATATAGTCACGACCACATTGTCGTAGCCAACTTGTGACCTAAATGAAATGTGTCGTCGCTAATCAGCAATAACCACTTCACCGTCGTCGCCGAATTGGCGACCACAATTAGTTTCCATCGCCAATTAGCAACAACTTCGTAACGCGTTGCTAGTTTGCAACGGCAAAAGCGACTTACAAAAAATAAGGTTGCTAATGTGCGACGACCTAGCTTAGATTGTCGCGAATGTGCTATGGGGTACTAGTTGTAGCAATAGTCGTCGATAATTAGCGACCTCTTTCACATGTCGTCGCTATTCAGCGACCATTTTAGCAACCCTTTTTTTTATTGTAGCTAATTAGAGACAACTATAACAATTTTGTGGGTAAACAACGACAACTTTTTGTTGTCTCAAATTAGAGACGACTTTTTTTTTGTCGTGGCAGTATTCCAACGAATTTTTATTGTTGTCGCCATTTTAGTGGCTATCAACGACGACTTTTTTGTCGTGGCAGATTTGTTGTAGCTAAAAAACAGTTTTTTTGTAGTGACCCACTGATGGTTTGCTAGAAGGTACATTTCTCATAACAAAAAGATATGAATGTTTATTGTATACTAAGAGGTGCCTTTTCTCGTATTGAAAAGTTATGAATATGCGACTGTTCTTTTGCTGTTACTTTTTAATATTATTTTTTAGTTTCAAATCTAAAGAAAAGACCACTATATAATCGTGTATTTTCCAAATATTATGTCAGTGTACAAACAAAAGGTTCTTAGTCTTGTCAAAAGAGTCTAATCTCTTTTCTTTCTAAAATAAATACATCCATCTTTCGAATCATTTTTCAAAAGAATTCTTGGAAAAATAATAAAAAATCTATTAAAAATTCTCATCGAGATTTTATTGTATCCTAGAGAATTTTTGTCAATAACTATTAACAATATAATGCAAATAATCCTTTACAAATAGTGTTATCACGCTTCAAAGTAATATTCTATTATTCTTCCCCTTCTCGACATATTGGCCCAACAATTTTAAGAAATTATTGTAATGAAGTCAGAGTCAATCCAAATCACGAATCAAGACATAATAAACTTGAACCGTTTGGATAGCAGTGATTTTGTTCGTTGGAGTGAAGGAACCATCCAACAATTGCAACAAAGCGGAGGAGATGCATCGAAGGCTTCAGCTTCATGTGTTGTGGCATTACATGGTCATCCCGATCCACGGGGCTTCAACTGGGAAGGATATCTTTCCAAAGCGGAAGAATGGACCATCCAAATTCCACAGCGTCGTGTTTCCCATCCGTCAAAGGAGATGTTTGAGAATATTTTTCAAGATATGGAATTACTCTTTTCAGGATTTTGAGAAGATGGCAAACAATATTTTTCCACGGAGGCATCAAATTGTCGGATGTCTTCCGCCCCCATGCATGGAAAATGAATTATGGTAAGATCGCTTGTGGAAAGACGGGAACTGTCGAAAACTCTTGTGATGTTGACGGGAGTGCCTTCTCATCTTCTGACTTCGATCCACTCGGAAGTAATAAATGGATCTTGAAGGTCATCCCTTGTCATTTTCTGATTTCCGTACGTCCAACTACTTTGTTCATTTGAAAAGCAAATAGCAACCGAATTAAAGGTGGAGGTAAAACTCCCCGCGGCATCAGCCTCCGCGTGGCTGATATCAGCGGTGAATCCGGCCGGGAGTTCACAACATCGTACATATGAAGCACTCGGTTGAGGAGAAATAATCGTAGAGGAATTGATGGATTCTCCAATATTTACCAGCACATGGTTCCGATGCGATTCTTGTCACAAGTAGCGCAAGGTTGCGGAGAAATTTAGCTGAAGTGGGTACCTCATTGATTTGCATTAGGACTGTTGACCCGATGTATCAGTGTTGTAGTATTCCAGAAGAATTTTTTTTTTTGGTCGGAAATATCATACTGAATTCATAAACCCGAGAAATTAAGGGAAGTCGAGTTACAAGCTTCAGCACATAATAAATCAAACAGACTCGTCGGGGGATTATATAGCCAATGACGAGGTAATTGCTGCATTTGCTGGGCTTTGGCAATCCAATCCGTTACTTTGTTGCACTCTCTTGGACAATGGGCTAGAGTAATATTGGGGAGATTACTCAAACGGGCCTGGGCTTCTAGGATAAGAGCTGCCGCTTCCCAAGTTATCTGATCTGAGTGCGTGCGTATCTCTTCCACTAGATTTGCACAATCTGTCTCCACGATTATCTTCTGCTCCAGCAGTCTCTCACACAGCTTTAGGGTTTCAATTAGAGCTTCTATCTCCACCTGAAAAGGCAAAGAGGAGAGGGCAGGCTGTGCGAATCCGTGGAGAAGCACTCCTCTGTGGTCCCTGCACACTCCAGCTACCGCACTTTCGCCTGAGACTGGGTCAAAAGACCCATCAATATTGAATTTGAGAAGATCCTGAGGCGGATGCTAGGTTGTTATTCTGGTGAAGAAGATGCTTTAGATATGAGAAAAGCATTATCTCGGGATGTCGAGAAGAAGTCCATTGCTCCCCTCAAACGGCCAGTAACTCCTGATGAGTACGACTAGAGGCGTCCATCTACTTGCGGACGAGGATGATCATTAGTATTCTACCTCTCTGTGGATGATTGCAGGATAAATCTAAGTAGGGCTTACGAGGTGATAATATTTGACCTCTACTGTATCCCTTCAACTGATATGCAGGCGAGGGCTTGGCGTATTGGGCAGACACGGGTTGTAACGGTACAAAGATTGATTCTTGAGGAGTAGAGGGAGTCAAATCTGTAGGGAGAATAACATGGTCTGGGGCTCCGAGGGTGGAGCGTGATTCTACTGTTGAAGCAATGAATGAAATTGTGGAAGTTTAGGGAGGTGCTGATAAGGTCTTCCAACTTGGACAACCGCCAAAGGTTATAGGTAGAAGGACACGAAAATCAACCGTACAAGACGAAATTCCACCAGGTGAGAATGATGGTCCAAACGGTCAGGATTTCTGATTTTTTCACAGCAGATTCGACCTTCGGTCTAAAGAGATTGAAGTACCTATTGTGCATATTCCTTGTTCTTGATTATAGACAGCTTGAACTTCATGTTGCTTGGACCCAACAGTAGATAGGTGTGTTGGTTAATGATTTCTCTTTTATCGTCGAAGTTACAGGTTCGAAACCCCCAGTTACTAGCGTCTTAAGTTGGGGGCCATGGTGTTGGGGTCCTGTACTACTCTCTCTCGAAGTATAGTGGCCCGGCCTTTTAGTATCATCCGAGCATGGAGGTCTCATGATGGAGTCCTCGGTATCATAAAAAAAAAATTCATGTCACTTGGGTAATTACCCATAGCTTTTTGGAGCCAAATGTTTCTAAGTTGATGAAAGCACTTCTTGAGATCGAGCTAGAAGTGTTGAGCCTAGATGGAAGGCTAGTGATTTTTCATTGATGATACTTTCTTTTTAAACTGATATGATTAGAGTCATTAAGACTAAAAAATATCTAACTTTCTAAAATGAAAGATTTGGGTGATGTTGATACTATTTTAGGGAGGAAGGATAGTAGGAGTGCCAAATCTTATGTACAACGTTCATTTTAATACCACAACTTCTTGTCAACTCACCTAAATGCCAAATCGGAAAAACAAAACAATCACTTAAGTGTCAATGGAGAAAGTTTCCATTCGCTATACTTACGTGACATTTATATTGACATTTTAGAAATAAATTTAGTCCCCGTGGCTTTTAATTTTTTAATCTTACATGGATTTTCTTTTATTTAAATTAAATATAAAATTAGCTAAAAAATAGGAGGAGGAGAGTTTAGATGGGGAAGACCGTAAGCCCTCGCCACTGCCACTGCCACTGCCCTCGTCACTAGGAAGGACTGACATGGAGGGGATGGCCACCATCGCCGGCCCTTCTTGGTGATGGTAGGGCGGCAACAGCAAGGGCTAAAAGCCCTCACTGCTTGCTCTCTCTCGTCTCCTTTTTTCTTGAATTTGTAGTTTATTTATTTATTTTCAATATAGTTAACATTGTGTTCTTTAATCTTGGTTTTTTAATATCTTAAATATTGACTAAACTTTTCAATAAGCCACATCGACTCAAAATATTAATAAAAATTGCCACCTTAGATCTTCGATCGAACAAATCAGAGATAGCATTTAAGTAATTGTTTTTCAAAAAAATTGGCATTTAAGTGAGCCAGTGAGAAAAGTGTCACCTAAGTAAGTACCATACACAAATTTGACACTCATGATGTCTTTCTTTCCTAATCTTAGGTATCAAAGTTAATAATATAATGTGAGTTATTCTTTGAGCCAAAGTGATTATGTGGATAAGATGTTAAATAAGTATAAACATTTTGGTTTCAAAGAAATGAGTACTCTATTTGATTCCGCTATTAAATTAAATTATGATACTGGTAGAGCAACAATGCAACTTGAGTATGTGAATGCTTATATAGATTTGGTTTGTGCATTTCATCAAACATGTGATGAGTAACTCCCTGAAGGTGTTTATATTCAAAGCAAATGAGAGATTAACATCCAAATTATTGCCAAACGTGTTAGCATACTAAGGATCACCAAAATAACATCAAATTCGATCGAACTTTGCTCAAATAGAGATGAGATCTTCAAGAACTTGTTATTAGGGTGCGTTTGGTTTAACTTTGCAAATAGACTTTGGGGGAAATGCAAAAATTGTTTGGTAAATTCTGCTTTAAAAAGTAACTTTGAGGAAAAATGTTGTTTGGTAGAAAACACATTTGAAAAGCCCATTTGAATAATTAATTTTTATATTTTATATTTTTGTTTATTGAAACATTAAAAATTAAGTTTGAAACTTTCTTAATTTTAGATTTTGGTAACAATGTTAAAAGACATAGTATAAATAATTTTATTTAAAAATAAAATTTGTTTTTTTGCTAAGCACTAAACATAAAGGTATATCTAAGTGCATCAGATCTCCACAAAAGTTGGTTCCTTTTGCTCATTTTGGGTAAATGAAAACCAGAAGGGAAGGCTCTCTGTGCATTAGTGTGTGTGTAATTTGAAACGAGATAATAGTTAGTAACCCCCCTCTTGAAATTTTCTTATCACCCAAGGCTCACCCTTCTAGATCTAAATCCAAAGGGACATTTCCAGGAAGGATCCAATAGAAAAATAAAGGAAGCAATTGGACTTAACTGCTTAGTAATAAAGTTTTGAATGAAAACTAGCAAATACAACAGGTTTTCTCCCATGAAGTACTAGGAGTATGAACTATTGATTGTCCTCTGCTTCCTCTTTAAGCAAATGCAAAAATTTGGCCGCAAGTTTGCAACACTGGTCATGCATATGGACAAAATTGCATCAATGAAATTCTAACATCTGCTACAACTTAAGTGATCAAGAAATATCGCTACTACTTCCAAATAGGTCAAAAATCAATCTCGCTTCAGGCTCAGAGTAGAGTCATTAACCCATAACTAAGATTTCAAAGACTGGCAAAGTAATATATGGACATCACCTACGAAAGTTCTCACTGTTAAAAGTCAACTACAACTACAAAAGTCGGGGCCATCCTCAGAAGGAAATGCAAAAGTATGTTTTCTTGACTGCAAATGTCTGTCTTAAATTTAGTCAAATCAAAATGATACATTTCCAAAAACAAGTTCTAGGATAACAACATAAAACAAAAGACATTGACTTGTTTCCTGCTAGACCAAGAATTACATGAAACAACCAATTGATTCATCAAACACTTGTACAAAGAAGTCAAGATTGAGCCAGAAGACAATCATCATCATCATGTCTTTTAGTTGGTGATCATGGTTCCTACTCCTCCATCAGTCATGATCTTAAGGAGCAACAAATGAGGGACCCTTCCATCTATTATACTCGTTATCTTCATGCCTTGTGCCAATGACGTCACGCAGCAATTGACCTTTGGAATCATCCCTCCGGCAACCATCCCGTCCCTTATCATCTTCTTCAACCCCTTTATATCAATCTCCTTTACTAAGCTACTCGGATTGTTTCAGTCCCGAAGAATCCTTGCGACATCGATCAACAAAATTAGCTTCTCTGCACCTAATGCAGCCGCTAACTCACCTGCCATTGTGTCGGCATTAATGTCATATGGCTGCCCCTCCTTGTCGGCCACCACGGATGCTATAATGGGAATGTGGCCACTGTCCGTGAGGGACTCTGCCACAGATAGAACATACAAAAACATACATAAACCAACGCTATACAACAAACAAGGAGACTTAGGCTAGGGTTTCGGCCAAAACCCCAACAACTCTCAAACCATCAGACTAAATCCTCAAATTCACACGGAACGAAGCGGATACACGAGGCAAAACTAGAAATGGCGTTTGAATCACAAATTTCACAACGAAAGCGAGAAATTAGAGCCATAGGGCTGCCTCGAACTTGCCAAAGGAGAGTGAATGAAGAACCTCAAGGCGTTCGCAACCCCTAGCAAAGTAGAGGAAATAACAAGGGTTTCTCTAGCTATTAGAAGCTGCTCGAGCGACAGAATCAACCCGACAAGCGGAAGAGAGATTCTACAGACACACGATCTGTAGCCACTGTCCGCCACGAATGCTATCACGGGAGGCATGGAGGGCTTTCGACTTCATGGCAGCATTGCCGTACTTGACAATGATGGTCTTGCCTTAGAGCTTCTGGATGAAGGAGAGGGACTCGGAGAGGACGTTGACCGGAAACTATCCTAGGGAGGAGGTGGCAGATAAGGCTATCCTGTCAGCGGTGGCGGCAAAGGAATCGGTGACGGAGAGGTTACAGGGAGCTTGAGGTACTAGGAGAGAGAGGGTGTTAAGGGTTAGGGTATTGGGGAGAGGTGGAGATTGAAGAGAGATGGGGTAAATTTGGACTTCTATTAAGTTATTGAGGGAAAAAAAAGGAAACTATATAAATTTCATTTAATATTCTCCTTAGCATTCCGAAAATACTGAAAGTCCAAAACTACTTCAAGTAGTTTTGGACAAGTAGTTTTGGACTTTCAAGTAACTTTAGACTTTCAGCATTTTTAAAGCCAACTCTAATTTCAAAACCCTTTAGAAGTGCTTGCCAAACACCCCGACATTTGTCCAAGGAGTTTTGGGACCCGAAAGGGTTTTTCTAAAACTGAACCACGCACCCGTAATCAAGTGTATCAAGACAGATCATTTGGATCTTAGTTTGAAGATGTGATGAACAGTCATGAATTGTGATCAAACCAGATCATTTGGCAAGCAAAGAGGTCTCTAGAGAAGTCCAAGCTATTTATGCTATCTCAGCCGGAAAACAATGCACAAGGAAAGCTTGGTCATGCGATCGACAGCGAAAAGCAGTGTCAAGACCCTCTAAAGGCATCAAATATCGCCAATGAAAGCCAAGGAGTCACTCCTTGAGGAAGGAATTTCTCATTTGCTCATATATATATGTCATACTCTATTTTAGGGTTACATCAATTCAATTCGCTTCCATGAATTCCAATCCCTCTTAGGTTTTTCGATTCCCAGATAGCATAGGTTGCAAAAAATATGAGACTGGATTGATTTCCTCTGGAATAAGGAGTAGGACCTCATAGCCGTTTCAATCTCATATCAATTCTACTTGGAATCCATGCTCACCCCTTATGATCACATGTGATAACGAGTGAGAAAATAAGTTTGTTTTTTAAGGATTCCATAAATACGAAACTTCCAAAAACTTAAACGCAAGTTTAACATTCGATCAAGGTAAACTTAAGAACCACAAAATCATAAACTCAATCCGCCAAAACAGCATCAAGCAACCGCACATCTTTGCTTCCACCAATAGAAGGGAACTCCACCTTCTTCCCCCGCCCCCCCCCCCCCCCCCCCCCCTTCCCCCCTTCCTTTTCCTTCTTTTCTTTCTTCTTCACCATATTCTTTTTCTCGTATTTTGTCGATAATAATGTCAACCGTAGACTGATGCAGGCATGTGATTCAAAGCGCTCATTCAGGTGCATAAACACGACTTCAACAAGTAAAGAGGAAAGGACGAGATGGTTTCGATGGAATGACCAAGCTCTGTGCATTCTCTGTTTGCGATGCTTGCCCAACTGTTCAAGGGTAAAGAAAACAGCACCCGTTTCGAGGTTCTCGTGATGTATTTCTCCTCTTACCTTAACCATAAGAGAGAGAGAGAGAGAGAGAGAGAGAGAGAACCAACAGACAAATACAAAGTCCCAATCCGAATGCTCAAGTTCAGGCGTCTCATGCACGGAACCATCTAGATCTGCTGTCATCCTGCGACGGTGCACGCAACGAAAATAACAGAGCTTTTGACCTAAACTCCGTATCCACGTCATAGTCTTCATTATGTACAATACTCTCGCGGCGCGCATCGCATGCAGAAGCCGTGGGGCCCTAAGGTTGTCAAAATGAACCTAGGAGACCAGTCAAGAGAGGCCAGCTGGCTTTCTGGCGATGCTTTGGACCAATCAGGCCTCGACACAGCGTCCTAACGCAAGGACGAGAGAAGGGAAGAAATATCTGGTTAAGCCTGACACATGGTACGAGGTACAAGTTCTTCCGAAACAGCGACCCCTATGTGTCCAGACACGTGTCCCCAAAGAACCCCGACGAGTCAACATTCCTGAAAACTGTGAAACATTCATACCCCTCTTTGCCCTTGAATAATTTAAAAAAAGAAGAAGGAGAAATACGAAAAGGCAGGAGAAACCCACCTAACCTAACGCAGGCAGCATAGATCTCCACGTTAACCTCCGTGGGCGCCACACGTGGGCCACGCCGTACGAGTACCAAATCGCTAACCTCGAGATCCGACGTCCGCGTGTTCGCCAACCCGATCCGAGCCGTCCACGTCTCTGTTGCCAAAATCCAAGTTAGAGGCACATAGCCTACCCATGTGGCAACCACCGACGGACGCTTCGAGCTGGACGGCCACGATTCGATGCCTTTCTCGCGCTGTCGCATCAAATAAATGCCCACATCAGTGTTGTCGCTCCGATTGCAATGCACACTGCATCGGGCCTTTTTTTTTATCCCTTTGCTTTTTCTGCATGCAATGAGCAGGAAACAAAAGCTGTAATCGCCGGTGACGAGAGTGATCTCCAGAGGATGACGGCGGACGCCGGCGGAGGGATCTTCCCGGTGGTGGCGCAGAAGAAGGCCAGGAACGGCTGCCGGAGGAGGTTCAAGATCCTGAAAGCTCACCGAAACGGACATCGGCTCTCACGGAAGAGAGAGCCTGTCGCGAGAACCCCGGACGAGGAGGAGAAGCCGATCGAGATATCGCTTTCGTTCTCTTCTTCCTCGTCGGAGAACGAAGCAGTTCTGGCGGACGAAGAGGAAGACGGAGCGCTCGAGAAGAAAAGCGAGCGCCCGATCAGTCACGGATCGCTCTCGGTGATAGGGAGGAGGAGAGAGATGGAGGACGCGATAAGTGTGGAGCTAGGGTTCGCGAAGAGGCTGAAGGTGGGCGAAGTATACGATTTCTTCGGGGTCTATGACGGGCACGGCGGGGCACAGGTGGCGGAGGCGTGCAGTCAGAGGCTTCACCGGCTGGTGGCGGAGGAGGTGGAAGGCCGTGACCGGGAGGGGAGGGAAATGGACTGGGAGGAGACGATGGCGGGGTGCTTCGGGAAGATGGACGGGGAGGTGACGAGCGGCGGCGCGGCCGAGGAGATGAAGACTGTAGGGTCGACGGCGGTGGTTGCGGTGGTGGGGAGGGAGGTGGTGGTGGTGGCGAATTGCGGGGACTCGAGGGCGGTATTGTGCAGAGGAGGTGTGGCTATGGCCTTGACTGATGACCATAAGGTACTAGGTTTTTATTTTTAGCTATTAACTACTATAGCAAGTAGCTCGATTTTTAGGTCGGGCATTTTTGTGGATATCCTTCTTGATCTTTTTATTGTTCTTAAGGGTGTCGATAATTTTGCTCTGTGCCGAAACTAAGATTTTCCGAGAGGACTTTCCCTTGGGAATTATATATTGGATTGCAGCTATTTTAATTTGTGATTGTGAGATTGGTCCCTATATTCGTGGAATAAGAAGCATTCGTAATGGCCAATTCTAGATATCCATGCTACCTGTTGAATCGAAGATGCACCAACTGAGATCTGCAATTGCCACCGGGTCGATAAGAGGGAAGCATAAACCATGGTTTTCGATTGAAATATTCTCCGCTTGCGTAAAATGAAAGGTGGAACTATATTATAGAGGCCCCATAAAATTATAACGTGAGGGCACCTGATGGACCTTTCGGCGATGTTAAGGATGTTGCATCTCTCATTTCCCCCCTCAGTTCTTTTGGCTGACGCTGTTCATTTTATAGATCTACATCTTGTTCGGTAGCCATTGTACTTACTCATGATGGGTACTTCACGACTTGCTGAAGTTCCATATCAGATTGACTGAGAGAGGCTGACGAGTAGTAAATATCATGGATACGGTTCTGGTTATCCCCAAAGTATTCGTCAAAATTAATAAATTTTTATCGAACTCTCACATCTATCTGTCTTGCTGTTTATTGATGTGCTCGATCCCATTGATTACCCCTTTGCTAGATTTTTCCAGTCGAAACTTTCGTTATCTGTTTAAATGCTGTTAATTCTTTAGGCCAAGAATGAAAGTAGAAATCAGTGTGCTAATGCTGTGTATCATTTCCATGTACAAAATTTTTTAGGTTTTGCATACATGAATTCTTGCTTATGCTTTGTGCAGCCTAATCGGCCCGATGAATTGAAGAGAGTTGAAGCTGCTGGTGGACGGGTCATAAACTGGAATGGGCACCGCATTCTCGGTGTCCTCTCTACCTCGAGATCTATAGGTTCGTAGGCTCATCGTATTCGGGTTCTTTATGTACATTATAGAATTTGTGATGGAAAGTCATCCTGAAAGTACCCAGCTTTGTTTTCTCGCGATAGGATCGAGATGATGTATTAGTATTTGTGAGTCTTTTGGATTCAACCAGTTGTGTATTGGTCTATCGTTCTGTTTGAATAGGTCTCTTAATAGAAATCTTGAGAAGAATTAATTGCATAGACTGGGGAGAGAGATGTTTGAAGATGCAAATTAGCCATTGGTTAAAATAATGCGGGGTGGCGCTTATAAAAGTTGGAGTCGTTAAATGAAAGCTGGTTTGGTATTTAAATATTTTAACAGCACAATACTCATGAGATCAATTCACATTTATCTTTACCCTATAAATTATGCGTTTTGTCCATTTCATTACTATATCTGTAGACTTTTGCTTTCTAGACAGAAGAGAATATCTAATTTAAGTTTTTGTGAGTTACTTTAAGTTGGCAAATGAATGTTTTTTATGGCACTAGCGTGGGGGGAGTTTCTCTATTATTGTGGTTCAAAAGATTATAATTTCAGGACAACTCTTCCATACGTGCTTCTTACATGTAGGAGATCAATATCTGAAACCATTCGTGATCCCGGAACCGGAAATCAACGTGAGGAGACGGACCGATGCAGATGAATTTCTGATCCTCGCCAGCGACGGCCTGTGGGACGTTATCTCAAACGAGTTTGCATGCAGCGTCGTGCGCAGGTGTCTGGCGGGACAAATGAGGAGGAAAGCTCGGGAGGGCATTGCGATTGAGAGCCGTGCTGCTGAAGCTGCGGCCATGCTGGCCGAGCTCGCGATGGCACGGGGAAGCAAAGATAACATCAGCGTGATTGTGGTAGAGCTCACCGAGCCGAGCTAGCAGTTCCGTTTACTTATCAAACTGGAGTTGTGTTCTTGATGCTAATTTGGACATGCTTGTTGATCATTGTTTAAGAGTTGCCTTCTTGCGGGTTACTCTTGAATATGCTGAATGATTCACAGGGTCAATCCGAAGGAATCTGTATATTAGCGGTGTCCCTGATCACGATTTTCTCTCTGTTCGGGTCCTTGGCTCATGTTCATGTGCTCCGCTTCTCTGAGCTACAGGCAACCTCATGATTCGTGACCACGGGTCCTAAATCTTCTCTGTGATGAGAGAGTTTTATTTCTCTTCGTGGTACGAAGACATAATGGTTAGGTTCCCGAGAGAATATTCCTGATGGTTTGTTGCGACGAAGTGAATAATGGTTAGGTTCTTAACATGAAATTCTAAAGTATATAAAACTGGGAATGCGGCGTTAGTGATGGAGACGAGATGGCAAATGAAAGTTGACAAAAGAATCAAAAAGATTTGTAATATGTATATTTTCAAACGAAGTTGGAAATTTCAAAATCCGGGTAATACATAATTTTCTTACGGTTTTTCTTTTTTAATATTTGTCCAACTTTTTTAGATAATTGCCAATATGGAAAAAAAAGTGTCCATTTTAGTGGATCGGTCAAAATAATTTTTTTTTCAAAACTATTTTGATAAGTTGAAAAAAGATTTGTCATAGTATTTCATGCTATATTTAACCGAAAGTCTATAAGGTATTGGATAAAAATGGAAAGATAATGAGAAGATGATATTTAATGGTAATGAATATTGTCCAAGAATTTCTAAATATATTGAATAATTATTAATTAAATCCTAAGCTTATGAATTTGGTTAATATAGTTCTAAATATTTTGATATTAATCTAATCCGTCCGATAGACTATAACATATTGACTTAGCAGTTCAATCAGTATTAGTTATCTTACATAGCATATCAGATGTTTGACATGCACAATCTTAATTTCAATGAACTAATGTGAAGAATTGTGTGGCTGTGTAATTCAAATCAAGCTAAAGAATCTCTATGTTATCTCCAACTTTAACAAAAGGAAAAGGAAAAGAAAGAAATGTGAACATTTTTGCACTCTAATTATATTAAAGAACTATCCACGGCTATTGAATTCGAAGTCGAAACAAAAGAGATGCGGAATGCGAAGCATGTGGAAACACACAACTAAAAGAATGCATTACCAAGTGAGATGATATAGCTTTTCAACATCTTTAAAAAAGAAAAAACCTTGCGGTTAATTTATGATATAGATGTACACAAATTCAAACATAATAATTATGAAAAAGAGATAAATAGAAATATGGGGAAAATTTTTGAAGAAAGGGGAAGGAGAAAAATGAGGGAAAAACCGTGTGCCATTGAAATGGATCCATGCATAACGGCATATTCACTCACAAACAAAAACAAAGTCCACTTATTTTATTACTTTGTAAAGGTTAACATGATAATAATTATTTTCTTATAAAAATACGACTCATTCATCCTTAAAGTATAAGTGAAAGCTTTTAGCAAGAAAATCAATAGTTCATTTGAAGAGCGACCAAACTGACCAAACAACTAAGCCTTAGACTATACTCCGGATCTTGTTGAAAATGAACTTAAAAAACATTTTAGAGGAAAACGATTTCATCTTCCTATATTTGGCTGTATTTTGTAAAAATTATGTTAGAGATTTTTCGATATTTTTTACAGGTAAATGATGACACATATATTTGAGAAAAGGTCTCAAGTAGAAACCTAGATATTGAGAACCGAGCTTGGCCGTTGAGGATTCGGGCATGAGCATTAGTGCCGGGCCCTCGATCTCGGCTTAGGGTACTTAGGTGCAATCATCAGTGACTCGGGCACAAAGGCATGGTGCTCAAACCCAAATATGAAGATCCTAAGCAATGGCACTGAGGCACTAGGGTGTCCAGCTGACCTCAGGGAACTTGGGCCCGAGAATCATAGTCTGGAGTCCGAGCGCCGGGGCTCAGGCATGTCCTGAAAAGTGATATGTGGTGTTTAGAAAAGGAAGTCTATCTATCTTCTTAAATTTAATTGTAGGTTTTCGGCTAATCGTGTTAAAATGATCCAATTCATTTTTTGGCCTCCTTCATCTATCCTGGAGGTGTTCGCAATTTCGAAACTCAAGACCCTCGAAGCACTGAAAAGATGGTGGGCTTGGTCACTCTCCCTCAGTTCTTGCCCTTTTGGGGCCTCTTCTACTGATCCACTTATAATTAGCTGCCAACTGCTCAACCCAAACCCTATTTCCGACAGGATTCGAGCAGAAAGATGAAGGACAGGGAAAACATGGATCAATCCCAGAAGGATCAATCCCAGAACGAAGAACACCAACCCAGCAGGAAGAAGAGTCCAACGCACATCGAGGGCTGCAACTGGAACAGCAGGAGAAAGAGAATGACCGGCCACTGCGACCGTTGGATTGATATTCTTTCGAAGCAAAATGGGGTTCTTTCCTCGGAGTAAAAATGGAGGAGGAAAAGAGCTTCCGGAGAGGACGATCATCGACGGCTTTGGCCATACCCCCTAAAAGATTCCCCAACTTGAAGTGCAATGGTAATCATGTCTTGAACTTTATCTTTTGTCTAAAAAGGTTTTCTAACTTTCATTGCATCCAAAATCCGCGGATAATTTATTAGAAATCATCAACATAATTAGAGATCTACTATTGGAATGCCTATCTTCGCCAATGCTATTTTCTTTATATCGAACGACAGCAATATCCTAATGTTAATAATCATTAAGAAATTAGTGTCGACATTTTTATATGGTTGATCAAATTTGTAATTCGGGAAAGAATTGAAATCTGATCTACAGTGAGAGGTTTTTTTTTGTTATTATTGAGCTACTCTTTGTGTATATGTTCATGAGGCCACTTTGGATTCTTCTATCGCATCACGTGTTCTGCATGGATTCTACACGTAGAAATATCGCACGGGATCCGACAGAAGCAAAGGCGTTAGGACCACAAAAGAACCGCGTGCACATGATCAGCTACTATTCCGTGAAAACATTGTGGCCAGATCAACAATCACGTTTAAGATATCGTGTCTATTGTCTTCGCTTCGTGCAGGTCACTTCCGGTCCCTTCTCTTTTTCCTAATGTTCAATCATGGATCTTCTCGATCCCCTAGCGGCTTATTACTTATTCTGTTCTAAATTCACCTTTCATACACCGCGGCTTATTATTTGTTCCGTTCCAAATTCTCCTTTCCACACATGATTATTTTTATTTTTTTTTCACAATGGACGGTGATGCAATTCCGAAAAGGAAAATTCCTTAAGAAATTGTGTGGACGGTAAAGAAAAGCAGAGGCAAAAGAGGAGAAAGGAGGGGGCACAATCGATCCATCGTCAATAGTGGACGTGCCTTGGACCGTCCACATGGTGCCATTCCTGTCTTCACAATTTCCGTCACCTTTTCCTCCTGCTTTAAAGCTGACTAGTGACATTGAAAAATAAAAACATTGATGATAAGGGGTAAGCTGGGGACCCTTTTGCCTTTTTCCCATTAAGTATTTTTTGTAAAAAAAAATATTATCTATTACGTGTCTTATCATGACCTAAAATGTAATATGGCATTCCCAGCTGTCTCCATCGGTCAATATCCTGTGGTCACGTACAAGGGTTGGTAAGGACCGAGTGCGATTCTAATGTTTTGGGCTGGGGCCGAGTAATTGCCACTGAGAATATTATATGATTAATTTTTATATTCCCCTTTGACAAATTTTTAAAATTGTGAAATACGCATCTTTTAAAATCGAAGAATTATGGGAAGAGTTATCGTGTCCATGCATTAAATCCAAGCCTACCAAAACGCGACTTCAGTACCTAAGAGATAGTCTTCTTTTTTCCTCCCTTTTATTTCTGCTTTTGCTTTAGGATAAGATCGTGCCTTTTTCTTTATAAGGGGGTTGTACTTCATTTGTCACGGGAAAAAGAAGCAACATCCATCCTTCTCGTGGGCCCTCGAAATATGATTTCCTCTAGGGAGGGGGGAATCATGGCTAAATTGATAAGGGGGAAAAAAAAGCAAATTAAGACAGCATTTCCTTGCAGCGATGGATCGAGAGGTGTTACGGTATCTCTTGTTTTGCTTCAATTCATCACGGGGAGAAGTATCCATTGCATCGATACTATTTCAATCCTAAAATTCTCAATCGGACTAATTTAGTCTTAAATCTTCATATATCTAGGTTTAAAATCATTGGCGTGGACTTGTCCAGCCTATGTGGCTTGACCGATGTTGATTTTTAAATTTTTAATGATTTTAGATATTTTTTTTTAGATTTTCCTTCCCTTCACTTTGGCATGTTGCTAATATTTGACCATGGCTAGTGACGGGCCAAAGAGAAGGGAAGAGGAAAAAAAAAGAAAAAGAGATTTTTTATTAAGAAAATTTGATAAAAAAATTTCTCAAAATAATTTAAAAATTTCTACATTAGCATCAATGGCACCATATCAAATAACTAGCGTCCATGCCAGTAATTTCAAACTTCAAATGGTTAGATGAACTAAATTGGTACCAATATAAAAATATTTACTTTTAAATTGATTCAATTGTAATATTTATGACTAAATTGATACCGATGCAATGGATTTATAACTTTTTTTTTTACATTTATCCCATTTATTACGCATGCTCAAATCCCAAGTCATCGGATTCCTCATGTCAATACATGAAGGGTGTTAAAAGTATATTATATTATTTATTTAAAGGGTTCATTTTTAATATGTATATATTTTCTCTTTACCTATTATTTTAAACTTTTAAGTTATAAATTTTAATATAGGCTCGAAAAAGTCAAAGGAAATTTGTACCAAATCGAGGCACGTGAAAATCTAGAGTTACTTGCGAAACTTTTTTCTTTTTGGTTGAATAACTTTGGATGTTTGAAAAAGTAAAAACCCCCATACGACAAAGTGTTGAGGCTAATCTAACGCTACTCGTAGATCATTTATCAAATTATCTATTAAACATAACATAAATCTGTCATAGTAGGCTATGGACTAATTTTTTTAACTCATATTAGATAGCTTAAGTCGTTATATGGGCTGAATAATTTTAAAATGATGTATGTTACCAAATATCGACCTACATTCATGAATCTCTGATAAATTCCTCACATTTATAACACATTTATAGATCCGCAAGATGAGCTTGACTTCATCTTTATTAAAACTATCAAGACGGCTTCTTTGTTCTCTAACCTTCTTTAATTATATTAATCTTGGAAGTTTCTTTTGTTGGTTATTAGAGCATATCTTTCCTTAATTACATTTGTCATTGTTATTCTCATGTTATATTTTTATTTTAGTTATTGTAATTGCAATCCATGACCTATATAAATCATTTTTCTCCAGTATCTTATATTCCATTTAATAAAAATTTCAATGCCTTCACTTTACTTGTTACCGTAATCTTATACGTCTACTATCAAATACTAATTTCTGCTTGTTCTTTTATCAGGGATCGATACAAAAATTCAAAATTCTATCCAATATTGAAAGCCAGCTCTACTAATATCCTATAGCTAAAAGATCAATCTCATCAAAAATAATATATGCGCATGAATAATTTAAAGTGGGTTAACTAGGTGGATATAGAATTCCCATAAGTCGGATTAACCATGAAAGTATTTTAGTAAATGGGTCCGATCGAATATGAGTAACTAAATTCGCAAAGCATATAAATGGATCAATTTGAATCAAGCCATTTGCGATCCGATCTGATCTACCTATTTGATGGCCCTAAGCATGAATCATGATTACGATAGAGGGATTTTGTTAACTCAATGTCTCTCTCCTAAGGATTCACATCTTCTTTTTCTTCTTTTTTTCCTTTCTTAATGACGAAGAAGTCCGCGGTAGGCGTTCGGGTCGTACTTCCGTTAAATAGAAAATTAGGGGGAGAGTTGCAAGTAAACTTGGCATCTCCCAAGTCTGAGTCTCCACATGACGTTCGTTGACAAAATGTGATACGGACTTTTGACATTCCTTCGATCTCCGTTTCTGGTAAAATTGCAATCGCAACGTATCGCTTGAGCATGACTCACGAGTTGCTATCTGATGGTTGCAATGACGAATATTTCTATTGCCTTTTCCCTTCTTCTGTTTTTGCCCCGCTCTTTTCGCGTCGTTGACCTGTTGAAATTCAGGTGTGAAAGATGGTAGAGCGAGAAAGACTTGTGTCTCTCCTTGTTCGTGCATACGAGCCTAGTTGCATACAGAATTCGGGGGTGGTCTAATCGGGAAATTGTACCGATTTGTAAAAGGCGCATGAATTCATGGATCATGAAATGACCTAGTTTCTTTCTTGAGTTTCTTTCTTTCTTCTCACTTTATATGTTTATATACTCAGCGTGTGTCGAAATAGTTGACGAGAATCAGCATCGATGATGTTAGAAAGAAGACATGAAAATAAAATTGGGAGGCCCATGTTCTTGTTTTGAACGGACGCCAACATAAAAAATTTGGGTCTCTACCGACAAAACGAAACGAAACAAACGAAAAACGAAAAATGAGAAGACATTAAAAATCGGGTCCCGGGCACTTTCGTCACCGCCAAAGCCTGGTAGTTGGGCTGTCCACGTCCGTATAGAAAACGTGCGCATCACTAATCCAAACCATATTCAACACAATAGACTGTCAAAAGTGGGTCGTATTCTAAAGTTCGATTTAGGGTCGGCAAATTCTATTTTACAGATCAATAGGGGATTATATCAAATCTGATTCAAACTTCGGAGGTCATAGCAAACTATCATATCATATACTCTCTCTCCCTTGATAAATTAAGCCCAAGTTCATAAAACTCTGACTAATGACTAATCTCATTAATTAGATTTTTTTTTTAAAAATAAAGAGAGTGGCCCGTGAGATTATTTAAACTTTACAGCACGACGGATGAAAAGAAGTGCCAAGTTCTTTCATAACCTTATGATCAGGTTGTTGACTTAGAAACGGACTTTAGATTGTCGCTTTCTTCTTTGTTTTCCATTAGTCAAGAATGTGAAAATTTGTTGAATAAGTTATAAACCTAGTAAATATATATGTGTGTGTGTCACTTTAGTCATAAATCCTTAAATTCAACGAACTTAATCATAAATCAACAATTTATCAAAGTTATTAAACCTAGACACATGTTGCAAGCCATCGCAATTAAATGTATAAAAGAGTGTGCTAGATACAAATCGTGCTTTACTATTTGTATTTTGCAATTTGTTTTATTTTACATTTCTTTGAGATTTACAAGACTTGAAATATTTCCATGTATCTCCGATGTATTATTTTGAAATTGATGAAATCTATCCTTTGATATATATATAAAAAAAACTTATGATTATGTTGACATGATTGTGAACGGGGGGTGGAAGATTCAAAAAGAGAAAAGCAAGAGGACCTTGAAACGCATTCTCTATATCTCGCGAAAGCATACACGACAATGTGGTTCCTACATTCGACATTCTAACATGTGTTTTCTTTAGACTTTAATCAAAAGTTAGTGCGATTCTTTTCGCAACTCCCTATTATGCCTGATGCTGGAAAAGAATTGCTTGTATATAAGTAAAGCCTAATCAGATGCTCTGGGGAATCATATTCTCCTCCCCTCTGCGGTTGTTTGTCACGTTTTTTTAATTCACATTGGCCTTAAAACCAGGCATAGGGATAACAACAATCCCGATAACTTTCATTGCAGAGCGTCATCTGGGTACAATCATATTGCCTCTTTTATACAATCTATTGATCGGCCAATTAGATATTCCTAACTTTACTTATTGTAAGTCTTATTATTCAAAACTTTCAAGGCATGGCGTTAGTCCCAAAGGTGTTTAATGAATCCATCCGGGTCCAATTTTTCATGACTAAAATGGTGGAAACAAGCAACTTCACTTTCCTAGATGATCTCCTCCGATTTCTCTTTCCTCAGTGCTTGCTTGGTAGTGGACTAGATCACGAGAGCCCGACAGCCCATCCAAACCAGTCCGGCCTGGGCAGCGACTTCTTTCTTCAACTCGAGTCAATACCCACACACGAACACCGCTCAGATTCGATCATCTTTTAGACCCGATATCCGATCCATCCCATCTCCCGTCACCTCCCGTCCATTCATCAGATTTACTCGCCAAACTTCTTCCTTTCGTCTAACGCATGCTTGCGCGACCTGTGCTAATTACCGGCTCAGAGGACAAGAATTAGGAGCAACACGTCGGTGTCAAGGGTGGTCGAGAAGGAGACGAACGTAATTTCGGATTCTCCATCATTCTCCGCCAGCCCATCGTTCATCATTCAATTCATCAGATTCTATGGAAAGATGATTTGCGAATCATTCCCACCTCCTCGCCTTTCTAGTTAACCGCGAACTCCTTTTCTGGTGAGCGACCTTGCCTTTGGCTTTATCCAACTTACTTTTCCTCGCGTGCGTCCGGCCCGACCATCCTTTTGATTCTTCATTCTGCTCTCATCGAACTACAATTTCTTGTCGCCAATCATATCGGGCAAGTAGTAATTCGCCATGCGAAAAGAAAGGAGGAGGAAAACAACCCTTCCCCATTTAGATCCTGCGTGGACGACTGGACATGCCAGTCGTTAAAGCTCGAATTTTGCTCGAATAAATAAAGACGTACGTGGGAAAAGGAGTAAAGAGTTCACCGTGGAAAAAGCGCAAAGCTTGAACACGTTTTCATATTATATTGTCATTATTATTTATATGCTTACACCATTTATTATTTATATCGTCTGATGTAACAAATTTTGCAGGTATATATACTCCATTTGGGCTCGAACAAAAGCTGCAGAGGGAAGAGAGAGAGAGAGAGAGAGAGAGAGAGAGAGAGAGACTGCAGACAGAGGGAGAGGGAAAGCAAAGCAAAATTTCGTCACTGCTTCTTCCTCGCAGTTCGCCTCTTCATTCTCGCTTTTTCTTTCTAGATTTCTTGGCAAAGGCTATTTCTTAGCCATAACTGTTATTAACCACAGGCAAGATCTCTCTCTCTCTCTCTCTCCATCTGTCTTCAGAAGTTGTTTGCTTTTCCCTCAAATGAGCTGGTGATAGATCCTTTGATTGCTTCCTTGATGTGATTTCGAGCCCTAGCTCTTTTCTTGCTTGGTTTAAATGATGTGGGTACGGACAAAAATCGACGCTTGAGTCCTTTCGCGTCAGAAAAATTGAAGTTACACTTTTTTTTTTTTTTGTATCGAATATATTGAAATGGGTACGCAGCTAAATGCTGTGCATGTGAAAAAGGAAAGGAAAAAGAAAGTGATTTTCACTCGACCGAGCAGAGTATGACTGTTTGGATTTGAATTTGATGCTGTCGGTGTTCTCATTTTAAATGTGCGACTTTGATCACGCCGTGCTTGGGGATTTTTAATAGAATTGGAAGTGATTCTTAATGGGTTTTATATCCTTACTTGAAAAGGGCGCTTGTGTTGTTTAGTGTTGATTATCGTAGATCTTCTTGATGTTAATCGGCGTATAAAATATCTTCCTTATCTGCTTGAAATCGAGACCTGACGTGCCAATTATTCTGTATTGTTATTTCAATCTACTCTTTCCTGATTTATAGCCGAAGTGGCAAAAATTTCTTGTTTGGTAGTTGGATTTGCTCTTGGTAGACTATTCTGCTTGGAATTGCTCACTTTGTAGTTCTTTCAAGTTCTCCCCAACAGGGTAGTCGCTTCATTGTCTTGTGGCTTCGCCTGAGTAGCTTACTATCTGGTACTATTGTTTGAACTTGGCGATCAGGATGTGCTGTACAAGCGCTGTATTTTGTAATCTTGTGAATGATCGATTTGATATATTCGTTGTGTGTAATACATGGCCCTTCAGAACTTTTCCATTCACTGGCCTTATAATTCTAATTGTATGTTTGTTATCTATCGCCAGATGTAAATGGATCCTGTAATCTAAAGCAGCTTGTATGTCTGTGGCTGTTTCTGTACGAGTGATACCTGAGCTGTTGTATTTCAAAGATTCTCTGATTTCTGACTATTTGGTGGTACATTCAGAGACTGGAGCCAGAGAAGAAAAGGATTATATATGGAGGGAGGCGCAGAAAGAGGTTTGGAATGCCTGAAGACTATGGATGGGAGGGAGAGTAATGGGAATGGTTCAGAGAAGGTGATCCCTTCTTGTTGCTTAAAGGCTAGGGCCTCCGCCCCTGAGCTTGATGCAAAATGCCACTCCACTGTTGTTTCAGGGTGGTTTTCGGAGTTCAAAACTTTTGCCGGTCTGTTTGTTGACTCTCACCATTTGTACCTTTGATGTTTTAGTCCAATGCTCAGGTTTTAGATTATTTGATTATTAGGTCTTCTCTGTTGGACCAACATCTGATTATCAGGTTAATTAAGAATTTTATAAAATATATTGTACATGGGGTTTTGGGGCCATAAGCCAAGTGGGAGTTTATATTGACACTTTTCCGATTTTGATCTCTGCAGCAAATGAAGCTGGCAAAGAGGTTTACTTCAACAACCCAATGTGGCCAGGTGCTATTGGTCTCTGTTCTTATAATTTGCAAGATTTATCTCCTACCATTATTCTTTTTTTGATGTCTAATTGTTGACTCATGGAGAGTCTCTCAACCACGACCATTTTAGAGATTGAGGATCTGCAGCATTATATCAAGGAGTAGGGGACTTCGATTGTTATTTTTGTATATATAGCACAGTTGAGGTTGCTGAATTCCTGTCAAGTTCCCTAACTCATTAGGGTTAGGTTTTACCATTGTCATTCAGCCTGATTTAGCTTGGGATAATTAGGCGATTATTTGGAAGTATCTTATGGCTACCTTTGGTTTCTTTCCTAGCTGAGTTTCGCATATAGCATTTTGCTGGAAAATGCAACACTTTATAGTCATCGTGCATGACTTGCATTTTTTCTTTTTTTCTTTGGCAGGGGAAGCACATTCTCTGAAAGTAGAGAAGATATTGTACAAGGGAAAGTCGGAATATCAGGAGGTCCTGGTTTTTCAGGTGCATTTCTTCATTTACTTTTGATGCTCTGCTAATGTTGAGTTGGACTTAGAGAATGTGGCAGTCAGTCTCAGAGAAAATTTTTCTGCAGTCCTCGGCATATGGTAAGGTGCTGGTTCTAGATGGCATCGTACAACTGACTGAGAAAGATGAATGTGCCTACCAAGAGATGATTACACATCTTCCCCTGTGTTCAATACCATCGCCGAAGAAGGTAACTTACATTGATTTATTCCCGATTACATACTATATCTCAAGAAAAGGAAAGGAAGAGGAGAAATTTTATATGAGCTATATCTTTGTTGCTAATACTTTTCATCTTTATTCCTTGAATAATGAATTGATAAAATTCCTCTAATGGTAAAACTGCGTGTCCAATCATAATACAGAGATGCTGGAAATCTTTGTTTATTTCTGAGGGCATAGCAAGTTGCTCCGAACCTCTATGCCTAAATAAATTAGACTAACATATTTTGGATAAGTTTTACATTGTATTAGGTTTTGTTTTGTCTAGTGTTTGTTCAGCAGTGTAAAAATATATTGTGATGCAGGTTCTAGTTGTTGGTGGAGGCGATGGTGGGGTACTGAGAGAAATTTCTCGGCATAGCTCTGTGGAGCTCATTGATATCTGTGAGATAGATCAATTGGTTATTGATGTTAGTTACTGTTTTGCTACTTTGACTTTTAACAACCTTGTTGATTTGTTCCAAGTTACGAGCTCATCTTTCTACCATCTAATCTTCAGGTGTCTAAGAAATTTTTTCCAGAGTTAGCAGTTGGATTTGAGGATCCCCGGGTTCACCTGCATGTTGGTGATGGTATTCAAATATATATTGTTTGCTCTCCTGGTCTTGAAACTATCCTTAATGTAATTTGCTAGTGTATCTAATTATTTAACTCCTTTGATGTGCCAAAGCTGTGGAATTTCTTCGGAGAGCTCCTGGGGGCAAGTATGATGCAATTATTGTTGATTCATCAGATCCTGTGGGTATGTGAATTGTGGTCTATGATAATTATTCTCTTTTGTTTATCGAATATGATTGAGCATATAATCTGTTCTGAATCACCTTGAGTTCAAAGTAAAGTTCTTCAGAAGGAATTCTAGATATGTGCAATGATGTTTATATTTTGTACACTTGTTTTAAACATTATTTCTACAGTCTTGATGTTTAAGTAAAAATTTTTGAAGTTGTCTGATTCAATTTGAATTTGTGATAACTATGCATTAAGTTTTCCATTTTTTGGGTTTCCTAGATTCTAGTACCTAAGAAAATAATCACGAAGAGTATTTTCATCAGATTGGACATCGGTGTGCAGGTCCTGCTCAGGAGCTGGTGGAGAAGCCTTTTTTTGAGACCATAGCTAGAGCATTGCGACCAGGTGGTGTTCTCTGCAACATGGCCGAAAGCATGTGGCTCCACACGCATCTTATAGAAGCCATGATCTCTATCTGCCGTCAAACATTTAAAGGATCAGTCCACTATGCGTGGGCAAGCGTCCCCACATATCCAAGGTAATTGCTGAAGCAGTCCTGCTGAAGTTTTAAAGATTCAATGTCACATAATTTGTTGAATTATCACTGTATTGCTTGTGTAAATTGGTTTCTTTAGCTTCTTGTAAGTATAGATGTGATAAAACATGAGTAGGTGTGTAAATGCTGCTATGAATCCTATGGAAATATTTCTCACATTTGGGTTTGCTACTTGTAATGCAGTGGAGTGATTGGATTTCTGTTATGCTCAACAGAGGGCCCACCTGTTGATTTCATTCATCCTGTCAATCCTATCGAGAAGTTAGAAGGAGCCACAAAGCATGTAAGAGAACTTCGATTTTACAATTCGGAGGTAAGCACTTCTGGTCTTGCTGAATTTCAATAAGATTGCATTGCTTATTTCAATCTTGTGTGGTTTACAGTAAGTTTTGCTGAACTACGATAATAGACTGGATTTACAACCAGTGGGAATATTAGAAATGAATAATTTATGCTAAGCAAAATGTGAGTAATGCTGATTTGAAACCTTTTTGGCAGTGATGTTGATTTGATCTTTGACAAAATAAGTAACCTTCGATATATTGAGAATCAGCAAAAAAGCCTGTCAGATGCAACTGCTCTGTGCTTTCAGTTTGTGTGTGGTGGTTTGATTCTTGGCTTCTTTCTCCTGTTTTCTCACCACCTAACTGCTTCAGTCTAAATAGGTTATAATTTCTGCTGCTGAAACAGTATAAAATTCGTGAGAAGGGCTTGTCCCAAATATTATTTTTTTCTATGGCTAGAATCCCTTCTGTTTTTTTTTTTTTTTTTATACTTTTGTCACAAAAGTATTGATCTGCCATGGGGCAATAAACACAGTTTTATCCCTTCTGTTTTTTTTTTATACTTTTGTCACAAAAGTATTGATCTGCCATGGGGCAATAAACACAGTTTTATGCAGGGGATTGCTAGAGAACTTTGAAGATATGTAGCAAAAATTAATCTACAACAAAATGACATTTTTATGTGTGAAATGCCAGATGCACTCAGCTGCGTTTGCACTGCCAACATTTCTGAAGCGGGAGGTGGGCTCACTGTGAGAGATTCAGAATCCAGTGTGATGAAGCTGCTCTCTTGTGGGTCAAAGCAGCAACTCTATTATTTAGCATTATAGGATTGTCCCATTTGGGAAAATATGATTATTGCTGAATATTGAAGTATAGTGAATCGTGGAGACCTAGCTTTGAGGCTCTAGTAGAATGATAGCTCCTAAAGTACTGTCAGTTGACAATTTCTATGCAAATGATATAAAGTATGGTTTGTATACTTATGATCACACTAGTGAGTACTATTGTCTGATCATCCATGGGAGTAGACTTCTGGAAAAGAAACAACACTCTGGAGCTTCTCGGCTGTTAAAATTTGAGTCATTTGTGTGGATTAAATAAACGAGTCAGTTTTCATGCATGGTTTTTCTAATCTGATGAAGATGAGGTCCGGTTGTCATGAGCATGGTTTGATTTTATTGCTTCACATCGACAGCAAACTTGAGCCAAAACTTTATTGATGATGTATTCCGGTCTTTGTTTTCTTGTAATTGTGATACCGTGGGATGGAGTAATAATGTTGTCCCTTAAACCCAGGCATCTTTCAACTGTTTTGCCTGAATGATACTGTTGAAAGCAGCGCATGTGATGCGCAGTCTTCCGGAGCTATAATTGACGAAGAAACATTAATATTGCCAATGCGATCCTTTTTTACCTGACGGACTAAGCTTACAAGATGAGCAGCAGGAATGCAAATCTCAGGCAACCTGAAGAAATTAGAGCACACGTGGAGTTTACACGCAGGAATGATGGCCCACAGATGTGTCATTACGTTTTCAGTGTTGTATCACTCGCCTTTACGAATTTGGATCGTCTGACTTTGGAGGAGAGTAACGTGGGGTGACTTGGGGAATGGAGGGGCCCCCATTATTGAGGGGGCGGAACTTTTTTTTTTTTTGGGCCATTGAATGGGAAACGGTACCCATGCAATGCTGCAGGGGATCCATTTCCCATCTTCACCAGCTTCACGACCAACCAGTTTGGCCTATTGCTGCAAAATGGAAGACGACGGCATCAAAGTCCAAGGGGTCCCTTCCCAGCTTAAGAAACTTACGCTTTTACCTCTCCCGGGCACTTTTGCATTGCTTCCTTGATGCCTTGGCCATGCTCCCAGTATGGTGTAGGCGGTCACAATCTCTTTCCCCTCCACATCAGTTTACTCTTCTGCTGTTATAATGAAGGCTTGGACTTCCCTAAGGCGTTTGACAATGAAGGCGGCCGCAGGTTTGAATGAAGGGGAATGCGTGGCCCGCTCCAAGAGTTGTTTCCCACGGATGCGTCTCCGAGATGGTTGCCACATGAACCCACGAGCCCACAGCGCTTGTTACGAAGGAGGATATCTCACCTTGTATTACAAAGACCCTCTTGTGGACAAGTGTCTGGCGAGAAGGATATGACTTTTTTCGGCGAAGTGCAGCAGCTTGAGACGGTCACAGAGGCTTTCCCACTTGGAAGATCCTTCACCTAGCGCTTGGAAAGTCGGTGCATTTATATACATGCGAGAGGGTGAAAATTCTATGTGAATGTGACGTAATGAAAGGCTCAAAGCTAACTTGGTGCTTCAGCCTCTTTATTCCAAATATGAAGCAGGAATTTTTTTGCTTAACGCAACATTTCATGGAAACATAACATAGAGAACTCATTCTTGAGTTCTTGCAGAGATGGAGCTTCATGTCCCTCCTCAAATCAAGAAGGATATTATTGAGCAATTTCTCAAATTTGACACATCTAGTCTCTTGCCATCTGATGGCTTGACACCAACCTATTTGCCTACTCAGTTTCTTTGGGATTAAAGGCTATCTTCACCTCTCCAAATCTCGCTTTTGTCACAAATTTTCTCCAATATTGATTGTCTTCCTCTAAAGATATATATGCCTCAACTGGCAGCTGATGCAACGCATTTTCTCCAGGCAAAGCTGAATTATGAATCAGAAAATACTTGGTATAGTCTCTAAATCGGGGAAGTCTAAATAACAGGCATAGGTGTGTAAGCTACAGGTGCTGACGACCGTCTTTGCTTTCCCTTTGGTGACAAGTACCAAACTTCACATTTTCAATAAGCAGACATGTAAGACCAAGCCCAACATGGAAATACATATCAAAGAGCAGATTTCCCATCGATAAGCACTTGATTTCAAGTTCCGACCAAGAGCACTGCTAAAAGATTTGCCAGTAGCGTGAATTAGTCAGAAGATAAACCAATGAAGTCGAGTCGTGAATGAAGCTTCTAATTTAGGAACTTAACCTTGGTTCAGTATGGGATGAAACCTATTAAGCAAATCTAAAGAGGCACTAATGGAGCACAAACCTCAGGTTTTTCAGGCACCACAATAAGCAGTAATAGGACTTGGTTCTCCAAATAAGTGGAGCCCTGAATGCCAGATTAAAGGCATCGAGGTATATCAGGGAATCGAAGAGTGTGGCATTCACCGTCTGTGCTTAAATAGGGGAAAGATCTTCTAGATATGTTGATCTCCTGAAGTGCATCAATGTACAAAGATGATGCAACAACAAAATCTGCGCGGCTTTTGCAAGCTTTGGTCCAACACATCATGTTTATTTCAACAGACAAATACTGAAGGACTCCAGATATCTAGAATACAAGCAAGCCACCGTATAGAAATGTTAAACTAAGTAAGAAATCACAAGATTCTGATTAAATTTGCATTGCTTGATAAAGTGAGAACCTCTCCTGTCACCTTAGGGATATAGGTCTATTACCTGTTTCTCAACATGTTCAGTCCTTCCTAAAGAGAAAAGGAAGTTTCAAGGCCCAGTAAAGTGTATGTGAATGCAATAAATCTCATAAAGATGCCCATTTCCAATGACAAACAAGCCAAGATTTGGCATTTGCTCTAATTTATAGAGAAAACCACCTGGCTAGCAATGCTCAAATGACTAGCAAGCATGTAAAGGATAAGAATTAGTGCAGCGCCTGCCTATTCATGTTTAATAAGGGTACCGGATGTATTTTGGCTTTTGGATTTAAGGGGATGATTTGATCAACACAGGAAAAAGTTTGAAAAACGCAACTACTCTCAGTATATTCATTGCAACAAGGAAAAAACGCAACTACTTTCAGTATATTCATTGCAACAAGGATATTGGGCCGCTCATTAACGGAATGACAACTAAAATCATCAACTGACCATTAAAAACAGCATAACATGGATTCCAGCCGCATGATTTTAAGAGGGTCTTTTTTGAATAAGCATTGGATACCATAATTCTTCCGAATTTTCTAAATCAATATAGTATTGAGTAAGCAATCGAAAATATCAGCTACCAATTGAGCTGTTGGGTCATTTTTATCGGTGGTGATGGAGGTTTGGTTGAAATCTTCCGCTAAAGGCAAAAGATGAGTCATCTAATTGATGATCCCATAGGAAAATAAAAAATCATGTAAAATTAGTTTACACAAAACTTAGGGCATTTGCTTTTTTAGCTTCTGCAGGAAATGTTCTCTTCTTACCAAGGAAGGGAAAGATCTACAAGAAGGCTGATCAGCTGGGAAATTCTATCAGATATAGATGGTGGGTTTTCAGTACAGAGTGAAAGCAGCAGAAATACCATATGAAGAAGAATGACAGCTGAGTGCATGACAATTTCTATGGTCCTTAGGTTTTTTCCAACTCGAGGCATTTTGATCAGTCTTTGATCATTGATATATGAAAGAAAAAAGGATCCACTGAGACTGAGATGGTACACAACACCAAGATATCTTCCTCTTAACAGAAGCCTCCTCTGGCCTTAATATACTTCATCCTAATGAGAATTGCAGTGAAGGCCACAGTCATGGCCACAATGCTACGAAGAGTTCCTGTCAGGTTCTTTTTTTTTTTTTTTTGCAGTGTTTGCAGATTTGAGGCCAGTAATATTAGGATGCTCTGTCACATGCTTCTCGGGTATCTGACTCTGAATCCTGCGGGGAAAATTGACCTTTAAGAATGGTTCCCTCGTTTTACATCTGGAGATCTATATAATACACCAGAAAGATGAGAAATGCTTTTTTGGCAACAAGTTCAAGTTTCCTAGAATTGGCAACTCAAATGTCATAGAGGCATTATGCTCTAAAAGATTGAAGGCTCACACTCATACAGGTTAAATGTAATCCTTTTTTTTTCACAAAGTGAACTGATGAGCATCAACATTACAAGAATCAATGATTTTTGTGAACAGTAAGTCGGAATCTCTCTTATAAGGCCCTAGAGAAAGTTCTTCTGCAAGAGAATACGTAGGAGAAGGTGGCTTCTTTGTTATGGCATACTGTTGAGTTACACTGTAATTAGCATGCAGGATTTCATCTCCCATCATCATTTCCTTCGAGCACAAGTGATTCAGCTGCAGAATTATAAGTGGACCCCTGGATTTTTCTTCTCTAGCCGCAAGTCTTATCAGAAATTGAGAACCGACTTAATACCTTGGTGGACTCATGTCCAAAACACATGGACACTGAAGGTTTAACTTGCCCCATAAGCATATGACCTCCCTACAATGCTGGAGCTGACTTCACTGTCGAAGTCCAGGATGTCTTGGAACAATTACAAGAAATGTAATTGTGGCTTCTAGTGGAGATATTCACATGTGCCTTATCCCAGAAGAAAAAATGGAGCATCTCAAATGGGGCTAACATACTACACTCCAAAAGCAGCATCCAGGTGAAGCACATTTTGTTTGTTGAGTGAGATGGTGGAGATTTCCAACTTGCTTTTACCGAGTCACACCTCTTGGATCTTCTATCACTATAGATTTGTTTAACAAGCACAAAGTACTGTTGGTATGACAGCATAATGCGTCACCGTATTAACATCAATACTGTCCAGACTTAATTCTTCGTCGGACCTAGTAGAGAGAGAGAGAGAGAGAGAGAGAGAGAGAGAGAGAGAGAGAGAGAGAGAGAGAGAGAGTTATTCACGTGAAGTCATTTGGTTCTTTCCACGTGACAGGCATAAATCTAGTATTTCCACCATTTTTTCTCTTGATGATAGGCGACAACGAGAATATTGCCAACGTAAAGAGACTTGTAGTTACTCCACATTCTTTCTTTCAATTTCAGGATAACAGCTAAAAGCTAGCATAACTTTTTGGGATTAGCACGGTGATTCTTTTTCCAGTCGAATGGGACATCTGTACTCGGTGTCATCACCAGCAAGCATTAACTTCACAGAACCAGAGCGAAAAACACTCTCATTTTGTCATTTCTGTTTGTTTCTTAGACCACCCAACAGCATCGCTTTATGAGTCTGGAGGGAAGCATCTCATACCCGTACCTTTTACTCAAGCCAGAGAAGGAAAGTGTAAATACGGTTTGCAGACGGGATTACCTCGATGATTTTGGTAAGTGCAAGAGCATGCATCTGCTGAGCTGAGTCAATGGTGGACATGCAAATTTGGTAACCCTCAAGTCTTTATCCTCTCAACATCAATTGCTGCATTATTGACTAGAAAGTTGCATAATTTGGCGAGTGACGTGTGACTTTCACTCTGAATTAGCGGGTACCCAGGTCCCTTTTATTCTCATTATTTTTTTCATGCTCCCTTTAGAAAAGGTCGGGAAAAAAGAAAGAACGAAAGCTTCACAAAACAAAATATCTCTGTAGTACTGCGGGAGGAATGCTTGCCTTCAAGTTGGTTTTTCCACTAAAAGAAGAAAAAACATGACTATCGATGCTATATGAACTGTAAATGGATGACGACACAAATGATTTTTAAATTTTAATTTAATATACAATATGGTCCTTTAACTCTTAATTTTTTTAATGTAATTGTTAAATTATCAATACATGTTCAAACTAATCTCTGTATTATCTGAGGATATTTAATATTATCCTTAAAACTAGATTAATGGAATGATAATATTGACCATTTACATATAATCTAGAAATTAATTTGAATATAATATCCAAAAAGTTACTGATCATATTGCACATTGAAATGAACTTGACAGATGACATTAAACAATTGGAGACTCAAAAATTACATTACATTGGATCAAAATTCAAAAATCCTTTGCCATTTTCCCAACCGCAAATAGCTGCTAACCTAATAGTTTGGGTTAGAGGGACAAGATAACATCATCAGGGAGACTTCTTGGGGCTCTTCCAACTTATAAATCGGAGAAGTCCAAGGGGACAATACAATCATCATGGAAATTCTCTTTTTCCCGGCTGTGAAATAACGTCAGATGGATTACACAGTATTCGGTTCAATCACCTGTCTTAACTCCATATGACAAATAGCAGCGCCACTTACGAAGATTGCCGTGCTTAAAATATTAAAATGATATACAGGAACCTATTAAAATCGACGCCACGCGACATTGCTCTAATGCACTCCAATTTTCATTTTTTATACAAAAAGCACCACATAAATCACTAAATGGTAGTTACTATTGCTCTTCAGCAGTAAAGTCAGGCTCTGCCGGCTTCTGAAGTAGCATTGGAGGTATCCTCTCCGGCATCCTTGCCTTCCTCGCCCCTTTACTTCGTAAGGCACGAAGGGCATTTGCTGCAAAACGCGATGCATAGATGGTGGCGCCTAAACTTGGTGAGCTCCCACCACCTTTGGCCAAAGCATCCTGTAACCTGTTCTCCTCCTCTTGAAGAGACTCTTCCAGCTTCTTTCTCATGTAGCGTCTCCACGCGGCTTGTATAAAACAAGCTGCCCATGTCCTCCACTGCTGTGAGTAAAACCTGAAAGTGTGTCGTAGCTGCTTGCTGTGAAGCCGCCGGAATTGAGAGGCAACAAACTTAAGGTCATCGGCAACCAGGGCAAAAGCTTCCACTTCTTTTAAGGCTTGAACGGTTCTGGTCGAGATTGGGAGGTTTGACGAGGAATGTGGGTCAAGTGCCCATGTGAGAAGTTCTTCTCCACAAAAGTCACCAGCTTTGAGATATTCCAGGTTGAAAAATCCCGTCCTCCCACCATTGGTGGTTGTGGTCAATAGCCTGCCTCGCATGATAAAGAGCATTACGTCAACTGGGTCCCCCTCCCGAATGATATAGCTGTCCTCCGTGTAAAGAACTGGCTTAAGACGATCGCACATTGCATCTAACAGTTGCTCATCCATTTTCTCAAACATTGGCACCTTTTTTGCGTTGGAAGGAAAAAAAGAGAGGAGAAAATCACAATCAGTGTAGTGTCTTCACGATCCAGTCAAGCACCACTTATAACAAGAGATACCCATTAACACTTACTCTTTTCTACCCCATTCAGAGGATATCTAAAGATAAAACTTATATTCATCCTTCTATCATGACCAAATATTACAATTGTCAGATATTAGCAATCATTATGAAACCCTAGCCAAATGCTTATGCTAACATTTCAAAAATCAAACATAAATATAGAAGAGATGATGAAAACAAATCATTCAAATAAACTCACTCTCATGAGAAGAGCCAAACAGAGATGGCGTTTAATGTCCCTTCTAAGATCCTTGGGTAGATTGCATAGTAGATTCTCCTCATCAACACCTCTGGTTTCCTGCCATTTGTAGTGTTCATACCTCCTAATCCTGTCTTTCAAATTCTCAGGCAGCAGACGATGGGACATCCACTGCTCTGCATCTCTTCTTTTCACTCTCATCTCCTCCAATCTTGTCGTTGTTGATTGCAAATATGTCTGTTTCAAAGAAAAGATCTCCCCCGTCAGCATAGACTTCAGCTGACGAGCTCATAAAAATGAAGACACAACCAACTAATACAAACCAGAACATTTCCAAGACATTCATACCCCAGGCTAGCTTCACTAAAAATTCTAACAGTATAATCCGTGGGATACAAGATCAGAATCCACAAAATGAGTGACAGGGAATTGGATGGAGGAGGGCATGATAACCCTGAGTTGAAAGCTCATGCAGACACTCCTTCAGACAAGGAGTAAGACATATTCAACGTGAATTACATGGAGCAAGATATATCCAAAGAGACTTTACAAGTGGCCCATTTCACACATAAACATATAACTATAAGTCCTGAGGGGGAAAGAAAAAAAACAAGTGAAACCAACCTGCATATTTCCAATGAGAAGAGAAAACAACACCAAGCCAGCAATGGCAATGAAAACTGCAAAGCAGATTTCCCAGACATATGTACTTGTCTGTAGGTTTTGACCAAGAGAACTGCAAGGAAAAGCAGGTATAAGTTGAAATTAATTTACAAAGTAATCAACTGTAGAATCCCCTCAATTACTCCAATCAAAAGGAGTTATATACAAGACAACTAAAGCCAAGCTCAACAAATCTCCCCAACATAGCTAGAGTGTCCTTCTCCGTTGTAATCATGTTTGAGACAGGCATAACATGTCACTTTCTAAATAAGGACGGCTCAGGAAAAAAAATGCTCTTCACAGCTTTACTAACTATCCATTCTCTTTACAAATAACTCCTTAGACTAGGAGATAACAATGTGTCTGCTACAATAATGGAATTCTCAGTGCCACTGCACCAACTCACACGATGACTGGAACAGCACAAGCTGTCACCAGAAAACTTTAAAGTTTTGATTGCTTCATCCATGCAACAAGAATATAAGTCCTTAGTATACATAATCAGCACTTGTAAGTGTAAAATGCTAAGACTTCTACGTGTACCTCAGATTCTGCAGTCCCCACCAAAAGCAAAAAAAGAACTTCTGTGGAAAATCGGTTGACTCCACGACACCAGATTCAAGGGCATTCAGGAATATTCCAAAATCAAATAGAGTAGTATTTGGTGTCTGTATAGGGCAAGAAGGATCGAGGAATTCATTGACTGTATGCTTAGGGTCATCACAATACAGAGAAGCACGGTTGCATCCAATTTGATCACATGCTTGCTGCCAGCATGTGGTCTCTCGTTCTATAGAGCATAAGTACCAAAAGGCACCGATAACCTATAACAACCACGGATTAGCGAAAGCTCAACAGAAATTGCAAGAGAAAACCAATTTCTCTACAATGGCTTCTTCAACTTAGTAAGAAAAAAGGAAATATAAACGGTATTAAAACAAGAAGTTTTTATGAACATAAGATAGACGAGATGATACATAACAGAGTATATAGCAAGAAATGAGGCATTCACGAATAAGCAAAAGAGTAAAAGAACTTACATGACTAGCAAGCATATATAGGATAAGATTAAAGGCAGCTCCAGCCCATGCAGTCTCTGTGAGGATGCCTGAACTTCTTGTTACTTCTTTGTACAATGGGTATATACGAAGAACCCTTGGGATGTATTGAAAGAAAACTACAAATTTCAATAAGTTCTTTGTATTCAAAGATCTTGAACCTCTCAATCTTGGTATAACAATCCAAATCACAACCTAAATAATACACAAAAATCACAAAAGCCAGCAGAAATTCTTGTTAGTTATTATAGACAGGAAATGATAAGAAATATATTTCTTGAGAAAGGTCACTGAAAATTTCTCAGCACCTGTGGAAGAGGAAGGACCGCGAGAATGTCAATTAGAAAGTATGAAACTATGTACTTCTTTGCTATAGCCAATGTATCTTCAACTAAAACACCTCTTCCAAACACTCGAGAATCTGGTGCAATGAAGCCTGTGCTGAATTGAAAGATGATATGAAGGATGTAAAAGATATCTGTGAAGGAACGTAACACACTGGCTGTAATCTCCATCTTTCTATCCAAGCCAAGGCACTTCAGGTCATCATTGATGATAGGAACATAGAAGAACAGAGGGTCCAATGACACAGCGAGAATGCACGAAAGCACAAATATCTTATTCCATTTCTGAAGAAATGGACCTTGTGGATCGAGAACTCTCGTTTTGGATCGCAATACCTTCGCCAGGATGGCAGTGAAAGAACATGATTTCCATGATTTTCCAATATCTTTTATACGTCCAGAACCAAATTCAAAGCCTCGCTGAAACTTCTCCGAGGCTGAACTTAGGACATTTCCAACTTTCCCTGTCCGTAATCCTATATTTCCACCATATCTCCCTTCATTAGCTTTATCAGAACTATGCGGCTGGAACCTGAAAAATGCCATAAGCCATGTAATGATGGTAGAAGATACTATTAACGTATTATCCTATCGAAACCTAAGCAACATTATGTTAGCAGTGAAATTCCAAACTTCAATGCTTAGAGTTCCAGAGAAACGCATTCAAAATAGGTCATTGAACATCCCAGTACAAGTTGACCGAACTTGCTTCCATGTGCAACACAGTGCAGCTCAATCTATCTCATACCTGAAGATATTGCAAATTCGACGGCTACCACACCCAATAGGAAAGCAAAAGAAGCACAAGGATGAGCTGCTTTGAGATTTCGGATGAGATACCTTACGAATTTCTCTGACTGATAATCCATTTTCATATATAGTTAGAGTACACCGTCACGAACAAGAAATCTCGAGCTATACACTGTTGGAGTCCGGGATCCTCTCCATAAGCTGAATTGGCTCTAGCTGTGAAGACAGATGCAAAAGAAGGAAGAAGAGAGAGAGAGAGAGAGAGTTAACACTGTCAACTAATTCTGCTGATAGTGAATCGCACTTTCGATCACGAAAACGTAAAGGTCAAACTAGTCACACATCATAACTTTTGGCAATAGAAAACCGCAATCTGAATAATTCCTATGGTTAACAGCAAGTCCAGAGGAAAATTAGTTTATTAATGAGTTCATCACGGACTTGCCAGCACCATCCATTTCCTCATACAAAAGCGACGCTTACCATACAAGAATGGGACAAATATAATTGCTCCACCGTCTTTACACAAATTGAGCATCAAATCCCTCTACAACGGTACAGCTTCACATAAGAATCGGAAAACCCGTTCCGCGCTGATTAAAAGCAAAGGGAATCATTCGAAATAAAAGGCCTCCCTCGCCAATTTCACTGAAAACACTAAACACAAGCATGGCCCCACATCAAATCCAATCTCGTAGAAGCCAGAGAAAGACGGGAAAACGGCAGTTAAGAGAGCAACCGCCGCTTAAATCCGAAGCCTTAGGAAACGGAGGGCGTAAATACGGGGAGACAGGAAAGACGAGAGAGTATCGGACCTAAGAAGAAAGCTCGAAATGGGTCCAAAAAAAAAAAGAGACAGCAACCAAACTCCGTGGATGAACTGACCTCAAGCGCCGAACCGGAGCAAAATGCGAACGGTTGAGGACTGGAGGCGACGGCATGGGGCGCGGCGTCCGGGAAGAGAGAGGAGAAGGAACCGAGCAGCACGGAAGCAAGTCCGAGACGCCCGAGCGTCGCTGACTCCGATGGCGATGGAATTATAGACGCAGAGAGAGAGAGAGAGAGAGAGAGAGAGGGAGGGAGAAAGTTCGAGGAAGGCGTCTTAGGGCGAGTGTGGGCAACTGCTTGCGCTTGACTTGTTCTTCTTTCGATGTTTTAATTTTTGTTTTTTGGTCGGCTTAATCCGTGTTCTCTCTCTCTTTCTTTCTTTCTTTCTTTCTTTCTTTTTCTTGGGAAAGTAAGATGTGAATGGTGGAGACACAGAGCAGGGAGAGAGGGGAGGCGCAGTCAAAGAAGGGTAATGACTAATGACGCCGTGGGACCCACCGTCGGATGCAGATGCCAACTCCCCCCCTTTTTTTTAAATATATATATATATATATATATTTTTTTTTTCTTTCTTTCCTTGCTATTTCGTTACGGGTAAGTGCGGCGACAGACGCCATTTGAAGGCGCAGTCGTATGATTTTCTACTGCAAAATCACAACTCAAAGAGCCAACAAGTATGCTATGCCACCCAATATACATATATATATATATATATAAATAATTGGGGAAAAAAAATAGAGGGCATGACTACTAGAGAATTGAGAGGATTAAACGGTAAACTTGGTTGAAGTAATCAAAACCAATGGAGATCGAGAAGCCAAAGATGACAAATGGGTGAAGCGATGTCGAGGTCATGAGACCTTGGGACAAATTACCTTGGTTTAGACAATATCGAGTTTCGTGCGGTCTTGGAAGACCTAGAGCTGATGACTCTTGGATTTTATTAATATGGACGAGCCTCGCTTAAGGTTGCGAGACCTTCAACTACCCTCGCTAGGCGAATCGGGGGTTGGACAATGAAGACATTTTCAAGGCCATAAGTCCTCTTATGGCTCGCATGACCTCGGCGACACAAATCATGAGAATGTCGATCTTGCAAAACCCAAAAATCAGTGATCTCCATATGACACTCGACCCTCCATAAAATGTCTCACGACAACCGTCAGACTCTAGGCTCGCATCAAGTTGCATATGAATTTGATCTAGAGAAACGATTAATAGCGAAAATGAGAGCAAAATAGGAATTTGGAAATGTAGCAGATTCGGAAAAAGTAAAAAGAAAAAGTCCATTAATAGTGAAAAGGGAAAAATGTAGCAAATTGTGGCTAAAGCTATTAAGAATCAACACTCAACCCCAAAAAAGCTCAGATTAGAGTCGAACTTCAGTTGCTCTCCTGCTCTTCTACAAAAGAGCGGGAGAGCAAGCAATTAGTGTGATTCGAACCGATAAAGTTCACCAACAAACCGACCCGATTTGATCTAATCTTAAACTGACAGGCTAAAGCTCCCTCATTCATACAGCAGCATGAACCGAAGATGGGTCCTTGAGAAGCTGATAAGCCAGCCATCTTTTGACGACGGAAACACGGACCGGAGCAGAGCTGAGTTTTCCGGAGCAGTCGACTGGCGAGGATGGAATCATCCGAGAGGCCAGGTGAAGCGATCTCGAGGGTCCAGCGACTATGGCAAACCAGACCTGCGATTGTTGATCAAGACGTGCGGAACCCGGACCCTCTGTCGTCCGGAGATGCTATCCTGTACTTGGTTCGCATCCCTTTAGCAATTTTGTCGTCGGCCAACTCAAACGATCTGTCAAGGGTGCTTGACGAGCTCAAGCCAGCGCCGGGGCGGGCGGGGCCCGGTCACAGCTACCGGTGACGTGGCCGTGAGATGGCATGGGGGGAGGCGCATCCGTAGGCTCGACCGCATCTTATCGAATTCTCCGAGTGGATCCATGAAGTGTGCCACGTTGCCTTTTCTCTTCGGTGCCCAGCTACAAAAGGCCAGCACTTTCTCTCTCCTTACCGTTTTGCGATCTCTCTCTCTCTCTCTCTCTCTCTCTAGTGTGCCTGCGTTTGTCGTCCACTATATATTCCTCTGTCTTCAATCTCTCTCCCTCTTTCTCTAGGGTTTCAGATTCTCTTGGTCTGTGCACAGAGAGAGAGAGAGAGAGAGAGAGAGAGAGAGAGAGAGAGAGAGAGGCGTCACCTTGTCGCTCTTTGGTATATGCAACATCGGATTCGGATCCCTCCACCACCACCCCGTCGTCCGACCCGGATCGCCGCTGCACCCATCCGATCGGCCAGATCTTCACCATTTTGTCCCCGGGGCTGAAACTCAGCATCTTTTCGCGCGAGATCTGCCGTAATGTGAGCGTTCGCGCCGGCTTTATTCGTAATTTGACTTGGATTCAGCTCGATGGTCATTTGATTCTCTTCTTCTTATCCATTCTTCTTGTTAATTGAAGAGGCGTCCTTTCAGCCACGCGATTGAGCAACTCGAGATCGACTTGTGTAGTTGGATCGTTTCTTTGTGCGTCTCGTATTTTTTTTTCCTTTTTGGTCTATTCTGATATTTTCCTTTTTTCTAAGATTAGTTTTCCTAGCCGTAAATCCATCTTTGACCTTTCGTGATTACATGTAGCCTTTTAGTGGCTCGAATGATTCAATTTGTCGGGTCGATTTATATATTGATGATCTGCTAATATCGGTTGCGCTCTGGATAGTTCTTGGAAAAGTTTGCGATTACTTCTTTCTTTTATCCTTTGTCAGTTGTGTTTGTTTCATTCGGGAAGTATCCATCAAAAGGCCTGGCTCGGGGGGATTTAGATGGTATGCACCAGCTGCATAAGGAGCGTCATTGTTCAAGTTGGGCACATCGGAAGATCTGCCCGTGGAGGGCTTCCATCACGCAGTTTTACAAGAGCTGTACATTCTGGTTTAGCTTTGAATCTTCGGTGGAACTGCAAAGTTAGAACAAGCATCAAGATGATGGTTGACACGGGAGCAATGGAGAATCGAGAACCAGTGGTTGACATGATGGTCGAGAAAGAGGACGATGGTGGAATTGCTAGCGGAGGATGGAAGAGGTTCTTTTTCATCAATAGCTACTCTAACATGGCTTTTTCTTGTTCTAGCTAATTTAGATCTTCTCCTTATTGTCTTCTTTTTTCTCTGGTGGTGGGTCTTTGATTTCAGAGAGAGCTCACATTTGGATGTTTGTTTAGTTTCATCTGAGCCTCGTCTTTCATGTGATGGATGTCATGTATTAAGCGAACAATCTGGAGGTCCGTTTCTACATGTAAAAAAGAAGAAGAACCTTTTCTTTGTAATTAGTAAGATGCAATTGGAGCTTATCTACACAAAAGTATCTATTCAGCTAGATCTTCGGATGTGGATATTGAAATATCCCTTCTTGCTATATTTTCTGCTATTGACTTCATCCATTGCTAAAACAGAACTGTTTGGTTAAACACCATACCTTCTTTTAATTAATCTCTCTCTTCTGCAGACTGCCTGGAAATGATTGGAATTTTAACATAGGCTCATGATTTCATGCTTTTGGCTAGTTCGACTTTATTTTATTGGTCTAAGGTGATACTGTGGTTGTTTGGTAATAAATTCTCCTTTTCTTTTCTTTTTTGCAGTGAAGATGGAAGACTGAGCTGTGGATACTCCAGTTTCCGTGGAAAGAGAGTTACCATGGAGGACTTTTATGATATAAAAACTTCCAAGATTGATGGAGAAACAATCTGCATGTTTGGGATATTCGATGGTTAGATTCTCTCTTGTATGCTTACAATAAGAAAAAGATAGAAGAGTTTCATGTCCTGTTATCTATAACTATATCAAGTGAAGATAAGGTTGCGGACTTCTTAGGAAAACAAAAAAATTCGGGCGTCTTTTAGTCACCGTTCTGCTCTGTTAAAGCTTTGGCAATAGAAGCTGGTGTCTTGTCTTTTTCTCAATTCATACCATTTTGTGAGTGGAGGTACGAGGGTGAATGGTATAGGCAAGCATATATCTGTGCATCACGGATAAGGTTTAACATATTGTCGCGCATGCATACCAAGGCACGTTGACCATGTGGACAAGCGAACATGTGAGCTCAAATTTAAGTGGCAGCAGACTGAATGAGGGACGATCCCGTCTTTAGTTTGAAGCTGTTGAACCTCCAGACATTACCACTGAAGCTAGTTAATTGAGGATAACAACATGGGAAGCCATTGCCAAATCCTGATTGAACCTTGAAACTTGAGCCCATGATTAATCTCGTTATATAATAGAATTAGCTTAGTTTTGGAACAGCTGATAGTATGGGTTGGTGCAGATCAAAGTCGCCCGGAATTTGAAATGACTTGTTTCATTGTCGCTCGCGTTTGCCTTACTAGGAAAGTTTATCATCGATAAGTTGCTAGTTCTTAAATTCAGGAGTGGACTTCTTATTTTTGTTTTTGTTGGTCAGGCTCCTTGCTTGTTCTGCTTGCTGTCATGTAAATCTGTCAATAAACAATTATGTCTTGTAATTCTGTAAATTGTTTTTTAGGACTTTTCCCCTGAATTGATGATGTATTGTTGAAAAGTGAAACTTTGCTAGGTGAAACTAATGTAAAATCAAGATAAGATACTTCTATGAGCAAAATAATGCGACGTTATTAATAAATGATTCAAAGGTACCACTTCATACTTATATGACAGTATTCAAAGTGTTTTACGGCATTAATTTATCTAACAGGTCATGGTGGTTCTCGTGCTGCTGAGTATCTGAAGGAGCATCTGTTTGACAATCTTATGAAGCATCCACAATTTATGACAGATACGAAATTAGCAATAAGTGCGTTCCTTTCCTTTTTATGATTACTTTGATGCCAATAGCTACTTATGAGACGTGAACTGGGACAGTGCAGTATGTTGTTTACTGCAAACATCACATTGAAAATCACTTGATACATTTAATAATGCCTCTTTTCTGTGCCTAATATCTGTTGGTTTAATTCCATGACATCTCTTGGAAATTAACATTGAATGCAGGTGAAACATATCGGCAGACAGATGTGGAGTTTTTGGAATCTGAAAGAGATACTTTTCGGGATGATGGTTCAACTGCCTCGACAGCAGTGCTGGTGGGTAGCCATCTATACGTGGCGAATGTGGGAGATTCTCGGACTGTAATATCAAAAGCTGGCAAAGGTAATATTCATGTGAGGCATCTGGTCGTCTGTGTAAATTCTACTGATGTTTTTTGAAGACTTCCCCGTGCCTTTTGGCATGTATTAAATCTGTCACCTTAGTTTTAGTCCCTTTAATCCGTATTGTTAAATGTCAGTTTTTTTATATTTATTACTGGGTGATA
Source organism: Melaleuca quinquenervia (assembly GCA_030064385.1). Lineage (NCBI taxonomy): Eukaryota > Viridiplantae > Streptophyta > Magnoliopsida > Myrtales > Myrtaceae > Melaleuca > Melaleuca quinquenervia. The sequence continues at coordinate 18,810 of CM057718.1, read as the reverse complement.
AATCTAATGACCTCAAGAAATCCATTGCCACCCCGTGGTAACTGGATAATTTTACTTAAGCAGAGTATAATCCTGTCTAGCTAATATGTACTATTTGCAATTCTATCCACATGATAAAGAACCAATTAGATCTGTGCAGCTGCCCTTTGAGTTCACATACTTCTTTTGTTTGGACAGCTATTCCTCTTTCTGAAGATCATAAACCAAATAGAAGTGATGAAAGAAAGAGAATTGAAAATGCTGGAGGCGTTATTATGTGGGCGGGTATGCTTCTGTTCTATCTTCTTTGTGTGAGAGCTGACATTCTGAGAGATGCATGTTGTGTTGAAATTGAGTCTCGATGCCCTTGTCTCTAAAAGTGCTTTGACGCTCTCTCTTAAAGCCCCCGAGCTAGACTGCTTTTTTGAGGCAATGAGACTTAAATGCAATTCGTCAATTAGAAGAGTAGAACACTGATATGGAGATGAGGGTACTCTTCTACCTTTAGGGCTGACAATTTGTTGATTAGCCTTTGCAATCGACACTTTCATTAAAATGGACTCATTGTGTTTGGATTTAAATGTTTGAAACTCTCAATGCTTTTGGCCTAACATCACATGGGCAGCTTGAGAAGGATTGGCTTTCTCAATTGACACATTGGAGACATGCTTTTATGTGCTTGGTCACCCCCATGTTTTGTACTATGCATCTCTGACTTCATTTATCAGGATAGTGTGTCTGATTTTATTCATTCTTTTGCTGCTACTTTCTTGTAATCGACTGCTGTCTTCGCAAAAGGTGGACATGGTCCTCATGTGTACTGCATTATGGACCAGCTAGTGTTGTTAAATTCTTTATTTAAAATAATATATTTCATTTGTTGGTGCTGTGCTGTTACTTTGGGTAGAAATTTTAGCTACAAGTTGTCAAGATGCTTGCATATCTCATCAGGCACCTGGCGGGTAGGAGGTGTTTTAGCTATGACTCGCGCTTTTGGGAACCGGATGTTGAAGCAATTTGTTGTTGCAGAACCTGAGATTCAGGTAAGCATTGATTGGCATCTAGTAATCTTGTTATTGCCCAAAAAAAGGACTTTGTGTGTGATATGAGCCAGAAGCATGAGTCTTATTCTATTATCCATGGGAGGTCAACGTTGTGGGTCATCTATATTTGTTGATTTGCTAGGTACTCCTTTTTAACTTCACTAAAAGTGCAAATTTGAGCTCATTGTCATCTGTGCGTCCTTTGTCTGCTTGACTGTCCATTAACTGTTCCTGAACTCCATGCCTTGTGTTAGAGTCGTAGTGATAGCGAATGTTCCACCTATGAGGGTTCAGAACTTCTGTTGTATGAAGGGGGATTTAGCCGCCAAAACAGAGATGATTTTGGCTCTGATAGAATCGTTGGCATCACATGATGTAGGGCCAGTTGATTTATCAAGATCAGCATGCTTAAGTTATGATTATGCTGTTTCAGGATCAGGAGATAGATGAGGAATTTGAATTGCTTGTGCTGGCAAGCGACGGACTGTGGGATGTGGTTCCTAATGAGGTAAAGATACCCTACATATTCCATTGGTTGCATTGTCTCTTTTCTTTGCAAATACTAGGCGTAAGCAGATGGGTGAAATGATCTAACAACAATATATTTTAAAGTCCTGGTAAGGTTGTCTTACGTTTGAAACTACTCGCAAGCAACTACTGTTCCTATAATTAGCGAGGGGTAGTCAATGTTCAACTATTTATTTGACTTGAAGAAAACATCAGGATGGAAGATAATATCCAGATTCAGCATCGACTTGCTTCAATCACATTGAGTCTTGCAGTGCTTCTGGATTTTACTTTTGAGTCATTTTCGATTCTCAAAATGAGAACCTGGCTCATCATTTGTTTTATTGTTATTTGAACGTGGGTCCTTGATTGGCAGGATGCTGTATCACTTGCACGAGAAGAAGAAGAGCCAGAAGCAGCGGCCAGGAAATTGACGGAGGCTGCTTTTACTCGGGGAAGTGCAGACAACATCACGTGTATCGTGGTAAAGTTTAATCATAACCAAATTGGGTCGTCAATTATGGAGGATCAGCGCCAAAACTCTGATTAGGGAGTCACAAGTGGACGTTGCATGTGTAGATTTTGTATAAGATGTAAGTAAGTTAATGTCGTGATCTGCGCATGCATGCTGAGCTGATTGTGCTCGACAAGGGGGCAGCGATTTGTTCATTCATTGGTTGTGTTCCTTGTTCCCTCGTGATGCCGGAAACTCTGGGACTTATTGCTCGCTCGTTGAGCATCGTTATCTTTGAAAGCTGTGGTTCCTTAGTGAGTATTGCAATTTTCCTAATTATACATTGCAATTTTGCAGTTGGGTTCTAATTGAACGCTTTTCTTCCCGAAACGAGTCTTGCTGGTGTCTACGTACCCAACTGTTTAAGAATTCGGAGACATCATGGACGGGCGCCTACTTTACTGTTTTATCTTAAAATAACTAGTTAATGAAAAGCATTTCAATCATCAACAACAGAAACAATTAGTAAATATTCTTGTGGACTAGTCCGTTTATGTTTTTAAAGTGATATAGATGACCATTTTTAAGGAACTTTATTAAAGATACTTTGTTTTGTGTGAAATAAATGCCTAACCTGTATCGAGGGATATTCTATTCATTCAATATGTTTGCGCAGATAGTAATAAGGTGGTTGCAGTCGCTGGACAGATCAAAATTTGAATCTGTGTGATGACTAGTACATCGCTTCCAGCGCAGCAATGTATTTTTGTGAGACTATACCCCTACTTTGCGCAGACGCTATTTTTTAATATGCCGTCGAAAATCTTAATTCCGGTGCACCCATCTGTAGAATTCTTGCTCTTGGTTTGGGATCTATAGCACCGAATTACACCCTTTTCCTAAACTTAATATGGACCGTCTATCTATCGATTCAATAAATTGTAGAAAATTTGCAGTAAATTCTCATAAAAATAACTTTAATTGCTAATACAGGTTTAGGAATATTGGTAACACGATTGGCAAAGTTTAGAGGTGTTAGTGGTAGAGAGAGGTATTTTTGTACCTGTTTTTGGATATTGAGGACACTAAGGAAAAAGCTTGCAGTATTGGGTCGATCGTCATATACTTGCAGTATTGGGTCGATCGTCATATACTTTCAGGCCCTTGATTCTCCTATGACATGTCTACAAGAAGGTGAAAGTGTACAAAAAGTTGTTAAAATAGTGTATGATAATAAAAATGAGGATATTTTCATTGGACTAGAACAAGTTCGAGGATTTTGATGACCAAAAAATAAAAAATTGAGATACTAGTGTCATGCATAGTTTCGGATTTAAACAAAAAGGATCTATTTCCTGGACAATCATCAACTTTAAATCAATAGCCTATAAAGCCTCTAATGTTTTATTGTCTCGTTAAAAATGTCAACTTCCACTGCTTACCCAAATTGCCATGCCTTCTTTTCCATCCAATATTATCATCAATGGTGTGACGTGACAATCCCACGTCCAAAATACATATTTTACTATCTTTTTCCTTCTTTTTTTCTTTCGCTTCAGCTATGGACAAGATTATGTACACAAGCCCGAAGTGGAAAGAGAAAATGACGTAAAATTGCCGCATCAGATCATTAACAGTAATCATTAGATGGAAAATTAACCGGGGGCAAAGTTGAGTAAAGTGTGAAAGTTAGTGATTTTTTTAACCGGGGGCAAAGTTGGATCTGTGCGATTTAACGGAGTACAGTGCCTTTGAGATTTCTTTTCTAATTCATTTCACCTATCCTCCACTAAACAAGCTGCGGAACACATCAAACAGAGAGCATACAACATTGCTTAATCCCACCTTCTCTTTTCGTTGCCATAAATCGCACAGATCCATGAAGGACCACTATTTCCACGGGCCAGAAGAGATTTTCTCAATTAGAGCACACTAAATAGCTCTGCGGGTACATCAGCTGTGTCCATTGGTTAAGGCATACCAAAGCATCATCGGATCTGAAGGACTGTCGGGAGGAAGAACCCGCATTATCTGCTGAAATACAAAGGACTGCGCCAATGAAGTAACATAACCCCTGGAAAAGGGCCATGATTTATGAGCAAACCCGCGAATGATGGTGCACCTGCACTAAGCCATAGTACTTGCTCTGGTTTGATTAAGCGTCCACCACTGACTCTGGCCCAAAGGCATACTAGTTCTCGGACCCATCAAGAATAATCCTCTCTTTCTCCTGTTCCAAATCATAGACCTTGTCATGCATTCCCTCTTTTTGATATGCCTCTAACATAATTGAGTAGGTGGTCAAATTTGGGCGGCAGTGCTTGTCTTTCATCCGCTTAAATACTCTCTCCATTTCCAAAAGATCCTTAGCTTTTGCACATGCCGATATAACTGCATTATAAAATGAGGTGTTCTCAGGTATTTCAAACTTTCCGGCTAATCTGACACTACTTATGACTTTATGGAAGAGACCGGCATTGGCATATCCCCGTATAAGGCAGCAGAATGTCTTGGTATCTGCTTTCATACCCTCGGCACACATCTGATCGAAAGCATAATCCATGTTCTGCGCATCTCCGACATCTGCAAAAGCCTCAATCACGTTATTGTAGGTTGAGGTTGTCCAAGGAAATTGAAGCTTACGCATGTACTCCATCACAGATGACATCTTGTCATACATTCGTTTCTTCCCATATGCACCAATGAGTATGTTAAAAGTCCTAGTTTCTGGTTGGATCCCAAAATTTCGGAATTTCTCATACCATCTTTCCATCACATCAATCTGCCCCTTGTTGCCAAAGACACTGAGAATGAGGTTCATTGTCCAGACATCTGGTTTACACTCTGTGCTCTCGAGCATCCCCGAAAGTACCTTTTCCATCTGATCAAAGTTTCCAACCCTCCCGTAACCACTTAAAACTATGTTTTGTGTGACGGTGTTAGGAGTTATCAACCGATCAGCCATTTCCTGGTAAAGTGATTCGACCAAATCAAAACGGGAAGAGTCGACACACACCTTTATTAGGATACTATATGTGAAAACATCCGGTTGACAATTGGGGAGGCCCTTCATTTGACTAAGAATTGAGAATGCCTCATCAATGAGATTGTTCCTGCAATAAGCCCCCAGCAGAGCAGTATAGAGTTCAGAAGTGGGTTCACATCCTTCTTCGACCATTGTATCGAAGAGCTGGCGAGCATGGTCAGGTTGGCCAGATCTCCCAAGCAGAACGAGGAGTTTCATGTAAGTCCCTTCTTTTGGTTGATAAAATGGCTGAGCCCTCAGCATATTGAAAACCTGGACAAACAAAAATCAACTACAATCAACCTACTGAAAAATATCAACCCCCCCCCCCCCCCCCCCCCAAACCATGGGACATCGCAGCAACAATCTTGTACAGATTTAATCTGCAATGCCAAGTTAAACAAACAGTACACTAAACCAGCTAAGACGGCCAGAATGTGTTATCTTTTGAAGAACAAGAATATCCGACACAAAGTAACACAAATACGTACCAAGGGCCAGCCAATACAAATAAGAACTTCATCAAGTTGAACAACAACACAGATTATCAGGGAAACAATGCAGAGAAACGATCCATTCGACTTTGAGACAAAAAAAAAAAAAAAAGTCCAAGCACACAAAATAGAACCTATTTGATCTCAAGAATCCCATAAAAGGCAGAAAAAAGATACTTCCTAGCTAAGCATGATCGTATCATTCCATTCCGCGTGCTGCTGAACCCGAAAATCAACAAATCATCAAGCACGAATTCAGACCCACAAACCATCTAAAACCCCTCACCTCTAGTGCTTCAATCCACTGCTTCTTGAGAATGCGGTCGGAAAGGGCTTCGGTGACGGTACTAGCCCACGCCTTGGCGTTGCTCCGACGGTCCAATTTCTTCTTCACGTTCTTCAGAGGCCTCCTCCTGCCGTTTGCCGCCAGCGAATTCTCGGAGATCCCAGGATACTCTCCTTCCTTCCAGTGCCTCTTCTTCTCCGTGGCAGCCAAGGAGGGCGAGGCGCTCGCGCCCTTCCTCGCAGGCGGTGCGAACGCGCACAGAACCACTCGCCGAGGCGATGGAGCCGGGAGGGACACCGCCGCCCTTCTTCCGCAGGCGGCGGCGCCTTCGAGAAGGGGAGGTCGGGGAATTGAGGACGAGAAAGAGAGAGCGAGCGACGATGGGGGAGAAGAAGGAGAAGAAGAAGAAGCCATGGACATCGGAGAGCGAGCCGATGGGGGGACTGGGGGAGTGGAGTGAAGCGATGGTCAGCGCCGAACGGCGAGGTTTTAGCTGGAGATATTATGATACGGCGCTTTTGCCATTGGAATCAGTCTTTAATTACTCACTTAGCTTATTAAAATCTTGGAATATTATCACCCGGGCCAGAAATTCAAATTCGGTCATTTGCTTATAATCCGAAAATTACGTTTATTTAGTAAAAAATAATGATTTAAATTTAAATTTTATAAAACAAATCATTTGTAATTTAAATTTTATAAAACAAATCATTTGTATTGCTTATAAAAATGAATAAGCGAAAAATATTTTCATCGTTCACGAAAACTTTTAAGCAAATATTATTGTCAAAAATGAAAATATTTTTATCGAATAATTATGTGAAATAATATAAGGGATTATATTTTTTAAAAATATTTTTGAAATCATTTTTTTGTGCGAAATAAACAATCCCTAGATATTTCATAATCCTTAATTTTTTCTTCATGTAGTTCTAAACTTTTGCTAGAAATTTTTTGTCTTTTAAGCTCATTGCCATCGAGAATGGCTAGTATTTTAGGTCGACTGTCACTGAAATCACTAACATAATGCTAAGTTATTATCGGTCATTCTAGGTGGCATGTTGATATGGATAACTTGTGAATCACCATTTTAGCGATTTTTGTTGATAATTAGATTAAAGGATCACATTAAGATTTAGCACAAAGTTCTATGACATCAGGAAATTTGAAAGTTATGCTCAAATTAGTATCCTTAGAATAAATTTAGGACTAAATGGCAGTTTTCTCTACTTTCTAAGAAGGAAATGGATGCTCATGACAATAAAAGAAAAGTTAATGAATGATTTTGAATTTTGAGTCGAAGTAGAGGAATCATAACCCAACTTAGCTACATAAGTTGGCAAAAAGAACAATTATCCACGCAAAGTATTTACAAATCACAAAATATAAGTATAATTAATTATAAATGAAAAAATTATGATAATTTCTCCTAGGGTCTATTTGTTTCGCGAAAAATGAAAGATTTGGAGAACATTTTTTTTTGAAAATAATTACTTATAACACTCAAAATAATTAATCAATAGAAAATATTTTCATAAACAACAACAATTTTTTGTCCACGTTTATATGTAGATGATGAAATTTTTTTGTATATTTAATTTTATAAGTGATACATGCGATCGTTTTTAAGAAAATATTTTCAAAACCATCCATTTTTCATGAAATAAGTTGAGCCTAACAATGAACTTTTTTTATCCAATGTCATGGAAAAGATTGACCCGATCATATTTCTAGTGACATTTTGCTTCTACAAATTTTGTGGCTCATGCAATTGGGATTTCATGTTAAACGAAAGACCTAAAATCATTTGAATTGCACTAAGATTGAAAGTGATTAAAAAGAATCACTATTGACATATCTATTGTCTGGAAATGAATATCGATTGAAACTCCAAGACAATTGAACATAGTACTACGTGCAACAAATATATGTTAGTATAATGTACTTGCACCTAAGTTTGGATTGAATCATCACCATTCATGAATATTAACACTTGGCCAAAATTGTCCCGACGTAAGACCACGAAAACCCAATAGTAAGCACGAGTGCCCTGTATGAATGGACCCTCTCGATTGAATATATACTGATTCATAGTGAGTTCTTAGAACAAATGATGAAATTATCATGTGCATGTTTAGATCGCAAAAAGGAAGTGATTTTTACATCCATTGACTAGCAAACACGCATGACAAGCATTCGCGATCCATGGTTAAATGAAGTTGAGCGGAGACGACGCACGCATCACTATGTTTTTCCGGGTGTTTGAGACCCCGGGTACGACTCCGACGGCACGTCAGGATCCTGTCCTGCAAGGAAAGAACATGGCGACGGCTGGAATCAGACTAAAGGCCAAATCTTGGGAACGCTCATGGGGCTTTGGTTGGTCCGATTTGAGTAAGCAAAGACTGGTGAAAGGAACCCGGATGAGATATTACCAGCGACGCGGTGCTCAGGAGAGTCGATGAGAATATCCAGAGAGTTCAGTTGATTTGCTTCTGTCTTAAACTCTGCACCCAACAACAGCACAAGCAGGCGATGCTTGTCCGCAAGATCATTGTTTTACACAGGAAGCTACAAAATCAAGAACAAGCTGGACAACCAAATTGCTAGTTTAGCTTGACCAGGGATGGCGAGCGTTGCTTCAGTTTTAGCTAATGCTGTAACCGAACTAAATGGAGGGAAAGGTCCCAACTATTGATAACATCTTGGGAGGATATCGCATGGTACGAACTGAAGAGAGACGCTTGAAAGGGGCATATCAACATAATGTAGATTTATCTCATGACCTCTCACCTCCATGATCGGGCGAGCTGGAAGAAGCGGGATCGTTCAGGAAGCTTAAGCAGCCTCGATCGTGGATATCAAACGATGAGGGATTCACACCATGTTCGCCCATCCCTTGCGGGTCGAAAGGGAGACAACAATTCGATGGCATCGATTGTTCCGAGTTTGCATGTGTCAAGGACCTGAAGATTAACACTGATTATGACAAAGATAATGGTACGGTTGTTGAACAGGGCCAGTTATGCACGCTTCACCAATCAAGTACATTGTGATAGCAAATCAAAATTGATTTTTTTAGTTGCACCTACCAAATGACCCCTGATCATGATATAACAATGCAAATAGAAGTTTCGATGCCTATGAAATAAGTAACTCACTCTCTCTGATTAATAGAGTGCAAGCAGTGAGGTTGGACAGGGCTTCCCATTGAGGCAACGGCAGTAGTCTCAGTCGAAGCAAAATGATCCCCATACATGCTGCCTAGAACATTGTCGCTGTACTGCGCTGTTGTAGCGCTTGAGAGCTGTTGCCGGTATATTCCGCCTGCTAAAATGCAGCAAGAGCAGCATGCCATGATGTATAATTGTACAGCTTTCTTGTTTTTAGAAGAACTATGCAAAGACTCACCAGCAATATCAGGAGAGGGCTCGCTTTTAGGCAGGGTCTGTTTCCCAAATCCCTCTAATACCATCAGTTCGTACTGTCGTTGTTGCTCTAGCAACCAATTGAACTGAATGATTTGTTTGATCAACTTCAGTCTAATGTAGTAATCAAGAAAAAATTGCGGGTTGTCCTCTACTAATTTCGTCCACACTGAATTCAGAAAATTAATCTTAATTAGAGTCAAATTGGAAAGCCTAAATTATTGGTTTAAAAATGCCAAAGTCCGTAAAATTTAAGAGGCTGCTGATTCATACTCTCAAGGAAAAGCAGCTTCAATCAAGGTGAGTGGTAGAAACAACAACCCTAACTCGAAACATGAGCGCGATTCAAATCGAAGATAGTAGAATCTTACCTAAGAATGTCAAATAAGGTTCTATGTTAAAATGTTCGCTTAGAGCGATTATCACCTCAGCTGTACTCATGTACAGTTGCAAGCATTTCTCAATCAAATCCTTGACCTACAAGGAAGAAGCATTGAACACTGCATCAATACAAGGCAAGCGATCATGTACTAAAAAGTGCATCAGCGAAGAAAGAGCCGTGATCGGATGCGGTTCAAGTGCATTACATCATCTTCTATTCCACGATCGCTGCTTGGCTCTGGCTTCGGATCATTGGTCGGCATGATGAGTTTCTTCTCTTAGTAAACCGATCGAACTAGTTCTCCAGTTAACGCAAAACAGGTATGAGAACAACATGCCAGTCCTTAACTTTATGGTATCGTTGCCGAACATGGGCATGGAAGCAGAAATCTAACAGGCAACATGCGATAATCAAGAAAAATCATGTTATTATACAGTGTTCTTTGATTCGACTTACAGGTTGGATGAACAGATTTGTCGAAGATTTGCTTCACATGCTAGATTGATCTCCACGTGGGATGAAGCTTAAAAGGATGGTTATGAGTGTGTGGGGAGCCGAAACGGAGTTCTAGTGGAAATAGGAATCTAGGAATTTTTAGCAGTTGAGCTTGGGTTGTACTTCTGCTGATCGGTAATTGATAAAGTCTATCGTCTCAAAACCTTATTTCGTTGTTTAAATTTAATTTTTTCAAAAGTAAATCTTGATACTCATTTTCTTGGATTCTGGCCAGACTTTGGCATTATCACTTTGACTTGTTAGATTGTTGCTATCCATTCATGGTTTTTTAAACTATGTTTCCAACGAGAAGAAGCAAGTTGCATGCTTCTCTAGTACAAGATGATTTATGTGGTATTAGAGCGTTGGGATGTTCGAATTAATGCCGGAACTATCCTATGTTTCCAAGAGCAAAAGAAGTAAGTTGCACATCCGTCTCCAGTTGGCGATAATTTACGGGGAATTGGAGCATTCAGACGTTTGAATCTCTTATCCCAATCATAATCAAATTATTTTCTTCAGGCTTCAATCTTCGACCGAATCCCATCTTCTATATGTTAAAAGCGATTCCCTCATTAATTGAAGCTTAAAAGGTGAGTGTACGAGGAGCTTTAGTGAGAATGGGAAACTATGACCATGTAGCAGTTGAGCCCGGATTGTCACTTCTTCTAGTTTGCAGTTACATAGTCTATCAAGTTAGAATTTTAAATTTGATTTTGAAAAAAGAATCTTGGTCAGACTTTGGCATTATCACGTCGAATTGCTAGATTGTTGTTGTTCATTCATGGTTTAAATCAGTTTTTCGAAAGTGGATATGTGCATATTTTTTCGAAAGCTTTGAGTAAAATTACTCTACTACCCTGCCGAACTATATTGGACCCATTAAATTATTTGACTAATGTATTCCAAGTTGGCCTCTTAGTCTAAGTGAACTAAGCAAAATCACAAACTCGCGTCATTTTCAATTTTGTTGATGTGTCAAATTGACTTTGGTGGAGTGTGCTAGATTGATTATCGTGTTGCATAGACTTAAAACATGTAATGTCTGTTTGGTGTAACTGCAGTGGCATTGTAGTTGGGTCGAGTTTTAGCATGCCGTGAAGTGCCAAAAACACATGTTTGAAAATTACAGTTTGCAACACTCGAAAATTGGATCGGATGGTTTTTTATGGTTTCTTTATGAATTGTTGTAAGGACATTACATATGCGAGAAGCTT